>OZ026530.1:65860775-67060775 GCA_964019695.1 Loripinus fragilis
CATGTCGTTGTTTTAAGAAAAATATTTTACATTGGGCACTAAAAGAGACAAATTATAGATTTATATCTGATGATGATCGATGTGATTTTACTGTTATACATTCATTTTTCGGCCTTGAGTAACTCCATTTATTTCTCCACTGAAAAGTCGTGATAGTCGGCTCGAAATGTTGATAAATGAATGGAGTGAGATATTTAATTCAAACTAGGCTTTAAAAGCGTAAAGGAAACGGAAATTGAGATTTGCAAGATAAATCTTATCAGAAATATTCAAACCGAAGTTAAACAATAACAATGTAAACATTGAGCAAGGTCAACTAAATTTTGATTGGTTTACGCATCACTGCGTTGTAACAAAACGATTTGATTGGCTAAAGGAAGAAACGCATATTTTATCGTTGAAACGCGTTGGAGGGCTGCTAATGAATATTCAAGAGTTTCGAAATACGTTGATTCGCGTTTCATACGCAATTTAAACTCAACGCACGTACAACGCGTTGGAAACGCACATAAAACGCGAATTCGCAGGACAAATACGCGGGCGGTAGTGTAACTGAGCAGCGGAAGGGGTGAGAATGACCTTAGAAATTATTTTATGGTCAATCTGCAGGAAAATATGGGACCCTCGCGACCCCAGGATATGTAGTAAGACAGTCTGACTCGCTACCGAAAGCACTTTGGGGCCCACTAAAATGCCTGTGAGACTAGCAATGCTCATGCACAAGGGCATTGATATATATTTTTTCATGTTCGGCTTTAATATACATGAAGTCAGTTATCATAAACTGTATGACGAATATAACATTCATTCCACAGTTTAAGATTAATTTTATCTCCCTATCTAAAATCGCTTTTTAACTGTCTGTTTATAAGCTCACCTGATCCGAAAGCTCAGATCAGGCATTAGTATGCCAATGGTGCAGCGTCGTCGTCCGTCCACACTGTCAAAGTAGTATAACGTATACGGGGCCAATTTTATCAAAATTTCATGTAAAGCATCTTCAGACAAAATCTTTTTCATTTGCCCGAAGATGCTTTACATTGGCTGATTCAATAATGAACTGGGGTTGCCATGGCATTATTTAGCTCCGTACACTTATATTCTATGAGACTATACGGCCCAAAGCTTTTATATTACTAATGTAGCAATGTCTGGTGTCCCTCTTCATAAATGAAGCCACTCAAGTCTGAGGGGTGCAAACTGGCCCCGCCCCAGGGATCAAGCTTTCCCATAGACTTGTAATGAAAAAAAAACTTTAAAATTTCTTCTAAAACCATGAGACTGTCAGCTTATATTTAGTATGTAACACTGTCTAGTAGTTCCCTACATAAATCCTGCACAGTTTTCAGTTACTTGCTTAAACAGTATGGTGTGTATGTACACATTATTTGTGGTATCTTCACGATTCGTGTCACCTGGGTAAAAAGTGTGTATGTCTGTCCATTTGTCCATATATGTTATGCTCCTAAACCGCGGAACCGAATTCAGTCAAATTGCATGTGTAATCAACTGCCTGTAATGTGCACGGCCCATGGTGAAAATAAAATAATCACTGTCAGGTACCAGACGGAATATGTGGAACACAAATTGGACGAGCAAACGGACGCACACAGTGGTAATAGTGCCCATCTGAGAGTTGTGCGAAAGTCTTTGAATAAATAATTGTTATTGATAAAAATGTATTGCGATTTACATTTGTTTTCAATTTGGGAGTGACTAAAACGCTGACTTTCACTGCAGAACTGCTGACCGTTTACCTTATCAAAAGCTGACCAAAAGCTGACCAAAGTGACTAAAATGCTGACCAGTGGCAGTGCTGACCAGACAAATCACCTGGCCATCTATTAGGTTTAATTGGTGATAATTGATGATAATAAACAGTGTAATAACAATTTAATGAGAATTATCCGTCTAGTTAACAAAGCTTTTACAAAGCCTATAGCTGGAGCAAATGCAAGGAGACTGAACTGCATCAAAGTGTGTGCGGCAGTAACGCATTTAAATAATTTGCTTAAGCCTTAAAATAGGTTTGTTTTATCTTTCAAATTTAGCTATAAAACGATGACTTGCAATCAACATCCAATTTAATGTGCTCCTCAGAAACAAGAGCCACCACTATATAGCATGGTTCCAGTCTGATCATTTTCCCTTTTTTATTTTTCTGTTTCTAAGTCAATATCAGCCGAAATTAATAACGGACTACCGATGCCTTTCTAATCTTATTTTTTTAGAATAGCTGCATAAGAAAATATTGGCAAAAATATTGACGAATGGACCCAGGCTAGCCACTACACAAGAAGGGGGGGGTATATAAAATTATGCACAATAGTATATGCAACCGCACCGGCTTCTATACGTTTAGCTATTATCAATTTAAATTATACATAAATACATGGCCGGCTGAGACATTCCAATCTTATTTTCCATAAAACCAAGTTTAGAAGTCTAAAATATGAAAATTTACAGTCAAGTTCAACAGTCTGAATTTCGAGTTCAGAAGGGTATGCAAATTAAACGGTTTCGTCATTGTTATCAAGTGAAAACTAATTTCTAATAGACCATGACTTCTGAACTTGAAATTCTGTTGTTGTTGTTTCTTTTTTTTTTAGTAGATAATCTATTTTAAACCATTTGGTCCGAAAATTACAAAGTATGCTATCAGCATTTAAACAAATACAAATTTCGGAATAGTTTTCTCAACTATTCTTTTTGTGATTTCAACAATATTTTTGACTTACCTTACGAGAACAATACCAGAAATAGTAAGTGAGTATGATCAGGAAATACCAGACCTGTTTACTAAGTTACCTATTTTGCGTACTTTCTACAGACAAGCCCGGATCCAGGATTTTTTGCCAGGGGGGTTGGGGGGTCCAGGCTTGACTGTCAACAACGATTTTTTTTTTCGTTGTTTTTTTTAGTCCTCAACTTATTTTACAATTTTACGGTTATTTCAAGGAAACTATAATTTCCCAAGGTTTCAGAGGGGGTCCAACATTTTCCAGGGGGGGGAGGGGTGTCCAAATACTATTTTCTATAGAAACCCATTTAACCTGTGATTTTCCAGAAAGGTCCGGACGCCTATCCCCTCCTCTGGATCCACACATGACACATTTGTGCACTAAAATATCAGTCGTTCGTCTATGGAAGTTTTGTATGGGAAATTCACATGAGGTATAATAATAAATTGTATTTAGCTAACCTTACGCAGTTACTTAGTGGGAAATGCGATTTATTCCGTAAATGCTATTGTGCTGGAAAAAATGGAAATATTGAGTTTTATTCCGTAAACGTGCTCTTACTTAAAAAAGATTTATCTTGATATCGACACTTCACCAAAGATTCGCCATACACGGAAAAAAATGCATGCCACAATGCAGGTAGCGAATTGGCATAATCAGTCTTACAAACAAACCCACTGACCAGCCTCATATTGAGGCTGCTGAGGTTCTTGATGGAAGTTAATAATAACAGCAGGGTAGGGCAGATATTCGCCTTCCAATGTGGTCACTAATTAAGAGTACTTGGCCTGGACTTTAGATAAGAAGTGGGGACGATGTATAATTATGTGTTCAATTAACATTTATTATTATCAGTTATTATTTGCTTTTATATATACATTGTAGCAACAGCATAGGCAAAGCAAAATAGACTTTCATGCTCATTGGCATTTAAAATGGAATTGAAAAAAATCTTAATTTACATGTTTTATCATGTGTTCTTAGAAATGATTAAAAATACATAATGATTTTGAGAAATGCTCTTCAAACTGCTATGCAAACAACAACTATAAATCTGTAAAATAAATGAGCAGTCTGATCAACATCATTGGTATTGCTTTTATGATTGAGTGGCTCAGTCGCATTTACATTGCATCTATTACTGTTGCTCTGTCAAGACTAGTAATAACATTTCGCATAACGCGTACTATAATTAGACAGTTAGATCGCAATATGTTTTGGTCAGTTATTGAAAGTTATAACGGTTTAGGATTTAGCTTACGTCACTGTCATAAACTTTTTGTGAATTAATACATCTACTTTTGAATTACAATAGCAATAATCATGCATTCATGAAAAAGAAATGCGGCTGTCGACTTTCCGAACCAAAAGCCAAATTGGCTCTGTTGACGGCCTTTCAATAACAGCTAACATTTACTGTGTAGGGCCAAGATAGCCTCAATGTTAAAACAGGCCAATAATGCGCAAGCTGTTTTGCGTCTTTCTTGTTCGCATGGGCATTCCTCAGGATATTCAAACTAAAGATTTGAAGGAGAGCAAATAAATTATAAATTGAAAGATTAAACCTGTAAAGCGCCAAACACAAAAATAGCTGAATTTGCAAACAATGTAGATGCCGATGAGTCAGCCATCTGGATCTAGAGAGTTTGTCCTCAAATCTTTGATTTTTCATCAACATGCAGTTTATAGCTTCTTTTTTAATTTACAGATTTATCTGGGTTTTTTGGCGCTTTGCGAGTAAATATACTTATTATGCGAAAAAAAAAGGAAATACAACATATAAACCGTGTCATTTTTGCATATGCAGGCATCTTACCATTTGCTTTGTTTTTGTTATTTAATAGAACCTTCACTTATTTCTAAATCACAAATTTCAGCCTCAATCAATCTTCTGTAGCTGTGCAGATCGATTTGTATCGGAACAGGTCAGAAGCACCGAAGATAGGTTTCTTACTACCAGGCTCATATTAAGAGGGAAATACACAGCAATGCTTTGAAAGTACTTTTTGTGCTCTTTTTTGCTTTCAAATTTAATTGCAGCGTAAAATTAATTGTCAACCGTTAGCCTAGTCGGTAGAGCTACTGACTCTTGATCGCAAGGTTGTGGGTTTGAATCTCACTAGGGGGCCGGTATTGTGTCCCTGAGCAAGACATTTCCTCCTCATTGTTTGAAGTACTAGGTATACCCAGGAAACTGGCCCGACATGGCTGAAATTGTTTTACTTGGGCGCTAAGCATCAACCCAAACAAAAGAGTATTATTATGTTTCATATATGGAATTCTTTTTTGATTGGACCAAAGCTTTGATGCATATCAATGTACAATTTAAAACATGATACTTTTTAACAAGAATAGTAACAAACGCATACCGATAAAAACTAATACTCAGTATTACTAGATTGGAACCTCGTACATTCGAACCTCATAAGGACTAGGAATTTTATTTCGAATTTTCAGTAGTTTGAACTATATGGAGGTAGACATAAACCATACAACCCTCAAAAATGATTATTATCAGTTTTCCCCATCAAGCATAAGATTTGGGCACATACAAGAAAAGTCTAGATGAGACGTGTCTTTTACGCACCCAAACCATATGTTATTATAGACAGTTATCAAAAAGAGCATGAATGGGCCCAATTCCAAATCCAGTGTGGCCAAAATACATTTCGAGTATTTTGAAAAATCGAAGTACAAATTTTCGAGGTTCTACTGTATTAAGAGACACGTCACGAAAAATCCTGGCTTTTGGGTTTCCCAACTTGTTGTTTCCCTATCTAGTCGTTTCGCACCCAAAGTCTGTTCGCTCCTTGTATATATAAGAAGTTCTGTCGTGTCCAATCTAAACTGTTTGCAAACGTCAAGTATCGCTGCTTCTACTACGCTCTTGCCGTTTCTGCTGCGATCCGCGTCATTTTGACCAACATTTCGAATCGTAGCGGAATCGCCGTCCAGTGGAATGGGGGGGTTTTAAATGATTAATATGAATATTTTGCACAGCGCATGCTCAGTTGTGGTTTATCAGGTCAAGCTCAAACCAGCTTGCCCAGCTACAGGGACTAGTTACAAAAGTGAAATTTCGGGTCTCGCTTCTTTAGCTATCAAATTTAGCAGAGAACAAATAATGAATGCGCTGATCAGACTTGGCCGTTGCGAGGCTGTTTTCCCATTTGTTTTTCGCATCCAACAACATCGTTCTTTATAGCATGTAGGCTCCGGCTTTGAACTCTCTCTCTCTCTCTCTCTCTCTCTCTCTCTCTGTTTCTGTCTCTCTCTTCCAATTTACTGATGCCGTAATGTACACTCGCCTCAACGAGATAGCCTACATTATCTAGGTGCGCCATGCATGAATGTTTAAATTTTCGGTGATTGAACATGGGCGGACCCAGAGGAGGGAGAGGGGTCCGCCCCCCCCCCCCCTGAATAAAATCACAAAAAAATATAGGGCTTCTTAGCGATACTGGTCTGGATCCGCTGAAAAATCACAAGGCTACTGTACAAAGCCAGCATTCGCGGTTGAGCCATCATCGGCACGCCAGCGAAACGCTGTTTCGCTGGCGGGCCGATGATGGCCCGCTTATCATGGTATTTGGATCCTCTGTCCCCTCATCAACTCAAAATGTTTATAAAACAATAAGTCAAATTTGGACCCCCTGTGACAAACGTTCTGGAACCACGCATGTTAAAGACTGGGCAATTTTAGAGCCCTATGTACAGACTGATGAATCCCCACTGGAGTTTAACCCACAATGCAAAATTCGTCAGAGAGCGCAGTGACTTAATGGTAGAGTGCTTGACTCGAGATCGAAGGGTTAAGGGCTCGAGTCTCACCTACGGCACTGCTGCGGTTTGCGTCCTTGAGCAAGACAAATTAATCTCTTCTAAGTAGCCTACTGTTTCAACACAGGAAGACCAACCTGGCATGACTCAAAGACGCAAAGAATCAATTAAATAAACAAAATTCGTTTAACACACACGCAACGGAGGACTGAAATAATATTTATGACTCATTTCATTGCAAAATTAAACTGCCGTTTTTATTGCTTGAATTGACGATAGTTCGATGTTCAGGTTTACAAATGCTTTCACGACTGTTTCGTGCGCATCGACGCGTAATCGTTTGAATTGTCTTGGAGATTTCCATTTTCTCTGAGCCGCTAAAATAGATTATCGTAGGGCATTCAATTCACTAAAACACAAAAAATCTATCCACAATTTCATTGGGAGCGGACCCACTGATCAGAATACGTACTGCAGTGATATTTGCAACACAAAAACCCTTCTTTATCCGAGAATATTAAAAAAACTATCGGAATCCAACACGGTCCTTCATAAACTGCCTCTGTGACGTCATCAGGACACTCCGATAGCAAAGGGAAGCAACTAATTCAAGGGAAGTAAGCGAGTCGATATTTTATTGACAAAGCGCTCAAGCTTAAAGAAAATGATGATTATACTAATTTTATCACTGAACCATGTGAAAAATGATCTGGTTTCTTAATAAATACATAAAATCCGACACATAAAAGGAATTTGCAATGAAAAATGAAAAACCTTGATATGTCCCCTTTAACATGCTACCCAGATCTTAGTATTTGCGGTCTTATTGAATATAAATTAAAGAACGCCTAAAGCTGCATAGTCTGTAACTTTTGATCTTCTAATTTTAAAAATAATGTTTTTATTGTTCAAGAACACAGTAAAATACTCAAATTCAGGTAAACATTTTACCATTTTCGTAAATCTTAACAAGTTATCACTATCAAAACAACTGCATTTACGTTAAAATTCAACGGTCTAGAATTATTGGAGGGACGCAAATAATTACCAACAAGAGAAAAAAAACACCTATTTGATAAGATAATTCACGTTTCCATGCAGATTTCAGCTGTATACTTATCATTTTAATTGTGAAAACATAGCTTAATTCTACTTTTACAAATGATTTAATAAGAAAATTAAATTTTTCGAAAAATGTTCGTAGTTACAGAGTATGCAGCTTTAAGGACCAGAGAAGGAAACTTTAGGAGAATAAAACTGTGATGATACTCTTGCCCATCAATTTAAATATTTATTTTGAGTGCTCAAAAGAACCGTTCCTTTTAGTATCCACAACAATATTTGAATTGGGCGAGACCAAAACTTTTATACGGCATTTTTGCATTGATGATAATGATTAATACATTTTTGCAACAACGTTATTTGTTTATGATTAATGCATGAAAATACAGAGGTTTTCATGAAGCAGCTCAATTAATGTCAAGAAAATTAATCAATAAATAAAATAAAGTTTACTTGTATTAAATTCCATTTTTCCACCATGTCACAAAAAAGCGTAGTCGGTAACGTTTCTGACTACAGCGTAGAGATTGATCATGAATTTATTTCTAAGGTCATTCTCCTCCCTTCCGCTGATTTATTCAAGAAGGGTTGTCAGTTACAAGCGAAAGTATGAACACAAATTACTGGTTAACTGCTTGTTCAAGCTTGCCCAGGAAAAAGTGTTGTGTTGGTGAACTGACCGTCCCCTCATTACCAAAGCTGTTGACTAGGACGTAAATTAACAAAACAAACAAACGCAAAAAAAATATTCAAAAACACTAATAACAGGACATTTATGTTCAGTGCTTATAAAGTGTATTTTACATGTTTGAAAATTAGCTATATGCATAAAACAGATACTGTAAGAACAGCAGTATGATGGTGGCCACATGCTGCTCTAAGCATGTATCTTTTAATTAACACATACTGCCACAGAGAAAATACATGCTGTGCGTTTATAGCCACTTAATTATCTTTCATGAACTGTATGGTTTTGGGGTCTCAAGGAATATGTGGCATTGTTGTTAAGAGTGTAATCATGAACGCAGTTACATACAAATGAGATGTATTCCATTATCTTCCCTGGGGACGTTAATTTTGTTTGTTTGTTTGTTTTTGTTGCTTTACGTCCCATGTCAACAGCTATGGTCATTGCGGGACGGTCAGTTCACTTAACCACACTTTTTCCTGGGCAGGCTTGAGCAAGCGGTTAACCAGTAATTTGTGCACATACTTTCGCTTGTAACTGAAAACAACCCTTCTTGAATGAATCAGCGGAAGGGAGGAGAATGACCGTAGAAATTATTCCATGATCAATCTCCACGAAAGTATGGGACCGGGCCGGGATCAAACTCGCGACCCCTGGATCTGCAGTCAGACACGCATCTGTAGCCAGACACGTTACCGACTGCGCTACGCGGCCCGGTAGGGGACGTTAATTACGAAGCAAGTATATAGTTATTTACTACCATGAAAGAATCTTCCCCGGGGAAGATAATTCTACTGCAAAAATGAGATTACAAAATCTAGTTATTTAAGACCTTTGCCCCAAAGATTTCCAAGCCCCATTTCTCTGCAATAAAGCCCCCTGAAGAAACCCTCTTCCCGGGAATACTTCCCTTGCATGGCATATTAGTTTGACAGAATCTGTCGTCGCTGTATATATAATCCCGTTATCTTCCCCGGGGAGGGGGGATCATTCCATTGACAATTACGTTGTGAAAAATGTTATAACCGGTTTGTCTCTAATTTAATTGAAATTGGTCTCCAATGAATCTTATTTGATTTTTTTTATTTCTAGAGTCTGGTCACTATAAAAGTGTGTCATAAACGGAATAAATCGCATTGTCATCGCCTCTGATGATGGGACATATTTTAATTTGATACTATTTTCTTTTGAATCAAATTAAGCGTCTAGTGACCCAGATCAATTGAATCGCTAATAAAAGGTTTATCTTACACACTTCCCACGGGGAAGATAACGGGATATTGCCTACATTTCACCATCTACTGTCATTGGGGTAAATCATTCTTAGGCTCTCTCCCTCTAGACTGACTGGCACAAACCAGGGGCCAATTTCATCAATAAAGTTCGTACGATATATCTTAAATTGTGCGTACGTTGTTTTCTGAGAAGTGCGTACGTCAGTTTCATCAAAACATCTTAAATTGTTCGTAAGGACAAAAATTTGCGTTTCACTAAAAACGTCGTATTTTTAACTTTGCCTAACTCCAGTCTCCAAATATCATGTGATTGGTCACGTGCAGACGTTATATAGCCGTGTAAAGTGGAAATACGTAGGCATGTGAAGAAGATTTTAAAGAAGAAGCATGTGCGGAACCGAATGAAGGCAGGGGGCCCGGACCCGCATCCCCTTGAAAACCACATTCAAGTTATATAAGTTTCCATAGAAATTGGTAAGTGGACCACCTAGAAAATAATGGATCCCGCTCTCAGAACCTTGCAAACTTGAAGTTTTCCGGACAAAAAATCCTGGACCCGCGCCTGGGAAGACGAGCAGGCGACAGCATACCCATTAAAAATTATTCCCTTTAACTCGGTGCATATACTTGTGTCAAACGTCGGTATGATCTGGAGCCAAACTCTTTGTCACTTAGATGACGGGTTTCTCGAAATCATAAGAAACCATGTCCAAGTAAGGCACAACTCAGTAATATTACCTAAAACCACAAAATACACTGAGAGGAACTAGAAAGTGAAGTTTTTTTTTCTAACATGTCTGAATGAAAAATAATAATTAAAATTCATTAGTTTTTTTTTATGAAATCTGATATCCCCAACACCCATGTAACAAATACAATTCACAGAATTAAAGATAACATCAAGAACCAGTCCTATACTGCCGACAAAATTCGTATGCTCTCGAAATTTGGTCCTGAGTCGTGGGCATTATGAGCGGTTGTCTCGGCTTTCTTCACACCCCGATGCTTGATTGCTGTACAGATCCCTAAGAGGGACATGCTATACTGACGTCAAGAAAAAAACACCTCATTTAAATATAAACTGTATCTGTCAAGCGTATCTCATAAAAACAAAATTGCTGAAAGAATATTTGATGCTGAGAAAACGACCTCTGTTTGAGACAGGGGTCACCATTTCGTGCGACACAAGATTTTAGCCATATTTGCTTTGTTTCCAGACACAATCCGTTGACAAGAAAAACGTGCTTTACCATTGTAAAACAGTCTCTATTTTTACCAAAAATGCGTTAACAATTATCAGAAAATGTTTGTATGCGTCTGCTGAACGAAACAACTTACACCACCCGCCTTTTCGCCATGCATTACAGTAAAACTTAAATGTCATGACTCTGCAAAGTGGGTGGAAATATTGTTACGAATCCTTTGCAAAAGTCTTAAGTATCTAACCAACGACGATTGCTGAGGAAACGCAATCTCGCACGTGTTCCAGACGGCCATTTCGGATGACGTTAACGTAGACCAACGACTGGCCATTGGGCGTTACAGCTCATCTTAAAGGGGACAGCAACCCTCATGATAAGTATCTTTTATCAGAAAGAGCTCTATGAACCATGATTTTTGATACAAGTATCATCAAAATCGGTTGAAAAATGGGCAAGTTATGGTCATTTAAAAAATTCATTTTCGCCAACATTTAGCCGCCATTTTGAATATTTGATTAGTTTTCAGATTTTTTTCAACTGCTTAATTTTTAGTTATCACTACTATTACATCATCTGTGTTTCAGCAGATATATAGCTTTATACACAAGGAAAATGTTTCATTAAAGATTAATGCAAATAATACATTGGTTTGTCTTTTATTTTGATTACGCATATTTAATTAGGCTGAGTGACGTCACTAAGCATACAATATGGCCGCTTCCATTACAGTCCATTTGCAAATATTCAAACGCCCATAACTTCCACTTTTTTCAACCGATTTAGACGAAACTGGTATCAAAATTCATGGTTTATTAAGATCTTTTATATAAAACATAGTAATTACCAGGGTTGCCGTCCCCTTTAAATATAGTTATTTTATGTAGGCATATTCTGTGTACATTACCTAATGTACCCCTTATCATTTTTTCATTTCTTAAAGCAAACCGAGAATGTTGACAAGTTTCGTAATCGGACCTTACATTTTGTCTTTAATATGACGTCAAAATTTCACAAAGTTATTACTCGCAAGCAGAACTGTTTGAAAAAATGATCCAAAATTTGTTAATGGTTTAGCAAAACATTAACGGCACAAACTGGGTGCAAATTCAAATTGAAATCATAAGCGATCGATGCACAATGCCGTCATGTGTACGTTGAGACTGCATGACGTCATCTGAATAGTGCGTCACCTGCATATCAAATTAAAGAAACATTTTCCAACATCGCCCAACCTCTACATAAAGAAGCAGTACGTGGCTATTCATTTTAAAATATCATCTCTTAGAAATCAGTGATAATAAGCGAGGCGTTTTTAGTTGATGTCAGTATATCACGGGTGGTAATGTCGTAAGGGGCAATCGAACGGTTATGCAAATGAAATCTTTACGAGATTGTCCGGACATGAGCTACGGGAGCAATAAACAATGGAATCAGCTATGTGAGTAGTCCTGTTTTAACTGTTTTTACCGTTTTGGAGCCTAATATAAGGAAACGGAGAATGCTATTCCCAATAATGTCAATTTCTGTACGAGAGTCAAAAGAGTCTGACCTAAACAAGTTTACATCTAACGAATGATATACTTTCTCCTGAGTAAGGTGTACGCATAATATCATTTTGGTGGTTGCTAATGAATGTGTTCTGTTCAATAAATGTTCTTAAATGCTTTATTTTTGTAAAAAATCATATCCTTTCCAACTTATTTTCAAGCATAAGCCGTATACACCATCTCCTTGACGTCACTTTGTGTCTGCGACGAGTTTTTGGTGCCCATTACCCCTTACGACATTGGTTGCCCCTAACGGTACGATAGCCCCTTACAAGACGAATGAACTTGGATAGTTCAAAGAGAAAAGTAGAACAGATAAGTTTTAGAAAATATTTTCGTTATGATGCATGACGTGTCACTGATATAAATTCAATTTATCCTTGTCAAGTGAAAACCTGCTTTATGTCAATTGCACAAACAAAGGCGCAGATCAGCCTGCCTGCGCAGTCTGAACAGCATCCATTATTTCGCTTCTTTGATAACAGGATATCTACTGATGTTAAAGCCAGCCTAATCATGCTAAAACTAGAATGTCAATGATGCAGCTTGTTTCTGTGGCTGAGGAGGCTGGTTTGAATTTTACCTGGTCAGCCTAGAAATCCCTAAGACGCATTTTCGCATGGTATGGCTCAATTTCAAGTTGATTATATTGAGAAGCATGGTGACCAGTTGGCGAGCTCGTGGGTTGCGGGATCAGCCTCAGCAAAGGCGCTGCGCTGTGGCTTCAAAACAAATACTTGATTAATTGCTTGGTACTGGTTCCACCCAATTTGTGAGATCAACGAAAGTTTTGAATAGTACTATTATTGTGCGTCTGAGGTGTGGGGGTGAGGGAAGGGGTTTGCCATTGAATGGGGATGTTTGGTCATTTTAGGCTCTCAGTAAGGTTAAGGTAAGATAGGAATACTTTTGGGAAGGGGGTAAGCTATATTCAGTGTGTATGTGTGTGCGGTGGGGTGCGTGCTAGAAATGAATAGTTGAGGGGGGAACCAGTACTGTTAACAGAAACTTTTGAATATAGCCCCCATCCACCACCCCAACCAATGTGAATGTTTTCACTCGGTAAATTTCTTTATTTATTCTATATTTTTTGCTGGGGGCGGGAGGGGTGTTTGGGTTGCTATTAAATGGGATTTTTTTTGGGGGGTGGGTCATGTTTGGGCCATTCTTAGGCTAAGGCTAAGACTGGGAATATTTTCGAGGGTGGGATATGCTCAAATTTAAATGTTTTTGGGGCATGTTTGATACATATATCTTGAGGAAGGGGTGTGGAACAAAGTAGTCAGTGGATTGTAAGCCGACCTGATAATCTAGCCAGAAAACAATGAACATAAATGCCCCCCCCCCCCTCACACACCTTCAACTGGACGTGTGGGTCATTATGGTGGTGGTGTATCCCAAGCAATTACGCTACGTAACCTGGTATTTTAACATGCAAGGATTTTGAACAGAGCTAAAATGCAATTACAGCGAATTTGAGTGCACCACCACAACCAAACTCTTTCCTATACCCCAACTCCTCTGCTAGCACCTGCCTAGGGCTACAGTTTCCTTTATATTTTTCCCCGCATCTGCTTATAAATCACCTCATACATCTAGGAGCTGTCGTGGTGTAGAGGATGAACCAGGGGTCAAAGGTTAGATCTCCGGCTTCACCAGTCTGTCGGATGAGAATTTATGCCTGGGTCCAGTCTCCATATGACCGTAGTTGGTGGGACGTTTTAAACACTGCACATACATCTATCAAAGGGACGTGTGTTGTTGTTTTGTTATAAGAAGGACTTCATACTGACCCTTCCTGACAAGATCAGGCAAATGTTGTTGAAACGTTCAATTCTACTTCGATGTTGATTCTGGAGAGCAGTAGCTCAGTGGTAGAGTGCTTGACTTTTAGACCGAGGGGCCACAGGTTCAAGTCTCACCGACGTCACTACATTGTGGTCTTTGAGCAAGACACATTTATCCTAGCTTAGTACTGGTTCAACCCAGGAAGACCCATCCCTGTTTAACTGAAAGATTGTTGATGGGACGTTAAGAATAAAATCAAACAAAATCAAACAAAAAATCAATCTTGATTCCAATATTGATAATCCTTATTTCGAACAAATTGCCCTTTTGGTATGTGCGAGGTCTTCGTCCCCGGTGAGTCAACCATCAAAGTATGTTTCAAAGCAACTCGCCGTTTACATAGTTGTTTTCTACCCACGCATCTAATGTGTCATACTTAAGCCTGGTGCTCTTTCGATCATGAATGAAGTGCTATTTTTCAAAGTGTAAACTTGCTGAATTATAATGGATGGGTAGAAGTGCTCTTTGAATCAAAAAGTGTAATATCTTCTATCTGCGCATGTGTACGAAAAATGCTAAGATACATAACGTTTGTCATTGGAAAGTTGAAACATGTCTTTCAGTTCAGTTTTAAATGCTTCTTTCCCCACCTCTCTATTGATCCAAGATAGGCATTAAATATAATGATAAGCGATTTGGGGGCAAAGAAATACCAAATAGCACAATGGCGCGTTTAATCAGTTAACAAACTTGATGGAAAAGACGCTATTCCACCTCGTAAATGCCTCCAGACAGGATACTAATTTTTGGGCTTAAAATTTACTGATAACTGATTTCTGATGCCAAAATTTAACTGATTAGCGATTTGGGGGCCTCAATTTTGCTAGCGATCTATGGGGCCCAAATTTTACTGAGTAGCGATTTCAAAGGTACCCCATTGAAACTCTCTATGTGCAAGCGCTAGACCAAGAATTTTCTAGCAGACACTTAAGAGTAATCCGTTGTCTATCAGATGAAGGGCGTTTACCATACTGGCTTGTAAGGGTTAACTGACCCGTAAGGGGGAGTCAATGTCGTAAGTCATGATTTTTTTCTATTTAGTCTATTTCAACATTTTAAACCCCATTTTGACTAAACGTTATTAAGGTATAAAAGAGAATTCATGTAAGGTATATTTGTGTCACTAAACCTGCCACTAAACGTGTTAAAAAGGCCCTTAACCATGTCTATTTAAGATCAAAACCTTTTAATCAACACACCCTCGTCCAGGAGAAATTGATTTTTAGACTAACTACTCAGTTTTCCACTTCCGCTATTGCTTCCCATTATACAAAAATGATAACTTTTGGGAATAGCATTGCCTGATTTCTGAATATTAATCTGCAAACATTGAAATTAATGTAGAAGTCGCTAACGTACCTGTTTTGCTCGTTTTATTTTCATCCCGTCACTCATATCTGGACGATCTCGTAAGGCGACCGTTTGCATAACTTTTGATCGCCCCTTACGACATTACCACCCGTGATATTATCATTTGAACATAAACGAGATACATGTAGATCATATTGTATTCATAACAAAAATGGTACATGTAATGTTTCATGAAACTGCGTCCCGAAAATTACTCGTTTTCCACACTTTATGTTAACCCATACATGTCGAATGGAGTTTCCCATTTTAAACTTTTGGACGAGCTCATAGCCTGATCCGACGCCACCGTGGTTATGTGGCGTCTGATATGGATCTGCACTAGCTGTTTGCCAACGTCCCACAAAATAGAGGCAAGGCTTAAATGAGTTAAATATCATATACCGGGTGCTTGAAATA
This sequence comes from Loripinus fragilis, assembly GCA_964019695.1. Lineage (NCBI taxonomy): Eukaryota > Metazoa > Mollusca > Bivalvia > Lucinida > Lucinidae > Loripinus > Loripinus fragilis. The sequence continues at coordinate 65,876,646 of OZ026530.1, forward strand.
ACAAGTCCAAATTTTCGAAAATGTAAAAATCTAGAATGCAACTTGATTGGTATCCTCGGTCGGGTGTGGTACTTGATTGTATCGATTCCTGATCTTTGCACCCTTACTTACTTTGTAATACGGTCGGAACTGAGATTGTGCTAACCCGGATGTATGTCCCTTCATGGAGAATGTAAAGTTCCACTGAAAGCTCTTGTGAACAGCGTCCACCTATACATACTCATACAAAGACATGCGTTTTGAAATTGTATCGAATGTTGAACGTATGGTTATTGACGGAAGCCTCTCATCATTGTCGTCCCTGGCAGTCATGCAAATGGACGATGACTTACCCGTACATTTGAATGTGTATATTAGCATATTTAAGCAATGGTGACATGTGAAAAAGTAAAAAAAAAATCCTGTTGGCTTTACAACAGAATCCCTTCCCTTAGACGTGATGATTATGCATAAATTCAGCAACTGACAAGGTTGTCATAGGCGAATCTCTTAGTGACAGTATACAGCGTGGTAGGGGAAGGGATGGGAGAGGTATATGGACAAATTAATAACTCATAAGCACCAAGGAAAGGGGGTCGTATTTTCTCATTTTGGTAAACCATATGGTATGTAAAGGGTGGTCTTGGTTGTAGTACTTTCAAAGTATTTAAACCTTTGTCGATTTTTTGCTCTTCAGCCTCTAGAATCGTGTGAAATGCAGCAGCCTTGGTAGCTAAGTAGAAAGTTAGTAATATTTAAGACAAAGATGTCATCTGCGACACCTAAATATTTGTCTTAAATATACGACAAACAGTAAGAAGTTCGCAAAGTTCAATAGTTTGATGAAACCTGATTCTTAACGTACGAACTTCGTACGATGTTTTTAAGACAAAAACACGTCGTAAACTCGTTGATGAAATTGGCCTCAGATCAGGGTACCCTACCCTGATCGGATACATTCCACAGTCCTTTATTCTGCCTTTCTTTGGCAATGCTATAAAAGTTCATTGATGTATCCCACCAACCATGTCTGGACTATACATATTCATGGGTACTGTAAAAAAAATATTGGATGACTTCCTGACTCTACATCCTATGGAGTAAATATCACATTTTGGCTGAGTTTCGGGTGAGACTGGAATATAAATCACTAAATATCTCTGTGTAATATCACTGTGTACACTTCAAACTCTTTCCTTGCTGTTGGAGACTTTTGCCATCTGCTAATAGCTTTTGCAAATAGAAACTTTGGCCCAGATCAGACCCTGCTTGACCTGGATCGAAACTGTTTAACACTATGCATGATTATGTTCTTGGAAGATATTAAAAAACAAAACAAAAAAACTTTGAAAGAGTCAGCAGGTGCCGACAAAAGCATGAAAAATTAATCAGCATGTAAACATGAAACCCAGTTCTCTTTTTCAAACAAGAATTTTTGTTGTCTTGCGTTTAGATGCTTAGATCTAATTTCAGAAAACTGAATCATACGAATATCTCTAAGTAGAGTAAAATGCTTTATACTAAGTTCTTTTATAAGACTTGTATATCATTTCTACATGTTTTTCACTAAAAAAGAATAAATGTTAAATCTGCATTAGAAAGTGTTGCTCACTTAAGTCGTCTGTTGCATATATTTACTAACTTTATTCACTTATGTAAGTATAGAGGGAAAACTTGAGAACCTAGATGAGCAGCAGTCTAAACTAGGTCTACACTGTTTGTGGGAGAGGCTTCGATAACTTTCAGCATACAGCAAAATAGACAACATTTTTGTGACGGATGCTTTACAGGCTAAGTTGCAGCTCAGTCTGACTCTTTGTTCGGGAGGACTCCTGGGGACGAAAATATGTAAAGCTCGCGATGGACAGACAGACGGACGGAAATATATTTTACAGTTTATAATCCACTATTGGGTTGCTCTAATTAGCATGTAGATAAAATTATGATCAATTTGTACCAATTTTATCTCAAAGGAATAAGATCATTAAAACATATTGAGGCAAAGATGGCCTGGATAATTTTCCATATTTCACACTCTGTCAATATTAATTATCTAATAATGATCTAATATATACACAAGATGTACAAGGTATCTACAGGTGGCACCATGTAGCGATCAAACATACATCATGCAAATGCTGCACTGCTATTGATTAACAGGTTTCAGCCTTAGTTAAGCATTGTTCTGGCAAATGAAGCATATGAAAGACATCATAACTCCTAAATAAAATCACAAAAAGATTGAAAATAAAAATAAAACAATAATAAATCAAGTCTATAGCAATTTTAAGTCTCAGATTTTGTTGTAATTTGATTTTTTTATCTCCTGACAAAATCACAGGTATATAATTTTGGCATAGTCTTTGCTTCCATCCATCCGTCCGTCTGTTTTTTGTCTGTCCAGAACCAATCTCAGTACCTATTGGTCAGATTTGATGCATTCTTGTATTTTCCTACGGACAGCTGACTTACGTTTGATTTTACTACGCTTGACCTGAGGAAGGTCAGTATCACCATCATATGCTGAGTCGCAATCCTGGAGTTTGTGTAAGAAACTGGGTTGTATCAAAACATGATTAACTGATTGTTGTGCAGAGGGCTGTTCAGTGCAAATAATCTCCTGCAAGCTGGATCCATTTGGCAGGCGAATTTTATTGACTGGCTCGGGTACATAGGGGAAATATGGATCATTTTCATTGGGGCTTGACTCTTCAGAGTCAACAGAATGAATGGTTTTGGCTCTAGATACCGGTAAGCTATCGCAAACGATCATGGCCTCCGCCGGTTTGTATGAAATCTCAAAGTTAAATTCTTGTAAAATAGCAAGCCATCCTTCATATATTGCCCCCTTCAAACTCTTCTGAAAAAGAGGTTTCAAGGCCTGGTGGTCGCAATTAACGAAGAGTTTCCTACCCCGTAAATAGGATGCACAATCTAGAATGCTTGTAACGACACCTAATAATTCTAGTTTAGTGGGTCCATGGGATTTTTGGTAGTGAGAAAGTGACTTTGACCCAAATCGCACAACACGAACAGTCTCATCCCCACTGTTCGACGGATGTTTCTGATAGAGCATATATCCAATGCCCTGACTAGACGTATCAACTCCCAAATAAAATGGCAAGTCATACTGAGGAAAGGCCAAGGCTTCGGAATTTAACAACGAAGTCTTAAGAATATCAAAGGCAGCCTTGTGTTCATCCTTCCAAACAAATTTCACTCCTTTTCGCAGAAGTTGATACAAGCAATGCGCCTTTGCACTGTACCTAGATATATACTTCTTAAACCAGTTCATGAGTCCAAGATACCGTTTCAATTGCTTTGTGGTATTTGGTACAGGATACTCAGAAACTGCTTTAAGACGATCAGATGGGGAACTTATTCCATTCTTAGATATTTCATGGACTAAAAATAGACAACTACTGTTGAAGCCAAAGTCATTATTCTCACTTGATATGTGAAACCTAATGAGACAATGGCTATAAATAAGTTTCAAGGTCAAGGCCACCGCACCCATATATTTAAAAAACCCTTTAAATAACTTATTCTCTGGAACAAAATGCCAATGGCCTTGGGACTTGGTATGTAGCATTGAGGATGTGATCTCTACCAGGTTTGCACAAATGATGAATCTAGCTTGACCTACTTTATGGCAAGGTCAAATTTGATTCCTAATGAATTTATATGGGAATAATCTTGAAGTGTTCATTTTTCTATGACTGTTTAAGCCGCAATCATAATACTTTCGAGAAATGTTTAACCTGATGAGACAATGGCTTTATATAAGTACCAAATGTCAAGCTGACCTGTGGCTGCCTTTTATCCAATGCCACTGATTTGGACTGCTACATACCCATATAAACATTGGTTTCTCAGAAATCACTGGGCTGTTTGATGGAGTATTCATTAGATTGGTTTAAGTCACTTGACCAAAATGGCTGCAACCCCTATATATGGTAAAACAAAATATGTTTTATTATAAGCTGTAGTTGACCATGACCTATTTCAACATAATTAAAGAGGTCAGGTGAGCGCCTCAGGACCTTCAGGTCTTCTAGTTTAAGAGTCTCCTATATTCACTCGTCTCGGACTACCGATTCATCGCTACACTTTCGTTCTTCCTAAGTTCAGAAAACCAAAACGCTTTCGCTCGCTCTCTTGTCCATCTGTGCAAGTGCCGACTTCTAGTTTATATTGTAATAGTCACTCAAGGACATCTCGTACGCAAAGATCTACACGAAACTTTGAAATACGTAGACAAGTTCTCAGAGTTAAAATAAAATGACGAAATTCAAAAAGAATACACACACACATCTCTCTCTCTCTCTCTCTCTCTCTCTCTCTCTCTCTCTCTCTCTCTCTCACTACTTGTCGATCCGCCGATGCACTTTGATTTTCTCGAAAGGATGTGTATGCACCAGTCTCTCTCTCTCTCTCTCTCTCTCTCTCTCTCTCTCTCCATTTGCAAATACGGTTTGGATCCAGATCAGACCCGAATGGAATTCAGGAAAGACAGAATGTTTCGCCAATTTAAAAATTTGTGCATGCGAAAGAAAGTACACAAAGTGTCGTACAACAGCCGATGCACACGATAAGATCATAGTTTTCAGTATATCTCAATAAGTATATGCATTGGCCGGTCCCATGCGCGGATCCAGAGGGGGGGGGGGGGCAGGGGATCCGGACCCACCCCCTGAAAAATCACAAAAATATAGAAATTCTTAGCAATACTGGACCAGATCCCCTGAATTTTTCAAAATTCTCAAAGCTACCAAGCCAGCATTCAACGTTGGGCCATCATCGGCACCCCAGCGAAACGCCATTTAAAAGGCGCTTCGCTGGCGGGCCGATGATGGCCCACTTTTTTAGTGATATGTGGATCCTCTCTCCCCTAAAAAAAGAAAAGAAAAAAAAAACGTTGTCAGAGTTGCAGAGTTGGACCCCCTCTGACAAAACTTTCTGGATCCGCGCATGGGTCCTCATCGGAAGCAGTTGTAACAAGATTGATTGGAGTGTTTCGAGATTCTAAGAAACCAAGCCAAAACAAAAGATTCGTGAGCAAGCACCATGCAGTCTCTCTCTCTCTCTCTCTCTCTCTCTCTCTCTCTCTCTCTACTTTTACGACCTGCTATCAAAGTTTGTGAACTGCTCGATTGAAAAACTGTCGACGGACATAATGTCATTACAACATGCGACTAAGACCCAGACGAGTCTGCGCAAATGTGCATTCACTACTCACCGTGACACACTTAAAGTTGGAGAGTAGATCAGGTATCTCAAGCATCACCGCTTTTATGTTGAATGGATGAATTTAATGTCTTACGACTCAGACCACACCGTTGGGAAAGGCTCTTTGTATATAAGCAAACTTACTTAGCATTTTCTCGGTTTTTTAAAGCTGTGGTTTATATGGCTTTTTAGGTAATAACATCTACTGTTTGCAAATATTTAATTTTAACGGACAAGAAGATGACCAGGCAACGTATGACCTATGTCCTTCATGGTGAACATATAAGCTTTGATGGGCGTTTATTGTGGTAATTGTAGCTCCTAATCCTTGCACGAGGCATGTCTGTTTAATATCTGTGACAGAACTAGGTAAAAATTTCGACAATGAAGGGGTTTACTTGAACACGCTGCAGGTAACATGCACTGTTTTCCGTCGGTGTAGATACCTCGGACCGAGTAGATGATACCAATAACATGCATGGCCTTTGTCACATACATCAGGGTCTTTCTATGCGTACATGTAGGAAAGTCTGTGCTTTTAATGCGCTCTTGCTTTTGATCTAGCACGTCGCGCGCAGAACGTCACATGCCAGATTACCCATCTAAGTAAAATGGAACCTTCCAAATGTCGCTACCGCTCACGTGCTGTACGGTAGAAGTATACCGAACACAGATGAGACAAACAGATAAACGGACATCGATTTTCCAGCGAAAATAACTTGTGTTCGTAATTTTAGAAATTCACTTTTCCAAAAAAAGGGCAGTGTTCGGGTTTTTTAGGATGTTTTTCAAATTATTTTCGGCGATAATGTGTTCGTAATTTTAGAGTGTTCGAATTTTTAGAACATTTACCGTATTTTTTGCTTATTTGTAACAATGCAATGGCCCTTGATTGATGTCAGAATTTTGTTCTGCTCAATGTCTTTAGATTTTACTGCATAATATCTTTGGAACTTGACCTTTTTACTGCATGAAAAGCACTGCAGCGGGGCTATAGCCAGATTCTCTGACAATTCTAGTTAAGTACAGTTTTGTATGGATTTAGCTAGCCTTTTTCACTTATTTAGAAGCTCATTTAAAAATTTTCTGATGTTATATTGTTTTGGCAAGCAAATATGGGAAAATCTGGCATGGTGCTTTGCTTTTTTTTTTTTTTTTTTGACCAGTCCATTCCTTTTACACAATACTATGAAATTTCAACAAACTTAGATGAAACAGGTAAGATAAACAAAATCACTGATTTTTCAGCCAGCTGGGCTTTGTAAAAGCTTGGTAAACTAGACGGGTAATTTTCATAAAATTGTTATTACACTGCTTATTATCATCAATTATCACCAATTAAACCTAATAAATGGCCAGGTGATTTGTCTGGTCAGCACTGCCTCTGGTCAGCATTTTAGTCACTTTGGTCAGGTTTTGGTCAGCTTTTGATAAGGTAAACGGTCAGCAGTTCTGCAGTGAAAGTCAGCGTTTTAGCTAGGCCCTTCAATTTAACATATACTTTGTGTTTTCCGGCAGTTTTCTAAGTTTTTAATTCCAAATGGTTCAAGAGTTATGAGCATTTTAACTAACTGGCCACGACCGGTCAGTCTGATGCTCAGCAAAGCCTCGTCCATTAACATGACTGTTACACATGCCGGTGGTTAGACAATGTTGACATGTAAAATGTGATCAAAATATAGGGTGTGGTGCAAGCGTTGTGAGTTTTTTCACTAGCTGGTAATGGACGGACGGACGGACAACAGACAGACTGGCTTACACGGTTATTATAGTGAACAACTGCGGGTCACGCAATTTGCTAAGGCGGCGTTCCCACTGTCTTGCGATTGGTTACGAAAACCACGATTGGTCATTCGTAGATGATCGTGGGATTTCGGCTTGGATACCAGAACGAAGTGATGCGGGTCGATACATACGGACAGGATTTGTTGCCATTTAATACGATATGCTCATGATTGGTCAATTTCCTGGTATCTCGTTTAGATACAAACAGGATTGTCCTGATCGAGTCCACGATTTACTGCCAATCTGATACGAGCATCATGATTGGGGTTCCCGGGCACGCGCGTATACGTTCTAATGCGTTCCTCTCGAACCGATACACTCTTTTGTAACCAAATACGATTGTGGTCAAGATGTCTTTCACGATCACGATTATGGATAATCACGATTTGAGTAAGATTGACCCGATTGGTATATATACAGCCCGACTAAATATCGACTGTTTCCTTTAAGATCTTCTATAGAGGTAACATTTCAACCCATAGCCCTTAATAATGGCAGGAGTTCAGGGTGATAGCATTACATTTGTATTACTCATGCTTATATCATCGACAGAGAGCAATAAGTCAAGCAGCAGCCATACCAGCTACAAACTCAATCACAAGGAACCAGGAGAGCTGCAGTCATACAGATTTAGATGACGTCATTTTTCTTTACAAAGTAAGTAAGGGTGCAAAGATCAGGAATCGATACAATCAAGTACCACACCTGACCCAGGATAACAATGGGAAAGTGACAAATTCACAATTAGACACCACAAACGAGATCCAAGAGGTCAGTCCTTTCCAAGCAGGTGACCAAAAAACACATATAAACAGACGCGCACAAAGACATAGCAAACACAAGACAGAAAAAAAACCATAAAAGATCCACAAAAGAAGTACCGCCTTTGAACGGTGAGTAAAAAATATTTTACTGGAGGGCTTAAACCGGTTTAACGGCGCCAACCTCACCCTTAATTCAGATGTGGATCAAGACACATAGATATTTGGTTTGATTGAAAGACCCTTAACTTATCAATGCATCATCTCCTAAAACATATAAATCAAAACATAACAAGGAGATAAAGCAAAGATAAGGACTCAACAGTAAATAAAACTGAATACCGGAGCAAAAGAAATCCAACAGGTAAACCCCGGTGGGCCCGACAAACAGCTAAAGCATCAGGCCCCTACCATCCCAACAATAGATAAGTCTTTAAGTTGGAACCATCATAGAGTCTCCTTTGTCTCTCAATAATTACATTGCGAGAATAAACGGGACAGCAATATGAATCTAAAATTCAAACCTAATATGCAAAAATCCCAATCAAATTTGACTGAACTATAAGATATTTACAGATTTTCGTATAATAAAGAATAAAAAGCTACGGAGGGCAGCCATTTTTAGGCTGAGTGACCTCACACAGTCCAAAAACTATGCACAAACAGAATGTAGAGTTTCGTGCTGCTAATTTAACCTTTGTTTGCATTTTTGTTAAATCTTCTGTTGAGAATAGTTGATTTTGACAAATGATTTCAAAAGTTAGCGATAAACAACAAAAATACAGGAAATAAATAAAAAGCTCAAAAATGGCGGCCTCCATTTACTTATAAGAAGTCAGAAATTCGATTTTCGGATTGCTATAATTTGTTTTACATCCAAGCGTTTGTTGTTGGTTTAAACATATTTATTTCGAATCAGTTTATACAATACAATACACTTTTCAATCATACAAACATTAGGATTAGAACGGAAGCAAGAGCTTATCAAGTTCTTCTCCTTTACAATATTTTGACAAAGTGTAGATAGCAATGATTTAAATTTTGCATAATACAAATTCATGGGCTAAAACGACATTTTGAGAATACAAAATTAATTGAAGAATATTAGATAATAGAGGCTAAACCATAATCAAGAGAGAGAGAGAGAGAGAGAGAGAGAGAGAGAGAGAGAGAGAGAGAGAGAGAGAGAGAAAGGGAGGGAGAGAAAGAGATGTGGTGGGAATAGTCTGAATTGTCCAGGTTGGACGAGAGCTGTTTGGGGTATTGGCAATGGTTACATTTACCAGTATCACTTAAGTATCTTAGGTACAGACAATTTATATTGCTTGTTGTGTTTTTAACCATAAGTCTATCTACTGAGATGCCCAGAATCGCTTGCTTTCCTGAATGTATTTATGCACAGCTTCAAATATGATTTAGTTGATGTTAGTTGACAGTCTTTCATCACCACATAGAAGCACATCCAGAGTCATGTTACAGTACTGTGCTATAGATTGACGAAGTTCTACCCTAGGATGATTGTATAGTTGACAAATAAAAAAGAAATGGTAGGCATTCTCAACTTCTCCTGAATTGCAAGTACATAGTGGAGAGTCAATAATATTTTTTAGGAATAAATCATTTTTAAGTAAGCTGTAACCTGTACGAATTCTTGTGTGCCATATTTGGTTTATCCTTATTCCAGAGTAGTAATGTTTGTTGTTGCTCCCATCGTGTGTGTGGTGTGGTGGTGGAGGTTGAGGGGAGTGTAGTGTGGTTCTTGGTGCCCTTTCTAGTTTAGCAATCGTCCTACTGAGAACGATAGAGTTGATTGCTTACTTTAATTTGGTTGTGGCTGTCTGTGTTCTGTTTCATTTGTGCATTTGCTAGTCCTACTCTTAATCTTTAGATCACTGAATAAACGACGGTTTATTTAAATGGGCGCATGGTATCGCAAGCATCTGTGGAACAAGTTTGATACTCGTAACTACTCGCATTTTCTCTTGTCAACTCAGAACTGCTCGTGAGTCATTTGTGACATGCATTGAGCAAATGGTCCCGAAAGAGCGTGACAGATCGAAGCAGATCGTACCAGAGCGTGGGTTTTGCATTGTCTAAGACAGATCCCGATCACCACAATTTGGAAGCACGATTAGTTGCGCTATGTGGCGCTTTGATATGATCTGATCGAAAACTAATCGTGCTAATCATAGAATTTTTTTTTACTGTCCAAACATGTTCTACCACCAACACGATTACCATGACTGATACTGAACCACTTGCTGAGTGACTTTCTTAGCATAAATGGGACAATAGCATAACATTTATTCTTTCTCCTCCTAATGCACTGGATGTAATTTAGCCAAGTGATTTAACTGACTTACTTACACAGATGGGGTTTTTGGTCCGGCCCCAGAGAGTGGAGCTGTGATTAGCGATGGCGTGGCATCAATCGAACGATCTTCGAGTTAGATTAAGCAACATGACCATGTTCTAAAACAGTGGAATCTTTAGCCCACCCACAGGATCAGGTGGGGGTTCTGCGGGCAAAGCATTTGCCACCATGTTGCTGCATTTGTGAGTCTATTTAATCTCATATGCAACATGATCATGTTCTGAAGAAGTTGAATTTTGAGCTTTTGACCCCAGCCCCTAAGTCCACCCAGGGGATCAGACCGAGGCCTTTGATCTAAAATCACATTTGATATGTTTCATATATATTATACCTCTTGACATAAACTTTGACATTTAGACCCCCAGTGTTGGCAGGGGGGGGGAGTCTGCTGGCAAAATATTTCCTACCATGTTGCTGCATTTGTGATTCTTCTTTAATTTGATATGCAACTGGACTATGTTCTGAACAAGTTGAATTTTGACCTATTGACCCCAAGGGTTGGGTGGGGGATGGGGGGTCTGCTGGCAAAATATTTGCTACCTTTTTGCTGCATTGGTGATATACTTAAATTTAATATGCAGCATGACCATGTTCTGAAAAAGTTGTATTTTGACACTTAGACCCCCAGTGTTGGCGGGTGGGGGGTCTGCTGGCAAAATATTCCCTACCATGTTGCTGCATGTGTGATTCCTTTTAATTTGATATGCAACATGACCATATTCTGAAGAAGTTGAATTTTGAGCTTTTGACCCCATCACCTAAGTCCACCCAGGGTATCCGATCGATGCCTTTGATCTAAAACCACGTTTGATATGTTTCATTATTATTTTACCTCTGTCTGCATGCGACAATTTAGTAAAAAATGTTGACAACTGACTGAGTTATTGTAAAATTTAAATATTTTACATTTGACCCCACCTAAGGGGTCTAGGGGTGGGGTAATTTTTAAATCACCGTCATGTTTATCTACAGGCACTGGGTAACCATGGCCTATAGTGAGAGTTGTCAGATATAATAGTTTTGGAGAAATGTGAATTTTATTCCACAAAAAATCCAATATAGCTTTAGCATTAGCCTAAACCTAAGTCAAAACAGGGCCATAACTCAGTAAACAATTTGTGATTGATCTCCAAATTCGAACTTGCCCTGTATTCTATGATGCTTTAGCCTTCAGTAAAAATTGAATAAAATAGTTGCATCCCTTCAAAAGTGTTTTGATCAAAACCCACAATTTAGCCGCAATCTAAGTATAAAAGGGGTCATAACTAAGTCAAAACTTTGCGGATTATCAACCTTTCAAACTGCATCTGTATTTAATGATGGTTGACATTTCTGTAAGGTTTGAATGGAATTGATAGATCCCTTCAAAAGTTATCGATCAGAAACCAAAAGTGTTACAACGTGGACAACTCAGAAGACGACGATGACGACCTAGACATGATCCATATGTGACCACCATGATTTGCAGGCGACACAAAACAAATGTACATTTTGTGATGAAACTGGGAATTTTATTGGATTTTAAAAATAATAGGAAGTTAACTAAAATTTTATAAATAGCAGCCTCCTAAGATTTGAAGACTATGTCAATACCTCAAAAAGGCAGAACTAGGTTACAAGAGGCTCTATCATATTAAACATACGGTGGTAGAATAATAGACCCTAACCCGACCGCTTTCTCCTTGAGCAGTCAAATGAGGGTCGGGACTCCTCACCACCATGTGTCGACCAAAAATCCAGGAACAATCCAACATGCAGAGTACTTATCTCAAGTATTTACATAATTAATATAACGAACATTAAACAAATGGAGCAGATTTATATAGCAAAGCAAATCAGTAGACCGAGACCAGACGGCTTCATGAGGAGCAGTCTGATCAGGATCTACAATGTCGACTTGGACAATATAGCAAAGCAAATCAGCAGACCAAGACCAGACGGCTGCATGAGGAGCAGTCTGATCAGGGTCTACAGTGTCAACTTCGAAACCTCGATTTGAAGAGTTAATTCGGGGTAATAACATCCCATATTTGACTAGTATAAAATCAGTTAACAAATCTAGCTAGTCTTACTGTTCTTATGACTCCTTATATACATTTATTATACATGAACCCTTAAAGTCCCCAGGGTGCAAAAAAAAAAATGTAGCGTGTGTCTACTGTTGATCCCAACTAGACAGCTCTTTATGAGCAACAGTGCCTTTTTTAGTTTTTACTTATTCAGCAATTGTTTTCTTTGGCATCCTTGGGGTTATTGGGGAAAGAGAGGCTGTTTATTAGAAACTAACACCATAATTGACCAGTAAAAGAGAAGAGACTCTTTAAGAGTATGATTTTAAACTAACATCTCATAACAATGGTTCTACAGTATTGACCTGTAACCATTGTAAAGTGACAGCTGTCTCTGGACAGATAAACACTTTTTCATAGCGTAAAATTTGAACGTTTTCTAACCCATTACTTTTAACATATGTTTTAAGTGCTCAAATTTTAGCCTCAAAAGAACCGTCTCAATGATACCTTTAACAGAGTAAAATTGTGAACATATTCTTACCCATCACTTTTAACATATGTTTTAAGTGCTCAAAAGAACCATCTCAATGAGACAGTCCTTTTGAGCACCCACAACATACGCTTTAGTTGAGAAATCAGAATTGTTTTTTGTGTTTTGTTTTTTTTGTGTAAACAGATAATGTAGTTTCAAATCAAACAGCTACTCTTCTATGAATAACAGGGACCAGAATAGAAGGTCCCAAAACTTAATCAAAAGTGTTAACATCAAAATTTTAACATCTATAAACATACAAATATGTGGAAAGGGAATGACCAACAAGTTGTTTAGAAAATCTTTCTTCACGTACCACCATCTGAAGCATAATTAATCCTTCACTTAGATTTAACTGTTAAGTTGTACTTTTTGTACTTTAAAAGGGGTAATTTTAGTTATGGACTCCTTATCCACACCAGGTAGGCGGCAATCGAAATTATTAACACTATCATCAAACCAAGACCAAAGATAGCCAGAAACAGAGCCCCCAATCGCCATTTTTCACCCCACTGGTGACAAATGGCGATCAAAAGCACTGTCCATAACCACCCCGATCCAGGCCCGCAAACCCTTAAGAGTGCCTCCGACCGTCGCCCATCCGGTGTGTTTTCAAGTTCCACTAAATTTGTTTCTTATACATTCCTTGGTAAGATCAAAAGACATTTATTAGTAGAGTTTGGTTTTTATACATTCCTAAGTAAGATCAAAAATCATTTCTTAGAAAAAATCACAACAAATTTATTAATCTAATTCTGATGTGCAATGATCTTTGAATTTATTTCGCCATCTATTTTCCTATTAAAATAATGCAATTCTGCCGCCATGCTATAATGCTGTTGCATGGCTATTTTCTTTGAAGATTTCGAGGCCAAACACAAAAGTCAACGCGTGTGTGCGTGTGTGTGTGTGTGTGTGTGTGTGTAAGTTAAAACACGAGTCTAAGACTATATCATAGTCTATTTTTGCCCAAGTAAGAATCTTTCATGAGTGTGAAGGTATGCTAGAAAATACTTCCCTAGGATCACCGTGTGGCATCACGAGGCTTGTCGAGTGATGACAATCGGTGACCACGTTAGGGGAATTTTCTATCTAATCCTCACGAGAATATTAGACTCTATTTCTTGCTCACTATAAAATACCACATGTTATGTTTAAAACAACCCCCAGATGTTCCTGAATATGCCAATATAATTGATGTTAACATAACAATGACATCACTTGACGGCTCACTATTAAAACCACATTTTATGTTTAAAAACAGCTCCCAGATGTTCCTGAATACGCCAATATACTAGATGTTAACATAACAATGACATCACTGGACGACTCACTATTAAAACGACATTTTATGTTTAAAAACATCTCCCAGATGTTCATGAATACGCCAATATACGAGATGTTAACATAACAATGACATCACTTGACGACTTTATGCAAACCAATGTGAAACCTTTGCGTGACAGCTTTGGTAAGATAGCGTCGGTGAGATAAGTTTTTCTATCCCCGGGTACATTCCCAGATATCACTATCTGGTGTGCAAGAACAATCTCTCCATGCGTATTTCTTGCTGAGATCTCTAAAATTAGCGTTTGTTAATTGTTTCACAGATAAGAAAGCACAAGTGCCAGAAAGCTGCGTTACAGAGCGGGTTAGTCTGAAGAGACTTTCCAAAGCATTGTACAGCACTGTTGAACTCCCCTCTTTCTGTGTGGACATAACCAAGAAGATTTAAACATGTTTCTCTATGACATACAGTCTTAGAATTCAACAGACTGATCATCTTGTTGACATCTACAGTGGCTTGAGAGTTCTGTCCAAGAGTTCTGTGATTAAGATACAGAAGAAACAATTGCAGGAAATGTCCATCAACAACACCCCACATATACCACTCGGGACTTTTATAGTGTTTTCTTAAGAGCTCTAAGGGCGTTACATAGGACCGTATCATCTCGTAATTTATAGCAACTGGAGTAATCTGTTGCTCATGTGGAAAGAAGTGTACACAAGGTTGGTTATACTCTCTCAATAGTTCAATTGTTGTGATATCTTGTCTGTGTGTTGCTTGTACCAGTGAGTCTATGTCTGGATAATATACTATCTTAGGATGATAGCAGTAACACAAGCATACATTTTCTGCGATGGTTAATAATGATAAAACTTCTAAAGACAACTGCTGGTACCCCAGCATTATCAATGCTGATGCCTGCTTTAGTTTAGCAGATGAATTAATAGGATCAGCTCGGGACCAGGCGTTGTCCTTGAGAATATACTGTACAGCTTCTGTTGGATTATCTATCCTTTGTACAATTTCACATGATAAGAGACTAAGATGAAGAAAGGGTAAGATCAGTGATACGGCTCTTTGTGTTTCTTCTTTAGTATGTATTGTTATTCTTCTGGATCCAGATAAATCTGAAATAGTGTGTTCGAGTACTTCCTTCATTTGGCTGATTCTAGAATCTCTATCATAATGGAGACATTCACTATATGGTTGATAAACACATCTGAAAGTTATCTGAAAGTGGGCTCGCGATGCGTATATTACAGGATCTCTTAGAGATTCTACTCTCACATGTAGTCTTAACAGAGGATCTCTTCGCCTTTCTGGTAATCTCATTAAACGGTCACCTATTTTGCCAGTTTGCAGATTATAAAGTACATCGCGTATTGCACAATTCAGAATCCAGTCTATTCTGTTAGCTAGTTCTTGCCTCAATTCTGGTTTAGTTATTCGGTCAAGCATATTTTCTCCAGGGATAAAATAATTGGGAATCTTCTCATCTCTGATCCATTTTTGAATCTGTCGTAAGCACATTATAAGACAGCCCACCAAGTTTTCAGGGACCCATAGTTCACTTGGTGTGTTTTCCAGAATATATAACATACATGTTTTGAGGTGATAAGATGTCAATGTGTCCTCTTTAATCTCTTGCTGTATGAGCTCTTTCTTAATGATCTTAAGAAGAATGTAACATTTAAGCTGTACAGAGTTAAACTGAGTCACAAGTAAACGCTCCTGATGTGAGAAAGATATTCTCCGTTGAAATTGTCTTTCATCACTGGCTGGGTGACAGGCGGATACGACAATAAATCCCAGAGATTTACATTGCTTTATCAGTTCCTTGGAAGGCACGCCATGAATACGTCTCCTTGAAAACCATTCGCGTGCACATTCTGGCCAATCTGTACACGACAAGGCCAATACAGTATCTGATGATGTCAGGCCATTTTTAGCGTCCATGTGGATCGCTGGGCCTTCCATTCGATGCATTTCTGTCATCGTAAAACTTTCCAAGCAAGAGTCTTGGACCAAACACACCCTATTGTTGATATCAACCGACAGATGATAATTACTATCTAACTCTAATTCAGGACACGTCCCCCATTGAACGTCTCCATTATGTACTAGTTGAAGTCTTACATATCCAGGTTGCTCATCTGGCACCAATAGGTAACTGTTAGAACTTGGACAGTTAGCATCATCAGTGATCACTGGCATGTGAGGAAGTATATAAGCTAGATCATAGTCTGGTTGCAAACCTTCTGTAGAGGTGCCTTCATAATAACTACCAAATATATACAGTGAAAAAGGTTCGTTTGCAATTGTACCTAAGATTTCACCTGAAATGGCAGACTCCATCTGTATATTTCTGTTTTCAATTGTGGCACCAAGATCTTCCATTTCATCAAACAGAGCCTTAGACAACCGTTTGTATTGTTTCATTTCGTCATTGCTCGGTACTATATTAGGATCTGAAATAAATTATAGAAGAGATTATGAGAATTATCACTAATATTTTAAACAGCCTTTGCAACATGATATGAGCCACGGAATGAGATTTCCAACAATGTGGTGTGTGCGACCAGCAAAGGCTCAGACCAGCCTGCGCATACGCGCAGACTGATCAGAGCCTTTGCTTGTCGCTGGGATATACTATATCTGTTTAGCTACTGACCACACATCATTTGGAGTTTCTAAGCTTAAAATTCTTGACCATTTTTTTTTGTTATATAGACTGTACTTTTCTATCTAATAATATGATTAAGTGCAAAAAATAGAAGAGTCGTCAGTATTTGCGCTTTCTTTTTGTGCTAAAAAATAAAGTTTCTCTTCACATATTAAGGCAATTGCAAATTACTCGTAGAATTATCATTCTTTGCAATTGCATATGTTCAAAACAATAAAGAGTTTCTACTATTGTATGCATGACCCTTGGGTCTCCAACACTATATGAATCCGTCAGTCATTGTCTGTGCATGCGTTGATATTAAAAGATCGACCTGTCTGCCCTGGCACATTACTGCTGAAGTCGCGTTTTGTGTTAATATGCGGTAGGCATTACTCAAAACACTTACATAAAAAAATAGCAACAGGGGAATAGTCTGTCTATGGAGATATCGAGTTCCCTTTAATAGCGATACCATAACAATGAATTGTATTTCAGACTTTAGCGATAAAATTATACTATTTTCTACACTAAAGCACCTTTGAAAACATTTTGCACATGGCTAGGTTTAAGCAGACGTTTCAGTGACACGTTGTGACGCAGATTGTAACAAAATTTAATCACCAATTGAGCGAATCACATGACTTCATGATCTGTCCGTCTGTGGTCAGTATGAGAAAAGTATGCGAAATGGTGACAAGGGTTTGCCAAGCATCATTTTGACTGTTCCAGGTATTTCAGGCAAAATGCTCATAACTCTTAAACGGCACAGTAAATTTTGATCAAACTTTGCATACATATGCATAAGGTAAAAGTAAGGAAGAAGCGAAGATCAAGAGTCCATACTATCAAATACCACACCTGACTTGGGAAACCATACGGGAAAGTGACAAAAGCACAAGAAAACATCACATACATGAGAGCCAGAAGGTCAGTCCTTGTCAAGCAAATGACCCCAAGGCTGCATCATGTCAGGTTTCGTGTAACCACTGGCAGCCATAACAGCCATTTTCGATGGATGTGGCTGTGCTGTGCATCATTCGAGCCTGTCACGGTCAGTTAGTGAGAATGCTCATCACTCATGAACCATATGGTACATATGTATGTTTGGATCAAATTACATACTTGTTTATTTAAGCATGGTCAAGCCACTGATAAGCAAAGCTGTGAAGAGGCTGCTTGGAGAATTCAAAACGTAGAAATCTGCCTTAAATCACAATATCAATTTTAACAACAATAACAGGTCAATATTCCCCCGGGCCCCAACTGGTTATTTTGAGGTACATGAGTTCTCATAGTTTGCATAATACATGAGTATAACGTGTTTGGACTCGGTAGGAATGCTAGTCCACAGCTGAAAATGTGAATTCTGGATGAGCCCAAACATTAGAATTAGGGTCTGGCTTGATCTATTGATTTTTGTCTTCTTTCAAATAAATGCTTTATTTAGTACAAGTAAGTATCCTATCAAAACCCATTACTCATAAATGTCAACTTTTTAGACATATTTTCTTTAGATTATGAAAATTATCTTTATTTTGTTTGTTTGTTTGATTCGATTCTTTACGTCCCAGTCAACAATCTTTCAGATTTTTGGGCCCAGACAAGCTAATTTCGGCCATTTAGCGACCGTCCTTGTTCAAAGGTATTCTTGCTGGCATGTGACTATCTTTGTTCAAATGTGTTCTTATAGACATGTGACTGTCTTTGTTCGAATGTGTTATTGTGGGCATGTGTCTGTCTTTGCTCAAATGTGTTCTTGCTGGCATGTTTCTGTCTTTGTTCAAATGTGTTCTTGCGGTCATGTGACTGTCTTTGTTAAAAATGTGTTCTTGCTGTCATGTGATTGTCTTTGTTCAAATGTGTTCTTGCTGGCATGTGACTACCTTAGTTCAAATGTGTTCTTATAGGCATGTGACTGTCTTTGTTCGAATGTGTTATTGTAGGCATTATACTGTCTTTGTTCAAATGTGTTTTTGCTGGCATGTTTCTATCTTTGTTCAAATGTGTTCTTGCTGGCACGTGATTGTCTTTGTTCAAATGTGTTATTGTAGGCCTTTGTTCAAATGTGCTGTTGCTGGCATGTAGCTGTCTTTGTTCAAATGTTTTCTTGCTGTCATGTGACTGTCTTTGTTCAAATTTGTTCGTTCTTATAGGCATGTGACAGTCACTTGACTGTCTTTGTTCTGTGCTCTTTATTCGCTAAGTCGTTGGTCGATGTGTGGTATAGTTTTGTACCTCATGTTCATACCTGCTTGTGTTTGGTATAATCTAGATGGCTTGCTTAATATTGATAATCCTTATTTGAACAAATAGTAGGTCAGATATATCTCGCATTTCCCCAGATACTGAAGCCCCCGTTTCGGACTTAGACTTGTCCATTACATATGAGAGTGTTTCAACCAAAATTTATGATTAATTTTGAAATAGTTAATTTTCCAGTTCTTGTTAGAGACGTTCCTCGGTCCCCTTTCTATGGTGTATACATTTCGTAACTCATTTGTTTCGCAAGATTATGTTCCAATGCTGATGAATTCAACAACAGAAATTAATTATTGACGTCTTAGTAGAGAAAGGGGCAAAGATCAGGAATCAATACAATTCAGTACCACACCTGACCCAGGTTCTTAGCTACTAAAAAAATTATCGATATCATAAACTCGGTAAAACTTAAAAAATGTATTACTGGCACTCAGAGCTGATTGTTACAAATATATTTGCGTTAGACTCTTCTGCAACAAGGCGTATCAGAACCTGTATTTTATGGCGATATAATCTATAAATTTAAAATAATTGAAAGAAAGCCTGATATAAGGGATGATTTAAAGCGATTATTAAACATAAAAGAGTGGTATACAACATGGATATTATGCGTCAGTCTTCATGCCTGTTTTTATACCAAATCACGGTTTGAAGCTATGGTTTTTCCTTTAATTGCACGATGGTGTGTTAGGCCTCAGAATGTATGATGTCCCTGGCGTAAAGCTTGAATCCGCTGGTTGGTGCCTCATGTGTGTCGTAGGCTGGGCCCACCGTAGCGCAACTTGAGGTTTTCTGTAGCTCTTACTATCTGTGAGTCATGAGCTATTTTCTTTGTTTCATCATATTGTGCTTATTTGATTTGATGGTTACTCTGTGTTGAACATTTGCATGAGGTTAGGGAGCCTCTATGTGAGCAAAACAACTAAGTGTTTTAACAGCAACACAATTAAGGGCGAAGGCTTGGTGCCAGTAAATGCATTTAAGCCCCCTGTAGCTTAGGATGTTGTCTGTTCTTATGCGGTGGTTCTGTTTCTGTGATATATTGTTAATGTACTTCCCATTTAAAGACAGAAATATATGCAAACATATATATCTGTTTTAGATTTACAGCTGAGACAAGTATGTAATCATGATATAAAGTTCTATAGTTATATATGTTACCTCAGAAAATTTGATATTACAAGGGAATATTTTCTAGTTGAGATAATGCATAAGACTAAACAATTTGTTAGTTTGTTAATTTCATATCATATAAATGATTAAAATTAACAAAGAATGTTATGTTGTTTTGAAGCTACAATAGATACTATTTTTTGAAAAAAGAAAATATGCACGCTTAAACGTATATCCTCTTTAATAAAACTGATACATTTTCTTTTGGAAAAATAGTTACTTCATACCTATCCAACGCAACGTGACTTTTAAGATGAAAGAACCTATTCTGTGATGTATTATATAAGGATTTAAGCACGATTTGTTGTCTTTAACGTGACCTATTAAAAACTGTACATCAAAGTGATATTTACACCAGAAAAGTTGTAAAGCAGTACTCTTATATAGAGTGATATAATGACAATAATCAGAAGATGTTTAAAAGCTAACAGAAAGAAGCACTTGCTTTATTTTTTGAATTTAAAGGTTCTAATCTTTTATAACGTTTTATTCATGGTAATCTAATTGAAAAGCTTGTAACTGACAAGGTATTTAGGATAAAACATATCTGTTTGCAGTTTTGTAATGGTCAATAAATAACCTTTCAAATACATGCTATCATGTACGAAAATAATTGTTATTAAATTAGAAACGGAAATTTAACAAAATATTATTGATTTTAAGGGTATGGTTCAAAGTATAACGCAATATGTCAATATATGAATATTATAACATGTTCTTACAGATTGCATAACTATTTTGTTAATTTAAGCCTTTTATCTACTACCTAATAAGACATAATTAAATATTTTTGTTTTCAAGAAAATGATGGGTAACGCAATAAGCACACTGTAACAGTTATGTTGCAAAGCTTAAACTGAGTGCAATATCCAGTTTCATTTTGTCTATGCTATGTACTATCAGTTAAAACAAGTTAAAATTCTGAAAAGATGGGGCCATACCAAAACGCTTCCTTATGACATTTCTGGACCCTGGGTCCTCTACTCTTATATTTGGCTTTCCTGTATTTAATTTCAGTCACCTGTCTTTTAATTGTCTAAAGGTGTCGCTTGAATTATATTCGTCCTGGTGGACATACAGAGAGACAGACAGAGAGAGACAGAGATACAGACAGAAGACATGAGAGACAGATCGTCATTATTTGAATATTGTTCACAGGTCCTATATAGCATGGACTTTTCGAACTGTGAACAATATCAAAATCGTAAATCACTGCGTTCCATTTTCCAGATATACGGTGTGTCGCCACTCCCTGTGAATTTCACGAATTTCTTGAGCATTGAAACGACCACTCCCATATATTAAAATAAAACGTTTGTTATATCCATATTTGTTCATGAAGGGCGTTTCCTACACGTCAAATCGTATACAGTGAGCCACTTTAGTTACGCACCACTTATAAAATGTAAAATTATTCAAAAAAGAAATAAGATATATTTATTCGAGACTACCAGCGTAAAGAGCATCTATAGTTGCATTAGCCATTGAACTTTTATTGTGATCAGATCAGAAACAAATGAGAAAATGGATCTAAAAGGGCACTACCCTCAAAATACCATTTCACATTGCATTATTTCGAATGAAACTCAGATCACATTGCACTTTTTTCAGGGTCGAATTTCTGCTATGCCAGAGATAAGAACCGACTTATTCTTGGCAATATCTAAGACTGGAATGTGTTTGTTAACTTTATAAAAAAATTTAACGTTTTACTAATTTGATTGCCAGCTGGCCATGGGTTAAAAAAAGTTGATTTAAGTACTTTTTTTAAAGTTAGACAAAATTTCCTATGATTCTTAGTAAACCAGTTATCAAAACACTTCTTAAATAATTTTATTTTAAACAACCATGTATCCGCCATTTATTCTCGTAAAAAAAATAACGGATTTGTTTGCGTCTCGGTGTTGACGTTAGTGATGACGTCACTACTACCAAGGCTACAAGACGTGTCAATGATAAGATATTTTAGTGTGTTGATACTTCTTTGTCAACAAGTGACTCATAACAAGACAATTTACGAAGGAAATCTGTTTGATTATTGTAACTAACGTTAATATGACGTCAAAACGAGCATTTCTTCAAACAGTAACAGTGTTACTGATTTCAACGACCAAAAAAGGGGGTTAACTTGAATAAAATAATTGTTTTTGGTGTTTTTCTGTCACAACGATCACCATGGATAATGCCTAGCGCAAAACGCTAATAGACGTTCAGATTGCACGTGCAGTCGTGCACTTTTGTCAAAATTGCCTTTGGCGTAGCATAATGATTCACATGTGTGATTCCGATATTTATTTTCGATGTCATCAAACAGATAAAATGTCAATAAGAAAATCATCATAGAGAATGTTCGATTCCAGCATTTTTTTGTGAAAAAATGTGGGCCCTAAAAAAATGGTGCGTAACTAAACTGGCTCACTGTAAGTCTGCGGAAGCATTTGTCAAATTCGTGAATTTTCCCAAAGTAACATGGTTTTGCCAGGACCTTTGGCATTTATATAGAACATGGTGAAGAAATTAGGGGAGGTCTACACGAGTAAATTTATCATGAGACGCAAAACCTAAAATAACGTATAAAAGCAGGAACAGCAGAAACCGTCACATCACAATTTCTGAACACTTAGATAGAAAAGCAAACTTTGTTTTTTGTTTTTATATTCGTCAATTGAGTATATGTTTGTATCAAATCTAATACGGGTTGAAACCAACACAGAGCAGTTGTTTAACTAAACAACGATAGCCACAATTACCACTTTTAAATTATAATTATGCTCATAAAACGCACATAACAACAAAGGTAGCTGTACTAATGTTAATTAGCTTTCATATGTAGTAAAGACATCCAGTATGCAGACTATTAGAATGTCAATTAATTAGATAATTAAATGTTTTTTTTTCTCTAGCTTGAACATACAATTTTCTTAGTCTCAATTTGATATATAGTAACATATGTAACAAGCTGTTTTAGGTTAACACACCGACTTACAGAGTGTGAGCATCTCTATTTGATGCACCTTGCATTATTATTTAGGATAGAATATTTCTGAAGAATTCCAAAGGGGTAAAGGATGGAGCAGGCCCTTATTCAGCTTGCAGTCAAAATATTGTTTGGTGTTTCCACTGGACAATTATTTTACCAGCGAAGCAGGAATAACTGATATTGTAATTTGACTTGGTTTATATGTTTTAGGAGGTGATGCATTGATAAGTTAGGGGTCTTTCATGCAAACAAACATCTATGTGTCTTGATCCACATCTGAATTAAGTCTGAGGTTGGCGCCGTTAAACCGGTTAAAGCCCTCCAGTAAAATATTTTACTGACTGTTCAAAGGCGGTACTTCTTTTGCGGATCTTTTATTTTTTTGTTTTGTCTTGTATTTGCCATGTCTTAGTGTGCGTCTGTTTATATGTGCTTTGTGGTTACCTGCTGGGAAAGGGCTGACCTCTTGGCTCTCGTTTGTGGTGTCTAACTGTGAGTTTGTCACTTTCCCATTAGTATCCTGGGTCAGGTGTGCTACTTGATTGTATCAATTTCTGATCTTTGCACCCTTACTTACTTGGATAAGGCTATATTTAGAATATTTACATTTGATAGGAACATTAACCAAATCGTCTTGTTTAAATGAGATAAAAAATAACTCCTTGTCCCTCTAGACTCTATAAACATTTATTATTATACATATAAGGAAGTATGTTTTAAAAAAAAATATAACGTCTATAACGAAGGTACGTCGGCGTGGTAATAACCAATGAATCAATATATAAGAATATGCATCGAAGATTAGAGAATTATAGGAAAACATACAAAAATATTCTCTTTTTTTCTGAAATATCATCCATTGTATCAATTCAATGTCCATCCTCATATATTATGCAATGTAACGTATATTACATGCTTAAACAAGCTCTCCAAACTTGTTGTATATATTTCTTTATTATATGAGCAAGAATATCCCAAATATATAAGATAACCAGCGGCAGCGAATGTGTTCATATATTTTTACTTAAATAATACCCAAAATAATTGGCTCCTTAAAACTGAGGTAGGGTTGTTTAATTGCTCATATATGACAATACATTTAAGATAGAAAAACAAAATGTAGTTTTTTTCAAAATGCCAAATACGTATGCTACTACAGCATAATCAAATATATCTTAAAAAGCACAGATCAACTGTTAAAGTAAATGATATCGGTTACAATTATCATTTTTGAAGGGTAATCTAATTAAAGTAACATGCATAACACCGTAGGAAACCGTAATCTCGCTCAAAAAGTTTGTATGTGTAGCTAAGGTAGCAATCATGTAGACTTAATGTAAAATTAAATCGTTTTATAGTTTAATGCCTTCTTTCAGTAAATCACATTCAATTTGTTATTTCTATTTTTCTAAATTTGATATGGTAACATATATTGCAGGCTGTCAGAGACTGAAGACCCAGCGTACATAGAGCAGTCATCTCTTAAACGACGCAACTTGAAATCTCTACAAGAGAGGATATATCTGCAAATTCCATAGGAGCGAGAGATAAACCGTTGTAGCCATCAGTCTATTACCTGTTGAAAGTGATCACTAATGCTGCTCTAACACATTTACGAATTGGCTTGCGAAAGTACGGCATATCTGGAATCATTTAGAACGCCACAGCAACGCCACATGAGCAAATGTATACGTAGGTGTCACGCTGCACGATCGCCTTGTTTGCGATCGTTCAACGTTACAACTACGTAAGCTTTCCATGTTGTGGCTTTGCCGTGCCGTTCAAAGCGATTCCAGATACGTCATACGTTTGCAAGCCAATTTGTAAGAGTAGCATTAAATTAAGCTCCTAGAGTCTGAAGTCCGACCCAACGGCGTGCAATTAAAGGAGGAAACGAAAGTAGCAAACCGTGATTGAGTTGACCACCAAGCATTCAGTCTGTTGCAACACGTTATAGCCAATATTTTTTTATAATTGGAAATTATTTTAATGAACTGCGCTGAAAAATTATAAGAACCAACACACTTCTTCAATCTATACGCCAAGTCACCATAGATCTCAGATCCCGAAAATCCTTGGCGCCAGAGATAAGAGATTTAAGTCCAATTTGGATTTTAGATAACAAATTATAGTGTCGTCTATACAATGTAGAAAAGGTTTTGCGAAGTTAATGAAAGCCTTGTTTAAGAAGTTTATAAAATAGCAATTTATTGTGGGCATTGAAGTCAACAACATGGCTAGATGCTCTAGCAAAACGAATGAGTTGAGAGATATAGACTCCATACGATGTAGAGCGAGAAATATCACCATCTAAAAACAGGAAATTAACAATTACAAAATCAAAGTTGCAACTTTTATCATAAATTTTGGTAGAAACAATTTCATTAGAAATTGACAAGTACAAGTCTAAAAACGTGGCTTTGGAATTAGAGGTATAAGCTTTATTAAGTTGGTGCTCTGAAGGGTATATTCGACTTACCATATTGTCAAAAGAAACATTTTTAATGTTGAAAATATCGTCCAAATATCTGGATGTAGTGTTAAAAGCATCAATAAAAACCAATAAAAAACAGGTTCTGATATGCCTTGCTGCAGAAAAAAAGAAACAAACGTTGTATTTCACAATCACCTCTGAGTGTCTGTAATAAAAACTTGCATTTCAAACTAAAGGAGATTGAAAACATAGATAATCAGATAACTATGTGTTGAACTGAAAGCCATGGCGAACAATACTTGTGTAATCTGACTTTAACTTTATCACAAACTGAAACCAAGTTCTAATCGGTCACTTATTAAATTCATTACTTCTGACCAAGCGCTAAAAAATTGAAATGATTCTTTGCCTAAATATGTGCATTTTAATGGGCAAACGTTTAGCGGACTTTAAAGACAGTTGTCCCTTACTACAAAGTTTTTGGGTTAAGAACACAAAAGACGACTTTTTTTTAAAGAAAAACAGGGTTTGGTGTAATCTTTTCATGAAATCGAAGTGTATGTGGTTACAAACTGCTCTACCTGGCTTGAAAAATACCAAACAATTGAAATTCTGCTAAGGGTAGATTTTTAAGCATTTTAAAAGCATTGCATTTTTCGAGATTTTTCAAGATTTTTGAAATTTATCAGCAGCTGATGCTAAAATGGTTAAATGCACTTTATTTCATCTAAACACTGTACGCCAAACGCAATATAACTCCTTTACTCCATTTGTAACAATACAAGTTTCAGGACTGCCTCACACTTCCGGTTTCAATGAAAAAGTTTAAAGATCAATATGATGGCATTATGTTATTTCTTTTTCAACTTTCAAAGTAGAACGGTGACGTCTAGTAATAATGAATAATCTCTGAAAATGTCAATGATGTGTTGCTGATAATAAAGCGGTCAGAGCAGTGCGAATTTTGTATGTAAATTGCAAGCTTTAAGCTGAATTTCTATGATTGAGCTGTAATTTGTGTTTGTCTTATGTTATTATGTAGAAAAAAACGAAGAGTCATATCAAAAGAAAACTTTTGATTTTTTATTCTTATAAATTCGCGGTAGTCAGTAACATCTTCAAACAAACAAAATCGTTAATTAACAACATCTCTGTGTAACATTTTATAACGCAGAAAAAGTGTGACCTTTTTAAATTAGTGTACCTTTTCTCTGAGTTCGTCTGTGTAAGAAGTACAATTCATGTTTAAATGAAATTACTTGCAGAATCACGGCAAAGTCTAGCTGTATTTATAAAAACATATCTTTTATATGCCTTTGTTTTACATTCTGAACTAGCATAAAAATGTAAGGTGACCGATTAGAACTTGGTCTCAGTATATATGAGTGGGTACCTGCAAGTGATTTATATGTACTTATCGCCTCATCAATAATAAGACTAACATGCGAATGTGTGCAGACCCACAAGAGCATTTGCTACTCGCACATACTCAGTAGGGGACGTAGATGAAGTCTCGAACACAGATTTGCAGTTTGTGATTGTGGTATTTCCTGATCACACTCACTTACTATTTTTGGTTCTCTAGTCCCTCCAGATAGGTGCTAGTGCTTGTGTAAAAAATTGATAACTTCATAGGCGATCAATATTAAACTTGTGTATTTTACACTTTAATGTGTCATGAGTACTTGTATATGATACGATAGGGTTTCAAGATAGTTGATATTATATTGTTTGGTTAACAAGAATGCTATCTACGTATAATAGTCAGGCGTAACCCCAGATATTTTATACGTTGTGCAATAGTGGTCTTTTATATGTGTTGTAACTTTTCAGTCCCAGGGGCAATTTTGAACCAACTGGTTACTATGGTAGCTAAATGGATAATACATACAAAATATCAAGGTTGTATACCTAATAGTTTCAAGCAAAATATATTGCGGATTTCATCACATTAGCCTATGAAGAAACATGTGATCACCAGGGTGTTTTCTTTCGACCCGGGTTCTAGTTTAAAGAATTTGTTATGCTAATCCCTTTGTCCCTTCCACGTGGTTTCCGATGGCTTTGAGAAGACCCTCAGTCACTGTCTACAAAATCGATCCCAAATCGTTGTCATTGTGGGGTAAGTGTTGCTATATATTCTGAATTGACCAAACGCGAATCGATAAAACGCTCTGCCCTCCGATGTCACGTGGCCTAACAAAAGGAAACCTCAGACAAGCTTTCATCAAAGATGGCGGAAAGTATTGATTTGAGAGATTTACCGGACGACATTGGAGCAAGCTATTTGACTTACGAAACAACATTGCCTCAACGTCAACAGGGCAGAAAGTTTATTAAAGGCAACTATATTGAGGGATTGAAAATTTATCGGACATTAACCGGCAAGATTCCAATAAAGGCAGATGTTTATCACAGTCAGTCAAGAAATGGAGAGCCACACAAAACAACGCTATCAATTGATAGGAACCAGAAAACGGTGACTGAAGCTTTCTGTGGGTGTAAGGGCGGGTAAGTTATTATATATTTTCTTTTCAGATTTTACATTTAATCATTTTACGCCAGATTATACACCGCTGAAAGGGGAGTAAACTTATTATTTTGTACTGTTTACATAGCACTAGAACCCGTGTTCGACAGTACCATATTCCAGACACAGCGTGG
Source organism: Loripinus fragilis (assembly GCA_964019695.1). Lineage (NCBI taxonomy): Eukaryota > Metazoa > Mollusca > Bivalvia > Lucinida > Lucinidae > Loripinus > Loripinus fragilis. The sequence goes on from OZ026530.1 coordinate 65,904,781, forward strand.
CTCTGTCGTTATCTCTTGATAGAACCAATATCTGCAACCAATTTACACGGTGTACTTTAAGTCCTTTATCTTTATAAAAGTGCTATTTAAATGCATGCCATGCGCTGATCCAGGGATTTTCGTCAGATGGGGGGTCCAGGTCCACCTTACAGAAAAAAATCTGAATAGGTTTTTGAAGTCCTCAACTTATTATACAGTATAGGTTCAATGGTATTATCAAAGGAAACTATGATTTCCTAGGTTCCATAAGGGATACAATGGGGGGTGCAACTTTTCCAAGGAAGGGGTTCTAATCCTTTGCTTATTCCCTCTCATTAACCCCATATTACCTGAGATTTTCCAGAAGGCCTCGAGCCCCACCCCTAGGATCAATGCATGTATGCTCAGAGCTCATTAGAATATTAAATGCCCAGAACAGCTGGTTCTGATGATCACAACTAAATTAAACAGTCTGAGTTTAAAATGAACTGGCTTATAACAGGTCTCCAGATGATGTGTATTCAGAACTTCACGTTGTTATAAATTTCTCAATCAGAACATAGCAGTTATTCAGGGATCGCAAGTTTGATCCCGGCCTGGTCCCATACTTTTGTGGAGATTGGTCGTGAAATAAATTCTATGGTTATCCTCATACCTACCACTGAATCATTCAAGAAGGGTTGTTGTCAGTTACAAGCGAAAGTATGAGCACAAAGTACTAGTTTACTGCTTGTTCAATTATGCCCAGGAAAAAATGTGGTAAGGTGAACTGACCATCCCGACATGACCATAGCTGTTGACTGGGATGACATGAACTGAACCAAGCCAAAAACCAAAGTGTTTGCAAAAGTTATCAGCAGATGACACTAAGAGATAAAGAGTTATAATATATTTTATTGTCCAATAGTTTGGATCAGGATAAAGGCCAACCTTTTGGCGGGTCTGATCTGTGTCCAAAGTGTAAGCTACAGTTTTCAGCAATCAACAAAAGTAGTCTAAAGTAAATTATCTATTATGATCTGGGTACAAAAATACGAAGTGTCTGCTTTTAGGTTATCAGCAGATGACTAAAGCAGTGAAGTATATACAGGTAGCTATATGTATAATGCGTTAGTTTCATTCAAGGTAATGCGGCCATGCCTAATGTTTTGTTGAGCCTATTCTGGGTCCAAAGGGTATATGCTACAGGTTATCAGGAGACAATAAGTAAAGATAAGTAAGTTATTAGAAAAATAACTATAGTTGTTTTCACTTTATATATTTTCAGGATATCAGGAGAATGTTCTCATGTAATGGCAGTTCTGTATAAGCTGGAGGACTGGATTCTGCAGGGATATCAACAAGTTCCAGCACAGCAAGCATGTACAAGTACACCACAAGAGTGGCACAAACCAAGGGGTTCAAAGATTCAGACAGAACCAGTTTCAACTATGATCATAGCCAAACCAGGAACAGTAAACAGAAAAAGGAGACCTCTGGTTGCAAATTTTGATGACAATAGGTAAATTATTTTGGCACCATTTTGTTCCCTATGAACTTTTCTTCATTTTACAAAAAAACTGAATCATTTATGCAGACTGTGTAAGCCCTGATCAGATGTCACATAATATGGCATCTGAACTAGGTCTGCACATTATTTGCCATTTTTTTTTAAACGGGATATTCCGCATAATGATAACAGGGCATGATTAAAGCTACATGTACACTGCTCAAACTGTACCGCCCATCATTCATCAGGCCAGAGGGTGGAGAATAATCATAGAAAATATTTCATGAGCTGCACGACTCAGACCTCCAGATAAGCGGGCATATTTGATTTTTTTCCTATTTCTCAACCAAAACATATGTTGTGGGTACTCAAAACAGCCGTCTCAATGAGACGGTTCTTTTGAGCACCTAAACACGTGTGTAAATTGATGAATAAGGAATAAATACAATTTTAGATGCACAAGCGATCCTCATCTAGACCTAGGAGACTGTGAGATTATCATCTTTATCCTCCCAACTATTTTCTGACCAACTACTAAATCTGGAAATTTTCGCAAGAATTTTCTTTTTGCGAATAGCGTTAAAAGACATATTTGGGACACTAAAAATTGACAAAAATGGCATGATTTTCCTATATCAGTAAATGGAAGAGTGATTTCGCCATTATACGAGGATTTTATTTTTACAAAACTTCGCACAATGCAAAGTTTTGTGAAAATAAAAACCTTGCAAAAATTTCCGAATTTACAGTTTATGAAGGATGGCCATAGTATCATAACATGTGTTTAATATTGACCATCCATTTTTTGCTGCTGACTCACTGTTTGCCAAGATGAAAAAAATATGGTATACAATTGGAGAAGTCCATTAATATGTATGAGAAATCTGAAATCTGCCATGATCTCCTAACTTTTGTTTTTTTTATATAAAAATATGATAAAATCATGAATGCAGACCTGTAGCATGCTGTCTGGTTCGAACCTCACCGGGGTCACTGCGTTGTGTCCTTGAGCAAGACACATTAATCCTAGCTTAGAACTGGTTTCACCCAGGAAGACCCGTCCCTTTATAACTGAAAGATTGTTGATGGGACGTAAAGAATCAAATCAAACAAACAAAAACTATAGCATATTGTATTTATGTGACTGTTTATTTTTTCGAATACCACTTATAAAGGCTGTTGAAGTGCCCGGTCAGCACCAAATGGAGTGTGGACAGTTGAATTTTCCACAAGCCCCAACATTTTCTCTATCAAGTTTTGTTATAGATAATGAGGACAGATGGGCCAGTCTGGTAAAGTCCCTCTCATAACAAAACAAAACAGGGATAAATCGACAACCAGGGGAGCAAAATTCGTCGCTTCAGTGCTATAGTGTTATGATGCGGAAAAAATAGAAAAAAAAACACACCAGAGACCAGACAGCAAGTCCTACTTGGCATCTAGAGCGGAAACACCGATTGACTGCATCCAATTTTAGGAGATTCATGTTACAAAAAGCTCAGGTGACAGACAAACTTTTAAACAGTATCCTAAAGCCGCCAAAGTTCACATCAGCAGCAACCAGCTATGGCACAAACAGTAACAAAATTGCAAAAAATATGTACAGGAAGAAGACTGGCAATTATGTACATGACTGTGGTTTTCTGGTAAACCCAAAGTTTCCATTCATTGGTGCGTCTCCTGATGGTAAAATATGTGAGAATGGACAGTCTGGCATTCTAGATGTGAAATCATCTTTTTCCCTAAGAGACTGGAAAATTTTGGAAGCCCTGGAATCATATGAAAAGATGGATAGTTTGTTTCCAGAGACTGTTGGGAATCAAGTTACGCTGAAGAGAAACCATATGCACTGGTTCCAAGTGCAGGGCAGTTGCTAGTGAGTGGAGAAAAATTCTGTGACTTACACTAAGCAGGATCTTCTTATCGAGAGAATAGAACCCGATAAAGGAGTAATGACGTAAATACTTGAGAGACTCAACCATGTGAATATTGCTCATGTTGTGCCCAAACTGAAAGACTTGTGACACATCATGGTCATACTTACTTTTCGAAGTGCATAGACTCCAGATATGTGTTAGAATGTATTGTTTTCTCATTTCTGAATCAAATAATTTGTTGTGGGGACTCAAAAGAACCGTCTTAATGAGAAGGTTGTTGTGCGTGCCCAAAACAAACATTTAAAAGTATAGCTAAGAAAATTAAAGTTCAAAAATATTGCTTTTCTGCACCTATGTAATTAATTTAAACATAAAATACAACAATCAATGCGTAACTTACAGTCATTTCCTGTGTTTTCAGTCTGGATATGGAGATCTGTCAAAGGTTCAAATTGGTGTGTGTCAGTGTTGACTGGGGTCTCATTCTCCTTGACATCACTGAAAAAGACAAACATTACATTCTATAAATCTTATGCATTATACTCCATTCATGAAAGTTTTTTTGTCCATGAATATGTTTGGAAAAGAAAATGTTATAACATGTGCAGATCCAGATGGGGGGACAGGGGGACTGGACCCCCGCTGAAAAGTCACAAAAATGTAGGGTTTCCTTGCAATACTGTCTAGATCCCATTAAAATCACAAAGCTACTAAGCCAGCATTTAATTTTGGGCTATCATCAGCCCGCTAGAGAAACGCCATGTAAATGGTGTTTTGCTGGCGGGCAGATGATGGCCCAGTTATAGCAACATTTGGATCCTATCCCCTCATCAACTAAAAAAAACCTTTTGGACAATTTGTTGAATTTGAACCCCCTCTTTCTAAATCTGCGCATGTTATAAAGACCTCTAGATAAGCACAATATTTGAACCTGTGATTTTTTATAGGCAAAATAAAAAATTAAGCAAGTTTTGGGTACCGGGCTCGAAATTTTGTAGGTAGGGTAGGCACATTTATGTTTTTTCTAGAATTTTTTTTTCATGCATCTTGAAAGGCATTTCGTTTTGAAAATGCATAATACTATATATTTTACCAGAAAACTGAAAAAAAGAGTTTCACCAGTAAATCAAGGTAGTTTGCTGTTTCCCTAAACACAGGTATTTTTTTTATTTGGCCTTATACAGTGTGTATTTGGGTGATCAACAGAACTATTGTCTGGGGTTTATTTTGAGCTCTCAAATCAGGTTGTGGTTAAGGATTTAGACACTGTTCTTATCTAGAGGCTGCAGTTGTTAATAAACAGCAGGTTTTTCATCAGAAATGTTTTTAGGAGTATCAACATCCATAATTTGATTGTGTATATGGTGGTTTGCAGCAGGACTAAGGGTCTAAGGTTTTAATTAGGACCTTTATCATCATCCATAATTTGATTGTGTATATGGGGGTTTACAGCAGTTCTAAGGTTTTAATTAGAACCTTTATCAACATCCATAGTTTGATTGTGTATATGTGGGATAACAGCAGGACTAAGGGACTAATGTTGTAACTAGAACTTTTATCAATATCCATAGTTTGATTGTGTATATGGGGGTTTACAGCAGGTCTAAGGGTCTAAAGTTCTAATTAGAACCTTTATCAACATCCATAATTTGATTGTGTATATGGGGGTTTACAGCAGGACTGAAGTTTAATTAGAACCTTTATCAACATCCATAGTGTGATTGTGTATATGGGGGTTTACATCAGGACTTAGGTTGTAATTAGAACCTTTATCAACATCTATAGTTTGATTGTGTATATGGGGGTTTACAGCAGGTCTAAGGGTCTAAGGTTTTATTTAGAACCTTTATCAATATCCATAGTTTGATTGTGTATATAGGGGTTAACAGCAGGACTTAGGTTTTAATCAGAACCTTTATCAACATCCATAATTTGATTGTGTATATGGGGGTTTACAGCAGGACTAAACTCGATGTTTTATGTTTTTCACATTGATTTTCGGCGATAACTTTTTTATTATTGATTTTAGCCAACTGTTTTCGCGATGAATGTTGTAGAGAAAAATTAGCGCCTATTTCTCCAAGAGGTCCGAAGTTTCTGGCACAAACAGATTTTTGTGTACATAGATGAAGATTTTGCAATAAATTGAATTCAGCCCAATTTTCTAAGTCTTTTATTGACAGGTAAATTTCGTAGAGGCGTGACAGAAAGGGTTCGTCTCAAAAGAATATTCACAAGCGGTGTATATACAGTTATTCAACGGTTGTTTATAGCATAATCCTGCCGTATGTAGACTCAGAATGTACCGTGCATATTCAGAATCTACTATGAGCATGACTATTTGTAAGTACAGAAGCTGTGATATCGCATGACGCGCCATTTTCTCTTATGCACGTGCTCCTAAACGGACAGTTTCGAGATGACCCAACTAGCTTAACGCACGGGCGAATCAGGCGCGATTTCCAATATATTTGAACAAGCCATCCATCGCCTTTCTTATTGAATCGGGGCGGTGCAATGTAGCTTTTTGACTGACATATTTGACTTAGTTTATTTACGCTTTGCTTAAAATGCTCAAAGAGTGCTTCTATGCGCAGAGATAATTGCAGCATCTATGATGTTAGAACCGCTTGGAGAAGTTGGCGCTAATTTTTCTCTACAACTTTCATCGCGAACGCAGTTTACTAAAATCAATAACAAAAAAGTTATCGCCGAAAATCAATGTGAAAAACATAAAAAATCGAGTTTAAGGGGCTAAGGTTTTAATTATAACCTTTATCAACATCCATAGTTTGATTGTGTATACGGGGGTTTACAGCAGGTCTAAGGGTCTAAGGTTTTAATTAGAACCTTTATCAACATCCGTAATTTGATTGTGTATATGGGGGTTTACAGCAGGACTAAGGGTCTAAGGTCTTAATTAGAACCTTTATCAACATCCATTATTTGATTGTGTAAATGGGGGTTTTACAGCAGGTCTAAGGTTTTAATTAGAACCTTCATCAACATTCATGTCTGATTGTATATGTGAGCAGTGATGGCGCTGGTTAGACTGTGCACAGGCGCATGCTTGTCTTACAATTCAATGCTTGATGCTTGTTTGATAGTTCCATGCATATATAAATATAACAGTAACTTACAGTTTAAACAAATATTATTTTGTAATTCTGATTTGTATAATGTTTTATTCAATTTCATGATGGCACCAAACCTTTTTAGACCTATGGAGTTGTTAATTACAGCTGCATACAATAAAGCCAGGAGGGTCCATTGAAAAAAATGAGGGTTAACAGCTTTATATTGTTTCCAAAAAGTGTGTATGTGTTTGGTCTTTCTCTGAAGATGAACTTCGTTTTACTGCAGCAAACGGTGCAGATACTGATATAATGCCAAATTACGCGGCATTATATCTCGGTCTTCAATGCTTGTCAAAATATTTGTTTACGTATGGGTAGCTGATCTAATAAGGGTGATAATTAAAATTATGACCAAAAATAGGTACAAATATACATTACCATTGTATTTCTGATAGAAGTTTCCTCTTTTTCTTTGGTGGTTCAGACATGGGTCTTCTTTTTGGAGGTGGTCTAGCTGGAGTGTAATGTGTTGCACTAGCGGTCGCTGCTGCCACCGGGTCTGGATATTTGTCTGATGGGCTGCCTTCAGGGCAATGCTGTAAGTAGAAAATATAAGTTGTAAAAACAACCAACACTTACTTGTTTTGCATTATCACACTAGTTATATATATTGAAATAAACTGTTCATGAATGGCACCCAGGGCAGATGCATCCAATCTGAAAAGTGACAGTTTCTCATGTATTTAGTGCTGTGACTCATACGTATGTTGGTAAAATAAATAAGTTTATATGCATAAAATGATGATTATTATCTTGTCCATATTTTAAACCTAAATTGTTGGTACTAAAAGAAACATCCCAGGGAAACGATTCTTATGAGTACCCAACATATGTTGGTGACAGACAAAAATACAGACATGTATGTGAAGGGAACACGGTGGTTCAGTGCTTGACTTAAGCCGATGGCTGTGGGTTCGATCCTCACCGACATCACTGCATAGTGTCCTTGAGCAAGACACATTAACCAGGGCTGTGGATATACCATGCCCAACTTGTCCGACCTGGTCCCATTTCATTCAGGACAAGCTGAAAATTTCAATTTACTTGTCCTTGGACAAGTGCAAAATTTATATAAAGTTAATAAAAGTTTTGCATTTCATATTGTTATTAATCATTATGAGTTAACATGTTGCATTGAAAACAGTAACAGTGTGGATCCTGATCAGCTGGCTTCTTTAGAAGCCAGCTGATCTGGAGCTACACTGTTGATATCTGCATGGTTTCATACTGTTTTCGAAACAACTCAAGATATCTAGATGACTTGCTTAATATTGATAATCCTTATTTTGAACAAATAGAATGTCAGATATATCACACTGAACTTCATTTAAGTAAGGAAAATTCCACAGATACTGAAGCCCTCGTTTTGGAATTAGACTTGCCCATCACATATGACAGTGTTTCAGCAAAAATTTGTGATAAACAGGACAACTTTAATTTTGAAGTAGTTATTTTTCCATTTCTTGATCGAGATGTTCCTCGCTCCCCTTCCTATGGTGAGTATATTTCCAAACTCATTTGTTTGCAAGATTGTTCCCATGTTGATGGCTTCAAAAACAGAAACTAATTATTGACTCCTAAGTAAAACAGTGACAGAGATCAGAAATCAATACAATCGAGTACAACGCCTGACCCAGGTTCTTAGTTACTAAATCAAGGTAATCAATACCATAAACTCGTTAAAACTTTGAATTTGTATTACTGACACTCAAAGGTGATTGATAAATACAATATTGGCTTTAAGACTCTCCGGCAACATGGCATATCAAAACCTGTATTTTACGGCGTTTATCTATCAATTCAAAAGAATTGATATAAATTCTAATCTCAGTGATGAATTTAAAACGATTTTTTAACGTTATAAAAGAGGTTGGTGTACAGCATGGATATCATGCGACAGTCTTTATGCCTGAGTGTAAAACCAAATCACGATTTATAGCTATGGCTTCCCCTTTAATTGCACGACGGTGGGTCAGACCTCAGACTCTATAATGGCCCTGACGAAAAGCTTTAATCCGCTGGTTGGTGCCCCATGTATGTCGTAGGCTGGGCCCTGACGTTTTCTGCAGCTCTTACTATCTGTGATTCATGAGCAATTTTCTTTGTTTCATCATAGTGTGCTTCTTTGATTTGATGGCTACTCTGTGTTGATACATGGCATTAGTCAGAAAGCTTCTATTGGAGCAAAATATAAATTGTTTTGACAGCAACACAATCTAGGGCGAAGGTTTGGCGTAAGTAAATGCAATTAATCCCTTTGTGGCTTAGGCTGCTGTCCGTTCTAAGGCGGTTGTTCTGTTTTGGTGATATATTGGTAATGTACTTCCCATTTAAAGAAAGAAATGTATGCAAACATCTATATCTGTTTTAGATTTACAGGCTCAGTTGTATACTGGAAACAGCTGAGACAAATATTCAAGCATGATATAAAGTTCTATAGTTATATATGTTACCTCAGAAAATTTGATATTACAAGGGAAAATTTTCTAGTTGAGATAATGCAAAAGACTTAACATTGTGTTAGTTTGTAAATTTCATAACATATAAATGATTTAAATTAGCAAAGCATGTCGTGTTGTTTTAAAGCTACGATATGTACCATATTTTAAAAGAAAATATGCACGCATAAACATACATCATCTTAAATACAACTGATACATATTCTTTGGAAAAATAGTAACTTCATGCCTATCCAACGCAACTTGACTTTTTTAGATGAAAGAAACTACCCAGTGATGTATTATATAAGGATTTAAGCACTATTTGTTTTCTTTAACGTGACCTATTAGAAATTGGACATCAAAGTGATATTTTACACAAGAAATAATTTAAAGTAGTACTCTTATGTAGAGTGATATAACTACAATAATCAGAAGATGTTTAAAAGCTAACGGAAAGAAGAACATGATTAATTTTAGAATTTAAAGGTTCTAATCTTTTATAACGTTTAATTTATGTTCATCTTATTGAACAGCTTGTAACAGACAAAGAATATTAGGATAAACATATCTGTTTGCAGTTTTGCAATTGTCAATAAATGACCTTTTAAATACATGTCACCATGAACGAAAATATCTGTTATTAAATTAGAAACGGAAATTTAACAAAATATTATTGATTTTAAGGGGTATAGTTCAAAGTATAACGTAATTGACATTTTAATGCACCAAAGCAACGTAAACAAATGTTAATATGTGTATATTATAACATGTTCTTGCAGTTTGCATAACTGTTTTGTTAATTTAAGCCGTTTATCCATAACCTAATAAGACATAATTACATATTTTTGTTTTCAAGGTGTCGCAGGGTATGGATTCGTTTAGCCAGGGATCTCAACGACAGATGTAGTTATAGGTTTATTTTACAGACGTAAAAAAAAGGGTGTCCTAAAATACAAAACAAACAATGAAACAGTACAGACAACACAGACAGACAAATGAACAGACACAGACAACGGAATACATTGCACCCGTATGCAATACATATTTACAACACAGACAGACAGACAGACAATCGGACACGGACAACGGATATACATGCAACTGACTGCAAGTTCGATATTGTAATTCGTTTGGTACCTGAGCAGTGAGCATGTCATGTCTATTTTTAGATATGGGTATTTTGCAGTGATAAAATTATATACAAAGAGATTAAAATATTAAAACCACACCTTTTGCATTTAACTTACATTTTATGCGTTAGCTCAATTTACTAATTCCTCCATTTGCAATGTCCATAAAGATCAAAACGATAGCCATGCCTATTTCAGAAAGACAAAACAAATCGAAAGCAATTTGTAATTTGCGTTAATACGTCATACAGAAATATTGTGAACTACGTCACAGGAAATGTACAGAATGTAGTTCCTGGCGAAAACCTCCCTTTGGTGTTTTCATCAGAAACGACAATCTGTGATCTGTATGATAAAAAGAGTATAAATTAACATACCTGCTAATAATAATGTTTCCATATCATTTCCGTGAAGGAATAATATAAATAATAATATATAAATATATGTTCTACAGCCTGTAGATCGATGGAGTCGATCTAACTGCAAAAATGAGAATGCCTTTTCCAAATGTCGCGCGCATATGTATTTGTGAGGTTAGGCGCATGCGCAAAGTAAGTTAATAGAGGTGTGTTCATTAGCAACCAATCACCCATCATCTTACATCCTTATGTCTAACTAAAACGGCTACTGATTGGACGATAAAATAGAACAGCTCAGTTTCAAGATACCCCATTAAAAAAACAATGGAAGACAGGTTAAACCTGTTTTTCCCACGCTTGGTATGATTTAAGTAAATCTCAACACTACTCACTGTGGCACTAAAGGAGAAAAGGTAATTTTTGCGTTAAGCAAAATAATCACAAAGTTCACCTCTGTGACATTCTCCCCTGCTTTGAAAAAAATGTCTCCTGACATTTCCGAACATTCGAAAACCTTTTTAATAAACACAGACCACCTCAGCAATCACAATCATGTACAAATATGATGCATTTAGGTTAATTTTAACCTACAGAAGTTTCACATTTATCAACAAACAATTCTACTTTACTAGTGAACTGTGAAAATGTTATATATAACTTCAGAACATCCAAAAATAAAGACATGTATTAATTTGAGGGGTCGCTCTCAATAAGAGAAATATACTATATGTATGAGACAATCAAAGCAGGAGAAAATATAATATATATATGCATTTTTATATATGTTTGGGAAAACATATCATTTATGCATAATAATAATATTGGAAGACATTCTTCCTATCTGTGACATTCTCCTCTGATATTTATGAAAACTAATACATATACTTAAACATACCAATACTGTGTTTCGGGGTTTGAAACTTGCTGAGTATTTACCCACTCACCATACCGGTTTGGCGCTTGCCGTACCCTACCTGTACGTCTAGGTAACTGTGGAGAAGGTACATTATCTACACTACCTACATTACCTCCACTGAGATCTCTGGAACTGCCAGTGGTACCTACATCAGCACTAGCAAAACCACCACCTGCACTTGAATTAAAACCACCTGCGCTATCTGACCTATTAAAACCAACTGAACTATCAGATCTATTAAAATCTCCTGAACCATTAAAAGTATCGCCATGAACTGACACATGAGACTTTTCTTTATTTGAAGAAACTGATTTCGACCCATTGATATTTGAACTTTGTTTCCTTTTAAGAGGAAGCATATATCTTGGGTAAAATAATTCTTCTGTTTCTGATTCAGAGAAGTCAGACTCAAATTCAGGTTCTTAGAGAGGTTTTGATTGGCTATGTACAGGGGCTGCAGGTTTGCTAGGTTTACTATGGGGACTGTCATAAAATAGGCCAAGATCTAAACTGCTAGGTATGGCAGAAAAAGGAAGCAACATGTTCCTGTGTAAAGTTTTCACCGCTGAATCACCTGATTCACGCTGAACCCTATACACAGGTACACCTTCATTTGGCACTTCAATGACAATATATGAATGCTTATCCCACCTATCTGCCAACTTATTTTTGCCTTTTAGGCCCACCTTTCTAATAAGGACTCTGTCCCCTACACCAAGGGTTGCTTCTCTGACCTTACCGTCATAATTGGACTTATGCCTTGTAGCATTTTTATTTGCTTCTTTTGAAGCTACCTTGTAGGCAAAGTCCAACCGTTTCTTTAACTTACTGGCATAGTGCTCTCTGGATGCACATTCTGATTCCTGTGAAGAATTCAGACCCAGATAAGCATCTATAGCCAGCCTGGGTTGTCTCCCAAACATTAAAAAGAATGGGGAAAAACCAGTGCTATCATGACGGGTAGCATTATAGGCATGGACTAAAGGGGCTACATATGACTTCCAGTCTTGTTTCTGGTGATCTTCTAGGGTACCCAGCATTTTTAAAAGGGTCTGGTTAAATCTCTCGACCATTCCATTTCCTATAGGGTGATATGGAGTGGTCCGGGATTTATGCACACCCGCAAGACTACAAAATTCCTTAATAAGGCTACTTTCAAAATTTCTTCCCTGATCACTATGGATCCTAGCCGGAAAACCATAGTGAACAACAAAGTTTTCAAAAAGTATTTTGGCTGTAGTCTTAGCCAACTGGTTTCTAGTTGGAAAGGCCTGGGCATAACGGGTAAAATGGTAGGTCACGACTAAAATATGGTCATGCCCACCCTTGGACCTTTCCAAAGACAAAAAATCTATACATAACAATTACATTGGTTGTGAACTGGTTATGTTGACTAATTCTGCACTAGGCTTCACCGGAGTTTTTCGCCTAATACAACGGCCACAATTTTTTATCTTTTCTTCAACATCATTTTCTAGACCAGGCCAATAAAATCTAGAGTGCACTAAAGAAAGAGTGCGGTCTCTACCTTGATGGCCTAAATCATCATGCAACTGTTTCAAAATGATGCTTCGAAAATGGAGAGGAAGCACCAGCTGACGTGTTTGTACATTATTTAATGTAGTATTTCTGTACAATACTCCGTCAACCAATGACAACCTGGACCACTCCCGAATATATTTCAAAACATTTGGGGATTTGGTCTGGAGACTACTTTTGTCTGGACAGAATTTCAACTTAACCAGCTCAACAACCCTGGCTAAAGTAGAGTCAGCCACTTGCTCTTTTGACCAATCAACATTCTGTAAAGATGTCGAGTCCAGTAGATCCGGTGTTGGCGGATCTACAAGAGTTACAGCGTTTGAAACAACCAAGGTTTCAACCAAGGGACAAGACTCTCTTTCAACCAAGTATGCTTGGCACACTGCCTTTACCACATCTGGAAATAATTCCACATCTTGCGGGGGATGCCTAGAGAGACCATCAGCATCTGCGTTAGATTTACCTGATCTGTTTATTAATTTAAAATCATATGAACCTAACCCAGCTAACCACCTATGACCTGTGGCATCTAATTTGGCCGAAGTTAAAACATATGTTAAGGGGTTGTTATCTGTATAAACAGAAAATGTGTTTCCATACAGATAATCATGGAACTTGTCGGTGACAGCCCATTTGAGACATAAAAATTCCAGTTTGTGGGCTGGATAATTCTGTTCTGCTTTGCGCAAACACCTGCTGCCATATGCAACAACTTTTTCAAGGCCATCATGTTCTTGATATAGAACAGCTCCTAGCCCTTCTATAGATGCATCTGTATGCAAAATAAAAGGTTTACTAAAATCTGCATATGCTAGCACTGGAGGAGAGGACAATTTCTCCTTCAGTGTATCAAATGCACTTTGTTGAGCAGGACCCCATATCCAAGGAATTGAACTTCTCTTGTTTTTCTTCTTTTTACCTTGGACAGAAACACCAGTATGATGTCCAACCAACAGATCATTTAAAGGTTTGGCTATCTTTGCGTAGTCTTTGACAAAACGCCTATAATAGCCTGTAAAACCCAAAAATGATCGCAGGTCTTTCACCGTCTGAGGTTCTGGCCAAGTTGTAAGAGCAGCAATTTTTTCAGGGTCCGTTTCAATTCCTTTTTCGGACACTACGTGGCCTTAGTAGTTTAGGCTAGACTTAAAAAATTCACACTTGGATGCTTTCAATTTTAAGCCATGTTTATGCAGTCGGCTGAAAACAGCATCAAAGCTTGATAAATGCTCATCGAAGGACTCAGAGAAAATTAAAATATCATCTAAAAAAATGAGGCACTCTTTTAAATTGAGCTCACCCATACACCGTTCCATTAGGCGCTGGAATGTAGCAGGAGCATTGGTCAAGCCAAAAGCCATCCTGTTACATTCGTAGAAGCCTAAATTACCTACGGTAAAAGCAGTCTTCTCTTTGTCCTCCTCTTACATCTCCACTTGCCAGTAACCACTGCGCAAGTCTAATTTTGAGAAATACTTCGCACCGAGGAGAGTATCCATAGTGTCATCGATGGGAGGTAATGTATAGGCATCCTTGACAGTTCGGCCATTTAGTTTTCTGAAGTCTATGCAGAAACGCAAACTGCCATCCCTTTTTTGGACCAGTACAACATTCGAAGAAAAAGGACTTTTTGATGGCTGAATTGCTCCAGCCTCAATCATTTCCTTCAAATGCTGTCTGACTTCCTCATAAAGGCCTGGAGGAATACGTCTATAAGGCTCCTTAAATGGAGTGTCATCCGTGAGCTTGATTTCATGCTCAACTAAATCAGTTCTACCTAAGTCAGCAGGACTGGTAGAAAATATATGAGACCAACTGCCAAGGACGTCTTTAGCTTTTCTCACTTGATCTTGTGTAAGATTGTCCATTTCTACCTTCACGCCAAGATCCTCTAATTTTGTGACCTTGGGCTCCTGCTTCTTCACTAAAGAATCAGGAGTCCATGAATCAACAACATCTACACCATTTATTGAACATAATAGAGATCTTGGAGGAATCTCTATTACTCGTGTAGATAAATTACACACACGGACTGGAATGCGTGCGGTAGAACCGGACGATCCCAAAGATACAACTTTGGGGCAGATTGTTAAACCCGCAGACAAAGATGTATCTATAGGCTCAGTGACAGCAGTTTGAAATGATTTTGTATTTCTGACAAAACCCAATAAAGTTTTAACCTCACCAGGTGCAACTTTAATACTAAAATTGTTGGTGGTTTTCACCGGTAAAATTTCATTATACATGCTGTCAAAAGCAACTTGCCACTCAGCAGGAATGTTTGATTCACTTGAATCATTTGAAGCTTGCTTGCACAAACGAATGACATTGGTTCCAATGATCACAGGGACACGACGATTGTAGTCAGTATTTTCAACTACTAAAACAGGGGCTTTATATGTTGTATTTCCTAATGAAGGAACTACAATATCTGCCTCTATATAACCTTTATAAGGCAATTCTGTGCCATTAGCACAAGTAACTGACAATCCAAATTCAGTTATACTATGTAAAGTAGGTTTGGGGTCTAAGGTTTCATAGAAGGCCTCTGAAATTGAGGTTATTCTAGAACCTGAGTCCAACAAACCAAGTGTATTAACACCACATATTAAAATATTGTCCTCATTGGAAGAACCAATCATCCGTTCAAGCAAACTTGATTGCTTAACATTTGTACAATTATGAATTGGGCTTTTCTCAAAATCCTTTGATGATACTTCCCCAGTTTGCCCATCAACTGGAGAAGTGAGAAGTTTAAATGGTTCCCAGCATTTTCACCATGGTTAGTACCATGGCCGTTGGAACCACCACGGTGACCACGCCAAGAACCACCACCACCTCTATTGCCTCTTTGAGAATAATTATTCTGGTGAGCATTATTGTAACTGTTATTAGAATTGTGGTTGTTATGGTTTGAGCTACCTTGATAGCCCCTACCATAACCACCCCTCTGAAAGTTACTTCTATAACCAGCACGTCCACGGCCTCGTGGAACATACTGATTAGAATAGGAGTAGGAGTCAGGAAAATTGGACTGTCCAACAGACTCAGAACTCTGCTTTGTCTGCTGGTCAAGCCTTTCTTCCATTTTCTCCATCCTACTCATGAGCTCTTTCATGCTCTTTAATAATACATCTGTATTATTTTCTGAATCAGAAGTAACCTGATTACATTGTTGCTGCTGGGCAGTTGGTTTTTTAGTTTGTTTAAAACTATTTTCTTCCTGATCAACTTTACGTATTTCACGTAAAAGTGACGGGAAGTCTTTAATGGTATCGTTAAGATGCCTTGTGGAGTTTTTTAAAGACTGGCTTTTTAAACCAGTCCAGAATTTACTCCTCAGCATTGCATTTTTAGCAATGCCATCAATATGGCCAGACTTAACTGCCCTTGATAGGGTCTGCTCAATTCTTGAAGCAAAAGAAACCACTGATTCAGCCTCTTTCTGATAGTCACTGTAAAATGACTGAATCAGGGTTTCACTTGAGCTGACATTAGCATAAAAAACATCTAACTTGGCTAAAATGTCAGCCACTTTGGCATTTTGCCCTAAAGGCACTAAAAGGCTTCTAGCACTACCCTTTAGTGAATTCCTAATGGACTGCAACAGAATTGGTTCTGGCAGTACACTAGAACTCTGGAGGCATTTAACCTCAAGACTCCACACTTCATATGTTGTCTCCCCTTTTTGGGGTTCTTCAGAACCACTAAATGTGGGCAATTTGGGGATATAGGGACTGGGGACATATGAAGTGTTATGAGGCAAAGTATTGTTATAAGAAAATCTAGGGACAGGTGACGGTGCTTGACCTTTATTTATAAAAGATAATAATTTGGACCCAGCACCCTCAAACTGAACCTCTTTAGCATCTGGTGTGCTAGTCAATACTTTGGGGTCAGCCTTTTTGGGACTTCCCCCAGCATGTTTTGACATTAATATTCCTCTTTAGTGATGACCTTGTAAGCTGGGTTGGATGACACAGCTTTCACCATATCATCCATAGAGCTATCCTTGGAAGCCATACTTAATGATTGGGGCTTAGAAAAGGACAAGCTAATTGACAATTGTCAAACACTAATATATAATATATAGCACCACCCACAAACAGAGAGATTTCACTATATGAATACCACTATACTATTCACAAAAAGTACATATGTTTCATGGAAGTACTACAAAGTAACAAAAATGACTAAGTATATGTGGCAGCTCAATTACTCAAAACATAAACTTAAATCATATCACCCTGTAGCATTCCATTCACATATACAAAAAAAAAACTATCTGATCACTGCAATCAATATTACTAAGTTTGAAAAGTTCCAGTGCTGCAGAGTAATTCTTATCTGGACCAAAAGTGGCAGCTCAATTGCTAAAAACAATTGTTCCAGACAAATCACACTGCAACACCCTGAACCTATCCTTTATTGAAGAGAAATCAAGTTCAAGTACATGTGGCAGCTCAATTGCTAAAAACATGCACCTAAGAATTGACAACTCCTCATAAATTGCAATTTCAAACAATTATATAACACAAAACACTTAGTATGCAGACACCACAAAAAAATATTCACAAGTCTCTCTGTCAATGAAAATGCACAAGTACTGTACCTGAAAACATATTTAAAACTAGTAACAGTATTTAAAAATAACGGCTATAACTATGCGCCGGATCCAATACTGTGACAGAGTCACACCAGGGTGGATACCATCTTTTAAAAGGCTATAAGAGACAGTTTTGGTGGTGTAACTCTTTTTCAATTTTCTAGTTTTGATCATGTCACAACTAAATCTAGGGGCCTGTACACCATAGGTTGAGTTAAGCTCTTTGATATTTTGATTTAATTCATTGATCTTATGGTGTAAAATCAAATTGTTCTGGTCAAAAATACTGGGGTTAGGGTGACCTTGTACACTATTCCAAATTGAAATAGAGTAATAAGGACACTCTAAAATTAGGCCTTTAACACTGTCACCATAAGAAGAGCAAATCTCAAAAAATTTGTTGTATTGGTGAACAGTATCCTCAACTTGAACAGTATTTAAATCAACAATAATTTTTCTGCCATATCTATTTTGGCCAACTTTTGAAGTCGAGTCACATGTGCCAGTCCACAAAATTAACAAAATGTTGCCGTATTTCTGCCTATAATTCTGAACATTAGCAGCTATTAAATCTACGGCTTGCTTAGAATTACGGCCACCCTTTGATTCAAAAATGATATTTTTCTCTGGGTGAATACGGCTAATGTGACGTTTCAAATAATTCCCTTTACTACCACTAACTAAAATAACTGTCAGTTTTTGTAGAGTTGTAGGGCAATAACAGGGTTCTCCCTTAAATATTTTTCTAACTGGGAAAGACTCATATGCACAAAATAACTGATCAAATTAAATTGTTGATGGTCTAAAAAAATCACCAAAAAGGAGAAATGAGGGGAAAAATTGGGGAAAAATTGAATAAGGGAAAAAAAAAACAAATGAGGGAGAAATAAATCAAATGTTGGGGAAAATCAAATCTCCTACCTTATCTCATCTTCTTACTGTAACTTTAGGTATCTGTCATTGCACCAGTAAGGTCTTTTAAATTTCTCACCTTATTAATTCCCTGAATAACAAAAAATAGAAATTAGAAACTGACCCCTATGCTACATACATAATTAAAAGATACACATATATTCATCTGCACCCATTCTGGAACCTGTAAACAAGTATTAGTGGTTAGTTCTAGTGCACATGATTCACAAAGCTATCACAGATGACAACATATAACCACTATGAATATCAATAAAAATGTTTTCACTCTTGCTATAGCATTGTCAATATTATTTTGGCAAAGTTCACTGATTTTGCCAGTCAAATAGACAATAAATACACAGAAATAATTTGGCAAAATTCACAAATCAAGCCAAACAGATTTCCAATATTAATAAATATGCAATTTCATTATAGGTGCAAGAATGACAACATTTACCGATCACTAAATATGAAATATCACAGACTATTCTCAAATGAGAGTTTATATATGTATATGCAAATATATGAAATGGTATGGTCCGAAAATCAAATTTATCTTTTCGAATCAAACAATATTCACATATAAAGAATACTGTGGCCTGCAGTGAGAAATAAATTAATTTTTCATAGCAAGCAGAGTACAGGTGCACCTAGCAAATAAATACAGGAAAATACACGAAAAAAAATTTATCACAGTAACTTCACTGCAAGACCAGTGTCACATATAAGGTACCAAATAGTGGAGGGATCCGGATCAGCTGGAGGCTATCCGACGATTCTCATTCTTGCGGTTTGCTCCATCTTTGAATATGTGTAGTTATCGACATAATAATTACTGATCAGATTTTTAAAAATGAATATGCAAGCTTGCAACACAAAATATGGCCATTTTTATATATTAAATTATAAAATCACAAACACAGCAGCTGATACGTAGATGAATACATGAAGACATAACGGAACATGGCTGGAGGTTTGATGATCTATATAATATGATGAAGCATGGTTGTAGATGAAGGTCAGTCAGCAGAACACCCTTGTCAATGAGATGATAAAACCACGTTGGGCGCCAATTTGTCGCAGGGTATGGATTCGTTTAGCCAGGGATCTCAACGACAGATGTAGTTATAGGTTTATTTTACAGACGTAAATAAAAAGGGTGTCCTAAAATACAAAACAAACAATGAAACAGTACAGACAACACAGACAGACAAATGAACAGACACGGACAACGGAATACATTGCACCCGTATGCAATACATATTTACAACACAGACAGACAGACAGACAGACAATCGGACACGGACAACGGATATACCTGCAACTGACTGTAAGTACGATATTGTAATTCGTTTGGTACCTGAGCAGTGAGCATGTCATGTCTATTTTTAGACATGGGTATTTTGCAGTGATAAAATTATATACAAAGAGATTAAAATATTAAAACCACACCTTTTGCATTTAACTTACATTTTATGCGTTAGCTCAATTTACTAATTCCTCCATTTGCAATGTCCATAAAGATCAAAACGATAGCCATGCCTATTTCAGAAAGACAAAACAAATCGAAAGCAATTTGTTATTTGCGTAAATACGTCATACAGAAATATTGTGAACTACGTCACAGGAAATGTACAGAATGTAGTTCCTGGCGAAAACCTCCCTTTGGTGTTTTCATCAGAAACGACAATCTGTGATCTGTATGATAAAAAGAGTATAAATTCACATACCTGCTAATAATAATGTTTCCATATCATTTCCGTGAAGGAATAATATAAATAATAATATATAAATATATGTTCTACAGCCTGTAGATTGATGGAGTCGATCTAACTGCAAAAATGAGAATGCCTTTTCCAAATGTCGCGCGCATATGTATTTGTGAGGTTAGGCGCATGCGCAAAGTAAGTTAATAGAGGTGTGTTCATTAGCAACCAATCACCCATCATCTTACATCCTTATGTCTAACTAAAACGGCTACTGATTGGACGATAAAATAGAACAGCTCAGTTTCAAGATACCCCATTAAAAAAACAATGCAAGACAGGTTAAACCTGTTTTTCCCACGCTTGGTATGATTTAAGTAAATCTCAACACTACTCACTGTGGCACTAAAGGAGAAAAGGTAATTTTTGCGTTAAGCAAAATAATCACAAAGTTCACCTCTGTGACAAAGGAAATGATGTGTAACGTGATAAACACACTGTTACATGTTTGCAAGGCTTAAATTGATTGCAATAGTTGATTTCATTTTGTCGGTGCTATGTACTATCAATTAAAACAAGTGACAATTTATTATTGCTTGCTTATGACATTTCTGGTCCATGGGTCCTCTACTATTATAGACAGACAGACAGAGACATAGACAGAAACAAATTGAGAGACAGATCTTCCTTGTTTGAATATTGTTCACAGGTCCTATATAGCATGGACCTTTCAAACTGTGAACAAAATCAAAATCGTAAATCACTGCGTTCTCTTTTCCAGATTTACGGTGTGTCGTCACTCTCTGTGAATTTTCACGAATTTCTTGAGGATTGAAACGACCACTCCCCTATATTAAAATGGAACGTTTGTTAAGGCCTCCTCACACATAAGCGAACTCCGTTCGAGGAGGCCTTGAGAATAGAGTAAGTTTGTGAATTCAAGTGAATTCTGAACGAAGGTTTTGAAAATTTGTTAAATAATCTTAAAATTTGACGATAGAGAACTATTTTTTGCGAATGGTTTACGAATGCTAGCTGTAATTCGCTAGAATGCGTTTGCTCACACGAACAATATTTTTTGCGTCCACTAACGATAGAGAGCGATGATATGCGATTTGGGGCGCAGAGATACCAACTTAAACGCAGCATCGCGAATGCTCGCGATTGACTCCAAATATTTCAGACATGGCAATCCCAATATTTAAAGGGCGCCTCCCTAGCAGTCTGATGATGACCCAACAGTGGTAGCTTTGTGCTTTTCCAATTGAAAGCTTCCAAACAAGTACTTCTGAGTAAATTTACAGCTTTGTGCTTTTCCATGCGGTCTGAACCCCTCCCCAGTACTCTCTCCTCTGCATATGTGCACGAATAAACGTTCTAGGACTATGAACATTTTTACCACATACATGTAATACTCCTTATAATATAACGTCCCTATTTTAAGAGTTCCTGTATTCTTAAACAATCTTTTTGGCTAATGGTTGAAAGGTTATCAGGTAAGTATGGTTTAGGAAACAGGGTAAAGTTGAACTAGATCAGATATATGCGAGAGGCGCGTTCTAATCAAGATATGCAATGTCTATCATTGACTTGTGATACAGATACTAAGTGCGCCATTCACTTTTTCAGAGTGTTTTTATTGTTTAATTTTATTTTTGTCACATTTTTATTTGATGTCTTTGATCATTTCCATTGTTATTAAGCTCAATCATGTACCAACACACGTTGTAAGAGTGAAATGCATTTGTACATGTAACCGCTGTCCCACTCCTACCTGCCAACACCAACAAACTTACGATATACTGTAGGTGATAGCCGGGCCATGGTAGATTTTTGGAAAGTTATATAAGGTCTTAATTGCCCCCCCCTCCCCCACATACACCACCACAGCACAGAGTAAAGGTCGGTTTTTAGCATATATATCTACAGATGAAGACAGCATAAAAACATGAAATATAAATTTAAAAAAAGATCAACAAAATCTGCATCGCCTTGGAACTGTCAGCAAAAGAAATACACGAACTGGAAAGCTTCAACAAGTCTAACGGTACCAACCTCACTCTTAATTCTGATATAGCTCTGATCTCTGCCCGAGAAAAAAAAATGTTGAGGTTAGTAGGGCTAAAATCAGGGAATAATCCGATACTTGTAAGAATGTCCCCTTGTGATGGAGTGGGGCATGTACCAAAGCACTGGAAAATTAGCAAGACATCAGACCCACTTTTACTCATGTCTTATCGGGAGCTAAGGTTGTAGGGAATGTCGTTTTGTTGTAACTATAGACCAGTTTCATTAACAAGCAATGTTGGCAAGTCTTTCGAACGAATTGTTTTTAAGCATATGTGCAATCACATTTTTGAAAATGAACTATTATATAAATATCAATCAGGGTTCCTGCCTGGTCATTCTACTGTTCACCATTTAATTGCACTTGTTCATAATACGTACCTGTCTCTTGAGAACCATGAATCTAAATGTCAGGTCTTTTGTGATATATCTAAAGCTATTGACCGGGTTTGGCATAGGGGATTAATACGTAAATTAGAAAAATATGGCATAAAGGTGACATTTTAATGTGGATTAAAAGCTATTTAGCATCTAGAAAACAGAGTGTGTATGTAAATGGAGTCTTGTGTGATGAACTGCCATTGAATGCAGGAGTTCCTCAAGGATCTGTTCTTGGTCCATTATTACTTTTGATATATATTAACGATATTGCAGACAAATTGTTAGGAAAAACACGTTAATATGCAGATGACACTTCTCTCAGTTACTCATCATCTGAATTAGCTCAAATAGAAATTGTACTAAATAACGATCTAAAAAAATTTAAAGAATGGGCACTTAAATGGCTAATAAATTTTAATCCTGCAAAAACAGAAGTTATACTTGTTTCTTACATTTTTCATGATTATGACTTACGGTTGACTTACGACGACGCTGTCTTAAATATTGTAGAAACTCACAAACACTTGGGTATCTATCTCTCAGCCAACAATAAATGTACCAAGCATATTGATTCAATAATAATGTCTGCTTCTAAGCAAGTTTCATACCTGAGGATAGTAAGTAAGGGTGCAAAGATCAGGAATCGATACAATCAAGTACCACACCTGACCCAGGATACCAATGGGAAAGGGAGCCAAGAGGTCAGCCCTTTCCCAGCAGGTGACCACAAAGCACATATAAACAGACCCGCACAAGACATAACAAACACAAGACAGAAAAAAAACCCATAAAAGATCCACAAAAGAAGTACCACCTTGGAACGGTCAGTAAAATATTTTACTGGAGGGCTTAAACCGGTTTAACGGCGCCAACCTCACCCTTAATTCAGATGTGGATCAAGACACATAGATATTTGGTTTGCATGAAAGACCCCTAAATCAAAATACAAATTGTCTAAAGATACACTTAATAAATTGTATTGCACGTATAAAAGACCCTTACTAGAATATGGATCTGAAGTTTGGGATGGCTGTTCAATCAATGACACCAATCAATTAGAGCAGACACAGCTTAATGCAGCTCGCATAGTTACAGGGCTTTCAATTTTTGCTTCTTTGCGCTCTCTATACTTTGAAACTGGATGGGAAAATTTGGCGGACAGAAGACAAATTAGAAAGTTAACCTCAATGTACAAAATTGTAAATGGAAATGCTCCTTCGTATCTTATCGATTTATTGCCAAATAGAGTAAATTATATAACTACTTATAACCTGAGAAATAGTAACGATTTTAAGATTACATTTTCTGGACTTTGCTCATACAAAAATTCCTACTGCCCGTCCACTTTAAAGCTATAGAACGAATTAGATCCACAAGTTCGTACACTTCCAACAATATCACGATTCAAATCAAATATCAAGATAATACCAGATAAAATACCTGATTATACAAACGTAGGAGAACGTAAATACAACATAATGTTGACTCGCATCAGACATAGAAGCAGTAGCCTAAAAGCCGATCTTTATGGTGTGAATATCCTTCCATAACAAATAGCATGTAGTTGTGGAGCTCCTATCGAAAATGCAGATCACTATTTTTTCGTTAATTAAAATAGACTGCAAATTAATGATGCTGACGTTACGTTGCTGTACTGACTACAGGATCTCATAATTATGATGAGAATATAAACAGATCAATACTTCAGTTCGCTATTAAATTCATAAAGACTCACAAAGGTTCGAATGATTGACATGCCTGTCTACACGCCTTCTTTGCAATATTGTTTCAGAAGCAGTGGTGCCACGGTATGGGAGGATGATGCTATGTGTGATTGTATATGTATGCTGTTAACATTATTGTATCCACCATTGTAACTGATATAATCTGTTGTTATATTTGGGAAAGAACTATCTAAGGTTGTAATAACTTGTATCCAATCCCTTTGTTTGCTTATGCAATAAAATATGTTTAATCTAAATAGGGAACGTGACTGATTTAGAGTCCCAACTAAAAGCTTGAAATGCCCAGAATCGAGCTCGTGAACCCTGGTCCGCTTGGACTACACCACATATGCTGTGAGAGAGTGGGAGACAGACAGACAGACAGAAAGACAAATACATGTAGAGACTTAGACAGACAGACAGACAGACAGACAGACAGACAGACAGAGAAATGCAATAGACACACACAAAGTCATTATCCTCATCTGAGGGTGTTTAACATACACCAATCAATTACCCTACCCCCTGTAAAGTCACAACACTATAGGGTGACCTGGAACCCCTAAAATTCACAAGGCTACAAAGCGAGCATTTAATGCTTGACCATCAAATGGCATTCGCTGGCGGGTCGATGATGGCCCGTTAATATCTCTCTCCCTTTATCAACTATAAAGTGGCATTGGATAAAAAACGTTGTACGAGAGGTGATTCACCAGTTTTGAAACACTTTTGAATCGTTCGTTATTATCTAGCATCGCGTCTCAACAGCACGAAATTTACACGTATTTATCAATAAATGAATGTTATACATATAGTTGTCGGTTTTAGTTCGGATTGTAACATGGGTAGGCCTAAAATTGGCATTATATTTGAACATTCCATTACATATCTTTTGAAGAAGAAAAAGTCCTACAGGAATATACAACGAGAGTTAAAAGGTCATGAACATGAAATTTGGATATTAACAATCCATCGAGTAAAGCACTCGAAACGTAAAACTCTCTGTACTAGAAGCAAAAAGCCAAAAATAGGGCCATTCAGAAAGACACCCCAAAAGTCAACAAATGCAGTTATGCGTTAAGTCGCCATAATTATGCAAAAGGGTTAACCCATCCACAAAACGTGAAATGGCAACTCAACTAGGGGTGTCTCAGTCAACCATTTACAGTATTATTAAAATTGCATTGCAGGCAAAACTTCAAAAATAGTGCAAAGTTTACCAGTTAAATGCAGCTCAAATTGGCAAAATGCCGACCATTTTCGTGGCATCATATTAAACGTTAAAATTGTGACCATTGGAAAATCTTTGTGACGATAGATGAGGCAATGTTTAATTTGGGTGGCAGCTATAGTCGTCGCCGAGTCTGCTACATCCGTAAAGGGCATGGTGATCCTTCAAAACACAAATGTGTTAAAAGTGATTCGTTTGCACCAGGTTTCTTGGCCTCTGCTGTAATTAGTTTCTACGGCAAAACTGAGATCCGGATCATCACTAAAGGGTCAAGGTCAATTAGCGATATTATGCTGGCATAGTATTGAAACAATTCACTAAACATTATGTACGTGGGTCATCCAATAAGTTCTGACAATGGCCTCATATCTCAGAAACTGTTATTGAAAGCAGAATTCTATTACCCATTGCATGTGGCCATGAGTGTTGCCTACTCATGTTTGAAATATGGTGTTTTTATCATAGCCTGATCCGACGCTTTACAAATTTGTAAACAACACTGTGAGAGCCCATGGCCACGAAAATTCACGTTTTTTGACTGATTTTGCTGGGGGTAAAGTTAGTTAAAGATGCAGTATGCATCTTTGGAAAGTTATTTTAGTGGTTGGTGATGTTGTCTGAATACACAATTGACCCATAAAAGCAAATACTACAATGACATTAACGTAGTTGCTCTGAACGTTCATGGTTGCTAGGCAACAGCAGAAAATTAAATATTTGCCTCACTTTTAGCGCTTATTATAAAATAGTATATTTTGAACACTTATATAAGCAATAACGACATATTTGCATACTAATAGACACATGTTTTGATAAATCTGTTCTGTAGTCTTCTTAAACAGATAGAAAATAATAGCTTTCAATAAATGTTTTATACCAAATATAATACACTATTAGTACAGCCCACTTTCAAGGAAAATATTTCTTGCGAAATTGGCGATATATCATAATCAAAACCCCGCTGAAACCATAGTTGCAAACTAAATCATTTTTTTCTGAAATACCGGCCATTGGATCAAGTCAATGTCCATCCTCATATATTATGACATATAGCGTATATTTAATTTACATTCTTAAACAAGCTCTCCAATTTTTTTGTACAAATTTCTTCATTATATGAGCAAGAATATCCCAAATATATAAGATAACCAGCGGCAGCGAATGTGTTCATATATTTATACTTAAATAATACCCAAAATATTGGGCTCCTGAAAACTGGGGTAGGGTTGTTTAATTGCTCATATATGACAATACATTTAAGATAGAAAAACAAAATGTAGTTTTATTTTCGAAAGGCAAAATACGTATGCTACTACAGCATAATCAAATATATCTTTAAAAAGCACAGATCAGCTGTTGAAGTAAATGATATTGATTACAATTAACATTTTTGAAGGATAATCTAATTAAAGTAACATGCATAACACCTTAAGAAGCCGTAATCTCGTTCAAAAAGTTTGTATGTGTAGTTAAGGTAGCAAGCATGCAGACTCAATGAAAATTTAAATCATTTTACAGATTAATGCCTTCTTTCTGTAACTCACATTGTTATTTCTATTTTTCTAAATTTGATATGGTAACATATATTGCAGGCTGTCAGAGACTGACGCCCCAGCGTACATAGTGCAGTCATCTCTTAAATGACGCAACTTGAAATCTCTACAAGAGAGGATATATCTGCAATTTCCCTAGGAGCGACAGATAAACTGCTGTAGCCATCAGTCTATTACCTGTTGAAAGTGATCACTAATGCTGCTCTTACACACTTACGAATCGGCTTGCGAACGTACGGCATATCTGGAATCATTTAGAACGCCACAGCAACGCCACATCAGCAAATGTATACGCTGCACGATCGCCTGGTTTGCGATCGGTCAACGTTACAACTATGTAAGCTTTACATGTTGTGACTTTGCCGTGGCGTTCTAAGCGATTCCAGAAACGTCATACATTCGCAAGCCGATTTGTAAATGTGCAAGTGTAGCATTAAATTAAGCTCCTAGAGTCTGAAGTCTGGCCCACCTACGTGCAATAAAAGAGCAAAGGAAAGTTGCCAACCGTGATTGAGTTGACCACCAAGCATTCAGTCTGTTGCAATGCGCTATAGCAAATATTTTTTTTTATAATTGGAAATTATTTTAATGGACTGCACTGAAAAATTATTAAAACCAACACTCTTCTTCAATTTATAAACCAAGTCACCATAGAACTCAGGTTTGGAAAATCTTTGGCGCAAGAGAAATTTAAGTCCAATTTGGAATTTAGATAACAAATCATAGTATCGTCTATACAATTTAGAAAAGGTTATGCGAAGTTTATGATAGCCTTGTTTAAGAAGTTTCTGAGATAACAATTTATTATGAGCGTTGAAGTCAGCAACATGGCTAGTTTCTCTAGCAAAACGAATGAGTTGAGAGATATAGACTCCATAGGATGTAGAGCGAGAACCATCACCATCTAAAACAGGAAATTGACAATTTAAAAATCAAAGTTGTCACGTTTATCATAGATTTTTGTAAACACAATTTCATTAGAAATTGACAAATACAGGTCTAAAAGTGTTGTTTTGGAATCAGAGGTATAAGCTTTATTAAGTTGGATCTCCGAAGGGTATATTCGACTTACCATATTGTCAAAAGAAACATTATTAATGTTTAAAATATCGTCCAAATATCAGGATGTAGTGTTAAAAGCATCAATAATAAACCATAAAATACAGGTTCTGATATGCCTTGTGCAGAAAAAAATAAACAAACATTGTATTTAACAATAACCTCTGAGTGTCTGTAATAAAAACAAGCATTTCAAACTTAATGAGATGAAAAACATAGATAATCAGATAACTATGTGTTGAACTGAAGGCCATGGCAAACAATACTTGTGTAATCTGACTTAACTTCATTATAAACTGAAACCAAGTTCTAATTGGTCACTTATTAAATTCATAACTTCTGACCAAGCGCTAAAATATAAAATGATTCTTTGCCTAAATATGTGCATTTTAATGGGCAAACATTTAGCGGTCTCTAAAACAGCTTTCCCTTACTACAAAGTTTGAGGGTTAAGAACGTAAAAAACGACTTTTTTAAGAAAAACAGGGTTTGGTGTAGTTTTTTTATGAAATCAAAGTGTATGTGGTTACAAACTGCTATACCTGAAACAATAAGGAGAGCAGCAAAGAATATTGTGGTGGTCATCTATAATGTCATGTGTACCAAGCATTGTGAATATACTTTGAGAATTGAAGCTATCGAGTGTATCAACAATTAATCACTTGATTGACTTGGGTGTATGTGCACTAGAGGGTTGTACAAATTTTATACTTAACAAAATGACTTTTAAAAGATATTTTAAGTGCATTTTTGGATGTCCAAAATTGATGCTACAGCGGAAGGAGGAAAAGACAATATAAATCATTTCGTGATCAATCTCAATATAAGTATGGGTCTGGGCCAAGATTGAACTTGAGACTCTTGGACTTGCTTTGTACTGCACTGTGCAGCTCGATCTCTCACAAGACAAGTTAAGTAAACCTAGCTATACAATCCCAGGCTAGGTGCCCATCAACAGAAAAGTATGGAAAAAGTGGGGATACAAATTTGGAAAAAGTAGGGATTATCGATGACGAAAAAGTTGCGCTAATAGGTTAATTCCAGATATTAATTGCGCAAAGCAGCACAAGAGCTAAATTAGTGATCAAAATAACTAAATTCGTGATTATGAATAGGATCTATATCAATGATTTAAGGAGGTATACACCCAAATGATATTTTGTTTTGTTTACCTTTATTTCCTCATTCTGCCTTTTAAGCAAGTCATAATTTTCTTCACTTGCTGTCATCTCATCCACCTCCTATTAAGCAACAAAACCAGGTATGATTGTCAAAGCACAAACCCTTTCTTAAACAAAGGGTCTGCTTCAAGGTTGTTTTAAGACAAAACTATTTTTCTATCTCTTCTCAGGAGATGTTAATTTAAAATAAAGTGTATCTAGACTTCTGGCAGCCAAAAGTGTTCAGTGGGGTGAAACCATTTTGTTAATTTCAGTAAAGGTTTCTTATGAAGAACATTTCTATAAAATTATTTCTTATAGTGGTCATGACGTTTGAATTTATTTCAAATCTACAACTCTTTCTTATCTACAGCTCTGACAGCCTTTCAGTTTGCGTGAGTGGAAACACTAAAACTTTAAAAGGCCATAGGAGGAACACTTGTGTGAAATAAATTTAAATTTGGCCCAGTTGCTTATGAAGAGCTATGTTTTTAAAGAAAATGTTTTCAGACGGATGACAGCTGACAACAGTGGTATAAAAAGGAATGTTTATTGATGACAGATAACAGTTAAAGAAGTGTTACAAAAGCTCAACTCTATTATATGAAAAAGTTTTGACCACATCCAGTGGTTGATGGTGTCAGAACAGTTGCTTGTTCTTCCTATAACTTATTATGAAGCACCACTTCTTCCAGAGAAAACTGTTTTGACCTCCGACCCTACCCAAGAGGCCCAGGAAAGAAAATGGGACCAGGTGGGGATTAAACTCGCAATCGCTAGATCAGCAGTCAGACTGGGCCACAGGGTATGGTGTGGGAGGGCTTAATATTTGTGAGTATGCTCTTGTACATTTCATATCCTTTAATTTGATATAACAAATCATGAGAAAATTCTGATAAAAGTTAAATTTTGACCTTGACCCCACTACTTAGTCCACTCAGTCTCAGAATAACATACACAGGCAATCCAGCTAAAATTTTGTTTATTAATGTTAACTGTTTTTTTATGTTTTTAGATGAAATATCAACAGTAAGTTATTGCAAAATTTTAATATTGATTCTGTGACCCCGCCTTAGGTTATATATTTTTGACACTGTAGTGCTTATCAACATGCACTAGGCCATCATGGGCCATGTTGAGGTTTCTGTTATTTTAGCTTTGAGGACATGTGCAATTTATTTCACTTAAAGCCAATAAAGCCTTTGTACAGCTGCTTTCCAAAAGTTTTATAGATAGCGATTTTTGTCATAATTATTTACATACCCTATACTTGTTTGCGTTTCTGTTGTGAACATATGCTTTGTTTGAGGATTGATTTTTTTCTGCCAATACTGGAACGATATATCTAGTTTTGGTGAGTAACAATATTGATTGTTCTTGGAGATTTTTTGTATCAAGTTTTAACTTCTGAAAAAGTTGATTATATTTTTAGTTAATCAAAGTTGCTTATCAAAACTCTATTTCAAATTAAGAGCTTATAAGGAGAGCAGCAAAGAATATTGTGGTGGTCATCTATAATGTCATGTATACCAAGGATTGTGAACATACTTAGAGAATTGAAGCTATCGAGTGTATCAACAATTAATCACTTGATTGACTTGGGTGTATGTGCACTAGCGGGTTGTACAAATTTTATACTTAACAAAATGACTTTTAAAAGATATTTTAAGTGCATTTTTGGATGTCCAAAATTGATGCTACAGCGGAAGGAGGAAAAGACAATATAAATCATTTTGTGATCAATCTCAATGAAAGTATGGGACTGGGCCAAGATTGAACTTGAGACTCTTGGACTTGCTTTGTACTGCACTGTGCAGCTCGATCTCTCACAAGACAAGTTAAGTAAACCTAGCTATACAATCCCAGGCTAGGTGCCCATCAAGAGAAAAGTATGGAAAAAGTAGGGATACAAATTTGGAAAAAGTAGGGATTATCGATGAAAAAAAGTTGCGCTAATAGGGTTATTCCAGATATCAATTGCGCAAAGCAGCACAAGAGCTAAATTAGTGATCAAAATAACTAAATTCGTGGTTATGAATAGGATCTATATCAATGATTTAAGGAGGTATACACCGGAATGATATTTTGTTTTGTTTACCTTTATTTCCTCATTCTGCCTTTTAAGCAAGTCATAATTTTCTTCACTTGCTGTCATCTCATCCACCTCCTATTAAGCAACAAAACCAGGTATGATTGATAAAAGCACAAATTTCTTAAACAAAGGGTCTGCTTCAAGGTTGTTTTACGACAAAACTATTTTTCTATCTCTTCTCAGGAGATGTTAATCTAAAAAAAAGTGTATCTAGACTTCTGGCAGCCAAAAGTGTTCAGTGGGGTGAAACCATTTTGTTAATTTCAGTAAAGGTTTCTTATGAAGAACATTTCTATAAAATTATTTCTTATAGTGGTCATGACGTTTGAATTTATTTCATATCTACAACTCTTTCTTATCTACAGCTCTGACAGCCTTTCAGTTTGCGTGAGTGGAAACACTAAAACTTTAAAAGGCCATAGGAGGAACACTTGTGTGAAATTAATTTAAATTTGGCCCAGTTGCTTATGAAGAGCTATGTTTTTAAAGAAAATGTTTTCAGATGGATGACAGCTGACACCAGTGGTATAAAAAGGAATGTTTATTGATGACAGATAACGGTTAAAGAAGTGTTACAAAAGCTCAACTCTATTATATGAAAAAGTTTTGACCACATCCAGTGGTTGATGGTGTCAGAACAGTTGCTTGTTCTTCCTAAAACTTATTATGAAGCACCACTCCTTCCAGAGAAAACTGTTTTGACCTCCAACCCTACCCAAGAGGCCCAGGAAAGAAAATGGGACCAGGTGGGGATTAAACTCGCAATCGCTAGATCAGCAGTCAGACTGGGCCACAGGGTATGGTGTGGGAGGGCTTAATATTTGTGAGTATGCTCTTCTACATTTCATATCCTTTAATTTGATATAACAAATCATGAGAAAATTCTGATAAAATTTTAATTTTGAACTTGACCCCACTCCTTAGTCCACTCAGTCTCAGAATAACCAACACAGGCAATCCAGCTAAAATTCTGTTTATTAATGTTAACTGTTTTTTTTATGTCTTTAGATGAAATATCAACAGTAAGTTATTGCAAAATTTTAATATTGATTCTGTGACCCCGCCTTAGGTTATATATTTTTGACACTGTAGTGCTTATCAACATGCACTAGGCCATCATGGGCCATGTTGAGGTTTCTGTTATTTTAGCTTTGAGGACATGTGCAATTTATTTCACTTAAAGCCAATTAAGCCTTTGTACAGCTGCTTTCCAAAAGTTTTATAGATAGCGATTTTTGTCATAATTATTTACATACCCTATACTTGTTTGCGTTTCTGTTGTGAACATATGCTTTGTTTGATGATTGATTTTTTTCTGCCAATACTGGAACGATATATCTAGTTTTGGTGAGTAACAATATTGATTGTTCTTGGAGATTTTTTGTATCAAGTTTTAACTTCTGAAAAAGTTGATTATATTTTTAGTAAATCAAAGTTGCTTATCAAAACTCTATTTCAAATTAAGGGCTAATAAGGAGAGCAGCAAATAATATTGTGGTGGTCATCTATAATGTCATGTGTACCAAGCATTGTGAATATACTTTGAGAATTGAAGCTATCGAGTGTATCAACAATTAATCACTTGATTGACTTGGGTGTATGTGCACTAGCGGGTTGTACAAATTTTATACTTAACAAAATGACTTTTAAAAGATATTTTAAGCGCATTTTTGGATGTCCAAAATTGATGCTACAGCGGAAGGAGGAAAAGACAATATAAATCATTTCGTGATCAATCTCAATGAAAGTATGGGACTGGGCCAAGATTGAACTTGAGACTCTTGGACTTGCTTTGTACTGCACTGTGCCGCTCGAATTCTCACAAGACAAGTTAAGTAAACCTAGATATACTATCCCAGGCTAAGTGCCCATCAACAGAGAAGTATGGAAAAAGTAAGGATACAAATTTGGAAAAAGTAGGGATTATCGATGAAAAAAAGTTGCGCTAATAGGGTTATTCCAGATATCAATTGCGCAAAGCAGCACAAGAGCTAAATTAGTGATCAAAATAACTAAATTCGTGGTTATGAATAGGATCTATATCAATGATTTAAGGAGGTATACACCGGAATGATATTTTGTTTTGTTTACCTTTATTTCCTCATTCTGCCTTTTAAGCAAGTCATAATTTTCTTCACTTGCTGTCATCTCATCCACCTCATGTCAAGCAACAAAACCAGGTATGATTGTCAAAGCACAAACCCTTTCTTAAACAAAGGGTCTGCTTCAAGGTTATTTTACGACAAAACTATTTTTCTATCTCTTCTCAGGAGATGTTAATTCAAAATAAAGTGTATCTAGACTTCTGGCAGCCAAAAGTGTTCAGTGTGGTGAAACCATTTTGTTAATTTCAGTAAAGGTTTCTTATGAAGAACATTTCTATAAAATTATTTCTTATAGTGGTCGTGACGTTTGAATCTATTTCATATCTACAACTCTTTCTTATCTACAGCTCTGACAGCCTTTCAGTTTGCGTGAGTGGAAACACTAAAACTTTAAAAGGCCATAGGAGGAACACTTGTGAGAAATTAATTTAAATTTGGCCAAGTTGCTTATGAAGAGCTATGTTTTTAAAGAAAATGTTTTCAGACGGATGACAGCTGACACCAGTGGTATAAAAAGGAATGTTTATTGATGACAGATAACGGTTAAAGAAGTGTTACAAAAGCTCAACTCTATTATATGAAAAAGTTTTGACCACATCCAGTGGTTGATGGTGTCAGAACAGCTGCTTGTTCTTCCTATAACTTATTATGAAGCACCACTTCTTCCAGAGAAAACTGTTTTGACCTCCGACCCTACCCAAGAGGCCCAGGAAAGAAAATGGGACCAGGTGGTGATTAAACTAGCAATCGCCAGATCAGCAGTCAGACTGGGCCACAGGGTATGGTGTGGGGGCCTAATATATGTGAGTATGCTCTTGTACATTTCATATCCTTTAATTTGATATAACAAATCATGAGAAAATTTTGAAAAAAGTTTAATTTAGACCTTGACCCCACTACTTAGTCCACTCAGTCTCAAAATAACCCACACAGGCAATCCAGCTAAAATTCTGTTTATCAACGTTAACTGTTTTTTATGTCTTTAGATGAAATATCAACAGTAAGTTATTGCAAAATTTTAATATTGATTCTGTGACCCCGCCTTAGGTTATATATTTTCGACACTGTAGTGCTTATCAACATGCACTAGGCCATCATGGGCCATGTTGAGGTTTCTGTTATTTTAGCTTTGAGGACATGTGCAATTTATTTCACTTAAAGCCAATAAAGCCTTTGTACAGCTGCTTTCCAAAAGATTTATAGATAGCGATTTTTGTCATAATTATTTACATACCCTATACTTGTTTGCGTTTCTGTTGTGAACATATGCTTTGTTTGATGATGATTTTTTCTGCCAATACTGGAACGATATATCTTGTTTTGGTGAGTAACAATATTGATTGTTCTTGGAGATTTTTTGTATCAAGTTTTAACTTCTGAAAAAGTTGATTATATTTTTAGTAAATCAAAGTTGCTTATCAAAACTCTATTTCAAATTAAGGGCTAATAAGGAGAGCAACAAAGTATATTGTGGTGGTCATCTATAATGTCATGTCAACCAAAGTAAGTAAGTGTGCAAAGATCAGGAATCGATACAATCAAGTACCACACCTGACCCAGGATACCAATGTGAAAGTGACAAACTCACAGTAGACACCACAAACGAGAGCCAAGAGGTCAGCCCTTTCCCAGCAGGTGACCACAAAGCACATATAAACAGACGCGCACAAAACATAGCAAACACAAGACAGAACAAAAACATAAAAGATCCACAAAAGAAGTACCGCCTTGGAACGGTCAGTAAAATATTTTACTGGAGGGCTTAAACCGGTTTAACGGCGCCAACCTCACCCTTAATTCAGATGTGGATCAAGACACATAGATATTTGGTTTGCATGAAAGACCCCTAACTTATCAATGCATCATTAGGAATACGAACAGAGGACGCCGAATGTAAACTAATGGGAGATAAATGTAATTTTGTTATTTTCGTTCTTATCATTAAAAGTTGTGTGGGTAAGTACCATCCCAAGACAAGCATTGTGAATATACTTTGATAATTGAAGCTATCGAGTGTATAAACAATTAATCACTTGATTGACTTGGGAGTATGTGCACTAGCGGGATGTACAAATTTTATACTTAACAAAATGACTTTTAAAAGATATTTTAAGCGCATTTTTGGATGTCCAAAATTAATGCTACAGCGGAAGGAGGAAAAGACAATATAAATCATTTCGTGATCAATCTCAATGAAAGTATGGGACTGGGCCAAGATTGAACTTGAGACTCTTGGCATTGCTTTTTACTGCACTGTGCAGCTCGATCTCTCACAAGACAAGTTAAGTAAACCTAGCTATACAACCCAGGCTAGGTGCCCATCAACAGAAAAGTATGGAAAAAGTAGGGATACAAATTTGGAAAAAGTAGGTATAATCGATGAAAAAATGTTGCGCTAATAGGGTTATTCCAGATATTAATTGCGCAAAGCAGCACAAGAGCTAAATTAGTGATCAAAATAACTAAATTCGTGGTTATGAATAGGATCTATATCAATGATTTAAGGAGGTATACACCGGAATGATATTTTGTTTTGTTTACCTTTATTTCCTCATTCTGCCTTTTAAGCAAGTCATAATTTTCTTCACTTGCTGTCATCTCATCCACCTCCTGTTAAGCAACAAAACCAGGTATGATTGTCAAAGCACAAATTTCTTAAACAAAGGGTCTGCTTCAAGGTTGTTTTACGACAAAACTATTTTTCTATCTCTTCTCAGGAGATGTTAATTTAAAATAAAGTGTATCTAGACTTCTGGCAGCCAAAAGTGTTCAGTGGGGTGAAACCATTTTGTTAATTTCAGTAAAGGTTTCTTATGAAGAAGATTTCAATAAAATTATTTCTTATAGTGGTCATGACGTTTGAATTTATTTCATATCTACAACTCTTTCTTATCTACAGCTCTGACAGCCTTTCAGTTTGCGTGAGTGGAAACACTTAAACTTTAAAAGGCCATAGGAGGAACACTTGTGTGAAATTAATTTAAATTTGGCCCAGTTGCTTATGAAGAGCTATGTTTTTAAAGAAAATGTTTTCAGACGGATGACAGCTGACAACAGTGGTATAAAAAGGAATGTTTATTGATGACAGATAACGGTTAAAGAAGTGTTACAAAAGCTCAACTCTATTATATGAAAAAGTTTTGACCACATCCAGTGGTTGATGGTGTCAGAACAGTTGCTTGTTCTTCATATAACTTATTATGAAGCACCACTTCTTCCAGAGAAAACTGTTTTGACCTCCGACCCTACCCAAGAGGCCCAGGAAAGAAAATGGGACCAGGTGGGGATTAAACTCGCAATCGCTAGATCAGCAGTCAGACTGGGCCACAGGGTATGGTGTGGGAGGGCTTAATATTTGTGAGTATGCTCTTGTACATTTCATATCCTTTAATTTGATATAACAAATCATGAGAAAATTCTGATAAAAGTTTAATTTTGACCTTGACCCCACTTCTTAGTCCACTCAGTCTCAGAATAACCAACACAGGCAATCCAGCTAAAATTCTGTTTATTAATGTTAACTGTTTTTTATGTCTTTAGATGAAATATCAACAGTAAGTTATTGCAAAATTTTAATATTGATTCTGTGACCCCGCCTTAGGTTATATATTTTTGACACTGTAGTGCTTATCAACATGCACTAGGCCATCATGGGCCATGTTGAGGTTTCTGTTATTTTAGCTTTGAGGAAATGTGCAATTTATTTCTCTTAAAGCCAATAAAGCCTTTGTACAGCTGCTTTCCAAAAGTTTTATAGATAGCGATTTTTGTCATAATTATTTACATACCCTATACTCTGTTGTGAACATATGCTTTGTTTGATGATTGATTTTTTTCTGCCAATACTGGAACGATATATCTAGTTTTGGTGAGTAACAATATTGATTGTTCTTGGAGATTTTTTGTATCAAGTTTTAACTTCTGAAAAAGTTGATTATATTTTTAGTAAATCAAAGTTGCTTATCAAAACTCTATTTCAAATTAAGGGCTAATAAGGAGAGCAGCAAAGAATATTGTGGTGGTCATCTATAATGTCATGTGTACATAGCATTGTGAATGTACTTTGAGAATTGAAGCTATCGAGTGTATCAACAATTAATCACTTGATTGACTTGGGTGTATGTGCACTAGCGGGTTGTACAAATTTTATACTTAACAAAATGACTTTTAAAAGATATTTTAAGCGCATTTTTGGATGTCCAAAATTGATGCTACAGCGGAAGGAGGAAAAGACAATATAAATCATTTCGTGATCAATCTCAATGAAAGTATGGGACTGGGCCAAGATTGAACTTGAGACTCTTGGACTTGCTTTGTACTGCACTGTGCAGCTCGATCTCTCACAAGACAAGTTAAGTAAACCTAGATATACTATCCCAGGCTAAGTGCCCATCAACAGAGAAGTATGGAAAAAGTAGGGATACAAATTTGGAAAAAGTAGGTATAATCGATGAAAAAATGTTGCGCTAATAGGGTTATTCCAGATATTAATTGCGCAAAGCAGCACAAGAGCTAAATTAGTGATCAAAATAACTAAATTCGCGGTTATGAATAGGATCTATATCAATGATTTAAGGAGGTATACACCGGAATGATATTTTGTTTAGTTTACCTTTATTTCCTCATTCTGCCTTTTAAGCAAGTCATAATTTTCTTCACTTGCTGTCATCTCATCCACCTCCTGTTAAGCAACAAAACCAGGTATGATTGTCAAAGCACAAATTTCTTAAACAAAGGGTCTGCTTCAAGGTTGTTTTACGACAAAACTATTTTTCTATCTCTTCTCAGGAGATGTTAATTTAAAATAAAGTGTATCTAGACTTCTGGCAGCCAAAAGTGTTCAGTGGGGTGAAACCATTTTGTTAATTTCAGTAAAGGTTTCTTATGAAGAAGATTTCAATAAAATTATTTCTTATAGTGGTCATGACGTTTGAATTTATTTCATATCTACAACTCTTTCTTATCTACAGCTCTGACAGCCTTTCAGTTTGCGTGAGTGGAAACACTTAAACTTTAAAAGGCCATAGGAGGAACACTTGTGTGAAATTAATTTAAATTTGGCCCAGTTGCTTATGAAGAGCTATGTTTTTAAAGAAAATGTTTTCAGACGGATGACAGCTGACAACAGTGGTATAAAAAGGAATGTTTATTGATGACAGATAACGGTTAAAGAAGTGTTACAAAAGCTCAACTCTATTATATGAAAAAGTTTTGACCACATCCAGTGGTTGATGGTGTCAGAACAGTTGCTTGTTCTTCATATAACTTATTATGAAGCACCACTTCTTCCAGAGAAAACTGTTTTGACCTCCGACCCTACCCAAGAGGCCCAGGAAAGAAAATGGGACCAGGTGGGGATTAAACTCGCAATCGCTAGATCAGCAGTCAGACCGGGCCACAGGGTATGTTGTGGGAGGGCTTAATATTTGTGAGTATGCTCTTGTACATTTCATATCCTTTAATTTGATATAACAAATCATGAGAAAATTCTGATAAAAGTTTAATTTTGACCTTGACCCCACTCCTTAGTCCACTCAGTCTCAGAATAACCAACACAGGCAATCCAGCTAAAATTCTGTTTATTAATGTTAACTGTTTTTTATGTCTTTAGATGAAATATCAACAGTAAGTTATTGCAAAATTTTAATATTGATTCTGTGACCCCGCCTTAGGTTATATATTTTTGACACTGTAGTGCTTATCAACATGCACTAGGCCATCATGGGCCATGTTGAGGTTTCTGTTATTTTAGCTTTGAGGAAATGTGCAATTTATTTCTCTTAAAGCCAATAAAGCCTTTGTACAGCTGCTTTCCAAAAGTTTTATAGATAGCGATTTTTGTCATAATTATTTACATACCCTATACTCTGTTGTGAACATATGCTTTGTTTGATGATTGATTTTTTTCTGCCAATACTGGAACGATATATCTAGTTTTGGTGAGTAACAATATTGATTGTTCTTGGAGATTTTTTGTATCAAGTTTTAACTTCTGAAAAAGTTGATTATATTTTTAGTAAATCAAAGTTGCTTATCAAAACTCTATTTCAAATTAAGGGCTAATAAGGAGAGCAGCAAAGAATATTGTGGTGGTCATCTATAATGTCATGTGTACATAGCATTGTGAATGTACTTTGAGAATTGAAGCTATCGAGTGTATCAACAATTAATCACTTGATTGACTTGGGTGTATGTGCACTAGCAGGTTGTACAAATTTTATACTTAACAAAATGACTTTTAAAAGATATTTTAAGCGCATTTTTGGATGTCCAAAATTGATGCTACAGCGGAAGGAGGAAAAGACAATATAAATCATTTCGTGATCAATCTCAATGAAAGTATGGGACTAGGCCAAGATTGAACTTGAGACTCTTGGACTTGCTTTTTACTGCACTGTGCAGCTCGATCTCTCACAAGACAAGTTAAGTAAACCTAACTATACAATCCCAGACTAGGTGCCCATCAACAGAAAAGTATGGAAAAAGTAGGGATACAAATTTGGAAAAAGTAGGGATTATCGATGAAAAAAAGTTGCGCTAATAGGTTAATTCCAGATACTAATTGCGCAAAGCAGCACAAGAGCTAAATTAGTGATCAAAATAACTAAATTCGTGATTATGAATAGGATCTATATCAATGATTTAAGGAGGTATACACCTAAATGATATTTTGTTTTGTTTACCTTTATTTCCTCATTCTGCCTTTTAAGCAAGTCATAATTTTCTTCACTTGCTGTCATCTCATCCACCTCCTGTTAAGCAACAAAACCAGGTATGATTGTCAAAGCACAAATTTCTTAAACAAAGGGTCTGCTTCAAGGTTGTTTTACGACAAAACTATTTTTCTATCTCTTCTCAGGAGATGTTAATTTAAAATAAAGTGTATCTAGA
This sequence comes from Loripinus fragilis, assembly GCA_964019695.1. Classification (NCBI taxonomy): domain Eukaryota; kingdom Metazoa; phylum Mollusca; class Bivalvia; order Lucinida; family Lucinidae; genus Loripinus; species Loripinus fragilis. Next base: position 65,945,138 of record OZ026530.1, read on the forward strand.
CTTCTGGCAGCCAAAAGTGTTCAGTGGGGTGAAACCATTTTGTTAATTTCAGTAAAGGTTTCTTATAAAGAACATTTCTATAAAATTATTTCTTATAGTGGTCATGACGTTTGCATTTATTTCATATCTACAACTCTTTCTTATCTACAGCTCTGACAGCCTTTCAGTTTGCGTGAGTGGAAACACTAAAACTTTAAAAGGCCATAGGAGGAACACTTGTGTGAAATTAATTTAAATTTGGCCCAGTTGCTTATGAAGAGCTATGTTTATAAAGAAAATGTTTCCAGACGGATGACAGCTGACACCAGTGGTATAAAAAGGAATGTTTATTGATGACAGATAACGGTTAAAGAAGTGTTACAAAAGCTCAACTCTATTATATGTAAAAGTTTTGACCACATCCAGTGGTTGATGGTGTCAGAACAGTTACTTGTTCTTCCTATAACTTATTATGAAGCACCACTTCTTCCAGAGAAAACTGTTTTGACCTCCGACCCTACCCAAGAGGCCCAGGAAAGAAAATGGGACCAGGTGGGGATTAAACTCGCAATCGCTAGATCAGCAGGTAGACTGGGCCTCATGGTATGGTGTGGGAGGGCTTAATATTTGTGAGTATGCTCTTGTACATTTCATATCCTTTAATTTGATATAAAAAATCATGAGAAAAATTCTGATAAAAGTTTAATTTTGACCTTGACCCCACTCCTTAGTCCACTCAGTCTCAGAATAACCAACACAGGCAATCCAGCTAAAATTCTGTTTATTAATGTTAACTGTTTTTTATGACTTTAGATGAAATATCAACAGTAAGTTAATGCAAAATTTTAATATTGATTCTGTGACCCTGCCTTAGGTTATATATTTTTGACACTGTAGTGCTTACAACATGCACTAGGCCATCATGGGCCATGTTGAGGTTTCTGTTATTTTAGCTTTGAGGACATGTGCAATTTATTTCACTTAAAGCCAATAAAGCCTTTGTACAGCTGCTTTCCAAAAGTTTTATAGATAGCGATTTTTGTCATAATTATTTACATACCCTATACTTGTTTGCGTTTCTGTTGTGAACATATGCTTTGTTTGTTGATTGATTTTTTTCTGCCAATACTGGAACGATATATCTAGTTTTGGTGAGTAACAATATTGATTGTTCTTGGAGATTTTTTGTATCAAGTTTTAACTTCTGAAAAAGTTGATTATATTTTTAGTAAATCAAAGTTGCTTATCAAAACTCTATTTCAAATTAAGGGCTAATAAGGAGAGCAGCAAAGAATATTGTGGTGGTCATCTATAATGTCATGTGTACCAAGCATTGTGAATATACTTTGAGAATTGAAGCTATCAAGTGTATCAACAATTAATCACTTGATTGACTTGGGTGTATGTGCACTAGCGGGTTGTACAAATTTTATACTTAACAAAATGACTTTTAAAAGATATTTTAAGCGCATTTTTGGATGTCCAAAATTGATGCTACAGCGGAAGGAGGATCAGACAATATAAATCATTTCGTGATCAATCTCAATGAAAGTATGGGACTGGGCCAAGATTTAACTTGAGACTCTTGGACTTGCTTTGTACTGCACTGTGCAGCTCGATCTCTCACAAGACAAGTTAAGTTAACCTAGCTATACAATCCCAGGCTAGGTGCCCATCAACAGAAAAGTATGGAAAAAGTAGGGATACAAATTTGGAAAAGGTAGGGATTATCGATGAAAAAAAAAGTTGCGCTAATAGGGTTATTCCAGATATTAATTGCGCAAAGCAGCACAAGAGCTAAATTAGTGATCAAAATAACTAAATTCGTGGTTATGAATAGGATCTATATCAATGATTTAAGGAGGTATACACCCGAATGATATTTTGTTTTGTTTACCTTTATTTCCTCATTCTGCCTTTTAAGCAAGTCATAATTTTCTTCACTTGCTGTCATCTCATCCACCTCCTGTTAAGCAACAAAACCAGGTATGATTGTCAAAGCACAAATTTCTTAAACAAAGGGTCTGCTTCAAGGTTGTTTTACGACAAAACTATTTTTTCTATCTCTTCTCAGGAGATGTTAATTTGAATAAAGTGTATCTAGACTTCTGGTAGCCAAAAGTGTTCAGTGGGGTGAAACCATTTTGTTAATTTCAGTAAATGTTTCCTATGAAGAACATTTCAATAAAATTATTTCTTATAGTGGTCATGACGTTTGAATTTATTTCATATCTACAACTCTTTCTTATCTACAGCTCTGACAGCCTTTCAGTTTGCGTGTGTGGAAACACTTAAACTTTGAAAGGCCATAGGAGGAACACTTGTGTGAAATTAATTTAAATTTGGCCCAGTTGCTTATGAAGAGCTATGTTTTTAAAGAAAATGTTTTCAGACGGATGACAGCTGACACCAGTGGTATAAAAAGGAATGTTTATTGATGACAGATAACGGTTAAAGAAGTGTTACAAAAGCTCAACTCTATTATATGAAAAAGTTTTGACCACATCCAGTGGTTGATGGTGTCAGAACAGTTGCTTGTTCTTCCTATAACTTATTATGAAGAACAACTTCCTCCAGAGAAAACTGTTTTGACCTCCGACCCTACCCAAGAGGCCCAAAAAAGAAAATGGGACCAGGTGGGGATTAAACTCGCAATCGCTAGATCAGCAGTCAGACTGGGCCACAGGGTATGGTGTGGGAGGGCTTAATATTTGTGAGTATGCTCTTGTACATTTCATATCCTTTAATTTGATATAACAAATCATGAGAAAATTCTGATAAAAATTTAATTTTGACCTTGACCCCACTCCTTAGTCCACTCAGTCTCAGAATAACCAACACAGGCAATCCAGCTAAAATTCTGTTTATTAATGTTAACTGTTTTTTATGTCTTTAGATGAAATATCAACAGTAAGTTATTGCAAAATTTTAATATTGATTCTGTGACCCCGCATTAGGTTATATATTTTTGACACTGTAGTGCTTACAACATGCACTAGGCCATCATGGGCCATGTTGAGGTTTCTGTTATTTTAGCTTTGAGGACATGTGCAATTTTTTTCACTTAAAGCCAATAAAGCCTTTGTACAGCTGCTTTCCAAAAGTTTTATAGATAGCGATTTTTGTCATAATTATTTACATACCCTATACTTGTTTGCGTTTCTGTTGTGAACATATGCTTTGTTTGATGATTGATTTTTTTCTGCCAATACTGGAACGATATATCTAGTTTTGGTGAGTAACAATATTGATTGTTCTTGGAGATTTTTTGTATCAAGTTTTAACTTCTGAAAAAGTTGATTATATTTTTAGTAAATCAAAGTTGCTTATCAAAACTATATTTCAAATTAAGGGCTAATAAGAAGAGCAGCAAAGAATATTGTGGTGGTCATCTATAATGTCATGTGTACCAAGCATTGTGAATATACGTTGAAAATTGAAGCTATTGAGTGTATCAACAATTAATCACTTGATTGACTTGGGTGTATGTGCACTAGCGGGTTGTACAAATTTTATACTTAACAAAATGACTTTTAAAAGATATTTTAAGCGCATTTTTGGATGTCCAAAATTGATGCTAAAGCGGAAGGAGGAAAAGACAATATAAATCATTTCGTGATCAATCTCAATGAAAGTATGGGACTGGGCCAAGATTGAACTTGAGACTCTTGGACTTGCTTTGTACTGCACTGTGCAGCTCGATCTCTCACAAGACAAGTTAAGTAAACCTAGCTATACAATCCCAGGCTAAGTGCCGATCAACAGAAAAGTATGGAAAAAGTAGGGATACAAATTTGGAAAAAGTAGAGATTATCGATGAAAAAAAGTTGCGCTAATAGAGTTATTCCAGATATTAATTGCGCAAAGCAGCACAAGAGCTAAATTAGTGATCAAAATAACTAATTCGTACTTATGAATAGGATCTATATCAATGATTTAAGGAGGTATACACCCGAATGATATTTTGTTTTGTTTACCTTTATTTCCTCAGTCTGCCTTTTAAGCAAGTCATAATTTTCTTCACTTGCTATCATCTCATCCACGTCCTGTTAAGCAACAAAACCAGGTATGATTGTCAAAGCACAAATTTCTTAAACAAAGGGTCTGCTTCAAGGTTGTTTTACGACAAAACTATTTTTCTATCTGTTCTCAGGGATGTTAATCTAAAATAAAGTGTATCTAGACTTCTGGCAGCCAAAAGTGTTCAGTGGGGTGAAACCATTTTGTTAATTTCAGTACAGGTTTCTTATGAAGAACATTTCTATAAAATAATTTCTTATAGTGGTCATGACGTTTGAATTTATTTCATATCTACAACTCCTTCTTATCTACAGCTCTGACAGCCTTTTAGTTTGCGTGAGTGGAAACACTAAAACTTTAAAAGGCCATAGGAGGAACACTTGTGTGAAATTAATTTAAATTTGGCCCAGTTGCTTATGAAGAGCTATGTTTTTTAAGAAAATGTTTTCAGACGGATGACAGCTGACACCAGTGGTATAAAAAGGAAATTTATTGATGACAGATAACGGTTAAAGAAGTGTTACAAAAGCTCAACTCTATTATTTGAAAAAAAACTGACCACATCCAGTGGTTGATGGTGTCAGAACAGTTGCTTGTTCTTCCTATAACTTATTATGAAGAACAACTTCCTCCAGAGAAAACTGTTTTGACCTCCGACCCTACCCAAGAGGCCCAAAAAAGAAAATGGGACCAGGTGGGGATTAAACTCGCAATCGCTAGATCAGCAGTCAGACTGGGCCACAGGGTATGGTGTGGGAGGGCTTAATATTTGTGAGTATGCTCTTGTACATTTCATATCCTTTAATTTGATATAACAAATCATGAGAAAATTCTGATAAAAATTTAATTTTGACCTTGACCCCACTCCTTAGTCCACTCAGTCTCAGAATAACCAACACAGGCAATCCAGCTAAAATTCTGTTTATTAATGTTAACTGTTTTTTATGTCTTTAGATGAAATATCAACAGTAAGTTATTGCAAAATTTTGATATTGATTCTGTGACCCCGCATTAGGTTATATATTTTTGACACTGCAGTGCTTATCAACATGCACTAGGCCATCATGGGCCATGTTGAGGTTTCTGTTATTTTAGCTTTGAGGACATATGCAATTTATTTCACTTAAAGCCAATAAAGCCTTTGTACAGCTGCTTTCCAAAAGTTTTATGGATAGCGATTTTTGTCATAAATATTTACATACCCTATACTTGTTTGCGTTTCTGTTGTGAACATATGCTTTGTTTGATGATTGATTTTTTTCTGCCAATACTGGAACGATATATCTAGTTTTGGTGAGTAACAATATTGATTGTTCTTGGAGATTTTTTGTATCAAGTTTTAACTTCTGAAAAAGTTGATTATATTTTAGTAAATCAAAGTTGCTTATCAAAACTATATTTCAAATTAAGGGCTAATAAGAAGAGCAGCAAAGAATATTGTGGTGGTCATCTATAATGTCATGTGTACCAAGCATTGTGAATATACGTTGAAAATTGAAGCTATTGAGTGTATCAACAATTAATCACTTGATTGACTTGGGTGTATGTGCACTAGCGGGTTGTACAAATTTTATACTTAACAAAATGACTTTTAAAAGATATTTTAAGCGCATTTTTGGATGTCCAAAATTGATGCTAAAGCGGAAGGAGGAAAAGACAATATAAATCATTTCGTGATCAATCTCAATGAAAGTATGGGACTGGGCCAAGATTGAACTTGAGACTCTTGGACTTGCTTTGTACTGCACTGTGCAGCTCGATCTCTCACAAGACAAGTTAAGTAAACCTAGCTATACAATCCCAGGCTAAGTGCCCATCAACAGAAAAGTATGGAAAAAGTAGGGATACAAATTTGGAAAAAGTAGAGATTATCAATGAAAAAAAGTTGCGCTAATAGGGTTATTCCAGATATTAATTGCGCAAAGCAGCTCAAGAGCTAAATTAGTGATCAAAATAACTAAATTCGTGGTTATGAATAGGGCCTATATCAATGATTTAAGGAGGTATACACCGGAATGATATTTTTTTTGTTTACCTTTATTTCCTCATTCTGCCTTTTAAGCAAGTCATAATTTTCTTCACTTGCTGTCATCTCATCCACCTCCTGTTAAGCAACAAAACCAGGTATGATTGTCAAAGCACAAATTTCTTAAACAAAGGGTCTGCTTCAAGGTTGTTTTACGACAAAACTATTTTTTCTATCTCTTCTCAGGAGATGTTAATTTAAAATAAAGTGTATCTAGACTTCTGGCAGCCAAAAGTGTTCAGTGGGGTGAAACCATTTTGTTAATTTCAGTAAAGGTTTCTTATGAAGAACGTTTCTATAAAATTATTTCTTATAGTGGTCATGACGTTTGAATTTATTTCATATCTACAACTCTTCTTATCTACAGCTCTGACAGCCTTTCAGTTTGCGTGAGTGGAAACACTAAAACTTTAAAAGGCCATAGGAGGAACACTTGTGTGAAATTAATTTAAATTTGGCCTAGTTGCTTATGAAGAGCTATGTTTTTAAAGAAAATGTTTCCAGACGGATGACAGCTGACACCAGTGGTATAAAAAGGAATGTTTATTGATGACATATAACGGTTAAAGAAGTGTTACAAAAGCTCAACTCTATTATATGAAAAAGTTTTGACCACATCCAGTGGTTGATGGTGTCAGAACAGTTGCTTGTTCTTCCTATAACTTATTATGAAGCACCACTTCTTCCAGAGAAAACTGTTTTGACCTCCGACCCTACCCAAGAGGCCCAGGAAAGAAAATGGGACCAGGTGGGGATTAAACTCGCAATCGCTAGATCAGCAGTCAGACTGGGCCTCAGGGTATGGTGTGGGAGGGCTTAATATTTGTGAGTATGCTCTTCTACATTACATATACTTTAATTTGATATAACAAATCATGAGAAAATTCTGATAAAATTTTAATTTTGACCTTGACCCCACTCCTTAGTCCACTCAGTCTCAGAATAACCAACACAGGCAATCCAGCTAAAATTCTGTTTATAAAGTTAACTGTTTTTTATGTCTTTAGATGAAATATCAACAGTAAGTTATTGCAAAATTTTGATATTGATTCTGTGACCCCGCATTAGGTTATATATTTTTGACACTGTAGTGCTTATCAACATGCACTAGGCCATCATGGGCCATGTTGAGGTTTCTGTTATTTTAGCTTTGAGGACATGGACAATTTATTTCACTTAAAGCCAATAAAGCCTTTGTACAGCTGCTTTCCAAAAGTTTTATGGATAGCGATTTTTGTCATAATTATTTACATACCATATACTTGTTTGCGTTTCTGTTGTGAACATATGCTTTGTTTGATGATTGATTCTTTTCTGCCAATACTGGAACGATATATCTAGTTTTGGTGAGTAACAATATTGATTGTTCTTGGAGATTTTTTGTATCAAGTTTTAACTTCTGAAAAAGTTGATTATATTTTAGTAAATCAAAGTTGCTTATCAAAACTCTATTTCAAATTAAGGGCTAGTAAGGAGAGCAGCAAAGAATATTGTGGTGGTCATCTATAATGTCATGTGTACCAAGCATTGTGAATATACGTTGAAAATTGAAGCTATTGAGTGTATCAACAATTAATCACTTGATTGACTTGGGTGTATGTGCACTAGCCGGTTGTACAAATTTTATACTTAACAAAATGACTTTTAAAAGATATTTTAAGCGCATTTTTGGATGTCCAAAATTGATGCTACAGCGGAAGGAGGATCAGACAATATAAATCATTTCGTGATCAATCTCAATGAAAGTATGGGACTGGGCCAAGATTTAACTTGAGACTCTTGGACTTGCTTTGTACTGCACTGTGCAGCTCGATCTCTCACAAGACAAGTTAAGTTAACCTAGCTATACAATCCCACACTAGGTGCCCATCAACAGAAAAGTATGGAAAAAGTAGGGATACAAATTTGGAAAAAGTAGGGATTATCGATGAAAAAAAAGTTGCGCTAATAGGGTTATTCCAGATATTAATTGCGCAAAGCAGCACAAGAGCTAAATTAGTGATCAAAATAACTAAATTCGTGGTTATGAATAGGATCTATATCAATGATTTAAGGAGGTATACACCGGAATGATATTTAGTTTTGTTTACCTTTATTTCCTCATTCTGCCTTTTAAGCAAGTCATAATTTTCTTCACTTGCTGTCATCTCATCCACCTCCTGTTAAGCAACAAAACCAGGTATGATTGTCAAAGCACAAATTTCTTAAACAAAGGGTCTGCTTCAAGGTTGTTTTACGACAAAACTATTTTTCTATCTCTTCTCAGGAGATGTTAATTTAAATAAAGTGTATCTAGACTTCTGGCAGCCAAAAGTGTTCAGTGGGGTGAAACCATTTTGTTAATTTCAGTAAAGGGTTCTTATGAAGAACATTTCAATAAAATTATTTCTTATAGTGGTCATGACGTTTGAATTTATTTCATATCTACAACTCCTTCTTATCTACAGCTCTGACAGCCTTTCAGTTTGCGTGAGTGGAAACACTTAAACTTTAAAAGGCCATAGGAGGAACTCTTGTGTGAAATTAATTTAAATTTGGCCCAGTTGCTTATGAAGAGCTATGTTTTTTAAGAAAATGTTTTCAGACGGATGACAGCTGACACCAGTGGTATAAAAAGGAAATTTATTGATGACAGATAACGGTTAAAGAAGTGTTACAAAAGCTCAACTCTATTATTTGAAAAAGTTTTGACCACATCCAGTGGTTGATGGTGTCAGAACAGTTGCTTGTTCTTCCTATAACTTATTATGAAGAACAACTTCCTCCAGAGAAAACTGTTTTGACCTCCGACCCTACTCAAGAGGCCCAAAAAAGAAAATGGGACCAGGTGGGGATTAAACTCCCATCGCTAGATCAGCAGTCAGACTGGGCCACAGGGTATGGTGTGGGAGGGCTTAATATTTGTGAGTATGCTCTTCTACATTTCATATCCTTTAATTTGATATAACAAATCATGAGAAAATACTGATAAAAATTTAATTTTGACCTTGACCCCACTCCTTAGTCCACTCAGTCTCAGAATAACCAACACAGGCAATCCAGCTAAAATTCTGTTTATTAATGTTAACTGTTTTTTATGTCTTTAGATGAAATATCAACAGTAAGTTATTGCAAAATTTTGATATTGATTCTGTGACCCCGCATTAGGTTATATATTTTTGACACTGTAGTGCTTATCAACATGCACTAGGCCATCATGGGCCATGTTGAGGTTTCTGTTATTTTAGCTTTGAGGACATGTGCAATTTATTTCACTTAAAGCCAATAAAGCCTTTGTACAGCTGCTTTCCAAAAGTTTTATGGATAGCGATTTTTGTCATAATTATTTACATACCCTATACTTGTTTGCGTTTCTGTTGTGAACATATGCTTTGTTTGATGATTGATTTTTTTCTGTCAATACTGGAACGATATATCTAGTTTTGGTGAGTAACAATATTGATTGTTCTTGGAGATTTTTTGTATCAAGTTTTAACTTCTGAAAAAGCTGATTATATTTTTTTACTAAATCAAAGTTGCTTATCAAAACTCTATTTCAAATTAAGGGCTAATAAGAAGAGCAGCAAAGAATATTGTGGTGGTCATCTATAATGTCATGTGTACCAAGCATTGTGAATATACTTTGAGAATTGAAGCTATCAAGTGTATCAATAATTAATCACTTGATTGACTTGGGTGTATGTGCACTAGCGGGTTGTACAAATTTTATACTTAACAAAATGACTTTTAAAAGATATTTTAAGCGCATTTTTGGATGTCCAAAATTGATGCTACAGCGGAAGGAGGAAAAGACAATAAAAATCATTTCGTGATCAATCTCAATGAAAGTATGGGGACTGGGCCAAGATTGAACTTGAGACTCTTGGACTTGCTTTGTACTGCACTGTGCAGCTCGATCTCTCACAAGACAAGTTAAGTAAACCTAGCTATACAATCCCAGCCTAGGTGCCCATCAAGAGAAAAGTATGGAACAAGTAGGGATACAAATTTGGAAAAAGTAGGGATTATCAATGAAAAAAAGTTGCGCTAATAGAGTTATTCCAGATATTATTTGCGCAAAGCAGCACAAGAGCTAAATTAGTGATCAAAATAACTAATTCGTACTTATGAATAGGATCTATATCAATGATTTAAGGAGGTATACACCCGAATGATATTTTGTTTTGTTTACCTTTATTTCCTCAGTCTGCCTTTTAAGCAAGTCATAATTTTCTTCACTTGCTGTCATCTCATCCACGTCCTGTTAAGCAACAAAACCAGGTATGATTGTCAAAGCACAAATTTCTTAAACAAAGGGTCTGCTTCAAGGTTGTTTTACGACAAAACTATTTTTCTATCTCTTCTCAGGGACGTTAATCTAAAATAAAGTGTATCTAGACTTCTGGCAGCCAAAAGTGTTCAGTGGGGTGAAACCATTTTGTTAATTTCTGTACAGGTTTCTTATGAAGAACATTTCTATAAAATAATTTCTTATAGTGGTCATGACGTTTGAATTTATTTCATATCTACAACTCCTTCTTATCTACAGCTCTGACAGCCTTTCAGTTTGCGTGAGTGGAAACACTTAAACTTTGAAAGGCCATAGGAGGAACACTTGTGTGAAATTAATTTAAATTTGGCCCAGTTGCTTATGAAGAGCTATGTTTTTTAAGAAAATGTTTTCAGACGGATGACAGCTGACACCAGTGGTATAAAAAGGAAATTTATTGATGACAGATAACGGTTAAAGAAGTGTTACAAAAGCTCAACTCTATTATTTGAAAAAAAATTGACCACATCCAGTGGTTGATGGTGTCAGAACAGTTGCTTGTTCTTCCTATAACTTATTATGAAGAACAACTTACTCCAGAGAAAACTGTTTTGACCTCCGACCCTACCCAAGAGGCCCAAAAAAGAAAATGGGACCAGGTGGGGATTAAACTCGCAATCGCTATCTCAGCAGTCAGACTGGGCCACAGGGTATGGTGTGGGAGGGCTTAATATTTGTGAGTATGCTCTTGTACATTTCATATCCTTTAATTTGATATAACAAATCATGAGAAAATTCTGATAAAAATTTAATTTTGACCTTGACCCCACTCCTTAGTCCACTCAGTCTCAGAATAACCAACACAGGCAATCCAGCTAAAATTCTGTTTATTAATGTTAACTGTTTTTTATGTCTTTAGATGAAATATCAACAGTAAGTTATTGCAAAATTTTGATATTGATTCTGTGACCCCGCATTAGGTTATATATTTTTGACACTGTAGTGCTTATCAACATGCACTAGGCCATCATGGGCCATGTTGAGGTTTCTGTTATTTTAGCTTTGAGGACATGTGCAATTTATTTCACTTAAAGCCAATAAAGCCTTTGTACAGCTGCTTTCCAAAAGTTTTATGGATAGCGATTTTTGTCATAAATATTTACATACCCTATACTTGTTTGCGTTTCTGTTGTGAACATATGCTTTGTTTGATGATTGATTTTTTTCTGCCAATACTGGAACGATATATCTAGTTTTGGTGAGTAACAATATTGATTGTTCTTGGAGATTTTTTGTATCAAGTTTTAACTTCTGAAAAAGTTGATTATATTTTAGTAAATCAAAGTTGCTTATCAAAACTCTATTTCAAATTAAGGGCTAATAAGAAGAGCAGCAAAGAATATTGTGGTGGTCATCTATAATGTCATGTGTACCAAGCATTGTGAATATACGTTGAAAATTGAAGCTATTGAGTGTATCAACAATTAATCACTTGATTGACTTGGGTGTATGTGCACTAGCGGGTTGTACAAATTTTATACTTAACAAAATGACTTTTAAAAGATATTTTAAGCGCATTTTTGGATGTCCAAAATTGATGCTAAAGCGGAAGGAGGAAAAGACAATATAAATCATTTCGTGATCAATCTCAATGAAAGTATGGGACTGGGCCAAGATTGAACTTGAGACTCTTGGACTTGCTTTGTACTGCACTGTGCAGCTCGATCTCTCACAAGACAAGTTAAGTAAACCTAGCTATACAATCCCAGGCTAAGTGCCCATCAACAGAAAAGTATGGAAAAAGTAGGGATACAAATTTGGAAAAAGTAGAGATTATCGATGAAAAAAAGTTGCGCTAATAGGGTTATTCCAGATATTAATTGCGCAAAGCAGCACAAGAGCTAAATTAGTGATCAAAATAACTAAATTCGTGGTTATGAATAGGGCCTATATCAATGATTTAAGGAGGTATACACCGGAATGATATTTTTTTTGTTTACCTTTATTTCCTCATTCTGCCTTTTAAGCAAGTCATAATTTTCTTCACTTGCTGTCATCTCATCCACCTCCTGTTAAGCAACAAAACCAGGTATGATTGTCAAAGCACAAATTTCTTAAACAAAGGGTCTGCTTCAAGGTTGTTTTACGACAAAACTATTTTTTCTATCTCTTCTCAGGAGATGTTAATTTAAAATAAAGTGTATCTAGACTTCTGGCAGCCAAAAGTGTTCAGTGGGGTGAAACCATTTTGTTAATTACAGTAAAGGTTTCTTATGAAGAACGTTTCTATAAAATTATTTCTTATAGTGGTCATGACGTTTGAATTTATTTCATATCTACAACTCTTTCTTATCTACAGCTCTAACAGCCTTTCAGTTTGCGTGAGTGGAAACACTAAAACTTTAAAAGGCCATAGGAGGAACACTTGTGTGAAATTAATTTAAATTTGGCCTAGTTGCTTATGAAGAGCTATGTTTTTAAAGAAAATGTTTTCAGACGGATGACAGCTGACACCAGTGGTATAAAAAGGAATGTTTATTGATGATATATAACGGTTAAAGAAGTGTTACAAAAGCTCAACTCTATTATATGAAAAAGTTTTGACCACATCCAGTGGTTGATGGTGTCAGAACAGTTGCTTGTTCTTCCTATAACTTATTATGAAGCACCACTTCTTCCAGAGAAAACTGTTTTGACCTCCGACCCTACCCAAGAGGCCCAGGAAAGAAAATGGGACCAGGTGGGGATTAAACTCGCAATCGCTAGATCAGCAGTAAGACTGGGCCTCAGGGTATGGTGTGGGAGGGCTTAATATTTGTGAGTATGCTCTTCTACATTTCATATCCTTTAATTTGATATAACAAATCATGAGAAAATTCTGATAAAATTTTAATTTTGACCTTGACCCCACTCCTTAGTCCACTCAGTCTCAGAATAACCAACACAGGCAATCAAGCTAAAATTCTGTTTATAAAGTTAACTGTGTTTTATGTCTTTAGATGAAATATCAACAGTAAGTTATTGCAAAATTTTGATATTGATTCTGTGACCCCGCATTAGGTTATATATTTTTGACACTGTAGTGCTTATCAACATGCACTAGGCCATCATGGGTCATGTTGAGGTTTCTGTTATTTTAGCTTTGAGGACATGTGCAATTTATTTCACTTAAAGCCAATAAAGCCTTTGTACAGCTGCTTTCCAAAAGTTTTATGGATAGCGATTTTTGTCATAATTATTTACATACCATATACTTGTTTGCGTTTCTGTTGTGAACATATGCTTTGTTTGATGATTGATTCTTTTCTGCCAATACTGGAACGATATATCTAGTTTTGGTGAGTAACAATATTGATTGTTCTTGGAGATTTTTTGTATCAAGTTTTAACTTCTGAAATAGTTGATTATATTTTAGTAAATCAAAGTTGCTTATCAAAACTCTATTTCAAATTAAGGGCTAATAAGGAGAGCAGCAAAGAATATTGTGGTGGTCATCTATAATGTCATGTGTACCAAGCATTGTGAATATACGTTGAAAATTGAAGCTATTGAGTGTATCAACAATTAATCACTTGATTGACTTGGGTGTATGTGCACTAGCCGGTTGTACAAATTTTATACTTAACAAAATGACTTTTAAAAGATATTTTAAGCGCATTTTTGGATGTCCAAAATTGATGCTACAGCGGAAGGAGGATCAGACAATATAAATCATTTCGTGATCAATCTCAATGAAAGTATGGGACTGGGCCAAGATTTAACTTGAGACTCTTGGACTTGCTTTGTACTGCACTGTGCAGCTCGATCTCTCACAAGACAAGTTAAGTTAACCTAGCTATACAATCCCAGGCTAGGTGCCCATCAACAGAAAAGTATGGAAAAAGTAGGGATACAAATTTGGAAAAAGTAGGGATTATCGATGAAAAAAAGTTGCGCTAATAGGGTTATTCCAGATATTAATTGCGCAAAGCAGCACAAGAGCTAAATTAGTGATCAAAATAACTAAATTCGTGGTTATGAATAGGGTCTATATCAATGATTTAAGGAGGTATACACCCGAATGATATTTTGTTTTGTTTACCTTTATTTCCTCATTCTGCCTTTTAAGCAAGTCATAATTTTCTTCACTTGCTGTCATCTCATCCACCTCCTGTTAAGCAACAAAACCAGGTATGATTGTCAAAGCACAAATTTTTTAAACAAAGGGTCTGCTTCAAGGTTGTTTTACGACAAAACTATTTTTCTATCCCTTCTCAGGAGATGCTAATCTAAAATAAAGTGTATCTAGACTTCTGGCAGCCAAAAGTGTTCAGTGGGGTGAAACCATTTTGTTAATTTCAGTAAAGGTTACTTATGGAGAACGTTTCTATAAAATTATTTCTTATAGTGGTCATGACGTTTGAATTTATTTCATATCTACAACTCTTTCTTATCTACAGCTCTGACAGCCTTTCAGTTTGCGTGAGTGGAAACACTAAAACTTTAAAAGGCCATAGGAGGAACACTTGTGTAAATTAATTTAAATTTGGCCCAGTTGCTTATGAAGAGCTATGTTTTTTAAAAAAGTGTTTTCAGACGGATGACAGCTGACACCAGTGGTATAATAAGGAAATTTATTGATGACAGATAACGGTTAAAGAAGTGTTACAAAAGCTCAACTCTATTATATGAAAAAGTTTTGACCACATCCAGTGGTTGATGGTGTCAGAACAGTTGCTTGTTCTTCCTATAACTTATTATGAAGCACCACTTCTTCCAGAGAAAACTGTTTTGACCTCCGATTCTACCCAAGAGGCCCAGGAAAGAAAATGGGACCAGGTGGGGATTATTCTTTGCTGCTCTCCTTATTAGCCCTTAATTTGAAATAGAGTTTTGATAAGCAACTTTGACTTACTAAAAATATAGTCAACTTTTTCAGAAGTTTAAACTTGATACAAAAAAACTCCAAGAACAATCAATATTGTTACTCACCAAAACTAGATATATCGTTCGTGTATTGGTAGAAAAAAATTAATCATAAAATTAAGCATATGTTCACAACAGACACGCAAACAAGTATAGGGTATGTAAATAATTATGACAAAAATCGCTATCTATAAACATTTTGGAAAGCAGCTGTACTATAATTCTACGTCAAGGGCAGTAACATGTTAACAAGGCAATTATGAGTCAACACGATATTGATTGTTCATGGTGCTCATCATTTATAACATGAATTCCGCCAGTCTGATGAATACTCAATAGGTACTGAGATATGGTTCCCGATAGAACAAACAGGATGCGAAATCTATGTATCTAACTTCATATCTATAGAATATATCAAAATAAAAATGATAAAATCCTACCATATCTCTATCTTCTACTACAATATCCTCCTCAGCACCACCATTCTCTTCATTAACTTGAACAGTTTCCCTAAAAATGAACAGAAGTATTGACTATCTAGTAGCAATATTGTAGAAAAGAAAATCACTAATTTTCCTACTGTCAGGGCCCAGCTTGAACCCTGCTGTTAATATGGTTAAAACTTAGAGGAATACAGATTTTGAGGGTCTCTGACTTAAATTACAAGTAAAGCAAACTCTTGACAATGGTGTTTAAATGATTTTAATTTTCTGTTGAATCCTGGGCCCCTTAGTTTGGACCCAAAACATTTTTTAGGGGCCCAGCTTGCTCCAGGCGAAAAAAGGTTAGTCTGTCTCCCTTATTTGTAGACAGACTCATTCCTGACTGGGCTATGGTGCCTGGCAATGTCAGGTAATAAAGAAAACCTCTAGTTGATCCATGATTGCCTCAGCTATGGACAGACATCAGGTACTGACATTGAAAGTTCTGAGGCTCGATCCACCATTCTGCAATTAAAGAGGAAACCTTCATCAACAAATTTATTCTTTTTTGCAGCAAGTATAGTGGTAAACACGTTTGTAATGATTTCTTTCAGGGAAACACACTGCCTCATACCTTATACTTGCAAGCAGACAACTGTTGGAGAGAGAACAAAAACAAATATGTCTTGTCTTTCTGTGGATTATGAGTTAGGAAAGAGATATTGGATGAGGTGAGTAAAGTAGATTTGATCTATATATGACACCTAATTTTTTTCAGTATGTGTTTAATTTTCAGATATATTAATTATAAGGAGCTAATCGATCCCTTTATTTTGTACATAACATTTTCTGGTAGCAGTCTTGTAAGCAGGATTGAGATTGTTGGCTGTAAAATATGCTTATATATCAGTTCAAAATAGTGTATCATGTGCAGTGGCTCAATTTACCACAATATAGTAGAGATGGGAGCGCAGTGGCTCAGTGGTAGAGTGCTTGACTCAAGACTGTGGGGCCGAGGTTCGAGCCTCACTGGCGTCCTTGCGTTGTGTCCTTGAGCAAAAACATTAGTCCTAGCTTAGTACTGGTTCAACCCAGGAAGATTCGCCCATATCACAGCTAGGAGCTTCAAACTTGGTCAGCTTATGTCTCTAGGATAATGAGTGGATACCTGGTGGAAATTAAAGAAAAAAATATTTTCATTTGTTTTAGTTATTGCCCTTTGCAAATTTGGACAAAGAAAACTTTATATCTCAGAAAACATTACAGCTAGGAGCTTCAAACTTGGTCAACTTTTTGAGGATAATGAGTAAATTACTTGGTGAAATTTAAAAAAAAACATTTTATTTTTTAGTTATTGCCCTTTGCCAGGGCTTTAGAAACACCATGCCCAACCTGTCTGACCAGGTCCCATTTCATTCAGGACAAGTCCAAAATTTCTATTACTTGTTCTTGGACAAGTACAATGTATAAAATCAATACAATTCTGTATTTCATATTTTGATGAATTATTACGAGCTAACATCTTGCATTGAAAACAGTGTGGTTCCTGATCAGCTGGATCTGGATCTACACTGTTTTCAAGAGGCGCCAGCTGATCAGGATCCTTACTGTTTACAAGAGTTGATATATATCTGGTTTCATACTGTTTTAAAAGAATAATTTGTTTAAGCACTGAAAGGTATAAGCTGTTTTTTTTTCTTTCAGACAAGTTAAATTTTCTATGGACGAGTACGTTTTGGCTTTTTACTTGCCCCTGGACAAGTAGAAAAATTTACTATTTCCACACCCCTGCCTTTGCGAATTTGGACAAACTTGATACCTCAAAACCATCACATCTAGGAGCTTCAAACTTTATCAGCTGATAGTAGGTAATGAGTAAATTACCTGGTGAAAATTGGAAATAAATGTTTTTTAAATCTATTTCCCTTTGCAAATTTCGAGGTAATGCGCTTTGCAAATTTGGACATTTAACACTTCCAATAACGATATCTCGAAAACTATTACAGCTAGAAGCCTCAGATTTGGTCGGCTGAAAAAGGATGATAAATAAATTATCTGGTGAAAATGATGGTGAACAAGCTAATGGTTGGGGGCCTATATTTCATACACACAATTTCTAGTCTTCCTCTTACTAATTTAGTATATGAAAATATCTCTTTTGCTCAATAACTTTTACTCAAATATTTAAAAAAAAACAATTTTGTAGCTCTATAAATCTATCTAAGATAGTCAAGATCAGTCACAAACTCCAATACAGATCAACATGAATATATTGACAGTTTTAGCAAACAAAAAACTCACATGTTTTATTCCACCATATATACTTAAATGCAAAAGAAACGCAACTCTTTCTAAAATGGTAGTCTCTTCTTTTTCATATAAATTCAGCCAGCGATATTAAAATCACTAAGTAATGTTATTTGCCTTGCATAACGCACAAAAATCAGACCACTGTGACGTATGGTCGGCGAGCTGCAACGAGAAATGTAAGGCAACCCCCATTTTTAAAGTCACAAAATTCAAAAAATGGGCCTATTTTGCGAAAAAAACGTTTAAACTAATATCGGTTTTTGAAAGCAAAAGGATAGACAAAATCAAATCAAGTACTTTTATGTTTCTGTCAACATTCATTTTGTCAAAATGTAGTCTTTAATTTTTATTTTAAATTAACATTTCCTGAGAAGAGATAGATAAATAGTTTTGTCGTAAAACAACCTTGAAGCAGACCCTTTGTTTAAGAAATTTTTGCTTTGACAATCATACCTGGTTTTGTTGCTTAACAGGAGGTGGATGAGATGACAGCAAGTGAAAAAAAATATGACTTGCTTAAAAGGCAGAATGAGGAAATAAAGGTAAACAAAACAAAATATCATTTGGGTGTATACCTCCTTATATCATTGATACAGATCCTATTCATAACCACGAATTTAGTTATTTTGATCACTAATTTAGCTCTTGTGCTGCTTTGCGCAATAAATATCTGGAATAACCCTATTAGCGCAACTTTTTTTCATCGATAATCCCTACTTTTTCCAAATTTGTATCCCTACTTTTTCCATACTTTTCTGTTGATGGGCACCTAGGCTGGGATTGTATAGCTAGGTTTACTTAACTTGTCTTGTGAGAGATCGAGCTGCACAGTGCAGTACAAAGCAAGTCCAAGAGTCTCAAGTTCAATCTTGGCCCAGTCCCATACTTTCATTGAGATTGATCACGAAATGATTTATATTGTCTTTTCCTCCTTCCGCTGTAGCATCAATTTTGGACATCCAAAAATGCGCTTAAAATATCTTTTAAAAGTCCTTTTGTTAAGTATAAAACTTGTACAACCCGCTAGTGCACATACACCCAAGTCAATCAAGTGATTAATTGTTGATACACTCGATAGCTTCAATTCTCAAAGTATATTCACAATGCTTGGTACACATGACATTATAGATGACCACCACAATATTCTTTGCTGCTCTCCTTATTAGCCCTTAATTTGAAATAGAGTTTTGATAAGCATCTTTGATTTACTAAAAATATAATCAACTTTTTCAGAAGTTAAAACTTGATACAAAAAATCTTCAAGAACAATCAATATTGTTACTCACCAAAACTAGATATATCGTTCCAGTATTGGCAGAAAAAAATCAATCATTAAACAAAGCATATGTTCACAACAGAAACGCAAACAAGTATAGGGTATGTAAATAATTATGACAAAAATCGCTATCTATAAAACTTTTGGAAAGCAGCTGTACAAAGGCTGTATTGGCTTTAAGTGAAATAAATTGCACATGTCCTCAAAGCTTAAATAACAGAAACCTCAACATGGCTCATGATAGCCTCGTGCATGTTGGTAAGCACTACAGTGTCAAAAATATATAACCTAAGGCGGGGTCACAGAATCAATATTAAAATTTTGCAATAACTTACTGTTGATATTTCATCTAAAGACATAAAAAACAGTTAACATTAATAAACAGAATTTTAGCTGGATTGCCTGTGTTGGTTATTCTGAGACTGAGTGGACTAAGGAGTGGGGTCAAGGTCAAAATTAAACTTTTATCAGAATTTTCTCATGATTTGTTTTATCAAATTAAAGGATATGAAATGTACAAGAGCATACTCACAAATATTAAGCCCTCCCACACCATACCGTGTTTCCCAGTCTGACTGCTGATCTAGCGATTGCGAGTTTAATCCCCACCTGGTCCCATTTTCTTTCCTGGGCCTCTTGGGTAGGGTCGGACATGTGCAATTTATTTCACTTAAAGCCAATAAAGCCTTTGTACAGCTGCTTTCCAAAAGTTTTATAGATAGCGATTTTTGTCATAATTAGTTACATACCCTATACTTGTTTGCGTTTCTGTTGTTAACATATGCTTTGTTTGATGATTGATTTTTTTCTGCCAATACTGGAATGATATATCTAGTTTTGGTGAGTAACAA
Organism: Loripinus fragilis; assembly: GCA_964019695.1. NCBI lineage: Eukaryota > Metazoa > Mollusca > Bivalvia > Lucinida > Lucinidae > Loripinus > Loripinus fragilis. The sequence goes on from OZ026530.1 coordinate 65,965,176, forward strand.
TATTGATTGTTCTTAGAGATTTTTTGTATCAAGTTTTAACTTCTGAAAAAGTTGATTATATTTTAAGTAAATCAAAGTTGCTTATCAAAACTCTATTTCAAATTAAGGGCTTATAAGGAGAGCAGCAAAGAATATTGTGGTGGTCATCTATAATGTCATGTGTACCAAGCATTGTGAATATACTTTAAGAATTGAAGCTATTGAGTGTATCAACAATTAATCACTTGATTGACTTGGATGTATGTGCACTAGCGGGTTGTACAAATTTTTTACTTAACAAAATGAATTTTAAAATATATTTTAAGCGCATTTTTGGATGTCCAAAATCGATGCTACATAGTAAGTGGCCTTTATTAGGAGAAAGACCAAAAGGAAAGTACTGCAGAACAGTTAGAATGGACCAAGTGGGTTTGAAATTGTATTAAGATTAGGAAATGTCATCTTTTAAGATGAATCCACACTCCAAACCTATTTTTCTCGCAAACCCAGAATGTCTGGTATCTGAAACATGAAAATGCTTATCCAAATTACATTGATTGGTGTGTAAAAAAATCCACTGGAAGCCATAGATAGGGGGCTTTTAAAGGGGTCCCCAAACTTAAGCTTGTAAATGAAACAATCACCAGTATGTCATGAGATAGCCCCCTATCTACGACTCTCAGTGGATTTTTACACACAAATCAATGTAATGTGGATAAACATATTCGTGTTTCAGATGCCTGCCATTCTGGGTTTTCGATGAGAATAGGCTTGGTACACATGACATTATAGATGACCACCACAATATTCTTTGCTGCTCTCCTTATTAGCCCTTAATTTGAAATAGAGTTTTGATAAGCAACTTTGACTTACTAAAAATATAATCAACTTTTTCAGAAGTTTAAACTTGATACAAAAAAACTCCAAGAACAATCAATATTGTTACTCACCAAAACTAGATATATCGTTCGTGTATTGGTAGAAAAAAATCAATCATCAAATTGAGCATATGCTTACAACAGACACGCAAACAAGTATAGGGTATGTAAATAATTATGACAAAAATCGCTATCTATAAACATTTTGGAAAGCAGCTGTACTATAATCCTAAGTCAAGGGCAGTAACATGTAAACAAGGCAATTATGAGTCAACACGATATTGATTGTTCATGGTGCTCATCATTTATAACATGAATTCCGCCAGTCTGATGAATACTCAATAGGTACTGAGATATGGTTCCCGATAGAACAAACAGGATGCGAAATCTATGTATCTCACTTCATATCTATAGAATATATCAAAATGAAAATGATAAAATCCTACCGTATCTCTATCTTCTACTACAATATCCTCCTCAGCACCACCATTCTCTTCATTAACTTGAACAGTTTCCCTAAAAATGAACAGAAGTATTGACTATCTAGTAGCAATATTGTAGAAAAGAAAATCACTAATTTTCCTACTGTCAGGGCCCAGCTTGAACCCTACTGTTAATATGGTTAAAACTTAGAGGAATACAGATTTTGAGGGTCTCTGACTTAAATTACGAGTAAAGCAAACTCTTGACAATGGTGTTTAAATGATTTTAATTTTCTGTTGAATCCTAGGCCCCTTAGTTTGGACCCAAAACATTTTTAGGGGCCCAGCTTGCTCCATGCGAAAAAAGGTTAGTCTGTCTCCCTTATCTGTAGCCAGACTCATTCCTGACTGGGCTATGTTGCCTGGCAATGTCAGGTAATAAAGAAAACCTCTAGTTGACCCATGATTGCCTCAGCTATAGACAGACATCAGGTACTGACATTGAAAGTTCTGAGGCTCGATCCACCATTCTGCAATTAAAGAGGAAACCTTCATCAACAAATTTATTCTTTTTTGCAGCAAGTATAGTGATCAACACGTTTGTAATGATTTCTTTCAGGGAAACACACTGCCTCATACCTTATACTTGCAAGCAGACAACTGTTGGAGAGAGAACAAAAACAAATATGTCTTGTCTTTCTGTGGATTATAGGTTAGGAAAGAGATATTGGATGAGGTGAGTAAAGTAGATTTGATCTATATATGACACCTAATTTTTTTCAGTATGTGTTTAATTTTCAGATATATTAATTATAAGGAGCTAATCGATCCCTTTATTTTGTACATAACATTTTCTGGTAGCAGTCTTGTAAGCAGGATTGAGATTGTTGGCTGTAAAATATGCTTATATATCAGTTCAAAATAGTGTATCATGTGCAGTGGCTCAATTTACCACAATATAGTAGAGATGGGAGCGCAGTGGCTCAGTGGTAGAGTGCTTGACTCAAGACTGTGGGGCAGAGGTTCGAGCCTCACTGGCGTCCTTGCGTTGTGTCCTTGAGCAAAAACATTAGTCCTAGCTTAGTACTGGTTCAACCCAGGAAGATTCGCCCATATCACAGCTAGGAGCTTCAAACTTGGTCAGCTTATGTCTCTAGGATAATGAGTAAATTACCTGGTGGAAATTAAAGAAAAAAATCCTTTCATTTGTTTTAGTTATTGCCCTTTGCAAATTTGGACATAGAAAACTTTATATCTCAGAAAACATTACAGCTAGGAGCTTCAAACTTGGTCAACTTTTTGAGGATAATGAGTAAATTACTTGGTGAAATTTAAAAAAAAAAACATTTTATTTTTGTAGTTATTGCCCTTTGCCAGGGCTTTAGAAACACCATGCCCAACCTGTCTGACCAGGTCCCATTTCATTCAGGACAAGTCCAAAATTTCTATTACTTGTTCTTGGACAAGTACAATGTATAAAATCAATACAATTCTGTATTTCATATTTTGATGAATTATTACGAGCTAACATCTTGCATTGTAAACAGTGTGGTTCCTGATCAGCTGGATCTGGATCTACACTGTTTTCAAGAGGCGCCAGCTGATCAGGATCCTTACTGTTTACAAGAGTTGATATATATCTGGTTTCATACTGTTTTAAAAGAATAATTTGTTTAAGCACTGAAAGGTATAAGCTATTTTTTTTTCTTTCAGACAAATTAAATTTTCTATGGACGAGTACGTTTTGGCTTTTTACTTGCCCCTGGACAAGTAGAAAAAATTACTATTTCCACACCCCTGCCTTTGCGAATTTGGACAAACTTGATACCTCAAAAACCATCACATCTAGGAGCTTCAAACTTTATCAGCTGATGGTGGGTAATGAGTAAATTACCTGGTGAAAATTGGAAATAAATGTTTTTTTTAAATCTATTTCCCTTTGCAAATTTCGAGGTAATGCGCTTTGCAAATTTGGACATTAAACACTTCCAATAACGATATCTCAAAAACTATTATAGCTAGTAGCCTCAGATTTGGTCAGCTGAAAGAGGATGATAAGTAAATTATCTGGTGAAAATGATGGCGAACAAGCTAATGGTTGGGGGCCTATATTTCATACACACAATTTCTAGTCTTCCTCTTACTAATTTAGTATATGAAAATATCTCTTTTGCTCAATAACTTTCACTCAAATATTTAAAAAAAATAATTTTGTAGCTCTATAAATCTATCTAAGATAGTCAAGATCAGTCACAAACTCCAATACAGATCAACATTAATATTGACAGTTAGAGCAAACCAAAACTCACATGTTTTATTCCACCATATATATTAGCCGATAACTACACATCTTTCTACACTTCGAAGATGTAAACATATGCGTATTCAGGACCATTGCTGTATTTATAGAACAGCTAATTTATAACATACACAGATAAAGTCCACATTTAACTCTTTAGCTACTGGTCCCTATATACTTATGTCATCTGTTGATAATTTTTGAATCAGTTTGGACCTAGATCAGGCCCCACAAAATAAAGGACCTATTCTGAGACAAGTGATTGCATGTCATAAAGCTTCCAAAATACACTTTCACATATAAAAAGACACTGATAGATAGTAGAGAAAAATACACCCTGGTTTGTTAAGATCGCTTTGAACTTATTGAAATATGAACATTTATCATTTACATAAAAACATTTAAATAAGATTATCCAACCTCGTCTCCTAGGAAAGTCGTCTATTTATAGATAATAAATCAATGAATGAGTTTCGTAAAGACGTTCAATGATCTGGGTCTTCCATCTTTGCTATATGCAATCTGATCAGGGTATACCATGTTAGTTATTCAAAGTGTGATCAGAACCTTCAGGGGGTGTTTGCTCTGGTAGATCTGTTTTACTACTGTCTTCTTTGTACATGGTCAGTGAAGCAGTCTAGATCGGTCATATAAAAATGATTGCCTACTGTTTATTTCCCATGAACAAATTTTATCCTGCCAATTTGGTTGGTCTAGCATTTGCGGCCTACTTATAAGTTCTGTTACATATATTTAAATCCTTTCCAGAATTTTTACAATAGAAACAAACACCATGAATCCCAATAAAATGGGGCTATATTGTTTGCAATTAAATAAATGATAACTGAAATGTCAAAAACATTTGAATTTGTCTGTTTGGAAAGGCAATAAATCAATTTATGGACACCCAATAATCAGTAGAGTTTCCAGTGTAGTAATGCTAGAGAACCCTGTACTCACCCAGAGCAGTCATCGCATGTTGGTTGCAGGCGACAAGTGTATCTAGTTGTTTAAAAGGGTAATATTTTTGTCATTATTTTACTTCTGAAAATAGTCTTTGCTAATTTTTGTAACCTATAAATCCAGCTGTGTATCACCTTAACAATATTTATGCCAGTTAAGTGATAGTCGATACAGCGCCTGACTTACACCAAAAAGGTGATTTTCTCCTGCAAAAGGGATGAAAGGCATTTTTGTTTATGTCCTGGAAATTATGCTTACTTTAGCTAAAATGCAAAGTTACAATACTTTAATGTGATTTTTTTTAAATCTGGACCATTTTGAAAGTTATTCAAGGTTTTCAAACTGTACGCATAATTCAGTATATGGGGTGTCCTGATTCAGTGATTGGGTCGTGGACTGCAACATATTGATTTTATTCACTGAGCCACTGCGCTCCCACGTCAGGTGGAATGATGCTACACTTGAGTTGCTCAACCGAGAGCTTTTTGTCTGATTTATTTTGACATTATCGGTTAAAAACTCACTTTTTATGACCTTCCATATTTTGTTTTTGCACACTGAGTAAAATAATCAGAGCACAATTGCCGACTATCCGATTTTTTATAATCGCAGCTGCAATTTAAAATCGCTGTCGACTTCGGAGTGAATATGCATTACGGTTTCACGAATATTCCTGCTTTCAATCTCTTTAACCTAGTTGATATTTGTTCTCAGATTGTTAATATATGACCTGGCTGATTTATTGACATTCATTTTTTTTTCAAAAATTCGCTTTTTACCGCTTATCAACTTGAACTATTTGGCGTTTTTCCTCGCAGAAACTGACGTGTATAAGAAGTACGACGTCAAATTGTTTACGGAAGATGCGAGCATCGCATGCGCAGCCGTATCGAGGTCGTGTCCTTAAGGAGGCTTTCCACTAAATATTTCTCCATTGCAGACAGAGCAAAATAGCAGTAAAGTAATCCATTCTTAAAATCTATTCACGAATACAATATTGACAAAAGTATTTTATTTGAAAGACCTGCAATAGCTGATTTGTCATGTGTAAATAAGTTGGGGAATCCCCTAGTCCGCAGCAAATAAACAGATGATTTTTATCAGAGGGGGTACTCTTAAAATCGAAAATTATTCTCCTGCTTAGGGCATAAAAATGTTCAAACTCTCTTGATTTTTTATTTATTTTATCTGGCCTCTTATCACCTTTCCTTTCTTTCTCTTTACCTACTGGTCCCTATATACTTATGTCATCTGTTGATAATTTTTGCATCAGTTTGGACCCTCTTTGGAGTATTATCGGCAGGTGTACTTTGTTCACTCTGGGTTGCAGGATGAAAGCCTACAAGTAACCATATCTAAATTACCGTAGGGTTCTTTAACCTGCACAGGGGACATCCAGTTAACGTCCCACTCCGAAGGACGATGCACTTATCTAGTGTCATCCCTGCAAATGACACTAGAGAAAGCGTGTTCGGACACCGAAATTTTCCTCGCTGCAAGCGGGGATCGAACCTGGGACCTCTAGCACCAGAGGCAAGTGCCTAACCACTGAGTTACCACGCTTCCGTCCAATTAACCTTCCAATGAAGCAAAAGGAATATGACCAATGATATGATCCACAGTGTTTTTTTCTGATGAATACTTCCTCTCCAAAAAGGGCGTGGCCATACTTCATGAATATTTAGTAGAATGCTACCTTATATGGTATTGATGTGTGATGTTGAAACAGTGGGCATCCTTATTGATCTTTTATGACCCTCTTTTAAGACACCAAGGACATACGTTATGCTAAGGCTTATCTGATTGTCCCAGTGTCCACGGGGCTTGCAGTCCATTTATTCAACTGAGTGTGACGTAAACGGATCTGTTACAAATGTAGAACAGTGTAACCCGTGATCGATGCAGTACTTGTGGTCAAAGATATTATTGTGAGCTAAAGACAAAAAATGAAACTTTTTTTTATCTTAATCAGTTTGAAACGTTATTTTTGGTATCCTGAAATATCAATACTTAACTTAAGTCTTTTCCTTAACTTTAAGGAGGTACTTTTATTCCGGGCCCTAATACAGACATCTGTAGCGCATCTGCGCAAAAAGGCTGTGGGGGTCTTGGAGGTGAGGACTTGGAGTGGGGCAGGGGTAAGTGTCCTAGTTTGAACACGGGGAGCGGCGTTTGAGATGGATTGGTGGTGGTTTGGGGTGTTTCAGTAGATACTACAATATAACACACAATTCTCTCTGCGCCTGCATGTACTGACATGTTATACTCGAAGGAACTAGAGCGTGACGTTACAACTACCGCGATGTTGAAGTCGGTACTGCTCCTGAAAACGTTTGCATCATTCCATCATTGAACATGATCGGTTCGATTTTTTCGCCCGAAGGACGAATAAGGGCTCTTATGTACATGCCATGTGTAAAATGCTCTTGTTCTGAGCTCAAACTGGCAAAACAGCTGCATACTTTCTTCGTTTTGACATAAAATTGAAGAAATCCCGTTCTGGGTTCGATTTGGCTACGGTCCTCATCTCTTTAGCAAAGTTTTTTTCAACATTGCGTTTGGCCTGTTTAGCAAGGTAAATCATATCTACATGGAAAAGCATTGCCGGATTTTTAAAATAGTTAGCTCATTCTTTTCCAAAAAAATTAAAACAATCGAGAGTACCTACCTTTATTTGGCTTTTCCGTGACAATGCCACTACCGCGAAAGGTCCCAGATGTGACAAAGGGACAAATTTACGTTAACGCGATTTCACGCTAGTTCCGCTGATGCCCACCCGTGTTTTAATAACGGAATAAACGTTTGTTTTATTGGGAAGATGTATTTTGTATGTATATCAAAGAAAACAAGCAAGTTTTGATATGACTATGGCTATAAAAGCCCATTTTCTCAAAATATTAACCAACATTTAACGTTGAAGGCCAGTGATATGCGCATGCGCGAAAATAACGTCACTTTGGGAATATTCCTGGCTTGTTTATAGATTAACTTCAGTAAGTGTGTTCTGCAACTTTGGTCCAAGGAAAAACGGCTTTTTGGTTCATAGAACATGAGTTTGTCGGTCAAATGTAAGACTCAGTCATATGAGCGCCGTAACGCAAAAATGGTGCTTAACGTAATCGATGACGTTATGAGAAAATGACGTTCAAAGATGACGCTAATTTCCGCGCCGAATTTGTTCAAAACATGTGCGCTCGCTATTAAACCATTGACACCATTCGTAGTTTGTTTTTAGCTTTCTCCCTTTGAAGGCATCTCCTATACATTTTTGATTACAACAAGCAAAATCTTTTGTAAACAAGTAAAAAAAGACTTGTTGAAACAAAATTTCAACGATTGTCAAAAAGTGGTCAGTATAAAAAAGCGAACAAAGGTTACCCAATTTGCTTGTAAAAATCTCAATCGAAACTAGGCTTGAAGATAAATAAAAAAAAACTCTCTCCCTCTCTGATTTCGCAAAGTCATATGATCAGTATTATTGTGTAAACGGGGACCGGGGGAGGTTAGCGAAAGCCTTGGTCATTATTTTTAAGTTTTAACATGCAAGGGAAACAACCCAATCATAACTTGTGTTGAGGCTCGGAACGGGATAAAAATCAATACGACGTCCGTCAACAATGTTTCAGTAACTGCATGAGCAGGTACTAAGCCTCAATACTAAGCAACGATCAAGATCAGTCTGGGCTTCCCTCGAGACTGGTCTGTCTTCATAAATAAATATCAGATGTTGTCTCCTTTGCATCTTACTGGACATTTTGTTAGTATGGACACGTATATGTATAAAACCCTACATAAATACAAGAAAGCTCAATTTTCGTTCCTCCTTTGTGATTGTGTGCACAGCGCAAGGCTCAGGCGAGTTTGTGCAGATGCGCAGGATCAACTGAGCCTTCGCCTTTCGCCTATGTGATAAGTACGAAAATCTCACGTGCTGGCCCATATTTATTATCGTTTCAAGGCTACACTATCGAAAATCGGGGACATATTCGTTTGGTTTGATTTGCGTGTGCGTTTGTACACGAATAAATGTGCGAAAAATAACTGCTCCGAGATCCCAGAAAAAAATTAAAACACGCAAACAACTTGATTTGTCCGACATGCAACCCAAAGCCAGCCAACACCCTATCTCAGGCCACTATCGGTCCGCCAGCAAAACGCCGTTGGAATGGCGTTTCGCTTGCGGCCGATAGTGACCAGATATTACATGCTTACTGGAGAGATGGGGTTGAACCCATGATATTGGGATGATTACAAGATCTCAAGCGTTAAATATTGTAACGTTACACTAAGTTGTAGCGGAGCTGCTACTGGTCTTCGTGTAATATTGCACTGTTTATTCGACTAGAACATCTATTGTTCATTTGCTTTCTTTTCTTTTTGTTTTGGGATGCAACTTAGTAAAAGTGGACATTGAATACAAGTTTGCCGTATGCTATTTAGAAGAAAGATAGATGTAAGTTTACACTAACTAAGCTGACAGCTTATCTGCCACTTCGTTTTATACAAACTTGCATTTTTAGTGATTATAAAAAAAACTTATTCGTTTTATCCGAGCCATTTTTCTTTGAATTTGGTCTGATTTCAGAATCATACTGCATAGAAACATCCAAAACCAAAGAATGGCCAGAAGTCTTATGGGGAAAACTATTCTGTATTCCATGCAGATATGCAGCTGGTCAAAATAAACACAAGAGCATGCTTCATTATCTGTCATGGCGCTGTTTCAAATGACTAAATACAGAAATTAGTCTTCATTTTGTGACTGCTGGTCACACTAAATAAATATGGGTGCATGTTTTGGGCTTATAAGACCAAGATATGCGAAGTTTACAACATCTTGCCTCGGTTGTCAACAGTTCTGCTTCATTAGTAATGAAGCCGTTTTTAAGCCGTTTGTCCACCATTTACGTGATATGAATGGGATTCTTTTTTTAAATAGAACATTTAAATGTTTTAGAGGAATTTCTAAATATCACCATTTCCGGTTCACTTCTGTGCCCGGCGTTATATTTGTGAGAGTTTCTCCGACTGCGGAAGAGGAGAGAATTTCATTAATAAAACCAAATGTAGATTAGAATTATCTATTAACCAGCATGCCAAATATCTTCAATTTAGGCGGACTAAGTGAAGAGAGGAAGTTATATTCATTTATACAAACATGTACGGCCGTTCTGCAGTGATAAGTTTAAAGCCTGTCAATTAATATAGCATTTTCAAAGGTGTGCAATTGCAAGGAATTTACAAAATATGGAACCTGTGAATTTAACAAAGGTTTCTTAATTTGATCATTTCCTACACTTATTACCAAAATAGAGCTATACCTCAAATGATTTGTGTACTTTATATTTTGAAATTGGTGTCTGTTTATTCTTGAAAGTATGCCTAATACTTAATTGCACCTGAAAAGCGGTACCGCACTTATGGATTGAAGGGCCCTCAACACAAATTACGCTAACGAGCCTTAACGTGATTTGGGTCCTTTGCTTATCACATTTTTGGCTGGAAACGCGGTCAGCGTGTGCATATTTTGTTGTTCTCGCTCATAGCGATCACATATTTTCTCTAAATTTATTACAAATCGCCACGGAAGCGTAGACAAGCACACGAACTGGGAACTTGATGGTTCCAGTTACGCTGCTGCTACGATCCCACTACGACAATGAAGACCCGCTACGCTTAGTCTACGCTGATGGCGTTGCAGCTGCAACCTTGCTACGACCTAGGCAATGGAGCTACGCTTTCGTTGCGATTTTGTATCATTTCCATATACAATCTGAAGTTCAACTGATTTATGTCTAGCTGAATGTCAACGATAGACGCGCTCAAGTAACTATGCTTCAGCTGGCAATTATGAACCACAGACATACTATGTTGGATGATTAGGTCCAGGCAAGACGGAGGCGGAGGGCAACACGGTTCTGGGTCTGTCCATGATTATCCGCAGACAGACGGATACAATTTTGGCACTATGACCACTTGGAAGGTAGCTCTTAATTCTTCAATAACATGAGCATGAAAACGCTCAGAGGTGGTCCTAGAATCTAAAATAGCGACATCAACTTTAGGAGAGCATTTGAACCAGGCATTGAGTTGACCAGAACGCGAAGAGCATAGCGGAAGCGTGTTTGAAGCGCCAATGTTGACTATGTCTAAATACATGTAGCACAGTTGCCTCGGAAGCGCGCTAGTCGTAGCGAAAGCGCACAGAGCGTAACAAGATAACGCATAGCGTGGCAGAAGCCTAGTAGAAGCGTAGTTGCATCGCGGATGAATAACTCGGCGATTTCGCCACGATGTGACGGCGATTGAGCTACGATGCTCACGATGCCGCCGCGATACGGCTACGCCCATGAAGAACTTACTGCAATGTGACTACGCTTCCGTTGCGCTTCGAGTCCACGGCGATGTTGCTAAGTAAATTTTGAGCAGGTCAAAACAATCGCCGCGAGGTGGCGATCATGAGGATTCCGATGCGCTTCTACTACTACCTAGGCGCTTCTACTGTGCCGTTACAGTACAGATATCATTCACTTACCATTTGGAATGTACTGGGACCTAACCGTTAACGAAACGTGAATGGCGTGGTCCCGCCCCGCTACCGCCTCGCTTTTATCGATCAGATCGGTCCATTCCATGGAATGATAACTGAATTGGAACGCTTGGAATGGTTGCACGTAAAACGAATAAATGAACGATTTTTTTCATTATTATTATATTATTTTTTCTTACTTTCAAGCATAATTTTATGATCATATTCATAGTATGCGTCTTAAGTGTTTGAAGTAACATATGTTCAATTTCAGAGGATTAAACTGTAATGTCTTGGCAAATGGGCCCAGTGCGAAAATGGTCCCTGATCATTTAAGCATAAAACCAACCTGATCAGCTACAAAAGACTAGCTAGAATGATGTAATTTGCATGCATCATGTTTAAAAGACACTTACAAGTGAGTAAATGATAAAGGCACTAGCCAGATTGCGTGTATGCACAGACTGGTCTTTAATCTGTTGTCAACATGTAAAGAGGTCAGGTTTTCTTTTGAAATGGCTTTAAACGGTTATTATATTAATCAAACAGGTATTATCATCTAGTCCATGGCGGCTTGCTTTCACTTATTGCCCAAGGCACGCTCAAAATGTGTGACTGTGGATTCAATAATATCATGGATTAGCTCAAACAAAACCGGTCAAATAAAAATGGCTCTACTTTTTTGTAGTTAGTTTAAACATATTGTATTTCCAAAATGTGCAGCGATGGGGATGGGTCACAAGTTCTTGCAACATTAGTTACGACCCCCCCCCCACACCACCTATATAGTATAATATTAGCACATGTATTTAAATCCTTCAGCTATGGTTGCTCTTGCAGATATATATTGGGGTAATTTAAAATTGACAATTTTAATTCGATAACTGCCTGTTATTTTACTGTTAAAACACTGATCAGGCTGCCAAAGTTGATCAAGCCATCACTGAATATAATATATGCACATACTATCCTGCCAGCCAAGAGTGACAGTGACGTCATGTTTTTTATAACATTATCAGGAACTTATAATCGATAGATCGCTTGTGTATCAATCCTATCCTGTGGATAGGATTAATACACACGTGATTTACCGATTCGTGCTAGATCAAGTATAGAGCACAAGTTACTTTTTACTTTGCAATTGTAAACACAATATTGCGCCACTGTCACTTTTGATTGGCACGACAGTGAACGTAGCATTTAGTCGTTGATAACCTTAGAAAACAGTATGCTAGGTCCAGGCCAGGTTCAAAATTTTGTCTGGCTGATCTGGATCCAAACTGTTTGACTGCCTGATCTTGTCTTTGCTGGACATATCGTGTGGTTGCACATACATGTAGCATTTAGTCGTTTCTGTTTTACTCATTACCTGCTTATGTCGTCTGTTGATAACCTTTGTAAATGGTTTGGATGCTGATCAGGCTAGACATATTAACGTTTGGTATTTTGGTTGGTCACATTCCTCTGTTGATAACATTAGTAAACAGTTTAGGTCCAGATCAGGTTCAAAATTTTGTTGCGCCTGATCTTGACATTCTGATTGAATTGGTGCTCATAATATAACTGTCATATCGACTTCTATACAAGCAATGTACTGCTGAATTAAGAGTGTAGGACAAAAGCCCACTAGGACAAAAGCCCACTAGGACAATAGCCCACTAGGACAAAAGCCCACTTGGACAAAAGCCCACTAGGACAAAAGCCCACTTATATGCATTTAACAGGGATAGGTCTGAACTGATGGACAAACCCCAGGAGTTAGGGGGGGGGGTACTCTCATTTTTTCTTCATAAGAAGGCTCGGGCCCAGCATCTACTGTTCACACCCCAAAAAATGATTAGGAATTTCAAGCACCCCAAATAAATATTTGAAAATTTTAGCAACCCCAAAACATCCTCCATTCTGTACCTTGATCTTCAGAACATACCCTGAAATGCATACAAATGACCTGTAAATATAGTCCAATTTTGTGCTGACCCCCAAAAAATATCCACAAAATCTTCATATCCCCGAAAAGTATTCTGTTTTCTGAAAAACCTCAAAAGTATTGAAATTCAAAATTTTGAACCCTAAAAAATAGCCAGAGCCTACGCATGCATGAAAATATCAGAATTACCACCCCCCCTCCAGCCTGGGGGACAAACGGACCTAAGATGAAGAATCTCTCTTCTTCTCAGATCTGAAATTTCAAACATCTTTTTTTGTTTGGCACCTCTCATAAAAGTGCATGCTAATGGTTACTACCTGATCAAAGGTCATTTGGATTAATTAGACATATGTTTCCCAGTAATAATAGGTTTCCCAATTATAATAGATTGTTTGACCCAAAGTGTTAATTGATTTTCTTCATATATCAATAGCTTTTAACACTCTAATCAATTTGTTTGTCACAATATACAAGTGAAAACACACTACAGGTGTGATTTACCGTGAAGGAGCAGTCTGATCAGGGTTAACAGTTTTATAAAAGACTTAAACCTATTTTTTTCAAAGAAGTGGGCTTTTGTCCACCCTGCCAAATTAAGCAGTGGGCTTTTGTCCAGTGGGATATTGTCCAGTGGGCTTTTGTCCTAGTGGGCTTTTGTCCCAGTGGGCTTTTGTCCATTCCCCCTGAATTATAGCTTAGTTTAGTTTGGGTACAATACCGGATGGACATTTTTAATAATATATGGGCCAGCACATTAGAATTAAGTACTTATCGCAGATGCGCAAACGCCCCTGTAAACGACCATGCCAACGTATCCTGTTGAACTAGAAGTATGAATGTTGGTCTGAGTCATCATGCACGTCAATACCATATCCATATTTGTAAATAAACAGCGAGGCTCTGGCTAGTCTTGGCATTTGCGAAGGCTGCCTGCCTGCCTGTGTATGTATGTATGTATGTATGTATGTATGTATGTATGTATGTATGTATGTATGTATGTATGTATGTATGTATGTATGTACGTACGGACGTACGTACGTACGTACGTACGTATGTATGTACTAGAATAAAGCGAAGGCTCTGGCGAGTCTTGGCATATGCGCAGACTTAAATGAGCATTCGTTGCTCGAATATATGATAATAAACAAAATTTCGTGCGTTTCCTTATGCTCATGTTTTCGTTAGTTTTCCTGTTTTACGCCCTAGTGGCTGGCTGGCTAGCTGCTGGAGGGCACGCGTGCGAGCTGGCTTGATCAATATATCATTATTTTGAATACTTTAGAAAATCGAAATTTTCTCTCTTGGTGAATGATTTAAGCCTTGAATTCAGTCCGCTGTCATTTTCTCTTAGCAACGAATCTCGTAAATTCGAAGACCTAGGGACTAAAGGTTTAATTTTGAATGATCGAAAATTCGAATTATAGGGAGGTTGACATGAGTAAATATAACCCCCCAAATGACCATTATCAGTTTCCCCCTATCTAACATAAGTTTTATGTGCGTAAAAGAAACGTCTTAGGGAGACGTTTCTTTTACGCACACAAAAATATGTTTTTATAGATATTGCTTAAAAAGTAGCTCATAATTAGGCCCTTTTCTCTGCATCCATTGTGTCCAGAATTTATTTCTAATTAGCGAGTATTTCAAAAAACGAAGTTTGAATTTCGAGGTTTTACTGTATGGCTGGCTGGCTGGCATTGCTTAGAATACTTTAGAATTTCAGAATATGTCATTTTCCCTTTACAGCATAAAGTTGTTTTTAAGAATTATTAACAATTATTAACAAATCAGAACTATCCGTGTCTATAAGGACGAAAGACTTAATAATATCAATTTGCTAGTTATAATCATAATGTTAGTGGAAAGTCCTGTACATGCGCCACGCATATCCCAGTTTGGGTCCAAACTTATTCAGTAAGATCTCCAAAACTGATTTGGGCAACCTTTGCAATCAGGTAATTACATTTCATGCGAGATCTTAATCCAAAATACTGCAAATACGCCTTTGGATATATTAGTTTGAAGATTATCTAACTATGTTAAATTGAATGCAAACATGTCGTTTAATCCAAACGGTGACATCCTGTCATTTTGAATATTCATGTCATTTTCGAAATTATCGAACTCGTGTCTTTAGGAGTATCTCTACCTACGCGTGTCGCGATATCTGACCGGCTAATAAACACTTGCAGGAAGTCCTTCAACAGGTGGTAATAGAAAATTTTGCGAAGGATTTAGCCCTTACCTACTGTGTACCAAAAAGTCGGCTATTAAAGCAAACAATGAACATTTGCTGGGATAATCTTGTCTAAAAACACTGAATTATTTACTTCAAACTCAATTATCCTAGCACAAGCGTATGAGATCTGGGCGTACACTGCATGCCAAGCTACACATACAACCGTTTATCTATCAGAGGAGACGTTTGTCATCTGTTATTAACATTATCTGATCTGAATCCAAAATGTTCAACGCTTAGATGGTGTTCGGTTTTCCTGAAAAATATTTTTGAAACTGCAGCCAGCCTGCCAGACAGACAAAATAAGATAGTCAATATACCGCATACACGTAAATTCGCAACCTAACTGATCTGAGCATACTAGGCCTAATTCCTTTTTATCTCTCAAAAGACCGTCTCGGTACTAGCAAGCGATGTGGACCCTCATGACGCAGCAAGCGGCATTTCTCCGGGTCTTCACTGCCAAAATTACAGATTTAAATGTGAAAAAATGGTGCGAGCCTAGAAGCATAATTCCATAGTTCCATACTCTATGTTTGATAGCAGCGACGGCTCTGACGAGACTGCGCGTATGCGCAGGCTCGTCTGATCATTCTCTGCTCGTCGATGGGATAAGTACCAACATTTGAGACATTATGAACACTTTGACATCCGTAAACGAGTTTCAAAGATAAGGGACGAAAAAGAGCTTGCTACAAATGTAGTCTCTGGTTGGCAAATGTAACAACTTTAAAAAAAGGAGAAATTAATGGAATTTTTGAATGCCTCTGTTAGAACAAAAATGCCGTCATTCAACAAAGTTATGCCGCATGATCAAGATACTAATTTTTACACATTTACGATTCATTAAGGCTGTTGCAATTACGCCAATAAGCATTAAGATGATTAAAGGTGTGCATCTATTGACACCTCGTCCAAACATGCTTCTGAAACACTGATCTTCTTAATTGATCAGTTTACAAATTCAATGGGTGGATGGACAGCCGGGCGGACCCAGACACGGCATGATCCAGGATTTTTTGTCAGGGGGGGGGGGGTCCAGGCCCGACGGCCAGAATACAGGATCCGCACATGGGAACAATACGCACGCACGCACACGCACACGCACACGCATACACACACACACACACACACACACACACACACACACACACACACACACACACATACATACATACATACATACATACATACATACATACATACATACATACATACGCATGTATAGACAGACACATGAGGCAGACGGATGGACATACATGTACATGTATAGACGGCAAACTAAAAGACAATTTATTTAAAACATGCATAATCATGTACAGAGATTTGGACCGAGTTGTCTTATAAACATGGGCCGAGTTGGCATGGGCCGAGTTTTCTGTGGGCCGAGTTGGCATGTGCCGAGTTGGTTTTTGGGCCGTGTTGTCCGTAATTTGATTGGTTTTGCCTTTCACCGCTACAATGAGATCTTTATTTCAGAAATGAGATAAATTTATGTTTTCATAATTATACATTTTATAAGTCTTCAGTATTTTTTCACTTTAATTAGTGTAAAATATACTTTGATATCGAGCTAAAATCGGCTACTTTTTCAGGCACGAATCGCTTCTTCTTCGGACACGAAGTCGCCAAAAACTATTTGAAACACATGCCAACTAATAAGACAAACTTGTCTGTTTATATGCGAGCATCGACAACTCCGTAGAGCCTGGGCAAATGTACTGTCTCATCAGGGCATTCGCTGCTCGCACGCACATCGGATCCATTGTTGTGTCCAGCGCACATGAAGGCAGTGCATGTAGACGGAGGCTCGGACAAAAATAGATCATACCAGATAAGCATGCAGTAGCGCACGCATGCTACCAAATAGACACGCGTTTAGTTGCAAATAATGACTAAGCATATGCGTTAAACACAACGCCCGCCTATGCGCAGTCTCGCGAGAATCATCGCTGTATGTACACACAAATGAAGACTCAGATCATTTTTTAACACCATTCCGCTGGTTAAGAATGATCGCCTTTAACGTACAGTACCAATTAAAGAAAGCGACATACCACGTCATAAATCATTCGAATACCTTCGAATTACAAACGTGTGCCAGGCACGTGTGTTTTTATTGTTTTCAAAGAGCCCCAGGTATAGGATTAAAGGACAGGATGCACAGTAGTAGATACTAAAAAGGGCCATGACGCGAGAAAACCTGACTTTGGTGCATGCGAACAACAAGAATGTAGGACAAAACATCCAACATCCCGTGACAAAACATCCCATGCCATTTTTTAACACCCCGGACAAAACATCCCACATCAATTTGCCGCCCTGGACAAAACATCCCATGCAGTTTTTGTCACCCCGGACGAAACATCCCATGCCACTTTTGCCGCCCCGGACAAAACATCCCATGCCATTTCTGCCACCCCGGACAAAACATCCCACACTCTGTTTAAAGCCTATGAAAGTGCATAAAACATCCCATTTTGTGAATTGTCACTATTATTAATATTCTTCATGTACCATACCAATTGAAATGATCGGAGATCAAAGGTAGATAGATAATTAGAATAATTAGACATATGTTTCCCAATTATAATAGTTTGTTTGACCCAAACTGCAAAATGATTTCTTTTAAGATTTAATTGGCTGCTTAACACTCAAGTTTAGTTGTTTGTCACAAGAAGATGTAATTATCTTTTATTAAATTTTATATACACTATGAATAAACAGCCTTTCAATCAATTTAAGATCTAGTTTATTTCATTTGGACAGTTTTACTAGGACATTCACTGCTAGTAGATGTAATAGTAGATGAAGGTCCCTAATGAGACTTACCCTGAATGAGTAGTCTGAGTGTGGGATGTTTTGTCTGGGGTGGCAAAAATGGCATGGGATGTTATGTCCGGGGTGACAAAAACAGCATGGGATGTTATGTCCGGGGTGACAAAAACAGCATGGGATGTTTTGTCCGGGGTGGCAAATCTTTGTGGGATGTTTTGTCCGGGGTGTCAAAAAATGGCATGGGACATTTTGTCCCGGGATGTTTTGTCCGGCTCCCGAACAACAAAGGCGCAGGTGTATTCGTATCCACGTAGTCTGATCAGCGCCTTTATTGTTCGCTTATTGGAAAGTATAATATCTAAACTTGCCTCAAGGAAAATTTCATTTTAACTAGTCTCTGTAGCTGAACAGACTGGTTTGAGTCTTACCTCGGTCCTAGAACACGAGGTCTTACTCAGAAACCCGCAAGACCCTGTCACACTATAACGTTTTAGCCAACGTATGCTGACGTATGAAATATATATCTAGTACACTGGAATACGCTTGAAATCTAATTAAAAATCAGAGGAAGCCTCTCTCTGAACTTATGCAAAGCGTACGCGAAACGAATATAGAACCGTATGTCTGACTTATAAGTAACTTATTTATAACTTATTCCCAACGTAACATAACTTATACTTGTATCAGCGTATACAAGCATATGCCCAGCGTATGACTAGCGTTCTTGACTTGTGGGAAACTTATACACAACGAACGTCTAACGTATGCTGAATTGTACATATAACGTACGTTAACGTATGCATAACTTACGTATAGTCCTTATGTCAACCGTATAAAGCAGAACAAAATTTTGGGACCACTTTGTCATATGACAACGTATACCAACGTACTGTAGCGTGTTGGTAACGTATTGAAAACGTATGTCTAACTTATTCAGCGTGCACCAACGTACTGTGTGAGTTTTCATACGTCCTCATACGTTGGTGCTAACGTACCTTAACGTGTACCTTAACGTATGCATAACTTACTCGTTGCGTACATCTAACGTATGCCTAACGTATAAGCAATACGTCGGCGTATGCGCAAGTACAAAATTTTGAGATCTATTCACCGTATGGCAACGTATACCAACGTACAGTAGCGTGTTCGTAACGTGTTTAAAACTTATCTCTAACGTATTCAGCGTACACCAGCGTACTTGCTTAATTTCTCATAGGTCCGCATACGTTGGAGCTAACGTACCTTAACGTATGCATAACTTACCTGCTGCGTACATCTAGCGTATGCCTAACGTATAGAAGCAATACGTTCGCTTAAGCTGTTATTTTCTATGGATGCACAAAATGTTGGACCTCTTAGCCGTATGTCAACGTATACCACCGTACTATAGCGTATTCGTAACTTGTTTGAAACTTATTACTAACGTACTAAGCGTATACCAACGTACTTGCTGAATTTTTCATACGTCGGCATATGTTGGTGCCATACGTCGTAGTGTGACAGGGCCTTAACGTCAATGCATAAATGCATAAATAGTTTGGTCTCGTCCAACCCAAACATTGTTGTGGGTACTAAACCGGACCGTCTCATCGAGACGGTTCTTTTGAGCACCCTACTCACTAAAGTTTTCTTCTCTGGACATATGCTGTTTTGTTTTAGCGTTATTTAATTTATGATCATAAGGGCTCATAGGCTAAGATCTGGGTAGCATGTAAAGAAAAATAAGCCTGTTCATGCGAAAAAAAAAGGCGCATAACAGCCTCGCATCCGAATAGTCTTATCAGCGCCTTCGTTATTCGCTCGAGCTAAGCGAGCGAGACGCGAGATCTCACTACTTTTATTTGCCCCTGTTGCTGGGCATGCTGGTTTGAGCTTGACACCACTGAGTCTCCCAGAGCTGAGTCTGCGCTGTGTGCAAGGTTCATATTCATTTAAAGTAAAAGCTTAGTTTAGACCGAGCCTTTATCTATAGAAACAAGTGAATAAATAGAAAATGCTAAGTTTTTCTTTCTATCTTTAACATGTTTAACATGTTTTATTCAGTTTCCCACAGAATTGAAAATGGCGCTATCATGAACATACACTGTAGATCTAATTCGAACTCGATTTTATTTTCTCTTGGTACTGGCTCGCTCAAATTGGAGCCTTGCGCCTTTTTTAATGCAGTCTTGCCAGAGCCATTGCAGCTTATATAGCTAAAGTTTGGATGTAGATGAAGACGATATATAAGCATGTGGTCCAACTTCATCGCTGTACATGCAAGTTTCAATAGTGACGTACTGATTTGTTTGATTTGATTCTTTACGCCCCATCAACAATCTTTCAGTTATATAGGTACGGATCTTCCTTGGTTGAACCAGTACTAAGCTAGGATAAATGTGTCTTGCTCAAGGACCACAACGCAGTGAAGCCGGTGAGGCTCGAACCCGCGGCCCTTCGGTCTCGAGTCAAGCATTCTACCACTGAGCCACTGCGCTCCCGTGACGTGCTGAAGTACCAAACATTATGATCATGCGCGCCTTTAAAATGCGTGGCGATTTTTGCCGTGTGCAAACAGTTTAGACCCAGATAAGACACGATATAACTTCTTATATATACTAGGGGTGAATCGACTATGGGGCGAAAAGACTAGTGGGGGCAAAATGACAAGGGGGGAAAGACCAGGCGGTAAACGCTTTTGGGGCGAAACAACTAGGGGGGGGGGAATGGTTTGGGGCGAAACGTCCCGGATTCTGCTATAATAAAATGCCGGTGTTCTTGCTGGGGTCAACGGTCGACAAAGACGAATTAGAACTCAATAATGAACAAGAGTTTAGTATTGCCCACAAACCGGTGATTTTATCACAATATGTTATTGTTTAAAAACTTCTTTATAATAAAGAAATATGTCAGTCAGCTAAACCCATATAAGCCAACGTCCTTTTTGTGGAACAGATGCGAACATAGCAGGCCCAGATGAGGCGCCACAGAACGTGGCGGCGTCTCCTTTCGGTCTTCACTGTTTAAAACGTTTAATCTAAAGATGAATGTAAAATGAGAATAAATCGCAACAACCCTTTGAACTGAAATGGACTGGTCCAATCGATTAAGGTGAGGAATTTTATTAATTATCAACATTTTTGATACCCTGTGGCGATGTCAAGCATGGACGTGTTTTTATGCTTCTTTAAAGGTACCGAAGAAACTTAAAATTACAATGTCATGGGACCAGCAAACAAAAACGTGTAACTTATCGCAAAATAGACAAAATGCGACATGTCTCATTAAAAGATTACTATCCAAAACAATAATGTTTTATAGGAAGTTGTTATTTCAGCCTCCTACAGCTATTATCATTTATTAGAAACAGTTCTTGGAATAGTTCATAATACTCTTACCATTAAGGGATAAGTTGCCTGCTCAGCCAAACAAATTCCAATTTAAAAATAAGAGTAATACGATTAGAAAGCAGAAGGACTGAGTTTGCAGTTCCAGAGATAATAGACTCCTTTCACATTGTTATCTCCCTTAGCAATCGCTCTTCAATTGAAAAATCGATAAAGCTGTTTTTGAAAATGAAGGGGCAGATTGCTTATTAGTTACATGGCAAAACACATAGCGATGCTTAATAAGTCGATTGTTTTGGCCTTTCACCGCTATAATGAGATATCTTGCTCTAGAAATCAGATAAATTAATGTTTTCATATATATTTTATAAGCCTTTAGTATTTTTATCACTTTAATTAGTGTCATTAGTGTAAAATATACTCTGAAATCGAGCTAAGAATCGGGTTCTTCTTCAGGCACGAAATCGCTTCTTCTTCGGGGACAGATTCGCAAAAAACTATTTGAAACACGTGCCAACTAATAACTTAAAGACAATCTTGTCTGTTTATATGCGAGCATCGATACCTCGGAAGAGCATGGGCAAACGCACAGTCTCATCAGAGCATCCGCTAGCTCGCACAGATATCGGATCCATTGTTGTGTCCGTGCGCACATGAAGGCAGTGCAAGTAGACGGAGGCTCAGACAAAAAAGATCCCACCAGATAGGCATGCGGTAGCGCACGCATGCTACCGAATAGACGTGCGTGCATTTGCACATAATGATTAAGCATATGCGATGAATGTCGAAATCGAACTATAAGTAAATACCTCCAATTATAGACCCATTAAATTACACCATTTCTACACAACGTCCGCTAATGCGCAGGCTCGCGAGAATCGTCGCTGCTAGTACACATAAATTATGGGTGTTGATGAAGACTCAGATATATGTTTTTAAAACACCAGTCCACTGTTTAAGAATGTATGGGTATTACGTATCTGTGTTAATAAGTACCAATTAAAGAAAGCGACACATAACATCATAAATCAATCGAATACCTTCGAATTACAAACGTGTGCCAGGCACGTGTGCTTTTATTGTTTTCAAAGAGCCCTGGGCATAGGATTAAAGGACCGGATGCACATTAGGAGATATTGAAATGGGCCTCGACGCGAGAAAACCTGACTTTGGTGCATGAGAAAAACAAAGGCGCATGCCTGTCTTCGTATCCTTGCAGTCTGATCAGCGCCTTTATTGTTCGCTTATTAGAAAGTATAATATCTAAACTTGTCTCATGCAAAATTTCATTTTAACTTGTCTCTGTAGCTGAACAGACTGGTTTGAGTCTTACTCAGAAACCCGCAAGACAGGTTTCTCGCGAAATGGCCTTAATGTATCTTACAGAAGACCCTGTTTAGACGTAAAGTGTATGGGATGTAATCATAGACCATGTAGACCTTGAATAAGAACGAAGCTTACCAGACTCTTCACTGTTCGCATACGCATAGTATGGAAGGAAATTATTGATACAGTGCATGATACCATCTCGGGCCCACAGTCCTTAACGCACCCGCTCATTCGGAAAAAAGTCAGTCTAGGCATGATGCTTAGAAATCAATTTTTTTATCTCAAATATTCGGAATATTGGAATTAATCACTTGTTTTTGTTACGTTTATCATTTAATTTTACTATTTGTATAATCTTTATTTGCGGATTTATTTTTTCTTTAAATCGTTTTCCATATTCCATTGTGTAACGCAAGGCAGCCGTATAAAGGTTGCCCCTTAACGTGTTATCTCGCGGAGATAACGCGGAACGAGACTGTTTGGCGCATGCGCACTAACAATGTGAAAAGAGTCTATTCGGTTACACGTTAGCCTTTGCATCTGCACATCTTCGGTAACTAAGGGCCTGGTATTTCCTTAGCGGCCAATGAAGCGTCTGATCAGACTGTACAGATCGAGTAAATGCTAGCTGCATGGAAGTTCTCCCCAAGCTCGTTTGTCCGTATGTTTGAGTGGTGCAGTATGCTTTGTTCTGTTTGATACGTATTTTTCGATTAAAACAAAGACTGACAACTACGCTGGACATGATGTGGTCTGCGTATTGAAGCCTTGAATGCGTTTACGTATCCGCACTATATATTGAAAATGTGTTTGGTGGCAGCAAAATGTGTGGCAGCTGAGCTACCACCTTTTTGGTGTATATTTACACTTAATTACCTTCTGCAACAGGGAGCGCAGTGGCTCAGTGGTAGAGTGCTTTACTCGAGACCGAGGGGTCGCGGGTTCGAGTCATACCAACGTCACTGCGTTGTGGTCCTTGAGCAAGACACATTTATCCAAGCTTAGTACTGGTTCAACCCAGAAAGACCCGTCCCTGTTTAACTGAAAGATTGTTGATGGGACGTAAAGAGTCAAATCAAACAAAAACCTTCTACAACTAAAGGTCAACCTTTCACCAGTGATTCGTGTTATTCTTGTATTATTATCCGGCTCATCACAATCCAACAGAAAAAAAGGCTTTAAAATCAAAAGAAAGGTTACACCAAAAATAGTGGCAGTTCAGCTGCCGAACTTTTTGTGAAAGCTAACAACAAAAATAGTGGCAGCTGAGATGTCACATGTAATTGTGTAGATGAATACTAACTTTCCGACTAAAACAGTATTTGACCAACATTTCTCCAGTGATTCCAAGTGTCGAAACATTTTTACCTGTTATTATTGTAGTTATTCTCTGGATCCAAACAATCGAACAGAACATAGCTGTTAAAGCAGAACTAATTGATCCTCATGGTTTACCATAAGATTCTGATCCTTTTGTTTGAGTTGATCCTGTACGACCTATTACACAATTTTAGTCATCTTGGACGAGTTTCTTGAGGTTGAACCAGTACTAAGCAACGGAAAACGTGTCTTGCTCAAGGACATAGGCGTTATTTGTCATGTGTTTTCTACTTTTTGATAAAGTGTTAATGCGTTACTTCCCAGTCAACAATTTTTTAGTGTTGTGCAACGAGACGCTTCTTTTGACTGCCCACAACATTATTGAGCCGCAGAATGTGCTTTCAATAATGTGACATTTTGCTAAGTCATACGAGCCTGTACAGCACCTTCTAAGCTTATAAGCTTCAACTGGTGTTCATTTTGTTAAGTCATACGAACCTGTACTTACAACCCCAACTGGTGTTCAGTCAGTACAGGTAGCTTAACAGTCAAATAATAACTAGCAAATGCTCTGATCAGACTGAGCGTATGCACAGGCTGATCTGAGGCTTTGCTGATCGCACATACCACATTGTTGGAAATCTAATGTCGTGGCTCATATTGATGTATGCTCAAAAGAACTATCTTCTTTGAGACGGTTCCGTTGAGTACCAACAGTACATGAATATGCATTGGTTTGGAAACAGGGAAAATGTTTTATTACGCATCTGGAGGTCTGATTAATATATTTAAATGTCTTATAAGTCGAACATGGCTAGATATCAATACAAATGTAGGTTTGGTCATTATTCGTAGATGCGTAAGAGTACGATATGTATTTTTATGAATTTTGTCATCAATGAAAAAAAAAAGAAAATTCTAGTGAAAAGGAAAGATATCCAATAGTGGCCAAGCTAAATAAAGTTTTAAAATGTTTACAGAAGACAAAACAGTTGTATGAATAATCATAGGTCCAGATAAGCATTTTTTACATTGGCGGATCAGTGGAGAATCCGCCGTGGTGTAATGGATAAGCCTCTTGCCATGTAAACCAGGGGTCCCAGGGCCAATCCCTGGCTTCACCAGTCTGTCTGATGAGACTTTTTAAAAGCTGTGGCCCCATCCCCATATGACCTCTGCTATTGATGGGACGGTAAACACAAACACAACATCATCGGTGTACATCCATCAAGCACCCCAGCATTTACACCGATAGTGAATAATTACATACATTACTAACGCAAATAGTACACATATAGAACTGTGCCCCACAGACTTAATGGCAAAAAGCAGTCAGTTAATGCCCCTGATAAACACAGGTAACTACCGAGGTGGAACAAATGATAAACCCGGTCCAACCATTTGAAATCCTCTGCCTTTATCGTAGGGTCATAATGGTGATTAGGTGATAAATAAGTGTAATTATTTTGACAGCTGTGCCAATTAAGAGATGCTGATAAGCATTAACTGAGTAAAAATGTTGAAAAGATTATAAAATAAGATGTTTTAAATTGATTTGGAATATTCTGAGTCATATTTCAAGAAAAAATGTTTTCCAATATTTGCAATTAAAACAGGGATAAAAACCGAGGAGACCCAACTATTTGGACCTAGTTGTTCTCAAAGAGTAGTCAAGGGAGAAAACTGCCTGCTGTCTCCCATTGGTCTATATTGCTAACTTGAGCAGTTGACTTTATGGTTTCAGAGGCGAGTTTTTTATTTACAAAAGCGTATTATCGCATGCAATGTTGCTCAGCGAAGGCTTGAATGAAATTTTGATGACCCAAACCAGAATGCGCATCTGTGTATGTCAGCACAACATGGATACTCCACCAAGAGTGCTAACAGGTTGTGAAAAGAGCAAAACTACGTCAAATTTTAGCGATGATTTCTTTTTTAAATGAGCCGCAACATGATATTTCCTACAATGTTGTGTGTGCAACCTGCAAAGGCACAGGCCAGCATGCGCATACGGGCAGTCTTATCAGAGCCTTTGATTATTGCTTGAATATTCTACGAGTATTAATCTACAGACCGGACATCATTTGGAGTTGCTAAGCTTAAAAAAGGGTGCCCCAGCTCGCCTGAGCCTGCTACCGTCATAATGCCACAAAGTTGTTGTGGCTCAAATGTGGTTGGCGAAAAGGCGTCTTGTTTATGACTTATTCTGCCGTCAGATTTTAAAACTATATCCTTTGGAAATTTTCACGAAAGCCTGATTGTGCTGCTATTGAGCAACAAAGGCGCAGTTCAGACTGCAAACCATCGTGGTAAGCAAAATTCTACATTATATAGATACATGTACTCTGTAGCTGAGCTGGCTTGATTGACCCTTACCATGTAGCAAAGTTAGTATTTATGTCGGCATGCATACATAAAATGTATCAACTCTGCATGCTGAGTGATTTTTTCGCGGCCTTTTTTTTTCGTCATTCACCATATCTACATTAATTGCTGGTTACCGGTTTACAGGTGGTCAGTAATGGATAAACAGGTAACCAGTACCCCCCCCCCCCCCTCAATACCTGGAAATGGGGGGGTTCTGGTTACCTGTATTAACATTACTGACCACCTGTAGACTGGGAACCAGGAATTAATGTAGATATGGTCAATGATTACTTTTTTAACAATATCTTTCCTTATAAAATTTCGGGTCTGATCTGAGTCCCAACTGTTTACTTATGTTATTAAGTGGTGATTGAATGGCCAATGAAAAAAAGAACCAAAAATAACAAAACAGACCATAGGTATTCTATTAGGTCGCGTGTGTCGTGTCAATGGCCATGACGTGTGAAAACATACATGATACATGATAAATTGTTAAAATCTTAAGACATGGACATTTTCTTCCCTTTGTTTTTGTTTTTCAATATTGGACAAAAACCATAACGGATTATTTAAGACAAGCATTTCGCCAGTCCGCAAGACTTGTTTTTAAAACAGTTTTGCACCATTATACTGTTTACAAAATTTACCAGACGTTAGAATTGAAGTTCCCTTTTTCACATTGGCATGTAGATAAGGCAGTCCAAATTTATAGGCAACTGGTTGCCTAGCTACGTATATGGTCAGTTGATTTTATAATTAGGTGTGAAAAACATCAGCCATTTTAATCTCTTGGACGCACAGAACACATAAAAAGGTACCAAGGTACACTGATAAGAAAAAAAAGATGGGTTAAGATTTGTTTACAATGTGATCAGCTGGGGTTGCTGAAGCACCCACCTCTCCTTCTTGGATGTAAATTAGTTTCTTAGGTGCCTTATACGTCGAATTTAGCTTATTATCAATATTAATGTAGGTTTTATGGTTTGAATAGCATGTATAAATAACTGTTTTCTTTACCTACTACTGTCGTGCTAACCAAGAGTGACAGTGACGAATTGTTTTGTTTACAACTGCTAAGTAAAAATAGCATGTACACTCCACTTGATCTAACGCGAATCGATAGATCACTTGTGTATTAATCCTATCCTGTGGATAGGATTAATACACAAGCGATCTATCGATTATAAGTCCCTGATAACTTTTTAAACAAAACATGACGTCACTGTCACTCTTGGCTGGCAGGACAGTACTTACTATTTATATAAGTTTATAATTGCGCCACACTAATACATGGGATACTACGCAGATAAATATGACTCATGTTCTCTTTTCACGCCATCTTCAAATACAATTTAGATGGCAGGAATGAAATGCATAGCCTTGTTCTCTGGAAACTATAAGAAAATTCTCTAAATACGTCTGCTAATTATTATTTTAAATTGACTATAGGGTTTGTTAAGACTGATTTTGCATAATGAAAAAGTATTTATATGTTTATTTCAATATTGGTACTTGCTGAATTCATTATGAGGAAAAAATCCCCTGAGTTCAGACTTTTTTCTGGAGCTCTGCGATTGCCCGCATGGAGTGGAATGGTATGACCGATATCATTCCAATAATTCCAATTATCGATCCACTGAGTGATCGTACCGGTACCGCCACGGTACCTGAGTGCAAGTGAGTAGTGAGTGAGTGATGAATTGAGTGGTTGTATAAGTGATGGAAATCTGTACTGTACGATTCTTGTCGTTTTGACCGAAATTTCGAATCGTAGCGGAATCGCCGCCGTTGAATATAGACTATATTTGTCTTTAAACATGTTAAATAAATGACAACAAGAAAAAAAAACTGTACTTTTCTTAAAATGGTAATACTAAAGAAATTATTCTCAGACTTTGATACATGCAAGGTTATTAGACTTTTCTTTTATCGTAATAGTAAAGTAAGGTTACTTTGTTACGTCATTAACAACGTTACTTTGTAACGTAATTTTATACAGAACCTGAAGAGGGTACCCATCTATTAATGACGTTTTAACCGTTTTATCGACTTCATATAACAAAATAAATGTCAGAATTGGACTGATAACTCGTTATAGCTAAAGAAAATCCAAAGGACTAAAATTCCATAAAAATTACGTTAAGCCCCCTTTTTGCGTGACGGCGCTCATATTTACCTTCTAGTCCGTCAAAGTCGAGAAAATGACGTTCAATGGCTTCTCGAGTGCTTATATCGATACCCACGCCTACCAAACGGTCGGATGCTCAACGGCTGGTTGAGCGAGAAAAACAATTCGAGTGTCGTATGGTTGAGATTTCAAAGAGCTAAAAGGATAAAGAAATGTTACATGTTCCGTATATTATAATTAATAGTTCTTGTCCTAGGAGGAGAATCAAAAATCCGGGAATGTCATGCAACCTCTTACGGGTCCCTACGTTTATGGTGTAAATAACACGTATATAAAATCATATGAATGATCATATGCGACCGAAATGCACTAAATACAGTAAAAAAAAATTGGCATACTCACTTACTATTTTCGAGGTTTGTTTTCGTCAAGAAATACCACTCTTTCAGATTTTTATGGTTACGCATCAGAGTGTCTGGTTGCATAAAAAATCTGAAAGAGTAATATTTCTTGACGAAAACAAACCTCAAAATTGTTTATAACTGTATTTTAGTGCATTTTGGTCGCATATAATCAGCCATATGAATTTATATTCGTGCAAAAATATTTTATTACATATAGTTTGCTTTTTGGCATTTTTTTCAAGAATTAAGGATTTGTTGCGCCAAGTTTGGGAATAGTACGCCGGTATGGGCCCATGAAACAGACTGAATGCGTTGTCTTGACTATGGGGTGCGAAAAAACGGCAAATAATGCTATTAAATTTTCTTGTCATTTCTTATTATCGGATGCTCAACCAGATTTTTCCAGGACTTTTCACCAGGATTTTTCGCATATTGCACAGGCTCGATGAAAATAACCATCTGAATTCCAGTTACCGATCTCAGTCTTGATCAGGCCTGTATATATCACCTTCGAGCACAATCATAAAATTGAATACACAGCCCAAAACAACACGATTTTCTACACATTTATATCTGCTTCTGGTACACCTTCCACACGCAAAAAGTAAATCTGACAAAAGGAGAAAATTCTCTGACGTCCTATTTACACCATAAACGTAGGGACCCGTAAGAGGTTGCATGAAATTCCCGGATTTTTGATTCTCTTCCTAGGACAAGAAATATTAATTATAATATACAGAACATGCAACATTTCTTTACCCTTTTAGCTCCTCAAAATCTCAACCGGACGACACTCGAATTGTTTTCTCGCTCAACCAGCGGTTGAGCATCCGCCCGTTTGGTAGGCGTGATACCGTTCTCGCGCGACCTGACGATATCTCATCTATTTAGTACGTGATTGAGTGCTTCCTGTCTGCGACAATGTATCGATACTGTACATTAATTAGGTGGGTAACTCATCATTTGACGTTTTTTGTATACTTGAAATTGCTATCGGAGGCCATATCGAACAAGATCGCTGGTTACTACTATATGATTACAATTTCTAACAAAAAATATTGTTTTTATTGCAGATTTTCTTTTGAAATGTGTCGGTTTTATGACGAAGTAGTTACGGTTTTTATGACGATTTAAATATAGTGTTCATGTTTTAGGACGAAAACTTTTCTTTATTTTTTATACGAGCCTGAAATATTTTTGACTCTAAGGCTAAGTTGTTGAAATGCATTGTTTTTTATTGATGTGTGTATCTTAAGCGGTATACTCACATTATAACATCTTTATTGCTTCCTCTGTTTCCGTTACGTTGTTTATTACATACCTCAAAGTTAGCCTTTCACATATATGTGAACCTCGTTATATTTTAGAATCTATTTAATACATGGACTTTACTACAAACTTATATACGCATTAATGCGAAGTTCAATATATCCCTTAAGTTTACTAGAATTCGCCAAGCACGAATAAAGGTACAGGACATTTCGTGTAATTTTGCAACGCCTCTCACACGAGAATCTAACATAATAAAATAAATAAAAATTTGTGACCAAAAACAGAAAAAAAAACGCCCCCCCCCCCAAAAAAAAAAAAAAAAAAAAAAAAAAAAAAACGTATGGTCACGTCGAAGATTTGTTTTCTGTTGAAATGGCGAGGTTCTATCGAGCAATTTAATCAGTTTTCGTTTTTAGAGTGCTAAAGCCGTTTCTTTGTGGCCATGGATTCAACCTTATACATGTATGTAAGCTTCAACAAACACTCCAGTGTACGAACAACGTATTCATTTGGAATCTTTGCAGTTCTTCTGGTGTCTCACTACACTTCCTGCAATCACAATGTTGACTTGGCTGTCCATGTTTACCCTTCTCGTGGTCCCTCAATGCTCTCACTACACTTCCTGCAATCACAATGTTGACTTGGCTGTCCATGTTAACCCTTCTCGTGGTCCCTCAATGCTCTCACTACACTTCCTGCAATACCAATGTTGACTTGGCTGTCCATGTTAACCCTTCTCGTGGTCCCTCAATGCTCTCACTAAACTTCCTGCAATCACAATGTTGACTTGGCTGTCCATGTATACCCTTCTCGTGGTCCCTCAATGCTCCTACTAGACAGCTGAAGAGTATTTCTTGTTACATGTACTCCGTATGATTTGTATGTGGTCCATGCTCATATCAAGAGAAGTTTTGAACCTAAATGACTTACATGTGTAGGACTTCCAAATTGCACGGGTATCAATGTGCCCATGAAAGTGTGCCCTACTGAAGAAGGTTTGGAGCACGATTGACATTTCTCGCCGTTTTCATGAATACAAGCGCTGTAAAGACCCGGTGTCTTACAGCTTTTGAGTGTATTATGATGATGGATTGCACAGGTGTATTCTAAAATATCGTGCTTTGAGCTATGCTCCCTCAAACTGGAGTCGCACGTATGCTTATCTTGCATAAAAGGTGTATTGACAAGTATAAACATTGTTCGCATGTAAGTCCAGGTTTGGCCTGCTGTGAAAACCCTGCGGTCACGGTAAGGGCGAGACTATTTGAACACTGTGTTTTGGTGTTGTGAAGAACCGTCGTCCCCGCGACTGGAGAGCCTGGTTGAACAAAGATCTCACTGCGTCTCCCTCATTCTCGCAGATTGAAATGTTTGCTGAATGTCTGTTTCATAGAAAATGCTGGACGACTCCATGAAACTGATCTCGTCTGTAAACTGTGCCATATTCGTCATGAAGGTACTGATCAGTCTGCGCGGATGCTGGTCGCAGACTTGGTTACCCCGTTGTTGTTCGCAAACTTTAGAGACAGTTGTCGTTTTCTCACGTTTTTTCATATTCAAAATAAATAAGAAAATGATCTACTTACTTAATGGAGTCATCATAATCATATTATTTCAGCATTATTATTAACCAGCAAGTACGTAATTGATATAATCGTTCGTGTTCTCTCGCAACCATAAACTATTGAAGTATTGACTATAGCCAGGTCTCTACGCGGATGAATGCCCAAAGACTTGACAAAACAATTGTGTAGGCAGTATATATCTCAATCGATAGGCAATGTCAGATATCCAAACCGCAATACGAGAAGACTGACTTTTGGTCCATGACAGAACAACCGCAAAATCATACTAAGCTACAGTACAGATTTCCATCACTTATACAACCACTCAATTCATCACTCACTCACTACTCACTTGCACTCAGGTACCGT
The DNA here is from genome assembly GCA_964019695.1 of Loripinus fragilis. NCBI lineage: Eukaryota > Metazoa > Mollusca > Bivalvia > Lucinida > Lucinidae > Loripinus > Loripinus fragilis. The sequence continues at coordinate 65,997,270 of OZ026530.1, forward strand.
GGCGGTACCGGTACGATCACTCAGTGGATCGATAATTGGAATTATTAGAATGATATCGGTCATACCATTCCACTCCATGCGGGCAATCGCAGAGCTCCAGAAAAAAGTCTGAACTCAGGGGATTTTTTCCTCATAATGAATTCAGCAAGTACCAATATTGAAATAAACATATAAATACTTTTTCATTATACAAAATCAGTCTTAACAAACCCTATAGTCAATTTAAAATAATAATTAGCAGACGTATTTAGAGAATTTTCTTATAGTTTCCAGAGAACAAGGCTATGCATTTCATTCCTGCCATCTAAATTGTATTTGAAGATGGCGTGAAAAGAGAACAAGAGTCATATTTATCTGCGTAGTATCCCATGTATTAGTGTGGCGCAATTATAAACTTATATAAATAGTAAGTACTACTGTCCTTCCAGCCAAGAGTGACAGTGACGTCATGTTTTGTTTAAAAAGTTATCAGGGACTTATAATCGATAGATCGCTTGTGTATTAATCCTATCAACAGGATAGGATTAATACACAAGTGATCTATCGATTCGCGTTAGATCAAGTGGAGTGTACATGCTATTTTTACTTAGCAGTTGTAAACAAAACAATTCGTCACTGTCACTCTTGGTTAGCACGACAGTAGTAGGTAAAGAAAACAGTTATTTATACATGCTATTCAAACCATAAAACCTACATTAATATTGATAATAAGCTAAATTCGACGTATAAGGCACCTAAGAAACTAATTTACATCCAAGGAGGAGAGGTGGGTGCTTCAGCAACCCCAGCTGATCACATTGTAAACAAATCTTAACCCATCTTTTTTTTCTTATCAGTGTACCTTGGTACCTTTTTATGTGTACTGTGCGTCCAAGAGATTAAAATGGCTGATGTTTTTCACACCTAATTATAAAATCAGCTGACCGAATACGTAGCTAGGCAACCAGTTGCCTCTAGATTTGGACTGCCTTATCTACATGCCAATGTGAAAAAGGGAACTTCAATTCTAACGTCTGGTTGTAAACAGTATAATGGTGCAAAACTGTTTTAAAAACAAGTCTTGCGGACTGGCGAAATGCTTTCCTTAAATAATCCGTTATGGTTTTTGTCCAATATTGAAGAACAAAAACAAAGGGAAGAAAATGTCCATGTCTTTAGATTTTAACAATTTATCATGTATCATGTATGTTTTCACACGTCATGGCCATTGACACGACACACGTGACCTAATAGAATACCTATGGTCTGTTTTGTTATTTTTGATTCTTTTTTTTTTTTCATTTGGCCATTCAATTACCACTAAATAACATAAGTAAACAGTTTGGACTCAAATCTGACCCGAAATTTTATAAGGAAAGATATTGTTAAAAAAGTTATCATGACGAAAAAACAAAGGCCGCGAAAAAATCACTCAGCATGCAGAGTTGATACATTTATGTATGCATGCCCACATAAATACTAACTTTGCTACTTGGTAAGGGTCAATCAAGCCAGCTCAGCTACAGAGTACATGTATCTATATAATGTAGAATTTTGCTTACCACGATGGTTTGCAGTCTGAACTGCGCCTTTGTTGCTCAATAGCAGCACAATTAGGTTTTCGTGAAAATTTCCAAAGGATATAGTTTAAAAATCTGACGGCAGAATAAGTCATAAACAAGACGCCTTTTCGCCAACCACATTTGAGCCACAACAACTTTGTGGCATTTTGACGGTAGCAGGCTCAGGCGAGCTGGTGCACCCTTTTTTAAGCTTAGCAACTCCAAATGATGTCCGGTCAGTAGATTAATACTCGTAGAATATTCAAGCAATAATCAAAGGCTCTGATCAGACTGCCCGTATGCGCATGCTGGCCTGTGCCTTTGCTGGTTGCACACACAACATTGTAGGAAATATCATGTTGCGGCTCATTTAAAAAAGAAATCATCGCTAAAATTTGACGTAGTTTTGCTCTTTTCACAACCTGTTAGCACTCTTGGTGGAGTATTCATGTTGTGCTGACATACACAGATGCGCACTCTGGTTTGGGTCATCAAAATTTCATTCAAGCCTTCGCTGAGCAACATTGCATGCGATAATACGCTTTTGTAAATAAAAATCTCGCCTCTGAAACCATAAAGTCAACTGCTCAAGTGAGCAATATAGACCAATTAAGTCTGTGGGGCACAGTTCTATATGTTCACTATTTGCGTTAGTAATGTATGTAATTATTCACTATCGGTGTAAATGCTGGGGTGCTTGATGGATGTACACCGATGTTGTTGTGTTTGTGTTAACCGTCCCACCAATAGCAGAGGTCATATGGGGATGGGGCCACAGCATTTAAAAAGTCTCATCAGACAGACTGGTGAAGCCAGGGATTGGCCCTGGGACCCCTGGTTTACATGGCAAGAGGCTTATCCATTACACCACTGCGGCTTCTCCAATGATCCGCCAATGAAAAAAATGCTTATCTGGACCTATGACTAGTCATACAACTGTTTTGTCTTCTGTAAACATTTTTAAACTTTATTTAGCTTGGCCACTATTGGATATCTTTCCTTTTCACTAGAATTTTCTTTTTTTTCATTGATGACAAAATTCATAAAAATACATATCGTACTCTTACGCATCTACGAATAATGACCAAACCTACATTAGTATTGATATCTAGCCATGTTCGACTTATAAGACATTTAAATATATTAATCAGACCTCCAGATGCGTAATAAAAACATTTTCCCTGTTTCCAAACCAACGTTTATTCATGTACTGTTGGTACTCAACGGAAACGTCTCAAAGAAGATAGTTCTTTTGAGCATACATCAATATGAGCCACGACATTAGATTTCCAACAATGTGGTATATGCGATCAGCAAAGCCTCAGATCAGCCTGTGCATACGCTCAGTCTGATCAGAGCATTTGCTAGTTATTATTTGACTGTTAAGCTACCTGTACTGACTGAACAACAGTTGAGGTTATAAGTACAGGTTCGTATGACTTAACAAAATGAACACCAGTTGAAGCTTATAAGCTTAGAAGGTGCTGTACAGGCTCGTATGACTTAGCAAAATGTCACATTATTGAAAAGCACATTCTGCGGCTCAATAATGTTGTGGGCAGTCAAAAGAAGCGTCTCGTTGCACAACACTAAAAAAATGTTGGCTGGGCAGTAACGCATTAACACTTTATCAAAAAGTAGAAAACACATGACAAATTACGCCTACATGTATGTCCTTGAGCAAGACACGTTTTCCGTTGCTTAGTACTGATTCAACCTCAAGAAACTCGTCCAAGATGACTAAAAATTGTGTAATAGGTCGTACAGGATCAACTCAAACAAAAGGATCAGAATCTTATGGTAAACCATGAGGATCAATTAGTTCTGCTTTAACAGCTATGTTCTGTTCGATTGTTTGGATCCAGAGAATAACTCTATAATAACAGGTAAAAATGTTTCGACACTTGGAATCACTGGAGTAATGTTGGTCAAATACTGTTTTAGTCGGAAAGTTAGTATTCATCTACACAATTACATGTGACATCTCAGCTGCCACTATTTTTGTTGTTAGCTTACACAAAAAGTTTGGCAGCTGAACTGCCACTATTTTTGGTGTTACCTTTCTTTTGATTGTAAAGCCTTTTTTTTCTGTTCGATTGTGATGAGCCGGATAATAATACAAGAATAACACTAATCACTAGTGAAAGGCTGACCTTTAGTTATAGAAGGTTTTTGTTTGATTTGACTCTTTACGTCCCATCAACAATCTTTCAGTTAAACAGGGACGGGTCTTCCTGTGTTGAACCAGTACTAAGCTTGGATAAATGTGTCTTGCTCAAGGACCACAACGCAGTGACGCCGGTGAGACTCGAACCCGCGCCCCCTCGGTCTCGAGTAAAGCACTCTACCACTGAGCCACTGCGCTCCCTGTTGTAGAAGGTAATTAAGTGTAAATATACACCAAAAAGGTGGTAGCTCAGCTGCCACACATTTTGCTGCCACCAAACACATTATCAATTTACAGTGCGGATACGTAAACGCATTCACGGCTTCAATACGCAGACCACATCATGTCCAGCGTAGTTGTCAGTCTTTGTTATAATCGAAAAATACGTATCAAACAGAACAAAGCATACTGCACCACTCAAACATACGGATAAACGAGCTTGGGGAGAACTTCCATGCAGCTAGCATTTACTCGATCTGTACAGTCTGGTCAGACGCTTCATTGGCCGCTAAGGAAATACCAGGCCCTTAGTTACCGAAGATGTGCAGATGCAAAGGCTTACGTGTAACCGAATTATCTCTGGAACTGCAAACTCAGTCCTTCTGCTTTCTAATCGTATTACTCTTATTTTTAAATTGGAATTTGTTTGGCTGAGCAGGCAACTTATCCCTTAATGGTAAGAGTATTATGAACTGTTCCAAGAAATGTTTCTAATAAATGATAATAGCTGTAGGAGGCTGAAATAACAACTTCCTATAAAACATTATTATTTTGGATAGTAATCTTTTAATAAGACATGTCGCATTTTGTCTATTTTGCGATAAGTTACACGTTTTTGTTTGCTGGTCCCATGACATTGTAATTTTAAGTTTCGTCGGTGCCTTTAAAGAAGCATAAAAACACGTCCATGCTTGACATCGCCACAGGGTATCAAAAATGTTGATAATTAATGAAATTCCTCACCTTAATCGATTGGACCAGTCCATTTCCGTTCAAAGGGTTGTTGCGATTTATTCTCATTTTACATTCATCTTTAGATTAAACGTTTTAAACAGTGAAGACCGAAAGGAGACGCCGCCACATTCTGTGGCGCCTCATCTGGGCCTGCTATGTTCGCATCTGTTCCACAAAAAGGACGTTGGCTTATGGGTTGAGCTGACTGACATAATTCTTTATTATAAAGAAGTTTTTAAACAATAACATATTGTGATAAAATCACCGGTTTGTGGGCAATACTAAACTCTTGTTCATTATTGAGTTCTAATTCGTCTTTGTCGACCGTTGACCCCAGCAAGAACACCGGCATTTTATTATAGCAGAATCCGGGACGTTTCGCCCCAAACCACCCCCCCCCTAGTTGTTTCGCCCCAAAAGCGTTTACCCCCTGGTCTTTCCCCCTTGTCATTTTGCCCCCACTAGTCTTTTCGCCCCATAGTCGATTCACCCCTAGTATATATAAGAAGTTATATCGTGTCTTATCTGGGTCTAAACTGTTTGCATACGGCAAAAATCGCCACGCATTTTAAAGGCGCGCATGATCATAATGTTTGGTACTTCAGTACGTCACGGGAGCGCAGTGGCTCAGTGGTAGAATGTTTGACTCGAGACCGAAGGGACGCGGGTTCGAGCCTCACCGGCGTCACTGCATTGTGGTCTTTGAGCAAGACACATTTATCCTAGCTTAGTACTGGTTCAACCAAGGAAGATCCGTACCTATATAACTGAAAGATTGTTGATGGGGCGTAAAGAATCAAATCAAACAAATCAGTACGTCACTATTGAAACTTGCATGTACAGCGATGAAGTTGGACTACATGCTTATATATCGTCTTCATCTACATCCAAACTTTAGCTATATAAGCTGCAATGGCTCTGGCAAGACTGCATAAAAAGGCGCAAGGCTCCAATTTGAGCGAGCCAGTACCAAGAAAAAATAAAATCGAGTTCGAATTAGATCTACAGTGTATGTTCATGATTGCGCCATTTTCAATTCTGTGGGAAACTGAATAAAATTATGCAAATTAAACATGTTAAACATGTTAAAGATAGAAAGAAAAACTTAGCATTTTCTATTTATTCACTTGTTTCTATAGGTAAAGGCTCGGTCTCAACTAAGCTATTTACTTTAAATGAATATGAACCTTGCACACAGCGCAGACTCAGCTCTGGGAGACTCAGTGGTGTCAAGCTCAAACCAGCATGCCCAGCAACAGGGGCAAATAAAAGTAGTGAGATCTCGCGTCTCGCTCGCTTAGCTCGAGCGAATAACGAAGGCGCTGATAAGACTATTCGGATGCGAGGCTGTTATGCGCCTTTGTTTTTCGCATTTCTCGCATGAACAGGCTTATTTTTCTTTACATGCTACCCAGATCTTAGCCTATGAGCCCTTATGATTATAAATTAAAGAACGCTAAAACAATACAGCATATGTCCAGGAAGAAAACTTTAGTGAGTAGGGTGCTCAAAAGAACCGTCTCGATGAGACGGTCCTGTTTAGTACCCACAACAATGTTTGGGTTGGACGAGACCAAACTATTTATGCATTTATGCATTGACGTTAAGGCCCTGTCACACTACGACGTATAGCACCAACATATGCCGACGTATGAAAAATTTAGCAAGTACGTTGGTATACGCTTAGTACGTTAGTAATAAGTTTCAAACAAGTTCCGAATACGCTATAGTACGGTGGTATACCTTGACATACGGCTAAGAGGTCCAACATTTTGTGCATCCATAGAAAATAACAGCTTAAGCGAACGTATTGCTTCTATACGTTAGGCATACGCTAGATGTACGCAGCAGGTAAGTTATGCATACGTTAAGGTACGTTAGCTCCAACGTATGCGGACCTATGAGAAATTAAGCAAGTACGCTTTTGTACGCTGAATACGTTAGAGATAAGTTTTAAACACGTTACGAACACGCTACTGTACGTTGGTATACGTTGCCATACGGTGAATAGATCTCAAAATTTTGTACTTGCGCGTACGCCGACGTATTGCTTATACGTTAGATGTACGCAACGAGTGTGTTATATGTATACGTTAAGGTACGTTAGCACCAACGTATGAGGACGTATGAAAACTCACACAGTACGTTGGTGCACGCTGAATAAGTTAGACATACGTTTTCAATACGTTACGAACACGCTACAGTACGTCGGTATACGTTGTCATATGACAAAGTGGTCCCAAAATTTTGTTCTGCTTTATACGGTTGACATAAGGACTATACGTAAGTTATGCATACGTTAACGTACGTTATATGTACAATTCAGCATACGTTAGACGTTCGTTGTGTATAAGTTTTCCACAAGTCAAGAACGCTAGTCATACGCTGGGCATATGCTTTTATACGCTGATACAAGTATAAGTTATGTTACGTTGGGAATAAGTTATAAATAAGTTACTTATAAGTCAGACATACGTTCTATATTCGTTTCGCGTACGCTTTGAGAGGCTTCCTCTGATTTTTAATTAGATTTCAAGCGTATTCCAGTGTACTAGATATATATTTCATACGTCAGCATACGTTGGCTAAAACGTTATAGTGTGACATCTGAGTAAGACCTCGTGTTCTAGGACCGAGGTAAGACTCAAACCAGTCTGTTCAGCTACAGAGACTAGTTAAAATGAAATTTTGCTTGAGGCAAGTTTAGATATTATACTTTCCAATAAGCGAACAATAAAGGCGCTGATCAGACTACGTGGATACGAATACACCTGCGCCTTTGTTGTTCGCACCAAAGTCAGGTTTTCTCGCGTCATGGCCCTTTTTAGTATCTATTACTGTGCATCCGGTCCTTTAATCCTTTGCCTGGGGCTCTTTGAAAACAATAAAAACACACGTGCCTGGCACACGTTTGTAATTCGAAGGTATTCGAATGATTTATGACGTGGTATGTCGCTTTTTTAATAGAGGAGTTTCCCATTATCGGATTTTACCTATATCACGTGACATCGGGTGGCCAGTCCAGCAATTGGACTACTTCCGGTATACAGCTGACTGTTGATCTCACTTTATAGAACTTCTATGTATCGGTTAAATTTTTAATAAAGAAATAAAAAAAAACGGCAATTATTAATTGAAGAGTCTGACAAGACTGCGTGTCACTATGATCATTTATGGTTACATCTGTACACTGTCCATTGAGTGATAAAACACATTTTATTTTGTGCTGGCCCAACTTGCATCCGGTTCTTCAATGAGTGCCCGGGGGCCATTTGAAAGCACACGTGTCTTTAGAACTTCGGCACACGTGCTTCCTTTGAAGTTGATAAGAAGCCCAGCTAGGCGTCTACTTATCACATACGTGTATATATGTAAAAGCCTCTAAAACGCCCACACAAACTTATCCAGCGGGGCTTGAGATTGAGTCTTCATCTACATCCAAAGTGTGTGTGTGTGTGTGTGTGTGTGTGTGTGTGTGTGTGTGTGTGTGTGTGTGCAGGGTAGTTCTACTAGAAAGACCCTGGTGTGAGCGAGCAGCGAAGTCTCTCGCGACTCTGTGCGCTCTCTAGAGTCTGCTTTAATCTGCGCCGATTTTTATAATAGTTCGAAATCAAAGTATATTTTACACTTATTACATGTATAGTAAACGAAATACTTATAAAATGTATATGAAAATATAAATTTATCCTTTTTCGAGAATAAGAACAGTAGCGATTCCGTTCTTAAGTTCTTAATAGCTAGATTACAGTGGATTGGAATTTTGGTGGGCACATTCAGTAGCCCCAAAATATTAAAATGAATACATATTGCTGTTTCTTTGAAACATTTAGATGAAATTAGACAACTATAGAAATTCCACCCGAAAAGTCTTCAAGTAACTTAATAAGATCTGTAAATGTTCCTAAATGACTTACAACCGCGACGCTATGAAAACAGATACTGTAGAAACACTTTTTAAAAGTTTCTATTAACATTCGGCGTTCATACGTTTACAAACGTAATAACAATTTTACCAAGGAGGGATATGAGTTACCCGACATTCAGTTTTGGGCGTATATGCGGTCCCAAATTTCAAAACCTATGCCTTTACGTAACTGGTTATCTACAAATAGGGACCCATTTAAATATTCACTCTTTTCAACTCGAAGTGCGCGCGGGTTTCAGGCATTTCACAGCGAGCTTTCAGTAGTTTGAGCTAAAGGGAGTTTGGTTGCAAATAAAATTGAATCAAAAAGTTATTATTCTCCTCTAATCTTACACTCGGTCCGAGTCTTACAAAAAATATGCGTTTGAATACACAAAAAACAAGCGTTTCGTTGAGACGGTTCTTTTGAGTACCCACGAAACATTGCATATTAAGAAATATACCCTATATTCGGAATCCAATGTTTCATATATTCTATTCGGCATATGCGGATGCTTCGATGTACCAGGATTCGGGCTGTCGAGGTTTTATTACTCTATTGCTGCAACTTCTAAAAAGTAATAACATCGTATTTTTGTTCTAGCGCGAACATGTCCAAATTATTACTTTTACTCAGATGATGAGACGTTTGTGAAACAGGCAGACAGTTCCCTATTATTTCCGTTGCTGAGGAAGGCCGTGGAGAGATGTGTTTCCCCGCGGGTCTACACTATCCATTCATTCTCCCTTTTGGAAAAGTTTGTATAGCCTATATGGCGATATAAAGACATCCTTTCTCGGAAAAGTTCGCATAAAAACGCATCGATTTCTGTGATATTTTGGACATTCTTGATGGGAAAGTTAATAAATTGTGTAGACCCGCATGGAAACACATCATCTCATCAGGCCCTTCGTCAGCAGCAGTGGAAATAATTGTGGAAATATATGCCGGTACGCGTACCACTTGAATAAATGTCTGCAAGGCTTCGTTCAGCGTTAATTAGATAAATTTGAAATAAAATTAACTCTTTTTGTCATCATATGTAATTGTGGTACATATAATTTCAATTTTCCCTTTGTTTGGTGTTCTAACCGTTATGAATATAAGTGAAATGTAAGCAAAATTAGTAGTAAGTTATTACAGCTTCATATACCGGAAGTAGTCCAATTGTTGGTCTGGTCAGCGATATCACGTGACACAGGTAAAATCCGATAATGGGAAAGGGGTCTATTGGTACTGTACGTTAAAGGCGATCATTCTTAACCAGCGGACTGGTGTTAAAAAATTGATCTGAGTCTTCATTTGTGTGTACATACAGCGATGATTCTCGCGAGCCTGCGCATAGGCGGGCGTTGTGTTTAACGCATATGCTTAGTCATTATGTGCAACTGCACGCGTGTCTATTTGGTAGCATGCGTGTGCTACTGCATGCTTATCTGGTATGATCTATTTTTGTCCGAGCCTCCGTCTACATGCACTGCCTTTATGTGCGCTCGGACACAACAATGGATCCGATGTGCGTGCGAGCAGCGAATGCCCTGATGAGACAGTACATTTGCCCAGGCTCTTCGGAGTTGTCGATGCTCGCATATAAACAGACAAGTTTGTCTTATTAGTTGGCATGTGTTTCAAATAGTTTTTGCGACTTCGTGTCCGAAGAAGAAGCGATTCGTGCCTGAAAACGAGCCGATTTTAGCTCGATATCAAAGTATATTTTACACTAATTAAAGTGAAAAAATACTGAAGACTTATAAAATGTATAATTATGAAAACATAAATTTATCTCATTTCTAGAATAAAGATCTCATTGTAGCGGTGAAAGGCAAAACCAATCGAATTACGGACAACACGGCCCAAAAACCAACTCGGCACATGCCAACTCGGCCCACAGAAAACTCGGCCCATGCCAACTCGGCCCATGTTTATAAGACAACTCGGTCCAAATTCATAAGACAACTCGGCCCATATATTTTTGAAGTACATACGAGTTGCATGCTCATGCATAATGCAACCAGAATGTCTGTGCATTAACATGCATGTATAAGCAGTGGCGGATCCAGTTTGGCTTCATGGGGTTCGCTCGAACCCCCTCCATGCCCCCCGTTTTTAGATATCCTATGAAAATGAAATAAGTTGGGCTCGATGGGACCAAATCATTCATTTTCATGGGAAATTTTAAGATAATGAGACGCGCATGTATGCCTCGACATGCACGCACATGTCTGTTTCTGACATTATCTCTGTACATGATTATGCATGTTTTAAATAAATTGTCTTTTAGTTTGCCGTCTATACATGTACATGTATGTCCATCCGTCTGCCTCATGTGTCTGTCTATACATGCGTACGTACGTATGTACGTATGTATGTATGTATGTATGTATGTATGTATGTATGTATGTATGTATGTATGTATGTGTGTGTGTGTGTGTGTGCGTGTGCGTGTGCGTGTGCGTGCGTATTGGTCCCATGTGCGGATCCTGTATTCTGGCCGTCGGGCCTGGACCCCCCTCCCCCCTGACAAAAAATCCTGGATCATGCCGTGTCTGGGTCCGCCCGGCTGTCCATCCACCCATTGAATTTGTAAACTGATCAATTAAGGAGATCAGTGTTTCAGAAGCATGTTTGGACGAGGTGTCAATAGATGCACACCTTTAATCATCTTAATGCTTATTGGCGTAATTGCAACAGCCTTAATGAATCGTAAATGTGTGAAAATCAGTGTCTTGATCATGCGGCATAACTTTGTTGAATGACGGCATTTTTGTTCTAACAGAGGCATTCAAAAATTCCATTAATTTCTCCTTTTTTTAAGTTGTTACATTTGCCGACCAGAGACTACATTTGTAGCAAGCTTTTTTTCGTCCCTTATCTTTGAAACTCGTTTACGGATGTCAAAGTGTACATAATGTCTCAAATGTTGGTACTTATCCCATCGACGAGCAGAGAATGATCAGACGAGCCTGCGCATACGCGCAGTCTCGTCAGAGCCGTCGCTGCTATCAAACATATAGTATGGAACTATGGAATTATGCTTCTAGGCTCGCACCATTTTTTTTTCACATTTAAATCTGTAATTTTGGCAGTGAAGACCCAGAGAAATGCCGCTTGCTGCGTCATGAGGGTCCACACCGCTTGCTAGTACCGAGACGGTCTTTTGAGAGATAAGAAGGAATTAGGCCTAGTATGCTCAGATCAGTTAGGTTGCGAATTTACGTGTATGCTCATTTGAACGTGCGGTATATTGACTATCTTATTTTGTCTGTCTGGCAGTTTCAAAAATATTTTTCAGGAAAACCGAACACCATCTAAGCGTTGAACATTTTGGATTCAGATCAGATAATGTTAATAACAGATGACAAACGTCTCCTCTGATAGATAAACGGTTTTATGTGTAGCTTGGCATGCAGTGTACGCCCAGATCTCATACGCGTGTGCTAGGATAATTGAGTTTGAAGTAATTCAGTGTTTTTAGACAAGATTATCCCAGCAAATGTTCATTGTTTGCTTTAACAGCCGACTTTTTGGTACACAGTAGGTAAGTGGTAAATCCTTCGCAAAATTTTCTATTACCACCTGTTGAAGGACTTCCTGCAAGTGTTTATTAGCCGGTCAGATATCGCGACACGCGTCGGTAATCAGTAGCAAAAAGAGATACTCCTAAAGACACGAGTTCGTTAATTTCGAAAATGACATGAATATTCAAAATGACAGGATGTCACCGTTTGGATTAAACGACATGTTTGCATTCAATTTAACATAATTAGATAATCTCCAAACTAATATATCCAAAGGCGTATTTGCAGTATTTTGGATTAAGATCTCGCATGAAATGTAATTACCTTTGCTAGATATTTTATTGCAAAGGTTGCCCAAATCAGTTTTGGAGATCTTACTGAATAAGTTTGGACCCAAACTGGGATATGTGTGGCGCATGTACAGGACTTTCCACTAACATTATGATTATAACTAGCAAATTGATAAGTCTTTCGTCCTTATAGACACGGATAGTTCTGATTTGTTAATAATTGTTAATAATTCTTAAAAACAACTTTATGCTGTAAAGGGAAAATGACAGATTCTGAAATTCTAAAGTATTCTAAGCAATGCCAGCCTGCCAGCCATACAGTAAAACCTCGAAAATTCAAACTTCGTTTTTTGAAATACTCGCTAATTCGAAATAAATTCCGGACACAATGGATGCAGAGAAAAGGGCCGAATTATGAGCTACTTTTAAGCACTATCTATAAAAAACATATTTTTGTGTGCGTAAAAGAAACGCCTCCCTGAGACGTTTCTTTTACGCACATAAAACTTATGTTAGATAGGGGGAAACTGATAATGGTCATTTGGGGGGTTATATTTACTCATGTCAACCTCCCTATAATTCGAATTTTCGATCATTCAAAATTAAACCTTTAGTCCCTAGGTCTTCGAATTTACGAGATTCGTTGCTAGGAGAAAATGACAGCGGACTGAATTCTAAGCTTAAATCATTCACCAAGAGAGAAAATTTCGATTTTCTAAAGTATTCAAAATAATGATAAATTGATCAAAGCCAGCCAGCACGCGTGCCCTCCAGCAGCTAGCCAGCCAGCCACTAGGGCGTAAAACAGGAAAACTAACAAAAACATGAGCATAAGGAAACGCACAAAATTTTGTTTATTATCATATATTCGAGCAACGAATGCTCATTTAAGTCTGCGCATATGCCAAGACTCGCCAGAGCCTTCACTTTATTCTAGTACATACATACATACGTATGTAAGTACGTACGTACGTACGTACATACATACATACATACATACATACATACATACATACATACATACATACATACATACATACATACATACATACATACATACATAGGCAGGCAGGCAGCCTGCGCAAATGCCAAGACTAGCCAGAGCCTCGCTGTTCATTTACAAATATGGATATGGTATTGACGTGCATGATGACTCAGACCAACAGTCATACTTCTAGTTCAACAGGATACGTTGGCATGGTCGTTTACAGGGGCGTTTGCGCATCTGCGATAAGTACTTAATTCTAATGTGCTGGCCCATATATTATTAAAAATGTCCATCCGGTATTGTACCCAAACTAAACTAAGCTATAATTCAGCAGTACATTGCTTGTATAGAAGTCGATATGACAGTTATATTATGAGCACCAATTCAATCAGAATGTCAAGATCAGGCGCAACAAAATTTTGAACCTGATCTGGACCTAAACTGTTTACTAATGTTATCAACAGAGGAATGTGACCAACCAAAATATCAAACGTTAATATGTCTAGCCTGATCAGCATCCAAACCATTTACAAATGTTATCAACAGACGACATAAGCAGGTAATGAGTAAAACAGAAACGACTAAATGCTACATGTATGTGCAACCACACAATATGTCCAGCAAAGACAAGATCAGACAGTCAAACAGTTTGAATCCAGATCAGCCAGACAAAATTTTGAGCCTGGCTTGGACCTAGCATACTGTTTTCTAAGGTTATCAACGACTAAATGCTACGTTCACTGTCGTGCCAATCAAAAGTGACAGTGGCGCAATATTGTGTTTACAATTGCAAAGTAAAAAGTAACTTATGCTCTATACTTGATCTAGCATGAATTGGTAAATCACGTGTGTATTAATCCTATCCACAGGATAGGATTAATACACAAGCGATCTGTCGATTATAAGTTCCTGATAATGTTATAAACAAAACATTACGTCACTGTCACTCTTGGCTGGCAGGACAGTATGTGCATATATTATATTCAGTGATGGCTTGATCAACTTTGGCAGCCTGATCAGTGTTTTAACAGTACAATAACAGGCAGTTATGGAATTAAAATTGTCAATTTTAAATTACCCCAATATATATCTGCAAGAGCAACCATAGCTGAAGGATTTAAATACAAGTGCTAATATTATACTATATAGGTGGTGGTGGTGGTGTGGGGGGGGGGGGGGTAGTAACTAATGTTGCAAGAACTTGTGACCCATCCCCATCGCTGCACTTTTTGGAAATACAATATGTTTAAACTAACTACAAAAAAGTAGAGCCATTTTTATTTGACCGGTTTTGTTTCAGCTAATCCATGATATAATTGAATCCACAGTCACACATTTTGCGCGTGCCTTGGGCAATTAGTGAAAGCAAGCCGCCATGGATTAGATGATAATACCTGTTTGATTAATATAATAACCGTTTAAAGCCATTTCAAAAGAAAACCTGACCTCGTTACATGTGGACAACAGATTAAAGACCAGTCTGTGCATACACGCAATCTGGCTAGTGCCTTTATCATTTACTCACTTGTAAGTGTCTTTTAAACATGTTGCATGTTGCAAATTACATCATTCTAGCTAGTCTTTTGTAGCTGATCAGGTTGGTTTTATGCTTACATGATCAGGGACCATTTTCGCACTGGGCCCATTTGCCAAGACATTACAGTTTAATCCTCTGAAATTGAACATATGTTACTTCAAACACTTAAGACGCATACTATGAATATGATCATAAAATTATGCTTGAAAGTAAGAAAAAATAATATAATAATAATGAAAAAAATCGTTCATTTATTCGTTTTACGTGCAACCATTCCAAGCGTTCCAATTCAGTTATCATTCCATGGAATGGACCGATATGATCGATAAAAGCGAGGCGGTAGCGGGGCGGGACCACGCCATTCACGTTTCGTTAACGGTTAGGTCCCAGTACATTCCAAATGGTAAGTGAATGATATCTGTACTGTATCAAGTGTAATTTGCACCACGCGAATGGCCGATAAATATTTAAAATAATCAAAATTTGGACTTAACCAAATCATTTAGTAATCAATTATTTTCACATGGTAGGCTAATGTATCATCAATACTCGAATACAAATTATTCGCAAAAGGCCTACTGGCCTATGAGCTACATACAATACACACACAGAAAATATTTGAGTACGTTGGCATGAAAGCTAACAAGTGCAAGCTCAAGAACATTTGACGAGCATGTACATATGTAGGAGATAATAACCTGTTTGAAGACACTGTACATCCCACTAATGAGCATCAATCAAACCTCACGCATGCACCGTTGTTTGGCCACTTTTTGAAAACGGTATCTTCAAATCAACACATACACTGAATGTCAACACTATTGAACATCAAAGCTGCAAGCCTAGACTACGCATACGTATTCTGAGATCTGCGCCTTTGATGTTCACTCATGGTAGGCGCACTTCTTTACCTATGGCTCAAAATATCGTAATGTCATGAGTTAAAGCTAAAACTTCAGACATCATGAATTATTGACACTCAAATTACTAAAAAAAACAACCATTGTAAGTGTGTGAATGGTAAATTGTCTTCTGACAGACTGCAAATTATTCAGAAAAGCTATAATCATCTGCCAATTTCAGTATTCTGAGACTGACTTTACAGACGATCAGTCTCAAAATACTTAATTTGGGGATAATCCTACAACTCTCGTCCATATATTAATTAATTGTATAAAAAAATACTTGTAACAATAATTTAAAATTTTGAATGATGAGATGTCTTCAGATAGACTGAAAATTAATCAAATATACTATAACTGAAAGCTTATCATAGACGCTTCAACTCTTTGCCAATTTCAGAATTCTGAGGCTGACTTTCTAGGGAAGGACAGTCTCAGAATCCTGAATTCAGGAATAATCACATAACACTCACCCATGTGCTATCTACATATAATAGTTGCAGATTTACTCGTACATACAGTATTCTATTTATATCTATATATCTGCCCAAGAGAAATTAATGAATTTTAGATATAATATGAACCTAAACATAATCTGTTAAAATTTGAAATAAAAATCAAAGTTCACCGTCTTATATGAACAGGGGTCATTCTAAAAGTAGTATCTTTACATTAAAATTAGTACCTTGGATGGATTTTTTTTCAATTTTGAATACGAAGAGTTAGATTTATTTAAGCAATAACTTTAATTATGCCTATACTGTGTTGAAGAATTGGTAAGAGGCCAAAAATCTAAAAAAAAAATAAAAGAAGGGTCGTTACAAAAAGGATTTTTAATTATGAAAATGTCAATTTGATTAATTTTGGATAAATGCGGGAATTTAAAATAATAATTAATGACTTTCATGAATTTGACGAACCTTAACATAACCTGGAAAAATATGAAATGAAAATCAAAGGCCACCACAGTATATGAAAAAGGATCTTCCCACAAGTAATATTTTGGCATAAAATCAGTACTTCTGAGTGATTCCGTGTAATTCTAAATGGAACAAGTTAGATATGCTTAGGCAATAACCCTAATTATGCCAATGCAGTGTTCGTTAATTAGTTAGAGTCCAAATTTCTACAAAACTCTAAACAAACATTGTATTTAACAATCACCTCGGAGTGTCTGTAATAAAAACTAGCATTTCAAATTGAAGGAGATTGAAAACATAGATAATCAGATAACTATGTGTTGAACTGAAAGCCATGGTAAACAATACTTGTGTAATCTGACTTTAACTTCATCAGAAACTGAAACCAAATTCTAATCGGCCACTTATTAAATTCATTACTTCTGACCAAGCGCTAAAAAATTGGAATGATTCTTTGCCTAAATATGTGCATTTTAATGGGCAAACGTTTAGCGGACTTTAAAACAGTTGTCCCTTACTACAAAGTTTTTGGGTTAAGAACGCAAAAGACGGCTTTTTTAAAGAAAAACAGGGTTTGGTGTAATCTTTTTATGAAATCGAAGTGTATGTAGTTACAAACTGCTCTACCTGGCTTGAAAAATACCAAACAATTGAAATTTTGCTAAGGGTAGATTTATACGCATTTTAAAAGTATTGCATTTTTCGAGATTTTCAAGATTTTTGAAATTTATCAGCAGCTGATGCTAAAATGGTTAAATGCACTTTATTTCATCTAAACACTGTACGCCAAACGCAATATAACTCCTTTACTCCATTTTTAACAATAAAAGTTTCAGGACTGCCTCACACTTCCAGTTTCAATGAAAAAGTTTAAAGATTAATTTGATGGCATTATGTTTTTTTCTTTTTCAACTTTCAAAGTAGAACGGTGACGTCTAGTAATAATGAATAATCGCTGAAAATGTCAATGCTGTGTCGCTGATAATAAAGCGGTCAGAGCAGTGCGAATTTTGTATGTAAAGGACCTCGGACAGTCTTAATGAAGGATTGCCCATAAAAATGGTCAAAAAAAAAGTTTCAAAGAAAATGATATTTTTTCCATTAAAAAGATAGTAATTTTAACTCTCGAATTATACACAGAAGTGTTTTTCGCATTGGAACAGTACCTATTAAAAAATATGGGTCGAAAACACTGTTTTTGCTATTGAACATATAGGAAATAGAAAAAGTTTTACTGAAGTGCTTTCCCCCCCGTGACCAAACTAATCCTTTTGCATACAGTTGTGGTTTTACATTTAACACATCATATAAAAATGGCGTGATTGGTCACGGGGGGGAACGATGTCAAAATGCTCAAAAACAAATGCTTATAAAAACTTATTGCGAACTTATTTTGTACAAACCTGTAGGTAAATATCAATTTAGAATGGCATGTATCAGGGCTTTAGTAACGAGTGTGTACCAATTAACTAATTGTCTTATTTCTCAACCAAAACATTTGTTGTGGGTACTCATAAGAACCATCGCAATGAGACGGTTCTTTTGAACACCAAATTATATGTTAAATCTGATGAGTAAGAAAATCTTAACAATTTTACAATAAAAAACTGTGCTTATCTAGAGTATGTTATATACAGTATATAGGTATGTTATACCTCAGTGAACAGATCATCTGAGTGCACTTGAAATATTACAGGTAATAGTCAAATGTTATGGACAGCATACTTATTTAGAGGAAAAGATGAAATCTTCAAAACCTCAATTTTATGCAAAATTATCACTTTCGTCTCAAGTTTTATGACGCAAACATTATATGTCCATGTATTTAGGCGAGTACCTGGCAAAACCTTGACTTTCTGTGAAATAAAATTTGGTCGCAAAAAATACCCCCACCCCCTTCACCTTTGAGTCCTGACATTAATATGCAATATTTTCCAAATTCTTTTATTTTGTTAGGTGCACAAAATGTAAGGGTCTGATTTAAGCACAAAAAATTAGTTGTAAATAATATATTATCCTAGCCACAGGCTTTCAAAAATTGGGCAGATTGAATAGAAGACTGTCCGAGGTCCTTGCAAGCTTTAAGCTGAATTTCTATGATTGAGATGTAAATTGTGCTTGTCTTATGTTATTATGTAGAAAAAAAACGAAGAGTCATATCAAAAGAAAACATTTGATATTTTACTCTTCTTAATTCGCGGTAGTCAGTAACGCTTCAAACAAACCAAATCGTTAATTGACAACATCTCTGTGTAACATTTTATAACGCAGAAAAAGTGTGATTTTTTTGAAATAAGTGTACCTTTTCTCTGAGTTCGTCTGTGTAAGAAGTACAATTCATGTTTAAATGCAATTACTTGCAGAATCACGACAAAGTCTAGTTGTATTTATAAAAACATATCTTTTATATGCCTTTTTTACATTCTGAACTAGCATAAAAATGTAAGGTGACCGATTAGAACTTGGTCTCAGTATATATGAGCGGGTACCTGCAAGTGATTTATATGTACTTATCGCATCGTCAATAATCAGACTAACTTGCGAATCTGCGCAGACCCACCAGAGCATTTGCTACTCGCACATACTAAGTAGGGGACGTAGATAAAGTCTCGAACACAGATTTGCAGTTTATGATTGTGGTATTTCCTGATCATACTCACTTACTATTTTTGGTTCTTTAGTCCCTCCAGATAGATGCTAGTGCTTGTGTAAGGAATTGATAACTTCATAGGCGATCAATATTAAACGTGCATATTTTACACTTTAATGTGTCATGTGTACTTGTATATGATGCGATAGGGTTTCAAGATAGTGGATATTATATTGTTTGGTTAACAAAGAATGCAATCTACGTATAATAGTCAGGCGTAAGCCCAGATATTTATATGTTGTGCAATATTGGTTCTTCATATGTTGTAACTTTTCAGTCCCATGGCCAATTTTGAACCAACTGGTCACTATGGTAGCTAAATTGATAATACATACAAAATATCAAGCTTGTATGCCTAATGATTTCAGACAAAAATATATTGTGGTTTTCATCACATTAGCCTATGAAAAACACGTGATCACCAGAGTGGGTTTTTCAACCCGGGTTCTAGTTTAAAACATTTTGTTATGCGAATTCCTCTGTCCCTTCCACGTGGTTTGCTTTTCTCATCTACTGATGGCTTTAAGAAGACCCTCAGTCACTGTTTACAAAATCGCTCCCAAATCGTTGTCATTGTGAGGTAAGTCCAATAATAAAACATGCTTATTTTCGAGATTTCTACTTGTACATTTGCCTGGTTGCTGCTGCAAGAAGATGAATGTAAATTGTCCCTATGAAAGCCTATGTAAAATAACAAAAAAAAGAAAAAAAGACCCAACAAGGTGAGCTACCAGAGACTATAGATACACCTTCAATGCCACTGCTATGTTGAAAAATAGTAAGTGAGTATGATCAGGAAATACCACAATCACAAACTGCAGACAACCCCGTGGCACCGCGAGGAAGAGTCGCTCAACCATCACGAGACACCAGGAAGACATATTTAAGCAAAGCAATCAGCTCTCTCTTCCCCATCAAGATGATTGTAATACTAAAATGGACTTAAAGTAACGTACAACAAAACAAAGAACAATTACAGACTCCCACAATGGGAGTAACAATAAACAAAAAGTCAACAACAACAGAACCACCGCCTTAGAACGGACAGCAGCCTAAGCCACCGGGGGGCTTAAATGCATTTTACTGGTACCAAATCTTCGCCCTAGATTCTGCTGTTGTTGAAGTACAAGAAATGTTCAGCTCGCATGGAGGCCATCTAACTAATGCAATGTATCATCGTGGAAAACACTCTATAAATCCTGAAATTGCACTCCTAGAATCAATGATGCATTTGTAGCAGGCTCATCATGACGTACAAGGTAATATCCGACTTTAAGCTATCTCAGCATCGCGTTACCATGTTCGAAATACCAGGGTATCAAGACATATCCACTCACTGACCCCCCCTCCACCTAGAACCAATGTTGCATTTGTAGCAGGCTCATCATGATGTACAAGGTAATATCCGACTTTTAGCTATCTCAGCATCGCGATACCTTGTTCGATTTACCAGAGTATCGAGGGATATCCACTCACTGACCCCCCCCCCACACACACACCTAGAACCAATGTTGCATTTGTAGCAGGATTATGATGATGTACAAGGTAATATCCGACTTTTAGCTATCCCAGCATAGCGATACCTTGTTGGAAATACCAGAGTATAAAGACATATCCACTGACTGACCCCCCCCCCCCCCCGCCACCTAGAAACAATGTTGCATTTGTATCAGGGTCATGATTGTGTACACGGTAATATACGACTTTTAGCTATCCCTGTATCGCGTTACCTTGTTCGAAATACCAGGGTATCAAGGCATATCCACTCACTGGCCTACAGACAGATTTAAACTCGCAGACTATTACAGGTTCACATACTTTCCTATGAATTTTATACTTTAGAACGCCTTCTTTTCTAAAACACCGTTCCTTTCCACCCTTGCACAGCTTATCAGTGCTGTCAGCCAGGTGATGCATGTGTCTACCTTCATTTGTTAGTACCTACCCCTGGTTATTTTCTTTTAACTATACTAACACCCATTCTCGCACTGTACAAACTCATTTCACCACTTTGTTCTATCATTTGTCAGCTAACCCGCTTGGCACTTGGTATACCGGAATATTCGTTTGACATCCTCTCGAGGATTAAGACGAAACGGATGATAAGTAGATGTGACCCCTGGCGAGGCGGGATCGTTTTAACCCCAGTGGCGTAATTTAAACAAACTTAGTAGAGGCCCACTAGACAATGCTTCATACAAAATATCAAGACACAAGCACAAGATTTTTTCCTTAATAAGCCCATTGCAAAATTTCACAATCACTCATGTGACAACATGAATGTTTTGCCATTTCTGCTCATTACTTTTCATGACTACGCAGAAATAGTCTGCCAAGCCTTATACTACAAAAATCATTTGAGGCGTAATTCCCTTTGACGAAGTAAATCTCAGTGGGGGACATATTATCTTTTGAAAATACAGAACAATCAACATAACTTACCAAAAGCTAAGCAGAAATCCGCCATTTTGAATATCTTTTATCTCTTTACAAATTACACTCCATTGAATATAACAGCCTGTCTTGTGATAGGAGCAGCTTCATGACACAACCAATTACATAAAATATTAGTTTATGGAAAACTGAGATCAACCTGCCATATCCGGTCTGCTTACATGTACAATTATCGTGGCTCTTAAATAACGCTTAAAACTAGAATCAAATCTACATTGGGAAACTAGGCCATATTATTGAACTGAACCATAATATATTGAAACGCAATCGCTCTTTTGTCAATATTCTCACAGCTAATTGCCTCCATTGAAAACAGTGTCGCATGTTTGAGGAAAAAACGTAACTTCAAAACTTCGTTAGGTGCCAAGCAGTTCGTATCCCGATCAGACCAGAAGTCACTTGCAAACATTGAGTTAAGCGGATTTCTGCCCGCCATATTCTCCAAATCCCATTTTGCAAAATATGACAGCGGAATACACTTGTAAACATTGAATTCAGCGGACTTCTGTCCCCTCACCCGTGCGCAGGACAGTCCGAAATCGAGGTAATTTACACGCAGTAAAGCTATGTCTGACTGAACAGTACATGTCAATTAACACAATTTAATTCTTAATATTATAGAAATTTTGTTGCTGTAAACTTTTAAGGCAGTATCTCGTGAATGATTAATTAGGACTTGTCTACCTTAGACAAAGATAAAAAGCTGAAAATGAGGTGCAATTACATGTAACTGCATCATCTTGCCCCATAATGCCATCATAGTATTTAACCCTTAAAATGTTGTTTATTGAATTACGTAAGTGTAGAGGCAAACGGTGTAGACCCCAGATCAGACTGCTTGCAGGGGCAGTCTGATCTGGATCTACACTCTTTGTCAAAAAGGTTTGAAAACATTTATGCAAACGACAAAAAGCAGATGACTTGTTCTGATTGGCGCTTTCAGTGTTAATAAATGAGTATTCAGTGTATATACGGTCACGAGTTTCATGAACGGTTCAAACAACATTACAAATATAAATATAAATACAAATATAAAACAAGATTTCCTTTCCTTTACAGATGAAACAGCCGAACCACGCCCAGATATGAATATTAAAGTTGCCGCCTTTATAACGATCAAAAAGTTCAATTATACCCTGTTCTACTCATCAGATCAGTCAAATTGATTTAGGTGAAAAGGAGACATAAGTCTTAATTTAAGACCAGCATTCCTATCAATCGTTCTAATATGAAGTGTACATTACGGGGTTGGTATGCCGCGCCGGTTGTGGATTCTGTTTTGACGTGGGTCATGCTCTGCATTAGTCCTGAATAAATTGCATTTTGTTTCGTTTCGAAAAGGTTCTTCAAAATTAACTAAACTCAAAACACATACGTGCCTTCTTTATTGTAGCCTTATTTAAAAGCAATCCTGCAAAACTAACATACTTGGGATAATGGCAGAGCATTCTATTGTTTGTTCTGACGCTTAACGTTACAGTCAACAATTTTCAGACATGTCGCGGCAGTAGGTTTGAATCAGTACTAAGCAGCAGATAAAGTGTCTGGATCACGACCGCAAGAGCCATGTCTCGACCGGCAACAACAATGATAGTCTTCAATGAATACTTAGCTATTGCATATTATCGAGCCCAAACATGAGATTACCAAAAATGTGGCATTTGGGTAAGTGTAGACTCAGACGATGTTGAGCTTACAAAATAGCAGCATTAATAATAACAATGAAAGTCATCAATGAATACTTAGCTATTCCATATAATGTGCCCCAACTATGTGGTATTTTGACATGAATAGACTCAGACGAGCCTGTGCAGCGTGCAGCCTCCAAATAAGCTTAGAAACTCAAAGTTCTGTTCGGTCGGTAGCTTAACGGTCAAAGAATTTTCAAGCGACTAGCTAAAGCTCTGATCAGACTGTGTGTATGCGCAGGCTGATCTGAGGCTTTGTTGGTCGCATATACCACATTGTTGGAATATCATGTCGCGGCTCTAATACTCTGCTCTTACATACATATTGGAGACAGTGCAGACATAAACGAAAAGCTACTAATTTATGTCTAGCGACTAGCTAAAGCTCTGATCAGACTGTGCGTATGCGCAGGCTGATCTGAGGCTTTGCTGGTCGCATATACAACATTGTTGGAAATATCATGTAGCGGCTCAAATACTCTGCTCTTAAATACATATTGGAGACAGTGAAGACATGACACCGTTTGCCTCTAATTGCTACTTAAATGATTTAAAGTTCCTTATTATAGTAGCTTACACTATTGTTTGGCCCATGTTACGTATGTTATCCTCATAAGAGCATTTAACATATAAGCCTATGTCTCTAACAAGCCCTGTTTATACTAATAGAAAGTTCTAACCAATCAGTTTTAAAATCTGTTTTCTTGAAAACTACACATTTTGACAAGCACAATGTTAAGCACAAAGTTCAATGGGGCAGTCTTACATCTATTTTTCATGTATATTCCTGAAATAACATGTTCTCTTACCGTATCTAACAGGTTGGGGCAAATTTCATTTAGATAACTTGATTATTGCCTGCTTTTAAAATATGCAAGTGATCCGTTAGAACTTTCGAGTAGTGTATACTTAATTGAATGCTTGCGCAGGTCTATTAACTTTTTTTTATCCAGGTTAAGTATTCATTTAATAAATGCCTTAAGCTTTAACTGTTATATGTGTTACCTAATGGTGCATGCGTTATTCTGAGTATCTGTATAGCAGATGTTGACAATGCATGTATTAAGTCTGTCAGTGAATTTAGGAGATTTATAAGGCTGAAATAAATTGAAGTTTCTTATTAAATTATGGTGATTTAAACTACTATTATAGTGTGATTTATCAACTTTTGCTGTTTGCTCACATAAACAGTAGATACACAAGTATCATGCATTCAAATTGGAAGTTCTCAAAAAGACAGTCACTGTGAAACAGCTCAGTTCTGGACAAGGTATGTGGATATAATTTAGAGAGTATTGACACTGAGTATGCCTACAAGGAAAAAAACTTTGAATTGCATTTCAGCTCTATCTGTATGCCTTGCTTCCAATGTTCATTGCACACGATCATACTTACTACGCACATTATGTGCCTGTCTAACTGAATATACTCATAAATGTGTCTGATACACATCAAAGATGCAAAGAACTTCTGGAAGAAAATGGTTTAGTGTGTCACAATATTATTGTTTTGTTATTTTGCTTGAGAAATGCATTTGACAAACCTATCAGGCAAACAATTTACCCCATGCAAAGTCAAACGAGGAATCATAGGCTTCAGCAGCTAGAACTACGCTTCGTACTACAAATGGAATGGTGTATTACTCATCACATCAGACATCAATATGTTGAAACAACATGTCAATGCACTGACAATATCCAATCTACTCAGATGCAAAGTAGAACGGGTACTAGAGGCAGTTTCTGGCTTCATCATTCTGTTTAGTTCTAGTTTTGCAGACAATGAACTGTCGTTTTGTCTTTCGGTGTTCTTGCTAAGCCTGGCATAGCTAAGGATCTTATTGAGGATGATAACATTGGTAGGAAGGCTGTTGCAGACTTCATTGACTCACTTTTAGTTGAAAATCTGTCTTTCACAACCCCATACAATGCTACAAGCTAAAACAATCGAGGCTTGCGAGGTCAAGAAGAAATTGTTCAATTTACAAAACGTCATTAGCCAGATGAGAGCGGAACCGAACGTCTTTGTTCAGCATCGCCTTCTTTCTATTGGACATAGTGTTGACATTGAGTTGACACTGCCGTTCCTTCTGTGACCTGTACCATGGTCACTGTCCTGATAGAGTTCCCACCAAAACTGACAGTCCAAACTGCTGCATGACTTGCAATAACATATTGAACCAACATTAGATTGGTTATGTAGTGCTGCACATAACTTTGCTAGTAATGACATACTGTAGAGCATAATAGCT
Organism: Loripinus fragilis; assembly: GCA_964019695.1. Lineage (NCBI taxonomy): Eukaryota > Metazoa > Mollusca > Bivalvia > Lucinida > Lucinidae > Loripinus > Loripinus fragilis. The sequence continues at coordinate 66,023,035 of OZ026530.1, forward strand.
TTTCCTGTCACCTTCAATGATCAAACGGAACCAGTATCGAAACTAGGCACTTAAGGCAGTGCATGTTGGTTTTGTCACTGATACATATATACAATGTATAAGCGGCAGTCTATAAAGTCTTACAAACATTCTCGCAGAGGATAACACTGGTGTATGCAACAAAAGGTGCTCCTTCTGAATGTCAACATCACTGACTTGAATAAGGGGGAAGAGATCTACAGTCATACACTGTTTAACAGAATGTGAAACTACCAATGTGCCAATGTGTTAGTACCATGGAAAGGCTGTTCCTATAGAGAGAACCCCTCCCCACTAGTTCATATACATTCTAAGCAGGGTAGGAAACAAATAAAGGATTGCTCTAGGTTGTTCCTATAGAGAGAATCCCTCCCCATTAGTTCATCTACATTCTAAGCAGGGTAGGAAAACAAATAAAGGATTGCTCTAGGTACTCGTCAGTGACATGAATCCCTAACGTATGCTATTTATATAAATGTGAATAGGCTGCAGTACAGTTATGTTTCTGAAAAAAGTACCAAAGTCATACACATATACTGACTATTTCAAATGACATTAACACGAGCTTACTTCCACCCTGCTTTTCTGTCCTTGAGATGTACATACAAAAGCTTAAACTATCAAGCCTTTTCCATGAAAACAAGTAGCTTTTCCAGATATGGACAAAATGTGTGGAAAATAAATGGGTAGGAAATTGAGTACCTCTGGGTGAAGGAAAACTTGAATGTACCTTAGAAAGAGCCACATAGTTATATTTCACATAAGGTGTGATATGGGGTAAACATGTTCAAAACTTAACAACTCAAACCTTATAAAGATAGATAAATAACACTTGCAGTTTCCAAAAGGTACATAAACATTATTTATTACAAAATAATTAGTAAGCACATTCATATTTAAAAAGTATCCAACTATATTAGATTCATAAATCATTTATATGGGAATAATGAAAAAAATGTAACATACGTAACAGTTTGGGTGCATGTTTGTTTTCACAAGTCCATATATGTGATGCGAAAATAGCTTACTTAGATGATATAGCCAATTTGGAAATCTAACACTATGGTTTGAACTTTTCAGAAGTCATGTCAATTACTTAAATTATCAAATATGTTGAAAGGTAATATATGTAATTGGCTGTTGCAAGGCAGTGGCGCCGTTACCAGAGTGCTGGCATAATGCAAAATCCTTGCAAGATGAATTTGACAGAGGATTAATAAGCTGTATTGGAAAATTCTTTAAACCCTTGGATAATATAGGAAGAGTTGCTAGCTTAGCAAGGAACAGCTTTATAACTTCTACCCGTTGGGGTTTCATTGATCTTTTAAGTTGTTACTCATCTATTGCACTTAATGTTACAAACTTTCCATGAGTATTATGTAAACTATATTTGATGTCTCTATAAAAGAAAAGAGGGTTTATGGTAGGTTATGTTTTGAGTTACTTCCTCAGCAAATGAGCAAGAGTAAAAAGAAGTACGTAGACCTTTGCCAGCTTGCAAATAAGTACAAGAAGGTCGTGTTGGAGACCTTATATTGAACGTTTAATGGTATTTTGAGGGCAACGTATGTGACATGGGCTGTAAAATAGTGTAAGACACCATAACAAGGAACTTCACTTTATTTGAATAGCAGCCTTACAGATTTGCAAAATTCATTGATGGATGTAATACATGTATACTCAATAACTCCTATACTGATACTTGGAAACAACATATGAAACACTAAGTAACATATACAATGGCAAAAACTCAATACATTTATAAAATGAATGCTAAAAATATGTAACTGTGTTTTAAGAAGTTCTCAAACCTGTGCTCTTAAAGACTTCAAAAACGCGTGAATATGCCATGATGGAGATATTATCAGGAAAATTTAATGTTATTTTGCAGGTAACGTACGTAACGTGGTGTTACCCGCTAACGCGGCCACTCTCAGTAGGCTAACATATAACAATTTGTGGCTTATATAATGTAGTATCAAGAAATTATAATTTACAAATTTCCCCTGGAATGAGGTGGTCTAAATAATGTAGTATCAAGAAATCATAGTGTACAAATTCCCCCTGGGATGAGGGGGTCTATAGCCAGCGCAAGGCCTCAAGACATTTTTGTGTGATAAAGGGCTACCATATTCAACATCTAATTACACAGAAAATATGTAATATAGAAACATTATGCTAGCAGCTTGGAAAAGGTAAATAAAAATTCTTTAATAAATTACCAAATAATGAATATAAACTGGTTTCAATTTAATTTAAGACAAACTATATAAGATTATTTTTTCATTTAAAGGGGGTTTCAATGAAAAAATGTAACATACAATACATCGGAGGTGACTATATTTGTTTTCATCGATCTCTATCGGTGGCTCAGTAATAGCTTACATAGAAGATATAACCAATTTAGAAATCTTACCTTATCTTTTGCACTTTTCTGAAGTCTTAAAAAGAATGTCAATTATCAAATATCTTGTAGGGTAACGTATGTAATATGCTGTTACAGCCTAACGCTGCCATTGTCAGAAGGCTAACATGTTGCAAAATTCTTGCAAGACATTGGGCTTTAAGAAAATATGGTCTTCGAAATTCCCCCAGGGGGAGGTAAACCATATGTAGCCACTGGCTTATATGGTATGAGAGAGAGAGAGAGAGAGAGAGAGAGAGAGAGAGTTCTCCTTTCTATGTATAAAGAGTGTTTGGGTGTATTACGTTTTCATTACTCTATCAATGATCTGAAATTACCCTATTTCTGGTTGAATTGGGCAAGTCTGTAATATATGAAATAAATTTGTTTTTCTATATTTAATTCTTTGAAGTAATATGGTTAAAATCGTTGTAAATATGAATGCTGCTTCTGATATTTATTTTTGAAAATAAGAAAATGAAATATTTCCCAAGCTAAATTATGTAATTTTTAATTGAATATCTGTTCGATTTTTACCGTTATACCCAGCAATATTTACCTGAAGATAAATTGGATGTGTACGTTATATTCTTGCAAGAGTATGGATACATTTGTCCAAAAATGCTGTACATAATTACACTCCCAAAATAGTTGGTTCAGTGTTTCAAACTCCAAGGAGCAAAACTCGCATAATGATGTATGCCCAATATTTCATTTTAATAAATATATGTTTGTTGGAATAATGCGCTATAAGAATTTACAATAAAGTTTTGAAGTTTAATGTCTTTCGTTGCCTATAAAGGAAGTTGAGAATATGAGTTTCCAATCAAGATTTTCTCGTTAAATTGTTTAGTTAATTTTACGTTTGATTTCTTTTCTGTGCGTATTTTGGTTTTTCTGTAGTAAGTTACATACATATTTATTAGCGTGTTTTGTTTTCATTAATTAATTAATTATTGTTGTTGGCTTTCCAAGAATATGGTATAGTATGTATCAAAGCGAAGTAGTTTAAAAAATCACCTTCATAGTAGATTTTTCATTTTCCGTAATTTATTGCATGAATATACCGTTTTTGCTTCGTCATCGTATATGTTTTTAAAAAACTGTATCCCATGGTACCAGTTTGCAAACATATTGTATTTGAATCTGCCTTTATATGACTATTATTCAACCATATTTCATGTCTGTAACTTAATATTACTGCATTTGCTGTGTATTTGCAACACACAGATAAAACATCTTTTAGAAATATATTTTGAGCAAATTTACAAATATCGTTTTCAGAGATATTACATTCAAACAAGAGATTATCCCCAAATGATCGAAGATTGTAAATTTATATTATATTTAAAAAGAATCATTATCAGCTTCTATCACCCACTTTATTCAACATATCTTAATGACTTCATAAAATTTTCTAGATAACAGTATCATTTTCAAACCTCCGTTTTCATATCCAAACCTTAGTATATCTCTCTTAATTGGTTCAGGTTAACCATCCCACATAAATTCGTACGTAAGTTTTTCAATTATTTTAATTGTTTGAATGGGTGGGTAAGGTATAGACAAAAGAAAATATATACATTTTGGAAGAGCATATTTTGTAATTTATGTGATTTTTCCGATTTGCGTTATTTTTTATGTTGGCATTGTTTTAAACATTTTTCAAAAAGTACTATTTTGGGTTCTAGATTTTCTTGGAACATAATTTTGCCAGTGCAAACGGTGCACCAAAGTGAGCTGGCTTCTTTTGAATGCCATTTAATTTTCTTAACTTTAAGTTTACAATTTCATTTTGGATTATGCTGACTATTTGCAAAACTCAGCATTTTTTAATTTAACTTAAGTCAATAAAAATAGCTAAAATGAGCCAATATATCGACAAGTGTTTCAAATGATTTTAGTGAACCATCTAGGATAAAAGATGCTTCATCGGTGGAAAGAGACTTTTTAAATGCAGATTTCGCATAGGTAATCCCTTCCAGTCTTTTTATCTTAAATGAAAGTAATTCAATACATATGATAAAAAGATACATGGCAATGGGACATCCCTGGCGAACGTCTCTAAGAATGGGGAAAAGTCAAATAAGTAACCATTGTTTGTAACACAGCTTTTATTTAGCATCATTATAGAATAAGCTTTAAGCATCATTGTAGAATAAGCTTTTAGCATCATTTTAGAATAACTTGGACCATTTTTTGATACCATCACCAAAATTAAAATGCTTTAAACAGTTTATTATATATGTATGATCATAACTATCAAATGCCTTTTCAAAACCTGAGAAAATATTAAGCCTAATAATAAAAGTTTCAGGACTGCCTCACACTTCCGGCTTCAATGAAAAAGTTTAAAGATCAATTTGATGGCATTGTGTTATTTCTTTTTCAACACTCAAAGTAGAATGGTGACGTCTAGTAATAATGAATAATCGCTGAAAATGTCAATGCTGTGTCGCTGATAATAAAGCGGTCAGAGCAGTGCGAATTTTGTATGTAAATTGCAAGCATTAAGCTGAATTTCTATGATTGAGCTGTTGGGTTAAACAATATTTATTTGTAACTAGACATGTATATTACGGTACAGAAATATCATGGTTCAAGATCTGACAGTAAGCAAGCGCTTATATTATAAGTCATCTCCTGCTACAAGTGAGATTATACAATAGTACGTAAGAATGGCGGTGTCAACAAGTATACGTGATAAATACAAGCTTGAGAACAACAATAACGAATGACAAAGAAAGCTCAAAGCTTAAACTTCATCTGCTAGTTGGTATGTTTGTTTGTTTGTTTTGGTTGATTGAGCTGTTAATTGTGTTTGTCTTATGTTATTATGTAGAAAAAAAACGAAGAGTTATATCAAACGATAACTTTTGATTTTTTTTTTGTTCTATTTATTTCGCGGTAGTCAGTAACATCTTCAAACAAACAAAATCGTTAATTGATAACATCTCTGTATAACATTTTATACGCAGAAAAAGTGTGACTTTTTTAAATTAGGGTACCTTATCTCTGAGTTCGTCTGTGTAAGAAGTACAATTCATGTTTAAATGAAATTACTTGCAGAATCACGGCAAAGTCTAGCTGTATTTATAAAAAACATATCTTATATATGCCCTTTTTTACATTCTGAACTAGCATAAAAATGTAAGGTGATCGATTTAAACTTGGTCTCAGTATATATGAGCGGGTACCTGCAAGTGATTTATATGTACTTATCGCATCGTCAATAATAAGACTAACTTGCGAATCTGCGCAGACCCACCAGGGCCCGGAATTACAATGCCTTCTTAAAGTTAAGGTAGACTTAAATTGACGAACTTACTTAAATTTCACAAAAAGTGCATTACAATCATTTTCCCTATCTTAATTGTCTCCTTATCTCGACAAAATACTTAAATATTTAAGATAGCAGCGAGGCTACCTTAAAGTTAAGATTTAACTTTTTGACATATCGATGTGCGTAAATGTAAACAATGGCGAACTTCTGGACTTAGACAATGACACGCAGAAGGTTTCTCTATCACCACGATAACGTATACATGTGCGGATCCTAGGAATTTTCGTCATGTTGGCGGAGGGGGCGGGGTCCAAGCCCAAATGACAGGAAAAGGCTTTTCTTCTTCATCTTAATTTGTTTTGTAAGTCCTCAATTTATTTTGCAGAGGGAGTCCATTTACAAGAAAACTACCATTCAACTATAACTTTCCAATATTCCATGGAGGAGGGCGGTCCAACATTTCAAGGGTGGTCCAACTTTTCCCAGGGGGTGGGGTCCAAATGCATATTCCTATATAGACCAATATAACTGAAATTTTACAGGGGGAGTTGTCCGGAACCCCTGACCCCTCCTCTGGAGCCGCGCGTGGCATCGTTAACTGAGTTCGTCCACACATCGTCTCGGCCACAAGGCATAGCATGACACACACTCCATTTAAGCAAGTTCTGTTGGCTCTTGGGCACTATGCGACAGAGTCCTATTGTTTTGTGATATGAGATACGCTTGGGTATCAAAGGATTCCAGGTCTAGGGTAGTGTACCGTGTATCAAAGGCGTTGTGTGCAATGGGATTATTGCGAAGAGGCATTGTATTATTCCCAACGTCGGATGCAAAGGGTGCTGCTACATATAAAATACCGAATTACCAACATGCTTTTTCCCACACTGTATGCGGCGATCACAAATGAAGTGAATTTTTAGAAACGCTGTTTTGTATTTCTTTTTTAAATCGCTGCCAGTCAGGCATGCTTTTATGGTTAATAATGTTGAAGGGTGCACCACATCAAGCAGTCTACGAGTATTCCATAACTACCCCCACACACTCTCCCTTATGCATATGCGCAAACTTGAGGATCTGAAGGTCCTGTAGCGCTTACCTGATCTCCTTGATTAAATTAAAATAGGTCAAGGTCAACTAAGGCTTATTATTGAATTATATTTTGTTTGACCATATTTATATGGGATTTGGTACCAGTAAAATGCATTTAAGCCTCCCGGTGGCTTAGGCTGCTGTCTGTTCTAAGGCGGTGGTTCTGTTGTTGTTGACTGTTTGCTTGTTGTTACTCCCATTGTGGGAGTCTGTTATTGTTCTATGTTTTGTTGAACGTTACTATATGTCCATTCTAGTATTGCAATCATCTTGATGGGGAAGAGAGAGCTGGTTGCTTTGCTTAATTTGTCTTCCTGGTATCTCGTGATAGTTGAGCGGCTCTTCCTTGCGGTGCCACGGGGTTGTCTGTGGTTTGTGATTGTGGTATTTCCTGATCATACTCACTCACATTTTTTGTTTTTTGTTTTCATTTGGAATTATCACGCATGTATTGTAGTCCATCCTGGCTCATTTGACGCCTTTAAATTCGAAAACTAGCTAAGTTTTGGATAATCAGCCGATTTCTGGCTTGCCCTGGGAATTATGTGTCCGAAATGGGTACATGTACGCTATGTAAGTAATTGCATGTAGTTATGGTTAATTGGCATCACATAATGAAGAATACGAATAAGTGTATGCATAAAAAATGTTGCATGTATTCTGTTAATTAATTGCGAAGATGCACACCGTTTGGCAGATGTATGCAAAATTATTGTACCAGTAGTCTAGGGTCTAAATTCAAGCAATATGTGGCAATTAATGACCCAATCACTGGGACAGAACACCCGATATACAAAACCATGTGTATCTAAAGTAAGCATAAATTCCAGAACATAAACAAAAATGCCTTTCATCCTCTTTTAGAGGGGCCGTATATCATAAGCGCGGAAATCATACCGTGACGTTGTATTAAAAGCGCGTGAAAATAAGGTATCATTTGCGCGGCTCGCCTTTAGGCTAATTATCGATATAATAGCCCAGCTTACCTGTGTTCACAACCGTCTTGCTCAGGTATAACCGTTATCTTAGTCATATTTAAGAAGGTTTTTTAAGGTTTTAGACGTTTTCGTATTTGTTATTAAACTTGTATTTTAACCAGGAATTTTAAACTTAACCATGGATTTTAAAATCTCTAATACGAATAAAAGAAAGAAAAGTTTGATTTATGATGGCTTTATATATAGAATTGACGGTGTTCTGAAATGCGGAGATATATCATGGCGGTGTACAAATAAGAAATGTAAGGGCCGCTTAAGAACAGACAGTGCCATGTCAACAGTGAACGCAATAAAAAAGTTGAAAGACAGCAACTACAGTATGTCTAACCTGTCCAAGTGACATATAAAATAATAAAACTAATCACCTTTATTGCACAACCATGCTCTGTTTCGGCATTCTGTGCCCTCGTCGATTGCAATCAACCTGCGATGACTGTGCTGTTCGAGTACAGTGGTTCTATAGCATGAGTTATGGAAGAAATCAACATTCCCAGATTTTCCCCATATAAATGCACTTTAGGAATCAAATTTGAACATGCCATAAAGTAGGTTAATGTCAACCCAGAAGAATAATTTGTGCAAGCCTTGTATAGCTCTCATCCCCAATGCTACATACTGAGTCATACTGAGTCACAAGGTCATTGGCCTTTTGTTTCTGTAGAAGAGTTTTCTTCAGAGGGGCCGCGGGACCGAGCCTCACCGGCGTCACTCTGGTGTTGTCCTTGAGCAAGACACATTTATCCTAGCTTAGTACTGGTTCAACCCTTGAAGACCCGTCCCTGTTTAGCTGAAAGATTGTTAAGGAGACGTAAAGAATCAAACCAAACAAGAACAAAACTACCACTTTGGTTGAAATACATTCTACCAATCAAAAAATAAATTGACATTTATCCAGCAATATGGAGGGTATCCATCACACCATTTCTTTTGGTCAATGAAAAATAAATGCCTACTGTGCATGAACATAAGACAGTAGAATAATGCAAATACCATGATCACAAAGTTTAGGCATTGCAAATTTAGTTTACATTGATATGATTTTGAGAACTTTTGCTGCTAGATGCGAAACTGCTTTAGAAAGTAGAAATTTATGTGGACTGGGTTATCCAGAAAAGCTGGAAAAGTACACAGATTTTGAGCTTTTGTGACCAGTTGTGACCAAATTTAGTGTCCATTGTGAGTCAAATATAAGATGGCATTGAAGATTTCACATATTTGCACGACCAGACAGTGTGAATTCTTGGGAACTCATGACTGTCCTCATGCCATATTGTTTTTCGAACATAGGTATTTTGAAAGTGAAAGTGCCCTTGTCACAATATACGAGCAGAGATATTTGCAGCTTATAGCATGGCATCAGTGTTATACAGTTCAAGTCGGATGAAGTTCCCTGAATTTACGTAGACATCGAAGTCTCCAAATTACTGATATACTGTTTACCTTATTTGACAACGCGTGGATGCGTTAAACTTTATACATTTGTATGAGCAAACTGCAACCACGCCAGTAAGATATTATGGTATTTATCGCATAGGCGAGCAACCACGGATGTCTCAAAGATCCACATAACCTGCCAAATCCACATCAACTCGCCTGCATATATGCGCACGTGTGACAGTACAGAAAAACACAGTGTGTAAACTGAAATAAACATCCTGTACCGTTCCTCCTCTAGCTCACGCCTTATAAACATGAATAACAGCACTCGTGCGTAACTAGTAGTTGGAAAATGCATGTATTTAGATACATGTACACGTTTCGATTTATATTGTTAGCGATACAGACAATACACATTCGAACAAGGTAAGAAAAGCCATTTTATCTATTTTATACCGTTTTATTCCATGATTTTAACGGTTTCCTCCTTTGCATTTTGCTTTGTTAAAAAACGACTTGCTCACAATCAGAGCCGTTCTGTGTCGAAAACGAGCTTAAATGCCAGATTGCACGGTTTTAGTGGAATTGGCAATCACATGTATACATGATTACATGGTTGTAACTGTAACAGTTACTTAGATCTATGGAAAAATGAATTTTAATAGGTGGGCCCTCGCAATTACAGCTGTACCAACAACTCTCACCTCACGATTTCCGACAACTGGTTACGCACGAGTGCTGTTATTCATAATGTATTAGGCGTGAGCTAGGAGGAACGGGTACAGGATTTTTATTTCAGTTTACATACTGTGACAAAGGGATAAAAAATTAATCCTCACTGGATAGCGGATAATACATGGTTAATGCTAGGCTATACGGATGCAATAATCAACGAGGTATCATTGGTTAGACCTTAAACAGTCTACAACAGGCTAGATGTTAGTAAACTGCTCCCACACGCACACCAAACGTGATCATCGCGTACGAGTTCGTGTTTCTAGCTCCCCCCCCCCCCAGCAAAGAAAGCTCTTGAGGTAGAAGTTATAGAGCAAATCTTCATATATATTTTCCAAGGGTTTTAAAGAATTTTCCTATAAAGCTTATAACTCCTCTATCAGATCTATCTTGCAAAGATTTTGCAATATGCTAGCACTCTGGTAATGGCACCATTACCCTGTAACAGCCAATTATATATATTACCCATCAACATCTTTGATAATTTTAGTAAATGACATGACTTCTGAAAAGTGCAAACCATAAGGTAAGATTTCCAAATTGGCTATATCATCCAAGTAAGCTATTTTTGCAACACAGATATGGACATTTGAAAACAAATATGCACCCAAAGTGTTACGTAGTTACTTTTCTTCATTATTCCTATATAAATGATTTAAGACACTAATATAGTTTGATATTTTTTTAATGTGAATGTGCTTACTAACTCTTTTTGTATTAAAGAATGTTTATGTACCTTTTTACCTTTTGGAAACTGCAATATTATGTCTCTATCTTTTATAAGGTTTGAGTTGTTGAGTTTTGAACATGGTAGCCCCATATCACACAAAATGTGAAATTTATTTCTGTGGCTCTTTTGTTAGGGTACAATCAAGTTTTCTTTCACGCAGAGGTACTCGATTTCTTTCCCATTTATTTTCTACACATTTTGTCCATATCTGGAAAGCCTCACTTGTTTTCATGGGAAAGACTTGATAGTTCAATCTTTGTATGTACATCTTAAGGACAGAAAAACAGGGTGGAGGTAAGCTCATGTTCATGCCATTTAAAATATCCAGTATATCTGTATGGCTTTGAAACATGTCGTACTGCAGCTTATTCACAATTACATAAATAGCACATGTTAGGGCTTCATACATGTATCACTGATGAGTGCCTAGAGCAATTCTTTATTTGTTTTCCTACGCTTCTTAGAATGTTGATGAACTAGTGGGGATGGGGTTCTCTATCAGTTTGATAGAAATAACCTTTCTCAGAATGTTGATGAACTAGTGGGGGAGAGGTTCTCTATCAGTTTGATAGGAATAACCTTTCCTTGGTACTAACACATCGGCACATTGGTAGTGTCACAATCTGTTAAACAGTGTATTACTGTAGATCTCTTCCCCCATATTCTTGCCAATGCTGTTGACATTCAGAAGGTGCACCTTTTGTTGCATACACCATTGTTGAACAAAACACCCAGGTTATCCTCTGCGAGAATGTTTGTAAGACTTTATAGACTGCTGCTTATACATTGTATATATGTATCAGTGACAAAAGCAACATGCCCTGCCTTTAGTGCCTGGTTGAATACTGGTGCCATCAGATCCATGAAGGTGAAAGGAAAAGCTACTATGCTCTGTAGTCACGGCATTAACATCAACGCTATGTGCAGCACTACATGGCCAATCAAATCTTCGTTCAATGTGTGATTGCAAGCCATGCTGAAGTTTGGACTTGTCAGTTTTGGTGGAAATTCTATCATGAGTTGACAATGACCATGGTACAGGACCCAGAAGGAACGGCAGTGTTAACTCAAGGTCAGCATAATGTCCAATAGAAAGAAGGTCATGCTTCCAAAAGACGCACCTTTAAGCTCTCATCTGGCTGTTTACGTTTTGTAAATTGGACAATTTCTTCTTGCTTGACCTCACAAGCATCAAAACTTGATTAGCTTGTAGCATTTTATGGGGGATGTGAAAGACAGATTTTTTAAACTAAAAGTGAGTCAATGAAGTCTGCGACAGCCTTTCTGCTAATGTCATCAGCCTCAATAAGATTCTTAGCTATGCCAGGCTTAGCAGGCACACCGAAAGACAAAAAGTACAGTTCATTGTCTTTCAAAACTAGAACTAAAAGGATTGGTGAAGCCAGAAACTGCCTCTAGTACTCATTCCACTTTGCATCTGAGCAGATTGAATATTTCATTTCAGTGCATTGAAGAGTTGTTTCAATATATTGAGCTCTGATGTGATGAGTAATATACCATTCCATCTGCAGTACGAAGCGTAGTTCTAGTTGCTGAAGAATATAATACCTCTTTATTGTTTGCCTGATAGTTATGTCAAAAGCATTTCTCAAGCAAAGAACCAATGGCTGTGACACACTAAACCCATTTTGTTCGAGAAGTTCTTTGCATCTGCGATGTGTATCAGACAAAATGAGTGTAATCAGATACACAGGTACATCTGTGCATAGTTGTTGTGATCGTTTGCAATAAACATTGGGAACAAGGCATACAGATAGAGATGACATGCAATTCAAAGTTGTTTTCCTTGTAGCCCTAATTAGTGTCAACACCATCTGAATCATATCCATATACCTTGCCAAGAACTGAGCTGTTTCACAGTGACTGTCTTTCAGAACTTCCAATTTGAATGCATGGTATATATACTGTTTATGTGAGCAAACAGCGAAGGTTGATAGATCACATTATATTATTAGTTTAAGTCACCATAAATTAATAAGGAACCTCAATTTATTTCAGCCTTATAAATTTTCTAAATTCTCTGACAGACTTCATACATGTATAGTCAACAACTTCTATACTGATACTCAGAATAACTTATGTATTATTTGGTAACACACTTAACAGTTAAAGTTCAAGGCATTTATTAAATGAATTCTTAAAATAGGTAAACCTTGTTAAAAGAAGTACATAAAACTGTGCAAGCATGCAAATAAGTATAAACAGGGCTTGTTAGAGACATTAACTTAAATGTTTAATGCTATTGTGAAGGTAACATACATAACATGGACCTGAAAAATAGTGTAAGTGACCATAATAAAATACTTTAAATCATATAAGTAGCAGCCTTATAGATTTACTATATTCTGTGACATATGTAATACACGTATAGTCAATAAATACCATATTGATACTCGGAAATAACGCAGGAAACACTAAGTAACGTATACAACGGTAATTACTCAAGACATTTATAAAATCAATACTAAAAATATATAACAGTGTTATAAGGAGTTCGTCAGCATGCAAATATGTACGAACATTTCATGGTTGAGACATTATCAGGGACGTTTAATGCTATTTTGGGGGATTACGTATATAACGTGCTGTTACACATTAACGCTGCCACTCTCAGAGGGCTAACATCTTTTATTGTGTGTCTTATATAATGTAGTTTTAGAAAATCATAGTGTACAAAATTCCCCCTGGGGGAAGAGGGGGTCTATAGCCAGCTCAAGGCCTATAAAAGTCTACATAACTTAAGGAGGCATTGTAATTCCGGAGCTACTCGCACATACTAAGTAGGGACGTAGATGAAGTCTCGAACAAAGATTTGCAGTTTATGATTTCGGTATTTCCTGATCATACTCACTTACTATTTTTGGTTCTTAAGTCCCTCCAGATAGATGCTAGTGCTTGTGTAAAGAATTGATAACTTCATAGGCGATCGATATTAAACGTGTATATTTTACACTTTAATGTGTCATGTGTACTTGTATTTGATGCGATAGGATTTCAAGATAGTGGATATTATATTGTTTGGTTTACAAAGAATGCTATCTACGTATAATAGTCAGGATTAGGCCCAGATATTTTATACACCAGAGTGTTTTTTTTTCGACCCGGGTTCTAGTTTAAAACATTTTGATATGCGAATTCCACTGTCCCTCCCACGTGGTTTGCTTTTCTCATCTACCGATGGCTTTGAGAAGACCCTCAGTCACTGTCTACAAAATGGATCCCAATTCGTTGTCATTGTGGGGTAAGTGTTGCTATATATTCTGAATTGATGAACCAATCATAAAACATGCTTATTTTCGAGATTTCTATTTGTACATTTGCATGTTTGCTGCTGCAAGGAGACGAATTTAAATTGTCGCTATGTAAGCCTATGTAAAATAACAAAACAATTAAAAAACAAGGACCCTACAAGGTGACCTATCAAAGACTATAGATACACCTTCAATGCCACTGCTATGTTGAAAATCCTGAACTGGCCCCGCTAGGACCAATGTTGCATTTGTAGCAGACTCATGATGATGTACACGGTCATATCCGAGTTTTAGTTATCCCAGCATCGCGTTACCTTGTTCGAAATACCAAAGTATAAAGACATACCCACTCACTGATCCCCCAAGAGCCAATGTTGCATTTGTAGCAGGCTCATTGTGATGTACAATGTAATATCCGACCTTTAGTTATCTCAGCATCGCGTTACCTTGTTCGGAATACCAGAGTATCAAGACATACTCACTCACTGACCCCCCCCCCCACCTAGAACCAATGTTGCATTTGTAGCAAGCTTATGATGATGTACAAGGTAATATCCGACTTTTAGTAATCTCAGCATCGTGTTACCTTGTTCGAAATACCAGAGTATCAAGGCATAACCACTCACTGGCCTACATACATATTTTAACTCGCAGGACTATTACAGGTTCACAAACTTTCCCGGGAATGTTATCCTCTGGAACGCCCTCTTTGCTAACACATCGCTTCCCCCCCCCCCCAATTGCACGGTTTAGCAGTGCTGTCAGCCAGGTGCTGCATGTGTCTACCTACTCATGATTTTTTTTCTTTTAACTATACTAACACCCCTTCTCGCACTGTACAAACTCATTTCAACACTTTTTATATTTTTTTTCAGCTAACAACCACCACTTGGTATATGTATGACACCCTCTCGAGGATTAAGATGAAACGGAAGATAGAAATATGTGACCCTTGGCGAGGTGGGGCCTTTGTAGCCTTAGTGGTGTAACTTTGACAAATTTGGAAGAGGCTTACTAGACATCGCTACATACCAAATATCAAGACGCAAGTACAAGACTAGTCTTTAAGTTTTTTTTCCTAAATAAGCCCATTGCAATATACCACAATCACTCATGTGACAACATGAATGTTTTGCCATTTCTTCTCATTATTTTTCATGACTACGCAGAAATAGTCTGTCAAACATTATACTACAAAAATCCTTTGAGGCGTAATTCCCCTTGAGGGAGTGACATGTTATCTATTACAGAAAATTCAATATAACTTACCGAAAACTAAGAGAGAATCTGCCATTTTGAATATCTTTTATCTCTTTACACAATACACTCCATTGAATATAACAGCCTGTCTTGTGATAGGAGCAACTTCATGACACAACCAATTACATAAAATATTAGTTTATGGAAAACTGAGATCAACCTGCCATATCCAGTCTGCTTACATGTACAACTATCGTCGCTCTTAAATAACGCTTAAAACTAGAATCGAATCTAAAATTGGAAACAAGGTCATTTTGTTGAATTGAATCACGTATTGAAATGCAATCACTCTTTTGTTAATATTCTCACAGCTAATTGCCTTCATTGAAATCAGTTTGTTTGAGGAAAAAACGTAACTATCATTTCAATTGGTCTTCTTCTAAATTCAATTTGAAATATTTTCATGGATACCAACAGTATAGCTGCAAACCAGTTTGTACAAATGTGTAGGCTGATCTGTACCTTTGCTGTCCTCATATAATAAATCTCAGTTTTCTCAGGGGACGATTCGCCGTTCGTCGCACCGTTCACGCGCTACAGAAAAGGAGCACTGTCACTTATTTAAGTACTTATGAATTAATATAGTTCAAAATCTGTCCGAAAATGCCTGTTGTGTCGGTGGCTGAGACGTCTGAGTCGTCACTGTTTGCCAAAGAAGATATTTACTGGTATCAAAGTGTGAAAAGGACGTCATAGCATTGCGGTACACAAGTAGGAATGTGCTTTTCATTTGGTACGGCTTTTGGAAACAGGAAGTCTGCAATACCCGGGGCAATAAAATGACATCTGGTTGACCTTATAATCGTGTATCGTCTCTTAAAATACACATCACCGAAACTGTGTTTAGATCTGTGTCTACATGTTATTACCCCTTTAGGCACTAATAGATTATTCCATCTGGCTTGATACTTTAAACTTGGGATGGTCTATTGTGTCACGGTATTGAGGTGTCACGTGTTACAATTTGCGAATCTATTCCTGAAAAATCGTTTTGTCCACTAGCAGGCACACAGTGAAGACCCTGATGAAATCTAGGTCTTTACTGTTTGCCAAAGTACACGATAAGGAGTTATAGGTATACAAGGGTTGAAACCCAAAATGGAAATTTCGCACACAGCGCAGACCAATAACAATGTGGTATGTCTGACCAGCAAATGCTCAGACTTGCCTGCGCATACGCGCAGTCTGATCAGAGACTTTGCTAGCTTTAATATTCTATGAGTGTTTAAGTTACTGACCATCGTTTGGAGCCGTAAGCTAAAAAGGTGGCTGCATAGGCTCGTTGCATTCACGCCACATTGATGGCGGCAATCTTATGACACGGCTACCGCTCGAGGCAGGGTCAACATAAGTTGCTGTAAAATAACTAGCAATCCCGTATGGCATAACTGGGGTAATAAAACTGCATTGCATTTTCTTCAAACAGCAAAGGGGGCGCAGTGGCTCGGTGGTAGAGTGCTTGACTTGAGACCGAGGAGTTGCGGGTCCAAGCTTGCATTGTGTCCTCGATCTTTGCTCAGTACATGATCAACATAGGTTGGCCCGTCCCGACATAGCTTAATTTTTGACTGGGACGTCACACACACACACAAAAATCAAACAATACAAAAACAACTATAATTAGACTGGTTTGAATTTGTTTGTGCTAATTCTTTACATAACAGTCAACAATTTTTTTACAGTCATGTCGGGACAATTCCCCGTCATCCCGGCTTGAACCAGTACACAGCAGCGGATAAAGTGTCGAAGTCTTGCCCAGTGACTGGTGGGTCTCGGACTCTTCTATCCCTTTCTATCCCCAGTTTGTGACGTATATAGGTCACTGCCGCCAGTCTAACGCTCTACCAGCCAAGTCACTGCCAGGCGGCAATGGTTTACAGGCTGGTTTAAACATGTTAAAGTTTTCACTAGGCACAGCTAAATACTGTCTGTCAGTCGCATAGATAATATTTGAGAAAAGAGTCAAACGACTTTGACCAGCCGCCTCTATAGATCAGGCAGGCTCGTTACCGCAAAATTCATGATTTTTTTATGCAACAAACGGGTCAGCCTGCACATCCCTGCCGTCTTAAGATTACTGCTAGTCAAGTCAGTAGAGCGTACGGAAGTTTAGTGAAAATGGGGTGCTAGTTTGAAGGTAGATTTTGTTGGTGCATCATGCGGCATCTGAATGGGGTCTGACTTGCCCGTAAGATGTTCATCTGCGGTAAAGATTTATAAATAAGGTACTATTTGAACAAAGATTTTTAATTAAAAACGATGGGTGTTGTCCCTGATTGATATTTAACCTGGGTTTTCGCTACTAACAAATGTCCTTAAACGGGAATGTACAAAACACATAATCCGGCGAAACGCATCCAGTGAAGACACAGCTCGACTGTCGCGCGTTGATGCATATGACCTGGGTTGCACTGTTCAATCAGGTCAATCCAGATGTGGTGCGACGAAACTATTTAACATCATTCCCGTATTAGCCATTCCTTAATGTAGATATAAGGCTCATCTAGTTTCAAGCAGTTTAGATCCGTAGCCGGACATTTTACGACTCGATCTACATCCAAACTGCTTATACATATTAGCAGTTGCCATCTCTTGTGATCTTAACATATTTGTTAATACCAGGCCGCTTAGCGCAGTCGGTAACTACGGATGCGTGTCTGACTGCAGATCAAGGTGTCAGTGAGTTTGATCCCGGCCCGGTCCGATACTTTAGTGAAGATTGATCATGAAATAAATTAATTTCTACGGTCATTCTCCACCATTCCGTTGATTCATTCAAGAAGGTTTTGATGGGGTAGTGAGAGCTGGTTGGTTTGCTTAATTTGTCTTCCTGGTGTCTCGTGATGGTTGAGAGGCTCTTCCTCGCGGTGCCACGGGGTTGTCTGCGGTTTGTGATTGTGGTATTTCCTGATCATACTCACTTACTATTTTTGCTGTCAGTGAAAGGCAAAAGTATGTGCACGAAGTTTTGGTTACCGCTTGTTCAAGCTTTGTTATGTGAACTGAAAACCGACATGATCGTAGCTGCTGACTTGGACGTAAAACAAAAAAAAAAAAAAAAAAAACATAAAACTTTTTGTTAGGATACAACACGTCTCTTATCTTCCATTTATGCCTAATGAAATATCCTGAATTGGACCAGTCCACTTCCGCTGTTGGGCGGTATTTGTCATGTTTATTCAAATTTTAATAGATAATTATGTTTAGCAAACTATGGCGACCCTGATCAGACGGCGAACCATGCGGCGTCTAATCTGGATCAGCACTGTTAGTCAATTTCCCAAAAT
Source organism: Loripinus fragilis (assembly GCA_964019695.1). Classification (NCBI taxonomy): domain Eukaryota; kingdom Metazoa; phylum Mollusca; class Bivalvia; order Lucinida; family Lucinidae; genus Loripinus; species Loripinus fragilis. The sequence continues at coordinate 66,041,488 of OZ026530.1, forward strand.
AAGGGCGGGTTAACCCGGCCTACACAGGCCCTCTAACCTCTTGTTTTCTCCCCTGGAGCATCTAAACACTTTCTTAACCGATGGAACCTTTCTTCTACTTTGTAAGGGATTCTACAAGGTTTTCTGAATTACCGAGACCCCCACCTAATCCTCCCCAATATAAGTTGGGTGTTCAAAAGCATGCGCGGATCCAGAGGGGGTGACAGGGGGTTCGGACCCCCTGAAAAATCACAAAAATATAGGTTTTCTTGAAATTCTCGAAAATTCTCAAAGCTATGAAGCCAGCATTCAATGTGGACCATAATATGCACGCCGGCGAAACGCCATTTAAATTGCGTTTCGCTGTCGGGCCGACATTAGTCCGCTTTAAGTGGTATTTGGATCCGCTCTCCCGGTCTAAAATTATTGTCAGTGTTGCAGAGTTGGACCCCCTCTGACAAAACTTTCTGGATCCGCGCATGAAAAGAATCAATATATCGATAATCCGATGCAATTCCGACCGGCTCTGATCCGGGGTTACATTATGTTGAATACGTATCTCGAGCGTGTCCGAGTGTGTAGACCAGGCGTGTAGAAAAATGTGTTTATTCATACGCGCTAAATGGTCTCTTAAACGTTTTTCGCATCAAAGGCACCGAATTATGAGGGTTCGAATTTATGTGCCGATTAAATGCCCAGTTTGCTTTGGGCCAATAGGTGTCCCGGACTCGTTTACAAGTCATATTGTTGGTTTTATTTTAGGAGAAACATGCGCTCAGGGTCGTTCTACACGCCTGTTTCGAGAGACTCTGATGTATTTAGGCGGCTAGTAGTGAAAGTTTAGCGTACTATCAGACTCATTTTTTTTTCTTTTTATTTATTTTTCATATAGCCATTGTACATTCGAACATTACCAAGCCAGTTCTCGACATCTACGAGGATAAAAACTCCCCTAAGTAACAAGCCTTCGAATATGAAACGCATTTACAGGAATTTGCACACATTATTACAAAAACAATAATATGGGGAAATAAAGTAAAAACATGCACGCGTGCACGGCCGATGCATTAATATTGCAGCAAAGACTGCTATTGGTTTATAAAGCCAATACTTGTTCTGAAACACTCGTTATCGGGTATATACGGAAATCTCCGATCAGCAGAAAGTAGTCCCGTAAATATTAAATTTCACACGGAGCCGTTTCCGTAATGTACTCATCAGGTCTGTCAAATTGATTTAAGGTGTAAAGGAGACATTATTGTGCGTACAGGAATTCAGTGAACAACGCTTTTTTGCGTTTATTTCGTTATGTGCGGACTGATCGCACAATGACCATCAGAATTTAATACATATATGAACTGCGTAATTGGTGAAATTTTTTTCGTTACAAAATGTATTGTCAAATGGGCTGTGATATGATGGAATTTGTCCTCATTTGAGCATCTGCATTTTTTAATTTACCCTAAATGCACCTTTGTACGGATCACTGCCTTTAGTTTACTATCGATAAATAATTATACGATTTTATAAGACGAAGTAACGTGTTAGGAGAAGGGTTTCTTATCATATCAAAATCAAATGCGAATTATGGCTATAGTTTGATCACAGAATTTTGGCATACAAGAAAATATTGAGGCCTTCCCAGTGGGTACCCGTCCGCTTATTCCTATGGAAAGAATCTCTGTGTTCCCCTGTTCCTCAATTTAAAATCTTGATTTTCTGTGTTCTCTGCTCCTTCATTGATCATCAGATTTTTTTTAAAAAAAAACTTGTTTTATGAATAAAATTGAACTTTCTATCTGTTTGTTCAAAATACTGATTTGTTGACACCAGACAATGCAAAACATTCATGCCAAAACGTAATTCCAGACAACTATAAGTGATAAGATAAAATAATCAAAGGGCTCACCCGTCAGGTGTGATTCAAGTGAAAAAATAAATAAAATACATGTAACAATAAACATAATTCTGAGGTCGGAAAGAGAAACTAGTGTTCATGGTGATGGGGTGGGAATGTGCTTGGAAATAGGTTGAACAATATATCAGCTGATGTCATATTTTTTTGTTTGGGGTCAATTTGTTTTTAGGATGGCTCAGAACTAAATGTTCATGCGAAGTGCATCATAGGCTATAAATAATGCACCAGTCATTCATCCAAGCCTCTGAGCAGGATGGGGATGTAATATGCTGTGCTTTTACTTTTACGTTGTCTCCACAATGCGGAGGAAATGTAGGGGTTTGATAGACCTAGACAAACATTGCTGTGCAGTTTAAAAACAGACTACGGGGGAGAACTGTCATGGTTTTGCCAGCTAGCTGCCCTCACAGTATGGTGGTTACTATGGGGAACTGTAGACACAAAGTCAAAGTCCTCGAAACTCCTCTGAGCTGGGGTGTTCACAAATGACTGGTGCATAAAGACGAAATAAATTATGTGCACCATTCATTTGTAGCCACGCACAAGCCGGACAAATGCGCTGTTAGTACAAGGTCATATCAGAGACCTGTAGCCAGAAAATCAAAACCCCCGCCGTTGCCCGGCTCTGTGGGCCGTATTTGCGAAAAACTTGTGTTATAGACGATGTTGAACAGCCTCATTATATTTGTTTTTAATATCATTATCTGTTGCACTTGAAATATTTGTCCTAGAACTGTCGATCAAGTAACACAGACCACGACGCGAGAAAACCTGTCTTCTGGGTTTCCGTCAAAGCGAGTCCCAAACCAGTCCCTTCGGCTAAACAGGCTAGATAGAAAATTGAATTTTTTTCGCACAAGGCAAGTCTAGGGATGGTTATTCTCAAAAAGCAGACAACAAAGTTGCTGATGAGACTGTGTGGATGCGCAGGCTGGTCTGGGCCTTAATTATTACAAATCAATGGACAGGTTTTCTCAGTCGCGGTCTAATTGCTCTATGTGTCATTTAACAATGACATATATAAGAAAACAAGATGCGACATTTGATTATCGTGAAATATGATAACTCAGACAGAATTGTAATATGTGCAGTCTATTCAAAGCATTTTCAGTGAAATTATAGACATACCTAAAGTTATTGTTTTCTTTATCATATACGAAAGTAAACATGGTATTCATTGAACTGTATAAACCACGTGCTTCCCATATGAAATACACTGAGGGAAAATAAGGATTTTTCTAAAGTTATTTTATTTCACAAGAGATTCCAGACTTATTTTCCTATCATATATATTCAAAAAAGCAATTGTATATTAGGCGGTGCTTTATTATATGTATGTGCAAAATTCTGGTCCAAAATTTTATCATTAAAGACATTTTAAAAAAGAAAAACGATGTTCACTGAATTTCTGTACGGACTATAGTCTTATTTTAAGACCAGCGTTCCTATCGATCGTTCTAAAATTAAGTGTATAAAACGTATGTCTTGTATGCCGCGCCCGTCGTGGATTCTCTCTCGACGTGGGTCATGCTCTACATTCCTGAATAAATGACATTTTATTTCGTTTCGGTTCTTCACAATGAACTACACAATGTAAAACACATACATGCCTACTCTATTGTAGCCTTATTTAAAAAGAAATCCTGCAAGTAACATACTTGGGATAATGGCAGAGCATTATTTTGTTTGTTCTGACGTTTTACGTCACAGTCAACAATTTTCAGACATGTCGGTACTATAGGTAGCTTAACGGTCAAAGAATAATAAAGCGACTAGCAAAGGCTCTGATCAGACTGCGCGTATGCGCAGGCTGATCTGTGGCCTTGCTATTCGCATATACCACATTGTTGGAATATCATGTCGCGGCTCAAATACTCTGCTCTTACATACATATTGGAGACAGTATAGACATGAACGAAAAGCTACTAATTTATGTCTCATCCGAGATTTTAAATAATCAATGAAAAAATAAACGGTCTGAAATGAGATCAATATGCTGAGCTGTCTTCACGTCTTATTGCACTTATGAAATGTGTTTGCACTCCATCAATGGTGTACTGTCCCGACATAACCGATTTGTTTTGACTTGGGCAAAAAACATCAAAATAAACAAACATCATTTTTGTTTGGTCAAATAGTAAAGATTCTGTTAAACCAGTGAGTCAAATCATAAACGTGTTGTCCAAAATGCTGCAGCATTTTGTTGGTGAGTTATACCTGTATGATAATTTTGGCCTCGACGCGAGAAAACCTGAATTCTAGGGTTTGCGAACAACAAAGGCACAGACCAGCCTGCGCATCCGCGCAATCTGGTCAGCGCCTTTATTATTCGCATTTTGGAAAGTATGATTATCTATACTTTTTTTATTATTTTTTTTTATTTATTTCTGAAACATGTACATTATAGACATAGATGAACATGTATTATAAATAGGATATAACCCATATAACGATATATAGCTGTATTAACATAGCTTTTCAACACAAAGTTATCCTGTCTATATACTGTAACCTTACAGTTGTATATTCTACACAATATGTTAAGAAATAATTTTGATTTAACAAAAAAAAGGAAAAATTGCCATTGCGGAAGAAAAGGTAAAAAATTACATATGCAAAAAAAAAATGTTCAGAAAGCATCTGTTACTTCCTCATATAAATAGTAGAGAGAGAGAGAGAGAGAGAGAGCTGTCGCATTTTATGTATTAAGAGTGTTTGGGTGTATTGCTTTTTAATCCTCAATCAAAGATCTGAGAATTCCCCATATCTTGTTGAATTGGGCAAGTCTCTAATTCATGAAATAAATTTGTTTTTGCTTGCGGCGCTCTCGCCGGAAGCATTTGTGTTGGAATAGTGATACCCTCTAGCTGGTTGTCTATTTATTGCGGTCGGCCATGGCGGGCCGCTTATATAAACGTCAGTCAAAACATACATCAAAATCAGGTTTTGACTGAACCCTTATACTCTGCTTAAGGTATGTTTTAATGGTAACCGAACTACAACTACTATACTGTTGGTGTTTGTCATATTGTCATGTTGTGAGTAACAGTTTTCACAAGGTTTGAATGCCAACAAATATTTGTGCTGCCAAATATCGAGTGAAATAGATTTCAAGATAAGCAGATAAGGAGATTCACAAGAAGACAGTCCGCACATACTATTTTGTTTGTTTACTGATTGATTTGATTCTTTACGTCCCATCAACAATCTTTCAGTTGAACAGGGACGGGTCTTCCTGGGTTGAACCAGTACTAAGCTAGGATAAATGTGTCTTGCTCAAGGATGACAACGCAACATACGGGAGCGCAGTGGCTCAGTGGTAGAGCGGTCCGTGTATTCACCGGATCGGACCTAATCACCGGATTGAGCCCGAAATTGGCTATTTAGCTCATTTTTAAAACATTTTTTTATTATTATTATGTTTGTAAAGTATGGATATAGTCACGTGATATCAAGTGGAAAACATGTGTTTATGAGCGGGCAATAAAAAAATGCAGAAAATCCTATTTTCTGCTTGAAAAAAGACTTTTTGGTAAATGAGAATAGAAGATAAGATGCTAGTAGATGTCAGGACGGAAGAAGAGCCCGAAATGTTCACAGCCAACAAAGAAAAAGCGACGTATGAAATCGAAGGGTGATTCGCCAGGCGATGTAAACAAAGGACCCAGTGCAAGTGCAACGGGTGGGGTGAAGGACATAAGTACAAACTCAGGTACAAATACAATATTAATACAAGAGAATACTGGAACATCAATCAAAATGCAGGCTCAACAACCTCAACAGATGCAGTCCCCCCCACCCCAGGCTCAACAACTTTCCTATCAAAGTAACGTGCAAACGCCACCACCGACGCAAGTTCAGTCACAAGTCCACATGCCAATGCAATTACCGTACTCTCCCTCTCAACAGTCATCCCAAATGAGCAATACAAATTACAGTTTTCAATACAGACCAGATTGGGCTACAGAAATATTAGACAATATGAAAGAGATGAAAAATGAACTATCCAAGTTGAGCGGCATAGAGAAGAGCCTAGCCAACCTCACCATAAAATTCAGTAAATTAGAAAACAAAGTCGGTGCTATGGAAACTGTAGTAAACAACTGTGAACAAAGCTGTACATTTCTTAGTTCAGTATATGATACACAGTCTGCTGAGTTGAAAGATACTAAGAACAATCTGAAAGAAGCTAAAGAAAGCATTCAATCACTGAGACAGAAATGTGTAAATCTTGAGCAGAAGATGGATGATGAAGCCAAGAACAAGATTAAGCTTGAGAGTAAGGTTACAGATTTAGAGGCTAGAAGCATGAGAGAAAACTTACTTTTTCATGGCATTCCTGAATCCCACAATGAGAACTGTGAGCTGCTAATAAGACAATTCATGGCTACAGAACTAAAAATTGAACATGAAATTGTGGATGCAATGGATTTGGACAGAGTACATAGAATTGGAAGGTATGCAAAAGGCCCAAATTTTGTGAGACCAATTGTAGCTAAGTTTCATAAATATGCAGATAGAGAGAGAGTAAGAGAACTAGGATACAACATGAGAGATGAGCTACAGGCTAAGAAGCTAGCAATCAAACCTCAATTACCAAATTCTGTTATGCAGAAAAGAAAAGAGCTAGGACCTGTCTTTGAGAAAGCTAAGAAAGATGGTAAAAACCCTAGATTCATCATGGATAGGTTATTCATTGATGGAGTTGAATACACAGTCCCATCATAGGGGTGTCCAGAGGAGAATCTATCATTTCTATCCTGGAATGTTTGGGGATTGAAAAGAAAACTATGTGATGTAGATTTTTGTAATTACATTAGCAGATATGATGTAGTGGTTCTAGGGGAAACTTGGTTGAACCAGAATACAGGTTTAAACTGTGAAATTGATGGTTTTGAATGTGAACATGTATATGCAAATAAAAGCATAAAAACTAAGAAAGGAAGGTACAGTGGCGGAATCTCATTGTACTATAAATCTTATCTTAAAAATCATATAACTATTGTCGAAAAATCTACTTTAGGTTTTATTTGGTTTAAAATAGATGGAAAGATATTATCTGACGTAGATCTGTATGTCTGTTATTGCTACCTAAGAGATAAAAAGTCACGTATTTTGAGGCATGAGGATGTAGACCTATATGAAATCGTAGAAAATGGCATCTCTAATTATAAACCTCATGGCAACATTTTAGTTACCGGTGACCTTAATAGCCGAACTGGTGTTGATAGGCAATATACAGACTATTTAGAATACGACAGGTACATATCAAGTGGTATTGATGAGTTAATACGGTACGATGACATTCCGCAACGAGTAAACAAAGATTGTGTATTGGATTTTAACGGTAAACGTTTACTTGAGCTATGTAAAACCACTCAACTACTGATAGCCAATGGACGAATCGGACATGATACAGGTTTGGGAGAATATACATTCATTGGCTGCAATGGGCGGAGCGTAGTCGATTACCTTCTTTTATCACGTGATTATTTCGACAATGTCGTAAACTTCCAAATATGCGCCCCCACTGAATTTTCAGATCACTCAGGCCTATCATTTGAGATTAAATGCTACCTGAATGAAGCTGAAAATATTGCTAACGAATCGCATTCGAGGTTAAAAAAGCTAAAATGGTCTTGTGATAAAATTGAAAGTTTTCGACAAACACTACATGAAAAGCATATGTGCTACAACGAGGTGTCAGCGATGTTAGACAACTCAAACACATTGGACTCAGTGGATCAAGCAGTTGATAAATTTTCGACTTTACTTTTCAATGACGCTTTTCAGCATTTTGGTGTTACAGAATCGAACATAAACAGAAATAATCGAACATGCTACAAACAGAACGAGTGGTATAATGATAAATGTAAAACCGCAAAGCGAAACTTCATGCATGCAAATAAACTTTATAAACAAAATAAAACTGTAGAAAATAAGCAGGAGCTGACACGCTGCAGGTCAAAATTAAACAAAGAAAAACGCAGGGCACAGGCCATACACAAATTTGAACAAGGACAGCACATCTCTAGATTAGCAAAAACAAACGCAAGGTCATTTTGGAAATCAATTAAAAAGCATTATAAAAAGAAAAAGAAAATTAACCCAGATGCTACACCTAGCCCTAACGATTTCCTAAATCACTTTTCGGAAGTATTCGGGTCAAATATTAACCAATCTAATACTGACCCAGTGAATAATGACAATGCAACCTTAATTAACGACCTTGACATTGAAATATCAATCGAAGAAGTACAAAAAGTGGTTAAAAATCTTAAAACACAAAAAAGCCCTGGGATAGATGGTCTGATTTCTGAGGTCTTTCAATCGTCTATCGACATTCTATGCCCACTGCTGGTTAAGATATTTAATGTTGTTTTCTCGACAGGCTGTTATCCGAAATCATGGTCAGAGGGTGCGATCACACCTATATTCAAAAAAGGAGACACTCACGATGTTAATAACTATAGAGGCATAACTCTCATCAATATTTTGTCAAAAACTTATTCCCACATTCTTCATAACAGACTTCTGGCCTGGGCTGAAGAATATGAGAAGATAAACAAGTGCCAATTCGGATTCCAGCCACACAAGTCGACTGTTGATTGTATATTCTTATTTCATAGTATAATCGCCAAAACAATCAGCCAAGGGCATAAATTATATTGCTGCTTTGTTGACTATCGCAAGGCATTTGACACAGTAAACAGAAATTTCCTATGGCATAAGTTAATTGAAAACAACCTTAGTAGCAGAATGGTTCAGAGTTTAAAATCTATGTATCAAAATGTAAAAACATGTATAAAAGTTCAAAACAATTACACAACCTTCTTCTCGTCTCATGCAGGGTTAAAACAGGGGGACCCCCTCTCTGCGATATTGTTCGTCCTGTTTATCAATGACCTTGTAGAAGAGGTCAGTCTAAACACTAACCAGGCTGCATTCTCTGTTCAAGATATCAATCTGTTCATGCTTTTTTATGCAGACGATATCGTGTTATTTTCAAAATCGCCCAGTGAGCTACAAAAAATGTTAAACAACCTTCATGACTACAGTCAAGCCTGGGATCTCACCGTAAATACAGACAAAACACAAACAATGATTTTTGAAAGAGGCAGACCTACAACTTTTGAATTCAGATATGGAAATACTACCCTACAAGCAGTTGACAATTTTAAATACCTTGGTGTAACCTTTTACAAAAATGGAAACTGGAACAGCACACAAAAATATATTGCAGAACATGGATCCTTTACCCTTCACAATCTGTTAAAAGTGCTATCAAATATACATTTAAATATCCCAGAAAAAATCAAATTATTTGATTCCTTGGTAGGGTCCGTCCTTTCATACGCGGCAGAAGTATGGGGATACCATCCGGCACCAGAAATAGAAAAAATACACACGAGATTTTGCAGGCATACGTTGGGGGTAAAACGATCTACAAACCTTTCTGCACTATACTGTGAACTAGGACGAAAACCACTATTAATTTTCAGACAGCTGAGAATGATAAAATACTGGATAAAACTGCGACAAACTGACGATATTTTACTAAAACATATGTATACTATGCTTATGCATGATGCAAATAACGGTATTACATACAACGACATGAACTGGGCCTCACACATAAAAAGCTTGCTTGATAAACTTGGACTAACATATTTATGGTATTTACCCTCAAATCGGAATATATCGTACCCCAGCATAAAACGTAGAATCATGCTCCAATACGACCAAATTCTGTTATCAAATATAAACGAGTCAACCCGATTAAGCTCATACAGTAAGTTCAAACAAACAACTGAAATCGAAAGTTACTTAAATATCATTAAAAACAAATCATTCAGTATCAGCTTAAGTCGTTTTAGGCTATCGTCACACAAACTCGAAATTGAAATGGGGCGGTATACCGGAACAGAAAGGGAAAATAGGCTTTGTACCCAATGCAATATGCACTCAGTGGAAGACGAGTATCATTTCTTGCTGGTTTGCCCAAAATATATTGAACTGAGGAGAAAATATCTGCCTCGTTACTATTGTCACTGGCCTAATACGCACAAATTCGTGTCTATCATGTCGACTAAGTCAACATATCTAATTAAGAATTTAAGCAAGTACATACATTTTGCGCAGATCAGAAGAAATGAAATTGAAAACCAGCGAATATAGTCCACGGTTGACCGTGAAGTCACTATAGCTTGCCTAAAACTTATCCTGTTTATACTATATGAATATGTGTGCATGCATATGAAAGTGAACGATGTGACAATTCCTGTGCAACGCGAAACGTCCACTCTCTCTCTCTATATATATATACACACACACTAAGTGTGTACTATCCTATTCTACACTGTACACCTACTTTGAACCTGCATTGACTCAACGCCGCAATGGCGACGTTGATACAAAGTGGGTCGGGGTAAACCCAAGTATAAACCACATGGCTCACCCCTCAGCGCTTACGATAAGCATATTTTCTCATACATGAAGCGTCACATCGTGGCCTGAAACAGTTCGAAATTATTTATTTCTCCTTTAGTTTTAAAAGAGAAAAGATGCGCGACTTTGACGTTAAAGACGCTGATGCGCTCGTTACGTCTACGCCGCCTCGACGACACACCTGTGAGTGACGTCGTGACAGCGTAGGCTTGACATCAAGGTGGTAAAATATACATACACTTGTAAAGATAAATGCTCGTAATGTGCCCATCCCAGACACATCTCTTACCCAACCCCAAGCTCGCATATAAAATATTATCTACATGTATTATTGACTCGTGCATACTTACACGCTCCATTTTACGAAACATCAAATCACCCAGACCGCAATTCAACCCGTTATCAACCAAAGGTCGATGAGGGGACATAAAGACTAGCTGCTGTAACTATATGATTTAATAATACACTAACCTGACAATGTTATAATCCATTTTAGTATTTCAATCCTCACCTGCATGGTGTTTATATTATTTATGCGATGGACTCACAGGTAAAAGAGGATTATGACGTAATATTTTTACACCTAAGTTTACCGACTATACCCTAAAATGCGCGATTAAGAATGCAATAGCATTATTCTAGTGGTCCTGCGTGTTTTAATGTATCTACAAAACACGTCTCCGGAGGAACGTACAACTGACGTTAACGCAACGCTATGACGTTAGGTTAACGCCGGTTCTACGATTTTCTGGAACCGTTTTGCGGGCGGAGCGGAGTGAGTATGCACATTACTCCTTTTGGAGAGAAAAAATTTCCACTTGAATACTTTGTTGGCCATAAGCATGGCAGAATGTTTTGTTGCCAATAAAATTTTGTATTGTATTGTATTGTATTGTAAAGTATGCATATGATCATAATAATGATGTCTGGATCATCAAGGTCGGAGACGATAGCTATTATCTGATCGGATCAGGCCCAAAAATGGTCAAATAACGCTATGGTATAATTATCTTATGTTTGTAAAGTATTTGTAGTATCAAATTAATGGCGTCTGTACCAAAAATGGCTTGTTTTAATTTGAGGAAAATTGGTTTCTTTATACTGAACAAAGGATAGACATGCGCATGTCATTTTATGTAAAACACAACAGGTGTGAATTGATAGCTGACCATTGCAAAAAGGGTCCGTTGAGTATGTTTTTTTTTTTGCTGTTTATATCAATATTGATATATTCAAGTGCATACAAATTGCACTAAATACATAATATTTTATGGGACACCCTAAAACGCTGAATTTTCTGCTGAATTCAGCAACTTGCTGATCAGCTAAAATACCCTAAAACGCTGAACTGCTGATTTGCTGATTTTTAAGTAATATGTTTTGAACTTTGTTATGCATAATTATTTGAAGACTTTATGTTTTTTTAATGTTTATCCATGTATTAAATTAGTACTTTGATGATTAAATTGCGTTTTGTTTTTAATTTTTCTGTGGTTCATCGGACAATATTAAATATTGTTTCTTTGTAGTTTAAAAGTCTTTCAATTTATTCAAGCGAAACTTTGTTGATTGATCATTGAAAACAAATTGATGAATTGATTGGATAACTATGACTTTTGGTTTGTTTTCCCTTAAGGTACAGCAAATGAAACCCTTGATAACAGGGTCCAATAAAGTTTTGCATTATAGAATTAACTGACCAATCCAATTAATTAATTAATTGTAACAATTTACATATTCTTTTATGAGACGCATTATGAGATTTCCAACCATGCGATATATGCACCCAACAAAGCCTGCTCAGATCAGCATGCGCACATGCTAATCTGGAAAGAGATTTTGCTAGTCGCTTGAATGTTTTATGACTGTCCAGGTACACGCCGAATAACATTAGGAGTTTCTAAGCTTCAAAATGGGCTGCACTGGCTCGTAAGAGTCAACACTTGTAAAAATGTCATGATACTTTAGTACTTATCGCATATGCGCAAAACCCAAGAATCCCTAGTTTGTGTTGCTCCGGCTTACTTTAAGCTAGAGACCTATATTTTCGTCTCAATTATAATGAACTTTAATACCACCGACTGCTCAGGTGAGCTTGCACATTTGCGCAGGCTCACCTGAGCAATCACTGTTCGAAAATGCGATAGGCGTCAAATCTTCCGAATACACATGATTACTCCCTTATCAATTCGGTAGCAATGCATTAATTTTAAAGCTAGAGACCTATATTTTCGTCTCAATTATAATGAACTTCAATACTACCGACTGCTCAGGTGAGCTTGCACATTTGCGCAGGCTCACCTGAGCAATCACTGTTCGAAAATGCGATAGGCGTCAAATCCTCCGAATACACATGCATTCGGTAGCAATGCATTAATTTAAAGCTAGTGACCAATATTTTCGTCTCAATTATAATGAACTTTAATACCACCGACAGCTCAGGTGAGCTTGCACATTTGCGCAGGCTCACCTGAGCAGTCACTGTTCGAAAATGCGATAGGCGTCAAAACTTCCGAAGGTGTATTCCTGTTTCTCCCACTTTTTGATTTTTAGGTAAATTTGGGGTGGGAAGAACAGGAATTGTGAATAAGGTGAAAAGGTGTTAAAACATAACCTGAGGACATATAGTTTATTTCAGTAAAGGTAAACATAAAACAGGTATTAAACACATACAGGTGATAATAAGTGAGCACATCAGATTACTTAAAGACCAAGATATAATGTTGCAATATGTGGCATTTTATCAAGGTCTGCACTATTTGTTGAGATAAAACATACTTATCATATACAGGTGATAATAATTGAGCACATCAGATTACTTAGGTTTTGCTATAATAATCAAATTCAGACAAACAGTGAAGACCAAGATGTAATGCTGCAATATTAGGCATTTTATCAAGGTGTGCACTATTTATTGGGATAAAACATACTTATCATTGTATCAAGCCGGATTTCTTTTTTTTAAAAATTACATGCCGTTGCAAACTTGTAGCACATTTCTAGAACACATTAAGCAACTATTCATATGTATGAGATTTAATATTGTATATGCGAGCAGAGACAGCTATGACGAATCTTTGCATGAGCATAAGACTCCCGTGCTTAGTAGATTTTGCATGTGCATCGGCATAAGTGATGTATATGCGAGCACAGACGGCTCTGGCGAGTCTGTGTATGTGTACAGGCGTGCTTAAGACTTCATTGCTCGATAATGCGATATAAATTATTCAGTTCAAATTCATTCATATATGCAAGAGATAGGATGCAGCATCGGCGTACTGTACTACGGTGATCTCCCCAGCTTGAAGTCGCAGTTTCAGAGTGCTGAGTCTGTCTTCAAGGTCTCTATACTTCCTCCTCTTAACAGGGCGTGTTCCTCCAGCTGCGTATTGGATTTGCTTGATACTGTTTGATGCCTCAATTTGTTGTAGTGTTGTGATGATGCGGTAGATGTTTGGGTGTGAGTGCTGTATGAGTTTCTTCAATTTGCTGTGCCATCCCTCAAGGTGGTTGGTTGTCCGAGGTCCTTCAGTGTTGAAATGGTTCCATGTCTCTTTGTCTGTTTCCACCCATTGCTCTGTTATGTAATCTGTAAAAACACTGACATCTACAGGAAGCTGAGCATCTTCTAAATCATTCAAGGCTTCAAACCATACATCTGCAACTCCTAACACTGGAACTAGAGGAAGTACTGCAGCTCTACGCACTAATCTGTGTACATCTTCGTTCTCTTTATAAGGGATTGCTAGACCTGTCGCCTGGGCTTTCCTCCATACACACTGGGTAAAGTGAAAGAAGCAACCTTTCACATCAGCATCTGGGAATATAGTAGTCACTGCAACTCTTGATGCTGCTTCGAAATCCATAAAGAACCGATTCGGAGAGAAGTTAAATCCTAACTGCTGACACCTTATCTGAACTAGTGTGAATAATCTTTCATAAATCTGTCTTGACTTCCCAGGAAGAAACGCAAAGAGAAGTGGATACATCTCGCCATTGATGAATCCGTGCAGGGTATACAACTGATGGAATATAGAAGGACACGTATAGAAAGTTCCATCTCCATAGATAACACCAACTCTGCATAAGTCACTTAAATTCTGGTGGGTCGCAAACACTAGTATTTTACTGTCTTCACCATCGTCAATTTGAAGAAACTGCTGTCCATCTTTTGTTTCTGTCCACTTTCCATCTAAGTGCACTTGTGTCCGAGTCTTTGGAATTGGTGGTAAAAATTGTCCCCTCTCTTTATACAGTGCAGTCTTGCAGGTCTGGAAGGTTGGTGTCTTTTCAACAACTCTTGTTGTATCTTCATCCCAGTCAGCGTCTCGAAGGCTAGCCGTCTCCTCCGCAAAGATACTTGGTATTGGAGTAACTTCATCTCTACTTCAATAAACAAAGAGATTAGTGAATGTAGGTGACGTGTTGATCAAATCGGGATTAAGCTGGGAAGGTGTCAACATGTGATTAAAAAACATCTGGTTGCATGACGAGGTGTGTTATTATGACAGTTAGTAGCTCGATGTCCATTGGTCTGCGGCCATATAATGTGGCGTTACATCAGGGTCTGCACTGTTTTATAGGGATCTAGATCAGGCCCGGCGTTTGGTCAATGGAAACTATTGAACTCGACCCCTAATTATATTTATTTGTTTAGATACATATCATCGATTGAAAAAGATGCTTCCTTTAATACAGTCTGACGTGTTTCTCAATAAAAATAGCTTAGTGTCAAACTGTTCCGATCCAGATTATGCCCAATGTTTTATGTTCAAAAGTTAGACAAGGATGTAAGATTGTGCAGATTTGTGCATTTGGCCCATATGCACACAATCGTTCTTTAAACGAACTTGTACAGCTATCTAGTTGGTTTGTGTGAATAATAAAATGCTCCTTAGAGAGCCAAAAATGGTTGAAGAGAATAAATGGATGTACTAATGGTACTTCAATGACCTGGTTTCACTCAGACCATTTATTCTACAATTGAATATACATTTTTAAAGAAAAAAAAATCAACGGAAATCAGCTCAATTTAAGGCTGTTTTAATGGTTTTATATGAGAAAAGGACTTTTCAGTGGTAATTTAAGGTTATTTCAATCGATTTAACCATTTTATTTCGCATAAGGATGTTGCGGTCTGTTCCAATATTTATATGAACTCAACCATGATACATTCATCGAATGTCAGCTGATCTATATCTAAACTGTTTTCAAACGAATGTTAATAATTTTGAAACAGCTATGCGTATAGTGCACTTATTGGGTCTTATACAGTAGTACCATCTCTTGAATAAACAAATTTATGTAATTTGATAGACCCTGTGAGGGCTATTGTCATCTTTACAGCTGAATGCAAAATTCATGGCTTAAAGAGTATAAACCATTATTGCGATGTGAACCACATCATGAGAAAGTCTCTCTTCCTCTCTTCTAGATTTCCTTAGCAACCCCGAGAGCCAAACATTCTCAGTAACACAGATCAGCTAGTCTTGAAAATTTGGACGTAGAGCCAATAATAATGGCGCTAATCAGATTGCGCCTTTGTTGTTCGTAAACACAATGAAAGCATATGGATAAATCCTTTATTTGAGTCTCATCTTAGTACAACATAATATGAATTTTTTTCACAAAAAGTGTATCCTATGATATGGCCTTTGCATGATTGAGATTACATTGCACGCTATCTTTTTTAGAATACTGGTGAA
This sequence comes from Loripinus fragilis, assembly GCA_964019695.1. Lineage (NCBI taxonomy): Eukaryota > Metazoa > Mollusca > Bivalvia > Lucinida > Lucinidae > Loripinus > Loripinus fragilis. The sequence continues at coordinate 66,057,538 of OZ026530.1, forward strand.
CCCATAAAAAGTTTATCATATGGTTGATCAGAATTATATTAATGTTCATTACATGTATCTGATTTTAGTAAACCAGGGTTCATAGCTAAGGCTGCGAGACGTAGCAAGACTATCTGTCATACCCTCTAGGCAGCGAATAACAAAGACGGTAATCAGACAGCGCGTTGATCTTCGTCTTTGTTGTTCGTACTAACAATGGTAGGTCTTGAAACGTTGATGTTAAGTTTAATGCATAAATCAGATTACGTAACACGCTATCTGTTTTAGAATACTGTTGAACTGACAACGGGTTTATCATAATGGATGATCAGAATAATTTTAATGTTCATTATCAGATGTTAGTATACCAGGGTTCTCACAACACTGTGGTCAGCATAAAATTTTACGAGCCAACGCGAAGGCAACTTGCATACATAAACTTTGGAAGTAGACCAAAAACGATTAAAGTAGGACTCCTGTGGCGGATCCAGAGGGGGTTCAGGGATGTTCATTTGAACCCCTCCACGCCCCAACCCCCCCCCCCCCCGTTTTTAAATATCCTATGAAAATGAAATAATTTGGTCTCAGTGAGACCAAATTATTTCATTTCCATGGGAAAATGAGATATTTGAGAAAAAATAGATAAAATCAAGTATTTTAAAGCGAACATCCCACACATTTAAATATGTGAACCCTCTTTCCAGAAATCACGGATCCGCCCCTGGACCCTATATTTTATGCACATCATTCTTTTAAAGAAAAAACAATCAGTTAAGCAAAGGAATAGGCCAATTTCGGGCCCGATCCTGTCTGATCCGGTAATTAGGCCCGATCCGGTGAATACACGGACCCGTGGTAGAGTGCTTGACTCGAGGCCGAAGGGCCGTGGGTTTGAGCCTCACCGGCGTCACTGCGTTGTGTCCTTGAGCAAGACACATTTATCCTAGCTTAATACTGGTTCAACCCAGGAAGACCCTTCCCTTTATAACTGAAAGATTGTTGATGGGACGTATGCGCGGATCCAGGAATTTACGTCAGTGGGGTCCAGGTCAGTCTGACAAAAAAAGCTCAGATAACGTTTTTTTTTGTGTGATTTTCCAGGGGGGGGGGGGGGTCCGGACCCCCTGTTTCCCCCTCTGGATCCACACTTGCTAGACCCCTTCTGATGATGGAAATAAAAGAATAAGTGCCATAGGCCCAGTAAAGCAAATATTTTGAGCATAAAATTCCTTATAAATCCATTAATTCTAACATTTAAAGAACCATCTCATTGAGACAGTTCTTTTGGAAATATATTTAAATTTTTTAATCACTGAGACTCTTATCTGGAGGCCTACATGTTTATAGGTGTCACAATAGACTCCTTTCACATTGTTAGTGCGCATGCGCCAAACTTTCTCGTTCCGCGTTATCTCCGCGAGATTACACGTGAAGGGGCAACCATTATGTGGCTGCCTTACATTACACTATGGAATATGGAAAACTATTAAAAGAAAAATAAATTCGCAAGTAAAGATTAGACAAATAGTAAAATTAAATGATATAAATGTAACAAAAATAAATGATTAATTCCAATATTCTGAATATTTGAGATCAGAATAGTTGATTTCTAAGTATCCAAGACTGACTTTTTCCATATAAGCGGGTGCATTACTATGTTGGTCAAACATTAAACATGCACTGTATCAATAATTTCCTTCAATACTATGCGTATGCGAGTAGTGACTAGTCTGGTATACTTATTTAATCAAGGTATACATGGTCTATGATAACATTCCATACACTTGACGTCTAAACACTGTCTTTCTGATTTAAATAAGGGTTAAGATACATTAAGGCCATCGCGCGAGAAAACCTGTCTTCCGGGTTTTTTTACCAAGTAAGACTCAAACCAGTCTGTTCGGCTACATAGACTCGCTAAAGTGAACGTTTGCATGAAACAAGTTCAGATATACTTTCCAGTAAGTGAACAATAAAGGCGCTGCATGGATATGATGACAGGCCTGCGCCTTTGTTGTTCCCACGCAACAACGTCAGGTTTTCTCGCGTCGAGACCCATTTTAATATGTACTACTGTGCATCCGGTCCTTTAATCCTATGCCCGGGGCCCTAGTGAAAGCAATAAAAGCACACGTGCCTGACACACGTTTGTAATTCGACGGTATGATTGATGTCGCTCTTATCATCACATATACGTAAAAGGCGTCAATATGTACGGCCCAGACAATCTTAACCAGTGGACTGGTGTTTCAAAAAAATAATATGAGTCTTGAACCACATCCATATCCACATCCATAATATGTGTGTGCGAGCAGCTATGATTCTTGCGAGCCTGTGCATAAGCGGACCTTGTGTAGACATGATGTAATTTAATGGGTCTTTATTTACAGTGTATAGTTCGATTTCGTCATTTATCGCATATGCATAGTCATTACGTGCAAATATCTAGCAGCATACATGCACGTCTATTTGGTAGCGTGCGCTCTGCATGCTTATCTGGTGGGGCTGTAAGCCTAAGATATATTTATTGTCTGAGCCTCCTCTACATGCATCGCCTTTCTTTATGTGCGCTCGGACACAACAATGGATCCAACAATGGATCCGAGGTGTGTGCGAGCAGTGAATGCCCTGATGAGACTGTGCATTTGCATAGGCTCGTCTGAGTTGTCGATGTTCGCAAAGCATATTAGTTTGTCTTATTAATTGACATGTGTTTCAGATAACTTTTGTGATTTTGTGCCTGAAGAAGAAGCCGATTTAAGCTCGATATCAAAGGATATTTTACACGAATTAAAGTGAAAAAAATCTGAAGACATAAGAAAACGTTAATTTATCTTATTTCTAGAATAAGATATCTCATTCTAGCGATGAAAAGCCATAACATCGACTTATAAACCATCATTATGTGTTTTGCCAATGCAACTAATAAGCAATCTGCCCCTTCATTTTAAAAAACGGCTTTATCGATTTTTCAATTGAAGAGCGATTGCTAAGGGAGATAACAATGTGAAAGGGGTCTATTTGGAAAATTTTACTTTTATTTTCTGAAAGCATGACATTCCCATGGCTGTGGAAATACCATATCCGACTTGTCCGACCTGGTCCCATTTCATTCAGGACAAGTTGAAAATTTCTATTTACTTGTCCTTGGACAAGTATAAATGTATTAAGTTAATAAAATTCTGTATTTCATATTTTGATTAATTATTACGAGCTCACATCTTGCATTGAAAACAGTGTGGATCCTGATTCATACAAGAGAAGCCTGCTGATCAGGATCCATCCTGTTTACAAGAGTTGATCTGGTTTCATACTGTTTTGAAAGAATAAATAGTTCTCTAAGCACAGATTTTTTTCTTTTGGACAAGTAAAATATTCTATGGACAAGTACATTTTGGCGTTTTACTTGTCCCTGGACAAGAAGAAAATTTTATTATTTCCACACCCCTGAGTCATTTCATTCAAATTTTCTTGAGAAATAGTATTTCGCCATTTGAACCTTTTTTTCTCTACATTGAATGAAGTTTTAAATTATTGACAAATCTGTTTTTTTCTTCTTCCACTTTTTAAGTACATTTATGATTATTATGTCCCCGCCATGATAATGGGCGGGGCATAAAGTGATACCCCTGTGCGTACTCAGGTAAGTACATGCGTCTGTCCCGACGACGTCCGCTCTCTAAATCGAATACTTTTGATCCAAATTTTATGAAACTAGGTCACATTGTTTAGTACCATAATGTCTTCTTCAAATTCGATAATGGTCCATATCGCACCAGGCTCTCAGTAGTTATGTCCCTTTGTTTATGAAAATTCACCGTTTTAAACGATGTCCGCTCTCTAAGTCAAAAAATTTTCATCAGAATTTTATGAAACTTTGTCTCATTGTTTAGTACCATGATGTCTTTTTCAAGTATGATAATGGTCTATATTGCACCATGCTTTAAGGAGTTATTGCCCTTAGTTTATGAAAAATCATCGGTTGAAACGACGTCTACTCTCTAACATGAATAGTTTTGATTCTTGGTCACATTATTAAGTGCCATAGTGTGTTCAAGTTTTAGAAAGGCCCAATCGCATCATGCTTTCAGGAGTTATTGCCCTTTGTGAATGACAATTCCCTATTTATACAAATTTGGCAATAGCGGGGGCATCCGTGTCCCATTGACACATTTCTAGTTTTCTTTATGCTTTAGATACACTATTTACACAATGTGCTTTAAATCATTTGGCAAGGATTTGAAAATATTCACATTTTATTTTATATTATAGAAAATAATTTTGACACTTAATTCATTCAAATTTTCTCCAGCAAGAGAGAATAAATGGAAATTTAAAATGGCATTTTTTTCTGTAATTAATGAAATTCAATGCATATTAAATGTTGAAAACACATAAAAGCCATTTTTCATGATCAAAATCATAAAACTTTCACATTTTTATTAATAAAACCTATGTTGAATTTTAAAATTAAGAGTTGAACTCATTGTTACAAATTATCTTTTAATTAAGAGCACTGTAATGGAATAAAAGCCTTGCTTTCGTGAAATCTAGCCATTTCAACACAATTAGCTTCCATGGTGTAATAGGAAACATACTCACTCTTGGAATGAGGGCTCCAGGTTCAAATCCTGTTAGAAGAACAAAGTTGGGCAGCTGGAAACTGATTTGGATAAATCAATTATAGTAACAAAAATAATATCTAGCCAGTACAACAAAATAAGCTTCCATGGTGTAATAGAAAACATACTCACTCTTGGAGTGAGGGTTCCAGGTTCAAATCCTGGTGGAAGTAAAAAAAGTTGGCAGCTGGAAACTGATTTGGATGCTTCAATTATATTAATGAAATTTAATAGAAATCTAGCCAGTACAACAAAATAAGCTTCCATGGTGTAATAGAAAACATACTCACTCTTGGAGTGAGGGTTCCAGGTTCAAATCCTGGTGGAAGTAAAAAAGTTGGCAGCTGGAAACTGATTTGGATGCTTCAATTATATTAACAAAATTTAATAGAAATCTAGCCAGTTCAACAAAACTAGCTTCCATGGTATAATAGAAAACATACTCACTCTTGGAGTGGAGTTCCAGGTTCAAATCCTGGTGGAAGTAAAAAAGTTTGCAGCTGGAAACTGATCTGGATGCTTCAATTATATTAACAAAATTTGATAGAAATCTAGCCAGTTCAACAAAATTAGCTTCTGTGGTGTAATAGAAAACATACTCATTCTTGGAGTGAGTGTTCAAGATTCAAATCTTGGTGGAAGTAAAATGTTTTAACACAAATAAGAAAATAGTTACAATTTTACGCATAAAAAGTTCCTTAATCTGAACGTATGATAATGAAGGAAGAGTAAAGGAGAGGATTAGGATGAGAAATTCGCGCAGATGTGATATCTGGCTAGTGCTTGTTCTAGAAGGGATCAATGTTAGCTCTGTTTATGAGATTTTGAGTCTGACTTTCCATAGAAATTCAACCTAAAAATGCTGAATTTTGATACTCAAAAGAACCGTCTCGATGAGATTTTTTTGCGAGCACCCAAAACATATATTTTAACTTAATATGAACTTAGGCACTACCTAGATGCAGACATATTATTATTTCAGGAATTCACTATGGGATTTAAATTGTTAAGAAATTGGCAAGATCACAAATTTAACATACAAGGGAGGACCTTTCTTTAAGGCAAACCGATTGAGAAGGGAGAAAGATACAAGCTGTGACAGTGTCTCATTTCAAATTTTGCAAACTTTTCTGAAAAAGCTCAGATTTTGACAAGTTAGTATAGTTCAATTGGCAGAACAGCCCCAGGTTATGATATGTAAGCACCTGGAGGTATGTCTGGGTTCGAACCCCAGTGCTAGCAGTCTGATCTGAAATTTTATCAACAATCTGATTATTCAAAGTACAAAACATGCAGTTTGTAAATATATATCAGAATTTAAGCTAATCGACCGCCAGCTTTTTGGAAAAGCTAATACTTGTATAAACTAACTTCAACGGACTTGTGGGAAGGAGACGTTTAAAGAACCAATATAGACTGGTTCTCTCCCTTTAATAGCTTGTCAGCATATTAAGACAGGTAACTACTAAACGCCATTGCGTCTATTTATAGCATATACACTGACGTAGTAATGGAAAAATACGTAGTATTGGAAAATACCTGGGACGTCTAGAGTCCATCTGCGGTATTGAATAAAAAGTGCATTTGCGATTTTTAAACAACTGCTCCCAGCTAGCATCCCATCACGAGCCACTATCGACCCGCCGACGAACCGTCACCTGCGGATGGCGGTTCGTTGGCGGGCCGAAAGTGGCCCAATTGTACGTGCGGATTGGATTTTTTTTATAAAGTTTATTTGTTCTATTATCAGGAATATGGCAACTGAAAAATTACAAGTTCTATAGGTTCCTATAGAAATAAGCATCCCCAACCCAACACTGGATGCGTGGATCCAGAGGGGGTTAGGTGGTCCGCACCCTACCCCCCCCCCCCCCATCCCCCTAAAAAATCACATGTTCTATGGGTTTCTATAGAAATAAGCATTCCCCGCCACCCGAAAATAAACAAAAATACAGTTACCCCGCATCTAGTCAGACGCAACGCGGCCCGGTACAACTATTTTCTGGAATTTCAAATGTTCACAGGGGAAACACTTATGAGACTTTCAGTTTGCACCTACAAAACTCAATCCGTGACGGGGAAGTGGGCAATTTCTTATTTCTAACCGATGTGCGGATCCAGAGGGGGATAGGTGGTCCGGACACCCCCCCCCCCAAAAAAAAATAAATAAATAAATAAAAATAGATAATAATCACAAGTTCTTTAAGTTTCGTTGGAAATAAGCATTTGCCCCCCCCCCCCCCCCCCCCCATCCCCGAAAAAAAAACACATGTTACCGACTGCGCCGGCCGGTAAACCTTCTGAGACTTTCAGAAAACTCAATCCGTGACAGGGAAGTGGGCAATTACTTATTTCTTACCCATGCGCGAATCCAGAGAGGGATAGGTGGTCCGGACCCCCCCCCCCCCCCCCCGAAAAATCACAAGTTATATAGGTTTCTATAGAAATAAGGATTTGTACCCCCCCAACCCCCCCCCCCCCCCAAAAAAAAAAATAAAAAAAAAAAAAGTTGCACCCCCCCCCCCCCCCCCGATAAATGTTTCGACCCTTTTGAACCGTAAAAAATATAATATAGTTGCAAAAAAAACAACAATAAACACCCTTATCAGAGTTTTTTTTCTGTTATTTGAGTCTGGACGCCCCCGGCCCCTGTTTCTATCTGCGAGGAGAGGGTGGAGGGGGGGGGGTACTATAATATTTTCATTCATACGTAGGCTCGCACCATTTTGGGGTTCAAAATTTTGAATTTCAATACCTTTGAGAGTTTTCAGAAAAATGAAAATTTTTTGGGGTATGAAGATTTTGTGGATATCTTTTGGGGTCATCACAAAATACCAAAAAGTTAACCCCAAAAATGGTCCGGGCCTACGTATGTTTGAAAATATCAGAGTACCCCCCCCCCCCTCCTTTCTCACCGAGGTGCGAGTATGCTTGGAATTCGTGAACAATATCAGCGGACGTCATATTTTGTGTTTGGGGTCACTACACAGATAGCAAAGATACGTTGGGCCCACGTTGGTAGTTGGTGGAAATGTGGGCGTCGCCGCATACCAACCTTGTACCAACATCGAACCGACGCAACAATGTCGACCATTCTCTCATTATTAAACACCACTATATTATTACAAAATCCTCTGTGCCTGTATTCTGAATAATGTGTTTGGTGTTAAAAGAAGTTTATGTTTCCGGAGCACATATTGCGAAGGAGATTTGTTTGATTTGATTCTTACGTCCCATCAACAATCTTTCAGTTATGTAGGGACGGGTCTTCCTGGGTTGAACCGGTACTAAGCTATGATTAATGTGTCTTGCTCAAGGACACAACGCAGTGACGCCTGCGAGGCTCGAACCCGCGGCCCCTCTGTCTCATGTTCATTAAATAAGCCAGGTTACGAGGAAAACTATCCATGCGCGGATCCAGAGGGGGCCGGGGCTCCGGGCCCAGCAAAATCACAAAGCTATAGGATTTATTTAGCAATACTCGTCTGGATCCACTTGAAAATCTCAAAGGCAAGCCAGAATTCAATGTTGGGCCATTAATTCGGCCGCTAGCGAAACGCCATTGAAATTGGCCGATGATGATACACCTTGAAAGGTATTTGGATTCTCACCATAAAAAAGTTGTTAAAGATAAATTGGACTCCCTCTTACAACACTTTCTGGGTCCGTGCATGCCTGTGTCGGGGATTTCCGATCGGATGGGGGTTACTCTGATATTTCGTAGCCTATGTGGACTGGGACCTTTTTTAAGGAGGGGGTCTAACTTTTAATTTCAATAATTTTAGGGGGTTCAGATTGAATAAATATTTTATGGGATCTATGATAAAATTGTGGATATTTTAGGGGAGGGGGCGGGATGGTCATCATTCACAGTTAGGGAGCGTGGCGAAAAAGGAACGCATGTGCGCGACCCCAGTAATATGACTTTAAAGCATGTATAATATCATGCGCGGATCCAGGAATTTTTGACAGGGGGGGGGGGTCCAGATTGAGACGTTTTTTAGTCCTCAGCTTATTTCACAGAGGGGGGGGGGGCAATGGTTTTATTGAAGAGAAAACTATACTTTCCCAAGGATCCAGAGGGGGTCCAACATTTTCAGGGGAGGTCCATCCAAGGGGGGATCCAAATGCTAATTGCTATCACAATAACTTGTGATTTTTAGGAAGAGGGGGGGGGGGGGGGGCTCCGGGGATCCATAGGTTTTAGTTACGCGGTGTGCATTCTTCTAAGATCATTTTAAAGCTGTTTAAAAAAGAAAAACGGGGGTCACTTAAAACCTGGAAACACATCCTACCAGTAACAAAATCCACTTTAAGGCCAATTTCCTCGGGTGTGGTACTTTCAGGGGTGGCACTCTCTTTAAACAATTGTGTTTTGCGTTGTGTTTTGCGTGTCTTTGTTGGTGTTTTTGAGAAGTTAATTCTCTTTTGTGGTCCAGAGAGAGGAGAGGAGCGCATCATTCTTTTAGTATTGGCACGCATCACTATCCTTGCATTTCGTTGGCACCCCTCATAAAAAAGTCTACATCTTTGATCGAGGTTCTGTAATTTCGAGTAACAGTTTCTACACATAAGGCCTAAATGAAATATATGTGTGGTTCCTGTTTCATACCAAGAAAATTCAGGGTAGGTAGGTAGGGAAATTATTAAATTTTGTTATAACATTTAACTAAGAAAATAGTGACAGAAATTGAAAAAGTGCCCATTTTTTCTCCAAAGACCATTTTATTGTTTAGGGTATATAGGGTTAAAAAAATTAGGGTAGGTAGGCAACAGGAACCACACATATATTTCATTTAAGCCTAACGCCACTCTCTACATTAATGCCCCCATATTTCGCGAGCAATGCTTTGGCGTTGATGTCTGATCTTTTTGTGGATTCGATCCTTCGGACCTCTTGTGCGCTCTTTCCACAGACCATGCAGACACGCTCTGCAGGGTGCAGATTTTTGTTTTACGGGAGTTCTATACATTTCTATCCCATGCTGTAGCCACGATGATCCACGGATGTATTAGTTTGTCTTCCTGGTGTCTCTTGATGGTTGTGTGTCTCTTCCTTGCAGTGCCATGGGGTTGTCTGCTGTTTGTGATTGTGGTATTTCCTGATCATGCTCACATACTATTTTTAGGTAGTGAATACCCTTTAAACCTTCTTTACATGGACCACAAGACTGGTGACCTTGAAACATGGTTTGCATCATTGGATAGTAAGTGAGTATGAGCTGGCCCACCCAGTCCACTTTCTGTGCCTTTTATATAGTAAAAAATTTAATTGAATTTGGTTCACACTGGATTCATATAATACCTGGCCTATTTATGACTTTTTTCAACACCGACGCTCTTTCTGGAGCATGCGCAGGTTCTCTACTTGAAAAAATACCATATGCGGAAGAAAAAAAAAATCAGGTGTGTGGGATTCGATCTCTAGACCCTTATCTCGTTAAGTTAAAGCGCTACCACTTGCGCTATTTGGACAGGTATCGTCACTTGTTTACATCAAAATCTAAGTACATTGAAGAAATTATTAAAATCGAAATTACCAATAACAGCAATATTTGAAAGGCTTCGTATCGAAAAGAAAGTGCGGCAAATCTTCTCAGTTTTCAGTACATGTTCATTTCTCATTTTGATGTGCGAAATTGACCCAGGATGTAAACAGATGCTCTTTCTGGAGCATGCGCAGTCGGATGAGTGGGATTCTCTACTGGTAAAACATTACTAGTTACCAAACGTAATATGTGTAGCGGAAGTGGAGCTTTATCAACGTGGGGAACCAATCTAGAACCAATATTGAAACCGCAAGTAAAGATAACTTTTGAAAACGAAAGTGCTCTTAGCATGACATTGGGCGTAGACTTTTTAAAAAAGAGTTAAAAAAAACGTCCCCAAGTAAACGCACCTTCAATTGAAAACAAAGCCATCTAAACGAGCCTCACATTATCTGATTATTATCTACATCGTGAAAGAATTAACATGAATTAAGGCACTGCCTTATGACGGACATGACAGACAGTTTTTAAGGGTAATCACACTGACCATTCAAAGTGCCTGTCTTCACATCGTGTCTGGTGGTAGAGTAAAAAACTGGCAAAAAGTCGCTTATTTAAGGCGGAACCCCTCCCCATCTGTAAAATGGAAAACGATTGCATGAATGATATGACAAGATGTTGAAGTTTCTTGGATCGCCGGAATTACTTGTTCAAAGAGGGGCAATGGTGTTAAAATTTGGCAAAAACTTCATTTTTAGAAGTGAAATTGCGAATTTCTGAAATCCATTTGCAGCAACAGATACACGACACCGGCAAAGAAAGATCGAAAAATGATCATTGAGTTGTATATAATTATGACCCGACTTTATTATTAAGTCAAAGTCAGAAATGAAATGTCTTTATTTTTGGGTGAAAATCAGTATTTTTTATAAAAAATAATCCATTTTTTTGTAATCGGACAATTAAAGTTTTTAAAATTTATAGTTTTTATTTTTCTTGTTTTAAATTTGATGCTGCATTATTCAACTTACATATATCCTGTCGTGTTTACTTATAAAACCTGCCAAAATATTTTCTTTTTTGGCCTCGAAAACGGACATTTTTATATTCAGGTATATTTTGGGAAATGCATGTTTTGCTATTTCATAGATATCAGGGCATTGTCATATTATGAAAATTACGTACATATAGTAAACATATCGAATGGAAACAGCATTTATCATGTTCTGTGATATTATATCAAATATTGACACACACTAAAAGAGGGACAAGTGACCCTGGATCGCTCACCTGAGTTTTTGTTTAAAACCTCTAATCTATATGTATCTATTAAAAACTGACCACGCTCTGGTGAACCATTGGTGGGGCCATTTTTGTCCCCAGAGCTCTATTCAGAGCAAATTTAAATATGGTCCATCCACTGGGTGATATCTGGGATCAAGACCTTGTGGTTTCAAACCAGGAGATTTTGTATGTTCCAATTTATAAGTCAATGTAAATTCAGTGACATCCAGGATGAGGCCATTTTGACCATATAACCACAATTTGAGCAAACTCGGTAGAGTACCACTAGGTGATGTTACATACGAAATATCAAAACTTTGGGGTATTTTGTTTTCTGGCAAGATGATCTTTTAATGTTTTCTCTAAATAACCCGCTATTTATCGAGGAAAAATCTGGCAACTTATAAGTCGCCCATTTGAAATGGAACCTCTCCCTACTTGAAAAATATGATTATGACATATCGATGGAAAGTTTTATAACTGTACATTATGAAACCACTGGAATTACTTTTCAAAACAGGAGCAGTGACTCTTTTTTAGGCTTCGAAGAAGGGCACCCTCATTCAAAGAATCATTTATAGCATCTAAAATAAGCAAAAGTTGGCTGGATGAAAAGAAATGCACACATGTAAATAATTTCAATATGTTAAAGCATTAGGGGCGTTTATTTAACCAAATAAGCTATGCATTAAAACATTTAGGCCTTTGTTAATGTAATACATAAGAACGCGGATCTGACAAAATTGACATTAAGGAATCCAAGTAATTATTATGTAAGAGACCTTTTAAAAATACTTAAAATAACATAACATTACATACTTTTATATTTCCATGAAAATACTTTAAATTTTGATACCATCAAAATAACAAAAGCTTTTGATTAAATTTTTTTAAGTTTTCTACAAGGGTTGTTGCCATGTGAACACTCAGATTACAACACCTACAAGTTGGTCATTTTGAATGTCTATTGTACGATCTAGAAGATACTTTATCTGCATTTTCATCATTACATGTATAAGACATAAGAAAACTTTATATTTGCTAGATTCTTATGGTGAGCATGCAATAATTAAAAAACGAATATAGACCAACACTCTGACATCATCATGCGGTTAAGGCAATTATTGACGCCATATTCCAAACCTGATTACATATGTTGTTTATTACATCCATATAATCATCAGTTTCGAAGATAATCACTTCAAATTTTCAGGAAATGCTCTAAACATGTACGAGGTAATACTTTGCAGATGTAACATTAGCCTGATTTTAATTATCGCGACCATAGGGTATCTTCATCATATCCGGACCCATATATGCGGAATGGAAGTACCTGATTTATCATGATTTTGACATCATTATTAAGTACCATGATTACATTTATTTTAGTATATTGTCTTCATTTTATACATATTGTCAACGCGTACGATTTGAACGCCTTCCAAATCAAGCATGGTCTTTTTATCCATCAGCTAATTAAAATATAGGTTTGCCTTTGGGTATTAGTAGCAGCACGGAGTTTGTGTGTCACCAATTGTCCTCCTAAATCTGTTTTAAAGAGTAACTTTGTTAGTGCTACAACAAGAACTTGTCATTTAACTTAATGCCTCGATGTTTATATTTGCCTATGGTGTGTATTTCAAATTTGGAGTTAAAGGTCAAGGTCAAATTAAGACAAAATATGTAATACGACTCATAACATGAACTCCTCTTTCATTTCTACAACCAAGGGTGTTCATATATGGCACAATGATTGTCTATGGGGAGTAGATTACAACATAGGTTTCTTATCATCGCTTTGCCATTGGTGTCAAAAGACAAGATCAAATATACTAACAATCAGTTTATGGCTTGTTACGCGAACTTCTCCTTCATTTTTGACCTAGGGTGTTCATACTTAGCACAATTATTGCTTATGGTGTGTAAATTACTGAGTACGTTACATATCACCGTTATGGCCCTGAAGTCAAATGTTAATTAGAATCTGTCTTACAGTGGCATGTTTTGACAGAGGTGCTTCATATTTTGTAGAGTAATTGCCAATATGACATTTGAGGCTTAATTTTCAAAATTATTTGAAGCCGGTTGTATGGATTGTAAAGCAATATCTCTAACATGTTTTGTTGTAGATGGTTCATATTTTGCACACTTATTGTCCAAGGTGTGCTTTTGTCAACAATAGCTTCTGACTGCTGATATGACCTTTGTATCAAAGTTCAAGGTCAAACTGTTTAAAACCCTACATTTGAACCCTCAAAGTGGTACTAATCATAAATGTGTTTATGACTCTCCTAGGTTCTATGCGAGGCAGACCAAATAGTGGACTATGAATTCCTAGCATGTGGTAATAAAGAGGTCCTTAAAGAGTTTAGCTATTTTCTGATAAAATATTTAAAAAATATTATTTAGTAATGCATTCTGTTTTGAAAGAGATGTGTAAATGTTCATATTTGAGATACTGGCTGTCTACGGTTTTATAATGGCACAATCTCCTCCTAAATTACTTTTTAGATTTTAACCAAACTTTGCAGGAATGATTCTTATATGACCCTCTTAAATAATTGTTCAAATAGTTTAGTCCATTGCATATCTAGGTCACATGGGTTAAGATAGATTTTCAAAATGAAAATCTATTTGTTTGAAACCACAATGCCTAGAGTCTTAATATTTTGTATGTAGCCTCCACCATGTTTGTTCAAATTGTAGCCCTGTGATTTAAACGGCACATTCCTGGAGGTGGCATATTTTACATAGTATGTGATCACCTGCTGGGAAAGGGCTGATCTCTTGGCTCTCTTGTGTGTGGTGTTTTCTTGTATTTTGTCACTTTTCCGTATGGTGCCTATAAATTGTATAGGTTTTTAGATTTTACCCTCTGCTTTACTTTTATATTGGGAAAACAAACCAAATCTTCTTGTCTGAAACAACAATGCCTAGTACCTTGATTTTTGGTATGCAAAATCACTTAGTACGCCTCTATCACTTTATTGAATTTTGGGCACAGGGACTATTAAGTGGACCCGCCTGCGAGGTCACACATTCACCAGGAATCTATTGGGGAAAACTTCTTGACACCACCATAGAACCTTGCTATTTGTTATGTAGCATTACCTTGTACATTTGTATATATCTACTAAGTTTGTTCACATAATGACCCTTGTGCCAAAACTGGCCCCACCCTGAGGTCACTTGTTTACAAAGGCTTATATATGGAACACTTAAATAGTCTAGTCTGAAACCACATAACCTAGAGTCTGTATTTGGCATGAAGCATCATCTAGTAGACATACTAAGTTTGTTGAAAATTATGGCCATGTGGCCGAGAATGAGGCCGCCTCGGGGATCAAGGTTTTATATATAGCTTAAAAAGACCACATAGTAAAAACATTCTTGTCAAATACCAAAAGGCTTGATATTTGATATGTAGCATCACCAAGTGGTACTCTACCAAGTTTTTTCAAATTATGGTTTTATGGTCAAAATGGCATCGTCCTGGAGGTTACAAAGTTTATATGAGGCTGCTATTGTTCTTGGACTCTTCCTCTCGGTGCCTTGGGTTTGTATGCAGTTTATGAGTGAGGCATTTCCTGGTCATACATTCTTTTTTACATTGTCTTACATATAGTGAAAACATAAAAAAATCTTCTTGTCTGAAACCACCAGGCCTAGAGCCCTGATACTTGGTATGTAGCATCAGCTGGTAGAAAACATTTGAATATATTCCTATTATGACTCTGGGACCAAACATGGACCACAAGGCAGGTCATCAGGAGCGTGGCCAGTTACCAATAGATACATATAGATAAGATGTTTAAAACAAAACTCAGGTGAGCGATCCAGGGTCACTTGGTACTCTTTTTTATTATGTCTTTACTTGATATAATATCATAGTACATGATAAATGCATTTTCCATTTGAAATGTTTACTATATGTACGTCATTTTCTTAATATGGCAATAACCAGATATACAAGTAATAGCAATACATGCATTTCACAAAATATACCTGAATATCAAAATGCCGGATTTTGAGGTAAAAAATGAAAATATTTTGGTTGGTTTTTTAAGTATACACGACAGAGATATATGTAAGTTGAATAATTCAGCATCAAATTTGAAACCAGTTAAATAACAACTCTAAATTTTAAAACTTTATCAGCAAGATTACAAAAAATTGTGTTTAAATTTATAAAAAACACCAATTTTCACCCAAAAATCAAGACATTGAAATTCCAGTTTATACACCGTAATAAAATCAGATTGGACTTATATAAGACTCAATAATCATTTTTCAGTCATTCTTTGCTGGTGTCATGTATCTTTTGCTGCAAATGGATTTCAGAAATTCGCAATTTCACTTCTAAAAACGAAGTTTTTGCCAAATTTTAACACTACTGCCCCTCTTTGCAAAAGTAATTCCGGCGATCCAAGAAACTTCAACATCTTGTCGCATCATTCATACAATCATTTTCCATTTTACTGATGGGGAGGGGTTATCGGTCAATTTTCGCTAGTTTTTGCTCTACCATGGAGCATACCAATGAAAAATCGATATATCGAGGCATCCTAGGGTGCAAAGTGTTGTGTACCATTTTTAGGGTCACTTTGACATTGACCTCCTGTCTCAGTCGTCCTAGTCTAAACGTGTCCTTAGCATATGAACCCAAAATTTGATTGCAAAAATAGGCTTCCTAAGCGTTAAAATCAAACGTTCCCCTAACGTAAACAAAACGTTTCTTCAACGTTTGGACAAAGTTAATTTGTAACGTTTGTCAAAAACGTTTAGGAACCCAAAATTAAACATTAAGAGACACAACAAACATCTGAATCACAATTTTAGGTAAATGAAAAACTACATGAAGGTTGAAGGTTTAAGAAAGGTTTTTATCAAAACGTTTGGCGAAAACGTTTAGGAACCCCAAATTTGATTGCAAAATAGGGATCCTTAACGTTAAAATCAAACGTTCCCCTAACGTAAACAAAACATTTCCTCAAGTTTGGACAACGTTATTTTGTAACGTTTGTCAAAAACGTTTAAGAACCCAAAAATTTAATTGCAAATATAGGGTTTCTAAACGTTCAAATCAAACGTTGTTTTTTATGTGTTTTTATGCGTTTCTAAACGTTAAAATCAAACGTTACCCTTATGTAAACAAATCGTTTCTTAAAAGTTTCTTAAATAGGATATTTCACAGTTACGTGACCAATGCAAGACATTTGTGGAAAATTATTTGACAACTCCCTACTATAATAAGTCACGCAGTAGCCTGAGGTTAAGGATCCAGCAACAAAAAAGAGTAGGGTACTTGCTAGAGGCCCAAGCAGGACTTTTTCTCACCCTTTTGATCATCACTGTCCAAATGCATACACTATCAGTCAAATATATTGTATATTCCTCAGGACTATTGCAACTTGGAATGCATTAAAAACAGAATGTACGACATGAAAACTGTACATATAAAAAATCTCAAAAGCTCATTCTCCAGGACGAGAGGAAACAAATGTTTTACATAAATTGTCAAAGTTACACCAACAAAATGGCTACCACAACTTTAATGTTATAAACCATAAAACATACATATTCTGTGTTCATTCAAGAGACGCCTTCTGTAACTAAAAGAAATTATAGGCCTATTATTTTCTAATTTAAGACTAGAAAGGAATTATTTTGCTCCAGTATTCAGTTTTATGTACTGTTGAGTCCTTACTTTTATATATCTCGATTTATATGTTCTAGGAGATAATGCATGGATAAGTTAGGGGTCTTTCATGCAAGCCAAACATCTCTGTGTCTTAATCAACATCTGAACTAAGGGTGATGTTGGCATCGTGAAACTGGTTTAAGCCCTCTAGTATAAACTATTTTTACTGACCTTTCCAAGGGGGTGTTCCTTTGTGGATCATTTTTGCTATTTATGTTTTGTGTTTGTCATGTTGTCTTGTCTGTTCATTGCTGCCTTGTGGCCCACGCTAGGAAATGGCTGACCTCCCCATGTGTATCCTGGGTCAGGTGTGGTACTTGATTGTATTAATTCCTGATCTTGGCTACCTTTTCGTACTTTGTGACTAGTTACTATGGTCTTGGCAGTCTGAAGCCTCCATGAGAGCTGAACATTTTTGTGCTTCATCAACAGCAAGATCTAGAGCGAACATTTGGTACCAGTAAAATACATTTAAGCCCCCCCCCCCTTGGCTAAGGCTGCTGTACGTTCTAAGGGGGTGGTTCTGTTTTGATGATTAGAACTCCCATTGTGGGATCCTGTTATTGTTCTATGTTTTTTGCGTTACTTTGTGCATTTACTTACTAACTTACTCACATACTGGAGATAGACCACAGGCTTAAGCAATTCTTCTTCTAAGATGCCGACTGTCTAGTGTTGGGGAAACCCAGTGCAGTTCTCGGTGTTCGGTTGGGAAATACACTGTGAAACCACCGCAACCCAGAAGGTAATAGTCAAACCATTAAGATACATACCATTGCAGGAACAGTCACTAGCAGTGATTCATTTACAATTTTGGGCTTATGGGTCCTGGGACTCGCTGTTTCCCATATCAATGAGTCCAGCTGCAGCTTATGAGTCCAGAACACTTTTTTCAATGACAAATCTGCAATTCTGTTGCATCCTGGGACTCGCTGAAATAAAAACTTTGCATCCCAGAGACAAAATTATGCGCAAAAAAATGCAAACATAACCACTGCACTAATAAATATATTTCTAGCGACGCTAGTGAGATTCGAAGAAAGTAAGGGTGAAAAGATCAGGAATCGATACAATCAAGTACCACTACTGACCCAGGATACCAATGGGAAAGTGACAGACTCACAGTAGACACCACAAACGAGAACCAAGAGGTGACCACAAATGCTTTCCCAGCAGGTGACCACAAAGTACATATAAACAGACTCGCACAAAGACATAGCAAACACAAGACAGAACAAAAACATAAAATATCCTCAAAAGAAGTACCGCCTTGGAACGGTCAGTAAAATATTTTACTGGAGGGCTTAAACCGGTTTAACGGCGCTAACCTCACCCTTAATTCAGATGTGGATCAAGACACATAGATATTTGGTTTGCATGAAATACCCCTAACTTATAAATGCATCATCTCCTAAAACATATAAATCAAGATATAACAAGGAGATAAAGCAAAAATGAGGACTCAACAGTAAATAAAACTGAATACCAGAGCAAAAGAAATCCAACAGGTAAACCCCCGTGGGCCTGGAAAACAGCCAAAGCATCAGGCCCCTACCATCTCATCAATAGATAAGTCTTGCATGAAAGAGGTATCCAGCTAGTCAGAGCTAAACATGCTATCGAATGATCTATCCGGGCGCCCCATGTCCATTATAGTTTTGCAATCATCTTGATAGGGAAAAGAGAGCTGATTGCATTGTTTAGTTTGTCTTCCTGGTGTCATGTGAATTTTGTGTGGCTTTTCCTTGCGGGGTCATGGGTTTTTTTTTGCAGTTCGTGTTTGTGGTATTTCCTGATCATAGTCACTATATCTGAATACATGCATGCTAAGATAATATAAGAAGATATGATAGATAGTTTTGCACTTTTTTTCAACTAGGCAAGCCCTCCTTTTAAAAAGTAAAAAAAAAATATTCTATATTAATTCTTTGACATAAATTTGGTTTAAATCGTAGTAAATTTGAATGTTGCGTCTGATATTCATTTTTGAAAATGAAATATTTCCCAAGCAAAATTATGTAGTTTTTAATTGAATTTTTGTTGGATTTTGTCCCGTTATGCCCAACAATATATATCTTAAGTTAAATTGGATGTGTACATTTTATTCTTGCAAGAGTATGGATAAATCTGTCAAAAATGCTGTACATGAATGCTTTCCCAAAATAGGTGGTTCAGTTTTTCCATTTCCAAGGAGCAAAAATCACATAATGCTGTATGTCCAATATTACATTTTAAAAATATCTGTTAGTTGGAATAATGCACATTAAGAATTTACAACTACAATTTTGAAGTTTAATGACTTTCGTTGCCTGTAAGGAGGTCGGGTATATGATTTTCCAATCAAGATATTCTTCGTCCATTTTACTTCTTGTTTCGTTTCTTGGCGTATTTTGTTTTTTCTGTAGTAAGGTATTTACATATTTATTAGTGTGTTCGGTTTTTATTAATTGATTAAGTATTGTTGTTCAATTTGGTGTATTTTTATTTTCATTTTAATGTTGGTTTTCCAAGAATATGTTATAGTTTGTATCAAAGCATAGTAGTTTAAAAAAATCACCTTCAAGGCAGATTTTTCATTTCCCGTAATCTATTGTATGAATATACCGTTTTTGTTTCGTCATCATATATGTCTTTGTAAAACGTTATTCCATGGTACCAGTTTGCAAATATATTGCATTTGTACCTGCCTTTATATGACTATTATTCCACAAAATTTCATGACTGTAACTTGATATTACTGCATTGGCTGTGTATTTGCACCATGCAGATAAAACATCTTTTAGAAATATATTTTGCGTAAATTTACAAAAGCCATTTTCAGAGATATTATATTCAAACATGAAGTTACCCCCCAAAAGATCGAAGATTGTAAATATACATTCTGTTTAAAATTGAATCATTATCAGCTTCTATCATCTGCTTTATCCAACATATTTTAATGACTTTATAAAATTGTCTAGATCTGTTGTTTTCAAACCCTCGTTTTCATATCCAAACTTTAGTATATCTCTCTTATTTTTTCAGGGTTACCATACCACATAAATTCGTACATAAGTGTTTCAATTATTTTACTGAGTGGGTTAGGTAGAGACAAAAGAGCAAATATTCATTTTGGAATGCGTATTTTTTATTATTGTGATTTTCCCATTAGCCTTATTTTTCTATGTTACCATTGTTTTAAACTTTTTTTTTCAAAAAGTACGAGTTTGGGTTCTAAATTTACTTGGAATATATGAGTTTTGTCAGTGTAAAAGGTAAATCCGAGTGAGCCAGCTTCTTTTGAACTCCATTTAAATTTGATTTTATGTAAGTATACACCTTCATTTTGGATCATGCTACCTATTCGCAAAACTCAGCATTTTTTTTAAAATTTGATTTTAGTCCAGAAATATATCTTAAATGATCCAATATATCAACCAATGATTTTAGTGAACTATCTAGAATAAAAGATGCGTCGTCAGCGAAAAAAGACTTTAAATTCATAGTTCGCAAATGTAATGCTTTTTATCATATGACGTCGCGCCTGGGAGTGAAATAACGCCATGCAATAAAATCGATAAACCACTAGTGGTTGACAGATTTACGAGACACGCTATGACGTCCATAACAACGTTGCGTACATGATGACAAACTCATAACGTTTTTACACCAGAAATGAGATTTCAAAGTATTTGTCATACGATAAATAGAATCAAACATTCGTGCTCTTGTATTATTGAATTTATTCAACAAGTTGGGGAAAAGAGATAAAATGCGAGCATTTATCTCTTTTCCCCAACTTGTTTAATAAATTCAATAAAATATGAACACTTATGTAGGATCTTCTATATATGTCTTCAGTAGTTGTTAATATGTTAAATGAAAGTATTTCAATACATATGACGAAGAGATTAACGGAAAGGGGACCTCCCTGGCAAACGTCTTGCAGAATGGGGAAAAGTCAAATAAGTAACTATTGTTTGTGACACAGCTTTAAGCATCATTGTAGAATAAGCTTTAAGCATCATTGTAGAATAAGCTTTAAGCATCATTGTAGAATAAGCTTTAAGCATCATTGTAGAATAAGCTTTAAGCATCATTGTAGAATTAGCTTTTAGCATCTATGTAGAATAAGCTTTTAGCATCATTGTAGAGTAAGCTTTAAGCATCATTGTAGAATAAGGTTTTAGCATCATTGTAGAATAAGCTTGTAGCATCATTGTAGAATAAGCTTTAAGCATCATTGTAGAATAAGCTTTTAGCATCATTGTATAATAACTTTACCCATTTTATGAGATCTTCACCAAAATTAAAATGCAGTTTATTTTATATGTATGATCAATACTATCAAATGCCTCTTCAAAAATGGAGAAAAATATTAAGCCTGGTTTATTTTCTCTCCACAGTAATATCGATAATTTCGAAAGGCAATCTAATATTCTCGCCTATGCATCTCCCCTTTATGAATCCTTTCCATGAGTTGTGAACTATCTTTGTTATTTCATGTTTGACGCGGTTTGCAATTAACTCAGTGGCAATTTTGTAATCATTGTAAAAGCAACAGGCATATTGTTTGCCAGTTATCTAGTGAATTCAGATCTTTGCTTTGTTTTGGGATAACTGTGATTATGCTCTGCTTTTGTAATTCTGTAAGCGATCCAGTTTCGAATGAGTAGTTTATAGAGTTTGCATAAAATCATTTTATATAAGTCCAAAAGATTTTATAGGATTTAACAGTTATGCCATCTGAGCCAGGGCCTAATTTATTTTTCCTACATTTTAGGGCACTTTTAGGACACTAAAACATTCTGAGTTTATTATTAGTCCTTCACATTTAGTTCAATCGATATTACTTAATTAATTTATTGACTCTTTGAAATGGTTATATTTTGAATTATTCAGTTGTCTTTTGTTATGGAGATTTTTATAGAAAGATTGAATTTCTGTGATTGTTTCTCCTTGATTAGTGCTCATTGAGTTGTAAATGGATAATCTTGAAATCAATTTCGTTTCAAATCGTTTTTTTCTAGACTAGCGAAAATATTTGCAATTTTATCAGCATATTCGACTATGTTTGCTTTTGATCGCATCATTAACCCATTTAACTTGGTTTCAGCATTTTTTGTAAATGTGTTTATTTTTCCATTAATCTTATCTTTCAATAAATTAATTATATTAACATTAGGTAAATCAGCAAGCTCTTTTTGCAATTGTGTAATTTCATTTGTTAACGTTTTTTCCCTATTTATTTGCCTCTTAATTGCTACCATGTTGCTGCATTCGTGATTCGTAAATTGATAATCAACATGAGCTTGTTCTGAAATGAATTTTGACCTTTTGACCCCCTGAGTGCTAGTGGGAGGAGGGCAGTCTGCGTGCAAATATTTGCTACGATGTTGCTGCATTTGTGATTCTATTTAATTTGATATGCAACATGACCATGTTCTGAAAAAGTTGAAGTTTGACCTAGTGAACCCAACCCCCCGGTCAGGGGTCAGGGTGAGGCTGCAGGAAAAATATTGCTACAACGTAGCTGCAATCGCGATTCCATATAATTTGATATGCAATATGACCATGCTCTGAATAAGTTGAATTGCGACCCCACCCACAGACTTGGTGGTGGGGGTAGTCTGCGTGCAAATATAAATGCCTCCATGTTGCTGCATTCGTGATTTCCTTTAAATTACCCTCGGAGCCCTACTATTTGTCTGGCACTGACGGTAGCCAGTTGGAATGGATATCGTCGATGCAAAATATCGCCGATGCAATCAACTTAAATTACTGTCTTAACGCCGGGCTGTAATTCTTGGTTGAGCGGACATGTGTCGACCTTTATTTGTCCAAGTAGCCGAGTCGCTGTATAGTAACGGTAGCAATGATCATATCACGTGACGTCAGAAACACGCATCCTTGGCAAGTAACATTTCAATTGTGACATATCGTTCATGTTCGAAAAAGTACCAAACATTGGTCCATTCGTGAGTACCGAAGGACGGACGGACCAATCGATCGATGGATGGATCAATGGACTGGCGAGTGGGGCTGGCGGGCAGACGGATGGACAGACAGACAGACAGACAGATAGATCGATAGATGGATAGACAGACAGATAGGCAGACAGACAGACAGACAGACGGACGTCGGACGGACGGATGGACGGACGGATGGATGGGTGGATGGAAGATAGATAGATAGATAGATAGATAGATAGATAGATAGATAGATAGATAGATAGATAGATAGATAGATAGATAGATAGATAGATAGATAGATATATAGATAGATAGATAGATAGATAGATAGATAGATAGATAGATAGATAGATAGATAAACGGACAAACAGACAGACAGACAGACGGACGGACGGACGGACGGGCGGGCGGACGGACGGACGGACAGACAGATAGATAGATAGATAGATAGATAGATAGATAGATAGATAGATAGATAGATAGATAGATAGATAGATAGATAGATAGATAGATAGATAGGCAGGCAGGCAGGCAGGCAGGCAGGCAGGCAGGCAGGCAGGCAGGCAGGCCGGCCGGCCGACCGACCGACCGAACGAACGACGGACGGACGGACGGACGGACGGACAGACAGACAGACAGACAGACCGATCCACCGACCGACCGACGGACGGACGGACGGACGGACGGACAGACAGACAGACAGACAGACAGACAGACAGATAGATAGATAGATAGATAGATAGATAGATAGATAGATAGATAGATAGAGAGATAGATAGATAGATAGATAGATAGATAGATAGATAGATAGATAGATAGATAGATAGATAGATAGATAGATAGATAGATAGATAGATAGATAGATAGATAGATAGATAGATAGATAGATAGATAGATAGATAGATAGATAGATAGATAGATAGATAGACGTATCCAGAGGGGCTTATTGTCTATTTCCTGGCCTAAGCCGTCATAAATTTCCTTACTGTGTGTATGCACGAAGGGAATACTTTGGCGAGACTGCACTTAGCCCTAAGGGCAGGCTCGACTGAGCAGTTGATATTTACCATGGGCGTAGCAGCCAGTACGGAAAACGCATTTGCGTAGAAATTTGCCCCAAAAGTATGGGATCTTTTTATCCCAGTGTTGAAGGTTTCTTGAATACAAGATGTGTGTTGAAAAGCAATCTTAATGTGTCTAATTCTAATTTTGGAAGGAGCTATATATGACGGCATTATCTGCTCTAAGACCCCTTTAAGGGGTAAACGCCCATTAACGAAGTTAAAGAGGTGATCGTCCTGATTAATATAAGATTTAATATTGTCCACCGTAACCAAGAATGTGCGTAACAAGGCAAATAACACAGACCCCAATGAGACGTCACATTATGCGACGTCACATCTGGGTCTGCGCTTTTTGTAAATGCTCCATATTTTAATGTTTTTTTTGCATAAATGCATTGAATTAACTACATCCCCACAATTGCGAACATTGAATTTTAGACAAGCTACGCCCCTGATTACCGATGCGAAGATCAGTACCAAAATAAAGTGTGCTGACCTGTAAACAGTATTTAAAGAACATTAAAATGTGATGCAATTTATCATACACTTGTTTTTATTAGATTTATTTTTCTATTCGGTTGGTCGGAAAATAGCTTTAAGCCAATGTAAACCATCTTAAAGAATGCAGGTATCTTGTATCTTGTATAGGGTAAAGTCAGGAAACTTCGGACATCGGGTAATTTCGGACAGCGACCATGTATGTCTTATATTTTAATTATTGGAATAAAAAATTAATTAATTTAAGCAAACAGAGAAAATCCTGATGAGATGGCTCATAAGGAGCCGTCTCATCTGGATTTCCACTGTTTGCAAATGTATGTCCGAATTTACCTGGTGTCCGATGATACCCGACTTTATCCTAAATCAAGATTTTTTTATCCAAACCGGACAATGAATGCACTTACAGTCATAACGCATAGATAGACAGGCTGGTCTGTGCTTGTGTTATAATTAGATTTTCTCGAGACGTGGCACCATACGCCGGTTTTTACACTGTCGTATAGTCATAACCAATTGAGCCAAACTCTACTCAAGGGAGGAAACTATAAAATACTTTTGCAAAACGAAAGTAGATCAAAGTTCACAATTTAATACGATGGAAGTTTTACGGATTATCGGAGGATACAGAGAAAGAGACAAATTAATACGATTATGCCAGTATCTGAGTAAGTTGTTCGCGGGGTCAGGTAACACAGGATGGTCTCGGAAACTACTGACAATTGCTACGGAGCTCGGGGCCTGTCGAGTTGTGTTAAGACTGTTCGACGATCTACCAATGTTGGCGTACACGTATGACTACGGGTGGGGTAAAAAGGTACTGTTTATCTTATCGAAGGCCTTGTTGATTTAGTTAGGTAGCGTATATGCATTTTCTAATATCTTCAAGTTTGTAAAACAGAGGTTTAGTTAAAGAGTTAGTTGCTACGTACGAAACCAATTTCTCAGGCAAAACATATGTTGTGTGTACTCAAACGAGACGGTTCTAATCAGTACCCAAACATAAATTGAAGCTGACAGGTATGTACACATTTACAATCTTACGCTCAAAAATTATGTTTACAAGTTTATCTAAACCTGTTAAAAGTGAGGCCCTCCCAGGGTTTTGGGGAAAGAGGGAAATAAGGGCATTTATTTCAGGGAAACAGGGGAACAAAGGCCAAATTTTGAGGGAAACAGGGGAACAAAGACAATATTTGGGAACAGGGAACATAAGAAAACACATTTTCGATTTTTGGGGAACATGGGAACAAGCCAATTTATTTCAGGGGAACAAGGGAGGGCCTCAAAAGCCCGAAACATATTTGATTCGTTCATGAATGTCAATATTCAGGCTATTTACATACTGGTCATGCATGAGGGGAATCAAAAACATGCCATTTAAAACACAGACACTTGGGGTCAGTAGAGAAAAACAAGCCCCCTAAGCCCCTTCATCCCCCTAAACTTTTGCATTATAACAATTTATTATTAAAAATATGTTATTTTATATGCTTAAACATAGATCTATATATGTATAGATACACGTAAGTCTACAGTTGCCAGAAAAATTGCCCTAGAACATATGGATAAAAGAAAAAAAGAAAAAAATATAAGCTTGTTGTTTGCGGTGATTAAAACTGTGTGGGTCTCATCACAATAAAAGAGGGTCTGGATGGGGGTCTTTTATTCACTATTCATTAAAAATATAGCCCATTATTCATCTCATTAAAATTTTGGATTATTCATTAAAATAAGACCAGTTATTCATTAAAAGTAAGAAAGGTGGCGAAAAAATCTGATTAATCACTATTCATTGATTTTTTTCTTCAATACATAAAAAATGGGATTATTCATTACTTTTTAGGCCCTCATTATTCACTGAGCAAGAAAAAGAATCCATTATTCGTGAAATGGTAGGATAGAAAAATCCGTCCCTTGGGATCAGCTTTTGTCATCACTCCGCAAGCCTGGTGATGCTAAACGGCGATCCTCGTGACGGACTTTTCTATCCTGCCCCCACACTTATGATAGATTCGTATATTACACACTCGTACCCAGTATACATACTGGGTCCGAGTTTCACATGAGGGAGCACAGTGGCAGAGCGGTCGACTTCGGATCTGGGGGTTGCGGGTTCAAGGCTCATCGGAGGCGTTCTGTCATTGAGCAGAGACTTTATCCGCTACTTCGTACTGGTTCAATCAAGGAAGGTCCGTCATGACATCACTGAAAAATTGTTGGCTAGAATGTAAAGACTAAAAGAGCGCTAGCGTTTATATAAAATATTTTATTTCACACATAACTCGCATCTTGAATAGGGTTGTTGAAACCTGGGTTCGTCGTGAAAAATTATAGCAGTATACATGTATTTGTCATGTCACAGAGAAAAAGATGTTCACTCTTTGCGGGCTGAGCTGCGACATGAGATTTCAAACAATGTGGTATGTGCGACCAGCAGAGCCTGAGATCATCCTGCGCTAACGCGCAGTTTGAGCAGAGCCTTTCCTAGTCATTTGAATACTCTATGAGTGTTTAGCTACTGACTGAACATCATTTGGTGTTTCCTCGCTTAAGAGGAGGCTGCACAGGCTCGTGTGAGTCTACACTTGTCAAAATGCCACATTCTTGGAAATCACATGTCTCGGCTCATATGTTTTTGTCGTCCAGTAACTTTATTTTCATTATCTTAAAGCAAAGTTGTTCATGAACTCCATTAAAGTGTCAGACAGTTTGGATCCTGAACAGGCCCTGGTCTGGGTACTACATACTGTTTGTAAAGGTTGTCAGGAAAACGACAAAAGCAGCCATTAAACGAAGCAAAAGAAGAACTAAGCTGTTCATAAGGATAAAAACAGGACACTAAACAAATGAGCCGCGACATGTGATTTCCAACAATGTGGCATTTTGACATGTGTAGACTCAGACGGGCATATGCAGCCTACATTTAAGCTTAGAAACTCCAAATTGTGTTCAGTCAGTAGCTTAACACGCATTTAATATTCAAGCGACTACAAAGGCTCTGACCAGACTGCGCATATGCGCATGCTGGTCTGAGCCTTTGCTGGTCTCACATACAACATTGTTGGAAATCTCATGCTGTTGCTCAAATGTAATTCTCTTGGAGAAATTGGAAACGTTTTAAACGTAAAAACGTCCAAAAAGATTTTACGACTGTACCAAATTATATTTCAGGAAAACAACACGTGGTTAAGAAATCTACAGTTGCTAAGCAATCTCGCCAATCAACTTTACTTCCCACTTGAACACATAGCCTGGTTTGCCGACAAGAAACTCATCCATCGACAGTCGACTAACTGGTGGATAGCTGGGACAGTGGCCTGGGCTTTGTCTTTGTTTTCAGAAATCCTCAAGTAAGTTTCACAGGTTTAGAAAAGCAAACATTGTTCATCGTAAATGAGTGTATAATTTCATACTTATCAGTTTTAACATATGAGCCACGACATGAGATTTCCAACAATGTGGTTTGTGCTATCAGCAAAGCCTCAAATCAGCCTGCCGATATGCTCAGTCTGATCAGAGCCTTTGATAGTGGCTTGAATATTCTGTGAATATTAAGCTACTGACCGAACATCATTTGGAGTTTCTAAGCTTAGAAGGGGGCTGCTAAGGCTCGTCTGAGTCCATTCATGTCAAAATGCCACATTGTTGGAAATTACATGTCACGGCTCAATTATGTTTTGCGTTCTCAAAAGAGCCGGCTCATTAAGAAGGCTTTTTTGAGTAAACAATACATATGTTTTGGTTGTGAGATATGAAAAACGCTTTTTTGTTACACAGTCTTAAACAAAAGCATGTATACATTATCCAAATGCACTATCCAAACTTCGTCGGCTTGTAGATAGCACAACTGATATGCGGCGTTCGCAAACGTACCAGATTTATATCAAAATATAGTTTCCAATTACCGAAAACTGTGTTTTGATTATCAGTTCGTCAACACGATGATCGTAGAAAGTTGATATACTACTCTTAATGTTTGAAAACCAAAACTTCATAAGAGAATATAGTAAGCTCCTGACCCATATTTTTCTACTAGTTGCCTCTCATATTAACTGCATTGTTGCAAGTTGTCTGATAAAGTTGTCTGCCTATATCAGGTCATGATGACGTTGCAATTTTTGAATGACGAAAATTACATCATAATCGCTAGCTTGAAGAGTGAAACAATGGATAAACTGATAAATAGAATCCCAGGTTTGCGTCTTTTGTTATCAGCTTAAGTTTACCAGGCTCGGCTTTGAGAACGCTTGTTGAATCGCTTGGCAAGCCTCACGATGTCAACAAGCGTTCTCCAAGCCTTGCCTGGTAAACCTGATATCAAAAGACACTCACATAGTGTTCTCTATATATACTGAACAAAAGTGAAAACGCTACACTACAATTATTTATATTTTATGAGAAAGTATTGGACAAAAAATATTTACTAAATTTAAAATGTTGCCCAGGCGTCCAGCAAACGATCCGTCGAAACTCCACCAATTTATCTCGTTTGATGTATGAGTTATGCTCCTTTAAGTGTTTAAAGCTTTATTCACTGAAATAATCTATTGCGCATGCGCAAGTTGAAATTGTTATCCTTATCAAAATTGGTCTTAATTGTGTTGCTTAATTTGCTTAAAAGCACAAGAAAACTGCTTAATCACTTGAAACAAGCTCATAAATCAATATCGAATTTAGCAAATTTGTAAAATATTGAAAATTATCTCCCTTTGACAAAAACAAATAGGGAATATTAAATGTTTGGTAATCTTCGATTTATCACGATTTTTGAGAATTTTCTTTTGCCAAATTAGGTAGACCTCTCAGCACATTGTTTCTAACATTTCTCGACAAGTAATGTCTTCATACTGAGATGCAACAACACATTTATTTTCCTATGGAGATTTCAGTGTTAAATTTTTAAACTTGGCAATGTGATGGAAAATCCACTTTAAAAGATTGCTTTTCTAAATGATCAAAACACACTTGAGATAAGTCCTTCACATTTCCGGTTGTCACATGTCTAGACTACCATCTCATGCAGTCGCATCTCGTAGGTAGTGGATTTCTGAAGGCCTAAATTGTGTTAGATTTCCGTTCAAATTGGCAACCTGAAAAAATGGACCCCTGTCACATTTAGATGGCTTTCATGTGTTTCTTCGTGACAACATCCGTAAAACTTTTACTGTTATGCATTACCCAGTATTTGAACATTAAGATACACTTCCAATTGCGTTCTTGGTTTGCATAATTTTGTATATAGATGGAAAACAATTCAGGTGAAGCGTTTTCACTTTTGTTCAGTATATATGCCCATGAACCCAGAATCAACTTAGCTAATGTCCATGCCTTAGTCTGTCATAACTGTGCCTGACAAGCACAGACCCCTAAATCACACTTTTAAAGGACAGTGGGTGGGTAAAAACTCAGTGGTCATTCATGCAGGATGAAAGTGCTAACAAATTAAGCTTTGCTTTAAACAGGTCAGTTTACATGCGACATATTTCATCAAGCAGGCTCATTATACTGAGAAGCAAATGTAATTCACGCTTTACTACAGCAATGCAGATATTGTGGGAATTCAAAATAAACATCTTTTTCAGCATATTAACATTAATCAGTTAGGACAGATGTTTCGTTCATACTCTTAGTTAAAGCCCTTGTTCTATTTTCAGAGCTCTCATTCGAATCACCTTGAAACGACAAGAAAGGACCAAACTTTATAAACAGATATCATTGGAGGCAGCTGAAGATAGGTAAACTAAAATCATTAGCGTAATTCTTTCCTTTAAGGGCTGTTCCCATTTTGAAAAAGGGCGCAATTGAAGACAACCACTGCTTGATCCAGTAGTCTCCCTTTAATGTGTGTAACTTTTCAGTATTCTGGCTACGCCATTGAAAATCTGCGGATTCAAAATATTTAGATCCAGCTCTAGCATGGCCTTCATGAATATTCATGCTAGGCTCCACCCACTATGATTGCAGATTTACTCTTCTGTTGGCTTCTATTTATCAGCAGCTGTAATTTAACCCTTTCCCACATGAATATTCATTCTAAGCCCCGCCAACTATGACATAGTGGGTGGGGCTTAGCATGAATATTAAAGATCACAGATCACAGATTTAACATTTCATATAGTCGTCTACCATTTATAATTTATGCCTTCTGGAAAATGGTTTTGAGGTTTTTTTGTAAATACTCGGCATCCATGCTAGAAATAGTCCTTGGCGTATATCAAGCTTCACCCAGATGAACATGCCGTTTGACACTTCAATTTAAGATTACAGCAAGACCAAAGGTCAAATAGTTGCATTTGTATGCCCCAAACTTTGAAAAAGTTGAAGGGGCATATTGCTTTGGGCTTGTCCGTCAGTCCGTCTGTCCGTCCATCCATCTGTCTGTTACAAATTAAGATATGGTTTGAAATTTCATAGATGGACTCACACAGCATAAAAAATAATTGACCCCTATTTTATTTAATCTGGATTATCTCCCTTTGTGGAGTTATTCCCCTTCTGAAGGGTCATAATGAAATTTTGTTATCAAGATATTTCAAAAACTATAACAGCTATAGTCCTGCCGCAATAATAAGAAACGCGAAAATCTGGAATATTAGTTTATTACTTGAATTTTTCAGAACGTTAGGCTCAAATCTGGATTTAGAAAATCCTGCAGTGTCAAAAGAAAATTGTTTGAAGAATCTACTACCACTGCCCTGACCCCTAATCTCTTGGGAATTTCGATATTTTTAGGCTTTCTGAAAAGCGGGGGGAATTCAAACGATGTAACAGCCATGTGACGGCCTATATATCTGTACTTAATTTTCTACAGGTAAGTGTCAAAAGCATCACACATTTTAAAATCGCGATTGCTTTGTACGTACCAGTTTTATTTTTAAGCACTGTCATTCAGTTGATAGTATCGATTCAATCAGCGTAGACACATATCCAACTGATCCAATACGATCAGTTTGATCCGAGTAAATACTGTTTGACTATTATGGACAGTTTTACAGTGGTAAACGGCGTAAACATTTTCACATACATATGTAGTATTATAGTCAACCATTCATTTTTTGTAATTAGTTAACTTGAGTTGTTTACATACATTCTTTCAATGGTAACACTCAAGTCAGGGATACTCCTGGACCAAAATGATGATGGGCCCTTAAAATGGGTCAATGGCCCATATCCTATGCAAATCCATGCAGATTACATAATTTTAATTGGCCTTTTGAAATTTCTATGGGCCCTTTGCAAAATTTGATGGGCCCAAGAATCCTTAATATCTATATTAGAGCATAATTGACAAGAGCTTTGAATAGCTCATATATGAGGCCCAGCAAAAAATAACGTCCATTTTAGCAGAAATAATATTTTTCTAACAAAATTGATAAGGCTTTACCCAGGATTATCCCTGTCAAGTGTCAAAGAAGTGGAATAAAATGCCCAGAATTATTAAGCAAAAATTAGCCGTAATACCGGCTAAATACTGCCTGAAATGATACACGATTATTGAATGCACAATGCGATATAAATTGAAAACGTACATCTAAAGTTTCTTATTTATGCAGCAGTACTTTATATTTACCATACACTTTATGCTATACTGAACAATAGTGAAAATGCTACACTACAGTATTCTTTCTATATTTGGAAGAAAAGTATTAACTAAAGCTTATTGTTTTAAGACATCCAGCAAGCGATTCGTCGAAGCTCCACCAATTTGTTTCGTTTGATGTCTGAGTTAATTGCTTTTTTGTGTTTAAAGCTTTATTCACTGAATTTTGCAATTGCGCATGCGCAAAAAAGATTGTTATGCTTATCAGAATTCGTCATACTTGTGTTGCATTAATACACAAGAAAACTGTATTATCACTTGAAACAAGCTCAGAAATCAATTTCGAATTTATCAAATTTGTAAAAAAATTGTAAAATGTCTCCCTTTGGCAAAAACAAATAGGGAATATTAAATATTTGGTAATTTCCGATTTATCACGACGATTTTCGATAAATTTCTTCCGTTTGCCTTATCAGGTAGACCTATCAGCACATTGTTCATACCATTTCTTGACCAGTAATGTGCTCAGACTAAAGACTCGTTTATATGCACAATTTGCACCTTGGTGCAAATTTACTCCCGGGTGCAAAATTGCACCCGGGAGTAAATTTGCACCTCTTTTGTAGCGTTCATATATAATAAATTGTGTTCATATGTTATTGGATTTGCTCTTTAAACATATCACAAATGTTTCAGTTTTACTTTAAGGAGAAATTCGATGTGTTAAGAATGTTTCGATTATTAGTCAGTTCAAGATACCGTCGTGTGAGAAAAATGTACCTCCATTTGGTTTTATTTGCTTTATTTTTTTATACAATATTTAAAGAGGATAATACACCAGTCATTTGTATCCACGGCCCCCACCTACGTAGATAGCTGTGGAAAAGCCGGGGTAAGGTGCTGGACAATTACTTTTTGATTGTTCCCGAAGTGCCGGGGAAGTGTGGGGGTATAACATTGGGACACTTACCCTGCTGGGATTTTCTGTTGTGTATGTTGGGGCAAAGAGCAGGGTTGTTACCATCAGCTTGTCCCCACAGGGCGGGGCTTATACCAGGGCTCTGGAAAGTGAAAACCATTATCCCCGCCCATCCCTGTGGGTGGGTCAGCAGCGGATACAAGTGACTGGTGCATAAATGACACTTATAGAAGCTGTTGCAGCAGTACTAAGTAAATATATGACTATTTGGCCAAGAGAGGTGGACGCACGTAGTGCTTGAGATATATACATGAACTGATGATCCATGGCTTCCGAATGTCACGGGCTCTGCGACAAACTGCGCAAATAGCTGCAACGGAATGCGCATGTGCGTTAAGTTGTTTCAATTGAAATGCTGGGGACAGTTTGACTTAGGACTGCGCAGAGCTGGACAATTGAGAACTTCTTCGTAATAGCAAAATAAACGTCTTGTGAATGTGTGCAACGGGTTTGGTCTTCAATTGTTGACGAACTCTTCTAAATCTCTGTTAAGTTTCTGAAGGGAAATGGCTCAACGGAGGTTATCAATGGCTACAAGAGGTTACGATTCCCAAATTGGGGGGGGGGGGGGGTAAGATAGAGGGTAGACATATTTTAATTATTGCTCTGTCTGAACATCACGTTGATTACATCAATCGTAAAGGGTGGTCACTCCGTTATTCTGCAGGGGGGAACCTTTTCACCGATGTGTATATCGGATAGCATGGACTCGTGCATGGCGCCAGGGTTCTGGCAAACTCTGATTTCTATTGCTGAGGTTAGGAAGAGATATTGTTCGGAAATAGAATCGTGCAAATCGAAGCCCATAGACCAGAAATTCAAGTTGTTCTGCGTGGCAACCCGGCATAGCCAATGAAGTAGTGACTACAGAGAGAAGCCATGACCATAAGTTTGATAAAGGGACTATTTATATAGTTTACTTTTATACACATGTACATGTTCATATAGAAAAGATGGGTAATTTCTCAAAATCTAAGATCAAATTGTACATATGTGATAACGAGTTGCGTTCATGTGCGCAATTTGCACCTAGGAGCTAATGTGCACCCGGGTGCTAATTTGCTCCACCGAATTTGCACTACCTGCAAAGGTGGAGCAAATTTGCACCCGGATGCAAATTTGCACCCGGGCGCATTTTCATAAAACGAGGTTTACATAACCAAACTACACACCAGGTGCAAATTTACACCCCGGGTGTATATTTGCACCGGGGTGTATATTGTGCATATAAACGAGGCTTAAGATGCAACAACACATTGATTTTCCTGTGGAGATTTCAGTTTTAAAATATCAAGCTTGGCCAATTTGACGACAAACCCGCTTTCTTAGGTTGCTTTTCTAAACGATCAATGCATACTGTATTTTTGGTTGTCATATGTCTAAGACTACATTTTCGTTCAGTCGGATCAAGTTGGCAGTAGATTTCTGAAGGCCTAAACTGTGTGAGATTTCTGTTCCAATTTGTAACCTGAAAAATTGGACCCCTGTCACATTTCAATTAATATTTCTGTCTTGTTTGTGTTTTGCTTTCGTCTGTTTATTGCTTGCTTGGAAAGGGCTGACCTCTTGGCTCTCGTTTGTGATGTCTAATTGTGAAGTTATCACTTTCCAATCCTTTGTCAGGTGTGGGCTTGATTGTATCGATTCCTGATCTTTGCCCTCTTTCTTACTTTCTTGTGTTTCCTCGGGACAACATCCGTAAACCTTTTACTTTATGCATAATCCAGTCTTTGAACAGTCAGATACACTTTCATTTGCTTTACTGGATAGCATCATTTTGCATATAAATGATAAACAATTCAGGTGTAGTGTTTTTACTTTTGTTCAGTATATAACCTACACGGGGATCACGGACGAATTATTTAGTCAACCGTTGCATAATATTAATAAACTGGGTCAGTTTATGTCCATTCTATCAACAGTAATACTCCCCCGTTGAAAAGAGCCAAAAATATGCCAAAATTCCATCTAATTACAGAAAAACACAGCAAAAACATCAGGTTGAAAATTTTGTCAAAAAATACTGCAGCTTTTTCTACCCGCATATCGAAAAGTTCTAGAGAAAATAACGTGAAAAGATGCACTTAAAGTCGATTTTTCGCGTTTCTTATTAATGCGGCAGTACTTTAGGTGCTTTTAACTTGGTCTGCTTATAGAGGATAGTGAGTAGATTACCTGGTGAAATTAAATCATTTTCTTTTTTTGGGTTATTGCCCTTTGCAAATTTGGACATAGAAAACTTGATATCTCAAAAACCGTTACATCTGGGAGCTTCCAACTTGGTCAGCTTATATAGGAAAATGAGTAGACTACTTGGTAAAAATTAAAAAAAATCTTTTTTTTTTAGTTATTACCCTTTGTAAATTTTGACATAGAAAAGTTGATATTTCAAAATCTGTTACAGCTAGGAGCTCCAAAGTTGGACAGCTTATAGAGGGTAATGAATAGATTACCTGGTGAAAATTATTAAAAATATATTTCTTTTTTTTGTTATCGCCTTTACATTTTTTTAGTTAATGCCCTTTGCAAATTTGGACAATAAAAACTTCCAATAAAGATAATTTAAAAACTATTACAGCTAGTAGCCTCATATTTGGTCAGCTAAAGGAGGATGGTGAATAGATTACCTGGTGAACAGGATGGTGGACACGCTAATGGTTGGGGCATAGTGTTTTTTTTTATAAACGCAATTTCTAGTTATATTAGACTTGCAATTACAGTCATTTTAATTTGCAAAATAATTCTAATAATGCTCTTTTTTTGCTCGGTGGCAATTGTGAGATGTTAAATGGCAATTAAATATTTTGTGGAATGTTTTGCTATTATGGGATAGAAATAGACACTTTTCACTATAAACATCAAATAATGCGGCCTAGATTTATACTTGTTATATTTAGCTCACCATAGCCATAGAATAAAGGTGTGCTTCTGTGACCTGTCAGCCTCCTTAATCCTAAACCACTAGCCTTAATATAGAATAACTTGCTTTCTAGTTTTGTAATCATCTTGACGAGGAAGAAGAAGCTGGTTGCTTTGCTTTTATTGTTTGCCATATGTCTCATGGGTGAAAGTTTTCAGGGTTAATCCTAAATTCAGGATTTTGAGGCTGACTTTCCCACAACATGCTGCATTTAGCAGATTTTGATAGCTTCTCCGATAAGTTTTCAGATAATTTAAACACAATTAATCGGTTAAATTTGAAATTAATAATTTTTATAGGCATCCTGCAAGTTATAAACTTTGAATTTCTAAAGGATTTTTTGAAATTTTGAACTTTCACCCACATATGTCTTCTTACTGTAATTGTTCTGTGGCTCTTCCTCATGGAGCCGTTGGTTGGTTTACTAATTGGCAGTTTGACATTGTGGTGTTTCCTGATAATATTTACTTAATTTTTCACACAACTACTCCTCCGAACGCCCTCTACTAAAATCACCTAATAAAACTGTGCAGTGGAAATCCAGAGGTTTTAACCAATACTTTAAAGCTTGAGCTTACAACGTGTCTAAAACAACTAACTTTCTTAAAACATATGAGTGTTTCTGCAGACTGAGTTACACTTGCTAGAAATGTACGAACTATGAAACCTGTGCAAAATTTCACAGGTTTCACATTTTGTACTTTTCGTGCAGTCATACGCAGCTACCTTACTTTTAGTTATCCCATACACGCCTAATGCCATATTACTGTGACGTCATTAAAGAAAAGTGCAAAAGCATAATCAGACTGCACAACGTGGCATATGATGCTCCGCATCTGATCCATGTCTCTACTGTTTGCTAAATGAATATACTTCTTAAATTTGATTGAAATTGCAAACTACTACCGACGAACCCTTAAAATCAAAATGGATTTGTCGAATTGATAACGGCAGGGAGTTCCATTAGGCAAAAATGGGTTAGCTTACTACTTCCACGGTTGTAACACGTGCATGGTTCCATAACTACAGGTACACATACAAAAAGCTTCTTGGGGTGGCTGTCAAAGTATTGTTAAACTATCTCACAAACGACTTACCAATACAAATGTAAGTACAGGAATCCCAGGCAAAACATTCTGCTCGCACACTATTTTTGTAATGTACTTGAGGTGAAGTAAAATTCAGAGCATTAAATAATTAAGAATAAATGCCTTGCAGTTAACACCTCGACATATTTATTATGACAATTGGGCCACGATATGAGTTTTCCAACAATGTGGTATGTGCGACCAGCAAAGGCTCAGATCAGCCTGCGCATATGCGCAGTCTGATCAGAGCCTTTGCTAGTCGCTTATATATTTTACGACTGTTAAGCTACTGACTGAACATCATTTGGAGTTTCACAGCTTAAAAGGAGGCTGCACAGGCTCCTCGGAGTCTACACTTGTCAAAATGCCACATTGTTAGAAATTACATGTCGCGGCTCACATGTTTTGTATTAAACCGATTTAAGCATAGTGTCCCTCTGGGGGACAAGTTCAAATAGTGTAGACCTAGACCAGGGTCTCGACATCTTGCTTATAGAACATATTAAAGTATGAACAAAGCCAGCTACGTCTTAAACGGAAATGTACTAGTCCAATTGATAAAAGTGGGGTATTCCATTCGGCTAAAATGGACTTGAAGCATAAAGTGGTACCACTTGTTATTGTACGACATAACAGAGCATTTTCTGCCCTTTTCTAGGGGCCGAATTTCGGCCCCATTCCCAATCGAGAATAGCCACCTTTTTTCCAATACCATGTCTGATTTCCCTAATTAAAATATTCAAAAAGTATTTTTTTTTTATTTTTTTATAGACCACTGCTACTTGTGAGAAACAAAGACCCATATCAGAATGACACTTTATATATCTAAAATAACCTGATTTTGCGGATATATTTTGCTTCCCTTGTTATGTTTAATGTCTAATTTCTTCCAATATAAATGTTAAGTCGATCATTTTTCCCAATTTTGGCCAGGGGCCTTTTCCCAAAATTGCACGAAAAAACCATGCCTTACTTTCTTTCTATGCTTTAAGGGTCAAATACCTGTGCGAATAAAGTGATCATGAGCGCTCTGTACCGATCATTTTTAATAGGCCCTTACATGGTCTTGTTCTCCTGTATTGATAAAGCATTACATTTTACTTTGGCACTATAGTATAACCTGTCTAAAACAGCCACTCTCAAAACGATCAAATATCGGGTTTCAAGACCAAGTAACGCTTAATGAAGGTCAAAAGAATTGCAGAATGCTCCTATGGGAGCATTCTGCAACACTTTCCACCTTCATTAAGCTACGGTTTGTCATTAAGATCTTTGTTAACTCTGCTTTCGAATGTCCGCTTAAGATGGGTTTTACTTTATATTATAAGTTGATACATTCCTTTGAGTCTTGTGTTTAAGCACATTCCTCAGCACCTCGCTAAGAATAATGCACATAAAGACATGGGTATTTTCACTATAGAGATATTAATTGTCATTTTTCTATATTATTTCATAATTTTATTTTGACATTTAATTACATGCTTTGCAGTAGATGCAGTTCTTTAAACATTCACTCATGCATTTTCTGCTTTATTCTCTCATTTAAGGGGCTCATCAGAAGCTAGCAAAGCTGTCAATCTTCAAATCAAAACGCTCAAACAACAGGAAGTGGATGATTACCTAGCAGTGATAGAAAACGGAAGTGACTTCATTAACGCCATTAACTGGTTACCTGCAGGATTTTTGTGGGCACAGTGTATGTCATCATCAACTTCCGGATTCTTTGGTGTGATATCATCGCTTATCAAGATGTACAGAATGCATGCATTGAGACGCACATGAAATATATATTGATGTGGTGATGAAAATTCAATGGTTTTGACAAAAAAGAGGTTGGCTGTCAGGGGATATGGTTATTCTATTTAATATGGGCCTTGACGCGAGAAAATCTGTCTTCAGGGATTTGCTAACAGCAAAAGCGCAGACCAGCCTGCGCATCTGTGCAGTCTGATCAGCACCTTTGTGATCCGCTTAATAAAAAGGTATCATATTTAGACTTGCTGTGAGTGAAATTTTAATTTTCTAGCTAGTCTCTGTAGCAAAGCAGGCTGGTTTGAATTTCACTTTGCCTGACACCCCAAAGACAGGTTTTGTCGCGTCGTGGCACATAGCTGTTTACCATTGTGTAGACCAGTAACACGAACAACGCTCAAAATTGTTTAAAGATGTTAGGGATTACTTCTTGAAGGAATTTAGTGTGATAGCTAGAACGTTTGATAAATCTAGAAAACTCGTGATTTTATAACAAAATCCAATTATCACATGACATTGCAAAATTTTTCAGGGGAATTGTTCGTAAGTCTTCAGAGGAAGAAATATATAAAAAATAAATATTGTGACCCCTCAAATATTACATAATGAACTATCCTGATTTTAGTGTGTTAAACTTTATGGAAACTTTCATTGGGTTTAAAAGGGTACATTGCTGGTATGAAACAACCACTTTCAATCATACATACATTCTTTAAAATGTTTTTCATTTGGCACTGGACTTAAAATATCCAGCTCAAAATGTTCAAATGGCATCAGTTGTTGCCATTTTAACATTTTAAGGAGGATAAAGCCATACCTGCGATTAATAAAACTAGAAAAATCTTTATCAAACATTTTTAGCTCACCTGAGCTGATGGCTCAGAGTGGAGCTATTAGTATACCAAAAAAATTGTCGTCTGATGTCCTTCCGTATATAGCCCTTCCATTTGTCTGTCAGAATTTTTAAACATTTTCTCCTCTGAAACCAACAGGTCAATTTAACTTGAATGTCATATGGTGACTTCTTATGATAGGGAACAAAAGTGTGTTCAAATGGTCTTGGTCACAAGACCAAGATGGTCGCAACCCATATATATGGCAAAAACCTTTTGAAAATCTTCTCCATAATCAGAAGGCCGATGACCTT
The DNA here is from genome assembly GCA_964019695.1 of Loripinus fragilis. Classification (NCBI taxonomy): domain Eukaryota; kingdom Metazoa; phylum Mollusca; class Bivalvia; order Lucinida; family Lucinidae; genus Loripinus; species Loripinus fragilis. The sequence goes on from OZ026530.1 coordinate 66,097,555, forward strand.
GAGACTTGGTATGTAGCATTGGTGATGTGGGACCTACTAAGTTTGTTCTAGGTTGACTTTGACCTACTTAAAGCCAAGGTTAAATTTGCTTCCTAATGCAGTTAAATGAATTTTTTTGAAAAGAAGATGATTTTTTGAAAAAAAAAGTTGAAACCATAGTCACAAGAATGAGACAGTGACTATAAATAAGTTCCAAAAGCCAAGGTTGACCTTTAACCTTTCAACCAAGGTCGCTCATATTGGAGTCTCATCAATATATTAAAACAAAGTTTTCTCGAACATCATTATGCCAATTGAACTCAATTTTAATAGGAAGACTCCTTAGTATAAGTTTGACAAAATTTATACAAATCGTTCTGGTTTCATGGCCAAGATGTCTGAAATACACGTATATGGCGAAAACTCTTTAACTATCTTCTACAGCATAAGTAAATATTCAATTGTCTTTGGACTTGGTATGTAGCATTTGGGATGTGTGGCTACCAAGTTTGTTTAAATGATGATCCTAGCTTGACTCTGACCTACTTAACACCAATGTCAAATTTGTTCCCCAAATACATTTTAATGGGGAAAAAATAAAAAGTTTATTTTTGAAACCTGTTGAAGCCAAAGTCATTATTCTCACTTGATATGTTTAACGAAATGAATCAATGAATATAGTTAAGTTTCAAAGGTCAATATTGGCCATTTGTCTTTCAGGTATATTGCTTATATTGGAGTCCCATCAATTTATTAAAATATAGTTTTCTCAAAAGTCGTTTGGCCAATTGAACCTAAATTTGACATTGAGATTCCCAAAGTTGAGGGGAGTAAATTTATAACAAATGTTAACGGTCGAATGACCAAGATGGCTACCATGTCCATACAAGGTAAAACCGTTTAAATATCTTCTTCTCTGGAACCAAAAGGCCAATTTTCTTGGGACTTAGAATGTAGTATTTGAGGATAATGCATCTGGGTTAACCTTGAGTCCACGACCCTTTCAATGGCAAAGTAAGTAAGGGTGCAAAGATCAGGAATCGATACACTCAAGTACCACACCTGACCCAGGATACCTATGGGAAAGTGACAAACTCACAGCAGACACCACAAACGAGAGCCAAGAGGTCAGCCCTTTCCCAGCGGGTGACCACAAAACACATATAAACAGACTTGCTCAAAGACATAGCAAACACAAGACAGAACAAAAACATAGAATATCCACAAAAGAAGTACCGCCTTGGAACGGTCAGTAAAATATTTTACTGGAGGGCTAAAACCGGTTTAACGGCGCCAATTTCACCCTTAATTCAGATGTGGATCAAGACACATAGATATTTGGTTTGCATGAAAGACCCCTAACTTATCAATGCATCATCTCCTAAAACATATAAATCAAGATATAACAAGGAGATAAAGCAAAGATAAGGACTCAACAGTAAATAAAACTGAATACCGGAGCAAAAGAAATCCAACAGGTAAACCCCGGTGGGCCCGACAAACAGCCAAAGCATCAGGCCCCTACCATCTCATCAATAGATAAGTCTTTAAGACGGATCCATCAAGACCAAATTTAATTCCTAATACATTTACATTCAATCCGGAAAAATCTTGAAATGATCAATTTTCTATAACTTTTTAAGCTGAAATCATAATACTTGCGAGAAATATTAAACCTATTTAAACACTTGTTTTATATAAGCAACAAAGGTGAAGCTTACCTTTGACCTTTTTATCCAGGGCCACTCATTTTGGACTTACACATACCTATCTAAACATTTTTCTCAGAAACTGGGCTGCTTGAACTTAGATCATGTCCCCCTTAGCCCGTAGGGTGGGAAATATATTGTTTTTGGTGCGGATCCCATCAGAGTCGGTGTTGGCGTCCACGTTTTGGTTTCCATGCATTATTTCTGAGCCAGTTCTTGGAATTTTGAACAAACTTGCATATATACATTGTTAGGAGGAGGGTAAGATCTGATTAGGTTTTGGAGACCTTTTTTTAAGGTCACGGGGGCATTTTGAAATGTCCAAAATATGGTTTCTGTGCGTTATATTCTAAACTAGGGGATTTATCTTGAGCAAACTTGCATAGATACATTGTCGTAAGAAGGGAAATAGTTGATTAGTACATTTGTACATTGTTGAGAGATGGGAAATTGATGATTAGATTTTAGTGACCTTGAGCTAATTTTCAAGGTTACACAATCACTTTAAAATGTCATATTTTGACCAAAATAGGGTCTTTGTATGCTTTCCCTTGATTTGAACAACGCATTCTAGCTAAACTTAATGCATTGTATCATTGTGACAAAATGTAGAGATGATATGATTTTGGTGACTTTGGCCTTACTTTCAAGGTCACCTCATTTCAATGTCATCATCCTTCAGCATGTTCTGAGCTCTGTCTTCTGAACTACATGTTTTTCTGCACCAAACTTGCAAGAGAAACATGCAATTTGTTTGGAGACAGAAAAGAGTGAATTAGATTTAATGACCTTGACCTTATATTCATGGTAACCACAGCACTATGTAATTTGAAAGTTTGACCCAAAGTGTGTTTGTGCATGCTCTCCCTTAAAATAATGGATGGAACATTGTGACACAATAATAAGCAGTAAGCAAGCTTGCCGACTCCTATTGCGGCTGGAAGGGCATAGTTTTCCTCTGAAAACACTGCTTTAATTTCATAAAGAATTTAAGTAGATAAAACAATATAAAAATGCTATTTGTTTAACGTCACTTGTCCAAAATAGCCACAATGCACATATATGGTAAAACAAAAAAATATGTTTAAATGATAAGCCTAAGTAGAGCATGTCCTATTTCAACATTATTAAGGAGATCAGATGAGGACTTCAGCACGACTAGTTAAATTTTTTATGAAAAGATGAAATTTCATGTCAAGTCTCAAGGGTTGCGCTTGAAAAACATATAATATAGCTTTGAGGCCAGGGATTACATATTTTATAATTTCGGCCTTGTTGTTAGAAAACCTGTCTTTGGGGAGTTTGCGAACAACAAATGTGCAGACCAGCCTGGGCATCTGCGCAGATTGATCAGCACCATTGTTATTCACTTATTGAACAGTATTATATCTAGGCTTGTTACAAGCAAAATGCTCGATTTCTAGCTAATTTCTAAATATGAGGAGACTGGTATTAGTCTTGCTTTGTAAGACACCAAGGAGACCCGTTTTATCCTGTTGAGGCCCATTTGTGATTTGTCATAAACTTTCTCAAAAATCATTAGTCTGATGGATGAAAGATCTAGAAAAATAATTGGTAAGCAACAGAGGTAAAAGCAAGCCTACGCAAATGTGCAGACGTCTCAGACCCTTGCTATTTGCATACACAGAATATCGAGGTAAACGAAAAGTCAGAGTATTTAACAAATTGCTAGTTACATCATAATGGACTTTTAACCTATGTAACCCTAGCTTCCTTTTTGTTGGGCAAAGGCAAACAGTGCAGGTCCAGATCATGGTCTCCACTGATTTTTACTTACAGAATGTTCTATCAAAATGTGAATAGATATGAAATTTACAACCAAACAATCCTAAAAGTGGAAATGGACTCGTTCAATTGATGGGAAAATCAATCGGCATAAAAGGGTAAACCCTGTTGCATTCAATAGAGTTCTAGCCGCTCTGAGAAGAAGAGGGATTTTTAGAGTAGCATGGGTGAAAGTTTTCCATAGAAAGTCAGCCTCAAATTGCTGAATTAGGGATATTATAGTAGCTTATCTGAATCAAATTTTAGATTGTCTAAGCGCAATTAACCATTTAAACATGACGTAATTCCTTTTTGTAGGCATCTAGTAGGTTTGAAAAATTGAATTTCTTATGTTCAGGATGTCCGAAATTTTCAACTTTCGCCAATGGAGTAGGCTTAGGCATATTTTATGTACATATGTAATGAGAACCAAACTCGCATGTGCTGGGGGGGGGGGGGTGGTCACTCTGAACCCCCTCTCCGCCCCCTGGTTTTAAATATCCTATGAAAATGAAATAATTTGGTCTCAGCGAGACCAAATTATTACATTTTCATGTGATATTTAGGAAAAGTGAGATAAAATCAGCAAAGCGAACCAGCCCACATTTATATATGAACCCCCTTTCCAGAAATCCTGGATCCGCCCCTGAACATGTTTCACTTATTTTAAAGGCAGTATGTTTCTATGTTACATGTATGAAGGAGATAGTTTGGTGGGTGTGATATAGGCTATGAATTCATAGAGGATATTTTCCATTTTTGATGTGAAAAACAAATACACGGGAGCGCAGTGGCAGAGTGCTTGGTTCGAGACCGAGGGGCCGCCGGTTCGAGCCTCACCGGCGTCACTGCGTTGTGTCATTGAGCAAGACACATTAATCCTAGCTTAGTACTGGTTCAACCCATGAAAAATCGTCTCTACGTAACTGAAAGATTGTTGATGGGAGGTAATGAATCAAGCAAAACAAAAAGTATGTTGAAACATCCTAAATTTTACAAGTGCACAGCACAAGTGAAAATTCTGATGTTTTTAACTCACGAGAGGAAATATTTTTGGTAATTACCAAGTAAATTTTCTTGTTTATAATATTCCTTTTATATACTGTATAGGTAGCGCTACATACAAAGTCTCACTCAATATTCGTCACGTTCTAACTAAGAAAAAAGCATACCCACCTTTGATGATTTCTTTCACAAGAAAGCTATTGGTATTGGCGTTTGAATTTTGAAGCGAAATTCATTTAGTAAAAGGAAAAGTCAGATTTAATCAAAATAACGTGGTTCCAGCCTCACTGGCGTCACTGCGTTGTGGTCCTTGAGCAAGACACATTTATCCTAGCTTAGTACTGGTTCAACCTAGGAAGACCCGTCCCTGTTTAACTGAAAGATTGTTGATGGGACGTAAAGAATCAAATCAAACAAACAAAATTAAAATAAGACTTCAGTGAAAATATTGGCTTATATCAAGGACTAGAGATTTATAGCATATCATTGCACTTGTGAATAATATCATTTTTATTTGAGACGTGACATGAGATTGCCAACAACGTGGTTTGCGGGACCAGCAAAGGCTCAGATCAACCTGCGCATATGCGCAGTCTGATCAGACCTTATGTTAGTCGCTTGATTATTCTATGATTGTTAAGCTACTGACCGAATGTCGTTTGGAGTTTCCAAGCTTAACAGGGGGCTGCACAGGCTCAACCAAGTCTAAACTCGTCAAAATGCAACATTTTGCATATCACATGTCATGGCTTATTTGCTTCTGACATGCGTTGATTTTTATGTACTGGTTCCAGCAACATAATAACAAAAAAAACTCGCTAGACCAATTAATAATGACACAGTGACATTTTGATTTTTACAAAGTACTCACATAATTCACATTAAATTTCGGAACCAAAGGCCTCAAGGAATAGGACCTATTTATGTATTATTTCAATAACTATTTATCAACACATTTGTTTGTGTGCCTTAAAGAAACGTCTCCTTTAATTTCATAGCACACAGAACATAGGGTTTGATAATAATTAAACAAAACAGCTCTTAGGGGTTATATTTTATTTAAAGAGAGTAAGTCTGCAACTACTCGTATGAACATTTTTCGAAATTTTTTATTTTCTTTTTAAATCATTTGTAAAAGTAGAATTAAGTTATGTTTTCATAATAAATCTGTTCAATACAGCTGAAAACTGCACGTAAAAATAAATTATCTAATAAAAACGGGTGTGTTGGTAATTATTTGCGTCTCTCCAAAAATTATAGACAGTTAATTTTAACATAAATGCTGTTGTTTTGATATTGATAATTTGTTAAGATCTTCAAAATTGGTAAAATGTATACCTGAATTTTAGTTTTTTACTGTGTTCTTGAAAAATAGGATCATTAGTTCTAAAATTAAAATAACAAAAGTTACATAATATGCAGCTTTAAAGATGAATATTGTACCAAGTTTCATATTCTGGTTTATATCAAATTTGTTTGATAGGAAAAAAAACAACACTGACACTTATCTATTTTAGTTTATATACTTTCATGTCTATCTCCCTGTAAGTCAAACTACTGATAATTCCTAATAAAACTACTAGCCCTTAAAGCTTAGAATTTACGAGAGTTGACTGTACTATTGTAAATCCAGTTAGTTCAGGTGTCCCATCTGTATCTGTATGGATCATATTATTTTTATGGTATGTCGATATGTGCTTGTGACTTTCCTAGATAATTGGTGGCTATGCATGTCCATCTTCCCTTGTGCTGAACAATGTTATAGTGTTGTATGAGAAGAGTGGTTTGGTCAGCTGAGTAAAACACACCACTAGATATAGTGCGGGTTCCATCAGACTACAAACATAAACACCAAGTTACCAACATGGTTTTAGCAAGGTCATCTACAAATTATATATTTTTTCCAGTGCTGTACTTTAAAAGATGCGTATTAATACTTTAATACAGTCATATTTAGGGGTAGATGTTTGGCGGTAAAAACAAAATCACCAATATTTGAAATCGCAAAATACTGAATATTTGTCATTGGCCTTTTGCGAACAAGACAGGCGCTGAGCAACCTGTGTATTTGTGCAGTCCAATCAGCACCTTTCTTATCCTTTCTAGATTTGCTAACTAGCAACATTTCAATTTTATAGCAATTCTTTGTAGCTGAGCGCGAGTGTTTGAATATTACTTTGTTGGAAGCCCTGAAGACAGGTCTTCTCAGGCTGAGGCACACATTATCGAAGCAAGCTGCATTTTTTTATGTTGAAAATTTTGCCATTTTTTTAGCTCACCTGAGCCGTTGGCTTATTGTGGGCTATTGTGATCGTTGAATGTCAGTCATCCGTCTTCAGTCGTGCGTTGTGTGTCGTGTATCATGTGTTGTCAACAATTGCTTCAAAGGACATTTCCTCCTAAACTACTGGCTGGATTTTGACCAAACTTGGCCTGAATGATCCTTATATGTCCCTCTTAAATAATTGTTCAAATGGTTTTGGTCCATCGCATATCTAGGTCATACAAACTAAAAATAGATTTTCAAATTGAAACCTTTAAAAAATCTTCTTGTCTGAAACCACAAGACCTAGAGCCCTGATATTTAGTTTGTATTATCATCAAGTGCACATCTGCCAACTTTGTTCAAATTATGTCCCTGGGGCAAAAAATTGGGCCAGCCCTGGGGGTCACTTGTTTTACATAGGCGTATAAAGGGAAAACATAAAAAAATCATCATCTCTGCAACCACAAGGTCTAGAGCATTGATGTTTGGCATGTAGCATCACCTACCGACTTCGAACACGTTTGTTCAAATTTTGCCTCCAGGGATAAAAACGGACCCAATCCGGGGGTCACATGTTTTACATGGGCTTATATAGGGGAAAACATGAAAAAATCTCTGAAACCACAAGGCCTGAAGCCTTAATATTTGGTATGTAGCAACACCAAGTGGACTTCTACCAAGTTTGTGCAAATTATGCCCCTGGGCCGAAAAAGGGACAGCCAAGGGGGTCATATGTTTTACATAGGCTTATAGTAGGGAAATGGAATCACCTTCTTCTCTGAAACCACAAGGCCTAGATCCTTAATATTTGGTATGTAGCATTACCTAGTGGACCTCTACCAAGCTTGTTCAAATTATGCCCCTGATGCCAAAAATGTGCCCGCCCTAGGAGTTACATATTTAACATAGTCTTTATTTAGGTAAACACGAAAAAATTTGTCCTATCTGAAATATCACGGCCTTGATATTTGGTATGTAGTGTCACCTAGTGGACCTCAACCAAGTTTGTACAAATTATGCCACTTTGGCCAAAATGGGCCTGCACCGGGGGTCACATGTTTTACAAAGTCTTATATAAGGAAAATTACAAAACAATCTTCTTCTGAAACCACAAGGCATATAGCCATATTATTTGGTATGTAGCATCACCTAGTGGACCTCTACCAAGTTTGTTTGAACAAGAAATGTCACAGTCACGTGACGAAAGCCCCCAAAGGATTTGGTCTAGCATAAGACACATTTGAGGAAAGTTACCTGTAATCTAGGAAATATGCTCCAGACACGATAAACTTAGAAATGAGGCCATACTTGAATGTCAGGGTCAAAGTGACCCAAAATGGAATGCACCATTCTGCCATCCCAAGAGCAGTCAACACATTAAATTTGATATTCCTACATCAAATAATATAGGAGATAAGCTCCAGACATGATAATTCTAGAAACTAGGGTCAAAAGTCAAGATCACAGTGACCTAAAAATGATCCAAAGATGTATTCATACAGCAAAATTGGGATTCCTCCCTCAAATAATATACGAGATATGCTCCTGACACGATTATTCTAGAAATTAGGTCAAGGTCACAACATTGATACATGACACTGCCTTCTCAAGATGCAACCACACACCAAATTTGGAATTCCTAGCTCAAATGATATAGAAAAAAATACTCCGAACATGATTATTCTAAAAACTAGGTCAAGGTCACAGTAACCCAGAAATGGTATATGACACTTGGCCATCCCAAGATGCATCCACACACCAAACTTGGAATTCCTACCTCAAAGAATATAGAATGTATGCACCAGACTTGATGCCAATTCTAGAAACTAGGTCAGAGGTCAAAGTGGTGGTGAAGAGAAAATTGAACTGGACAATCCGCTATTCCAAGATGCATTCGTACACCAAATTTTGGATTCCTAACTCAAATAATACAAGAGATATGCTCCAAATATATTTTTCTAAAAACGAGGCAAATGTCAAGTTTAAGGTCACAGTGACCTGTAAATGGTACATGACACTCCACCATCCAAGGTTGCATCCACACATCAAATTTGGAATTCCTACCTCAAAGAATATAAAAGATATGCTCTGGACACAATAATTTTTTAAAACTAGGTCTGAGGTCAAGGTCACAGTGACCTGAAAATGGAATGTGACACTCCGTCATCCCAAGATGCATGTACACACCAAATTTGGAATTCCTATCTCAAAATATATAGGGGATATGCACCAGACTCAATGCATTTTCTCAAAACTAGGTCAGAGGTCAAGTTCAAGGTCACAGTGACTCATTTATGGTACCCGTCATTTCGTCATCCCAAGATGCATCATCACACAAAATTTAAGATTCCTACCTCAAATAATATAAGAGATACGCTCCTGACACGATTATTCTAAAAACTAGGCCAGAGGTCAAGGTCAAAGTGACCCGAAAATAGAAAGCGACACTCCACAATCCGAAGATGCATGTACATACCAAATTTAGAATTCTTACCTCAAAGAATATAAGAGATATGCTCCGGACACAATATTCTTAAAACTAGGTCAGAGATCAAGGTCACAGTGACCCAATAATGGTATCTGACACTACGTCATCCCAAGATGCATGTACACACCAAAATTTGGAATTCATATCTCAAAGAAAATAGGAAATATGCACCAGACTCAATGCAGTTTCTCGAAACTAGGTCAGAGGTCAAGTTCATGGTCACAGTGACCCAATTATGATACCCGACACATCCCAAGATGCTTCCACACACCAAATTTGAGATTCCTACCTCATATAATATGAGAGATATGCTCCAGACATGATTATTCTAAAATCTAGGTCAGAGGTCAAGGTCAAGGTCACAGCGACCCGAAAATGGTACACGACTTCCCCTCATACCAAGATGCATCCACACATCAAATTTTGGAATTCCTTCCTCAAAGAATATAAGAGGTATGTTCAGGACACAGTAATTCTTAAAACTAGGTCAGAGGTCAAGGTCACAGTGACCAGAAAATGGTATGTGACACTCCATCATCTAAGATGCATTTACAAACCAAATTTGAAAATCATATCTCAAAGAATATAGGAGATATGCACCAGACTCAATGCAGTTTCTCAAAACTAGGTCAGAGGTCAAGTTCAAGGTCGCAGTGGCCCAATTATGGTATACGACATTTCGTCATCCCAAGATGCATCATCACACAAAATTTGAGATTCCTACCTCAAATAATATAAGAGATATGCTCCGGACACGATTATTCTAAAAACTAGGTCAGAGGTCAAGGTCACATTGACCCGAAAATGGTAAGCAACACTCCGCCATCCCAAGATGCATCCACACACCAAATTTGGAATCCCTACCTCAAAGAATATAGGAGATATGCACCGGACAAGAAGCGGGATGGACGGACTGACGGACGGACAGTGCCATTACTATATGCATAATTATGCCCCTGGGACCAAAAATGGGCTCGCCCCAGGAAAATTGAATTGATACAACATTGTTACCTAGGAACCCCTAAACGCGAAAGAAAATCCCCATAAATGAACCAGTTTGGCATATGTGAAAATGCATGGTTGTCATGGCAACCCATAACGTTTTTCTCAAGGAAAAAATCAATCATGTCTCAGCTGCTACTTATCATATACTAAACAACTTGGTACAAAATTTAGGTTAGACATGTGCCTTTCATTCCATGCCAGGAAATGCAAATTATCTAATTTGCCTATTCATGAATATTCATGAAATTCTTAAATTAAGGGACAAATAATTAAAAAAAAAACATAAATCAATAATCTCAGCCCCAAACCATCACCAAACTACGATTGTTGCATGTTCTATATCATCAGTGATGCAATTTGACACATTCTTTCATCTTATGGCCATATATGAAAAGTATCTCATTTGCATATTTATGAAAATTTATGAAAACTTAAAAAATTGGACAAAACCATTGGATAACTAGTACCCTTTTGGGTAATTAGGCCTACATTGAACCCCCGGGAGCATTTCTTAATGACGTCAAATGGTAAAACGAAGCTACTTAAAGCATAAAGTTATGTTGCCCAATAATAAATTCATTATGGTTATGTGAAATTACATGGTATTCATGGCAACCCGTTATGCCATTTTAAGGATAGGGATGTTTTTACAAAGAAAATAATTTTTCAGCAGCAACTTGTCCTAGAACACTAAACTTGGTATCAAATTAATTCAAAGACAAAGCACTTAACTTACTGGAAGGCCATGCAAAGTATCTCATTCGAATATTTATGAACATTCGAAAGGAACAAAGAAGGTGGAAAAATTGAGGTGGTATACTTACAATATTACTCATATCTCTGTCGATAATTGCCTTAGAGGGCCAAATTTGATATCAAACTAGTGCTATGACATATTTCTCTTACCTTATTGGCATATATCAAAACAAAGTCATTTGTTTATTCATGAATATTAATATAAACATTATATTGAGGAAAAAATGCGGTTAAATCAAGGGGCTATACATATAAAACTACTCTTATCTCAGTTTTTATCCAAGTGGTCTGATTTAAGATTTATATAATTTTATATCATCAATATTAACACAACATTAGATAGAAATGAACAAATGTAGTTAAATTAATTGTTGTGCACCTACAAACTTGCTCATAGGGAGCGCAGTGGCTCAGAGGTAGAGTTCTTGACTCGAGACCGAGACCGCGGGTTCCAGCCTCACCGGCGTCACTGCGGTGTGGTCCTTGAGCAAGACACATTAACCCTAGCTTAGTACTGGTTCAACCCAGGAAGACCCGTCCCTGTTGAACTGAAAAATTGTTGATGGGACATAAAGAATAAAATCAAACAAACCAAACACACTTGCTCATATCTCAATTGGTATTAATCTTAGTCTTCTAAGCATGGTAAGAATCAAAGCCCAGATAATGTTTTTATTTGATGCAAAGTGTGTTACTCTAGGGCAATAAGCAGCAAAGAAATGAGTAATTCTGTAGGTATTGCCCCTTCATTTTTCGACAATTATTCATCTATTTTTAATGTTTTCTTTGAAATTCATGACTAAACAAATTCGATTTTTTTCGTATCTGCACATAAGATAAAAGTACTATGTCTTAGCATTACTTTGATACCAAGTTTAGTACTCTTGAGTAATTAATACGAGAGAATTGAGAAATTTTGTAAGTATTCACCCTTCTGTTTGCGATTTTTCATTTATTTCTAATGTTTTAATTAAAATTGATGATAATTCAAATTTAATTTCTTTGGTAGCAATAAGGTTAGAGAACAATGTCTGAGCAGTATTGTTATATCAACTTTGGTGCACTAGGACAACTATCAAGTAAGATGTGATTAATTTTGCAAGTACAACCCTTACTTTGATGTCAAATTTGCTACTTTAAGGCATTTATCAACAGATGTAGGAGTAATTTTGTAAGTATTCCGCCTTAAATTTTCAGCATTTTTCATTAATTGCTAAAGTTTGCATCCCTGTCAGTAATTTGTATCTTGTAAAGATCCTTTATTTTGATTTTTAAGCCATCTGATGTGTTTCTTTTTGACGTCGTTGTTAATGACGTCGTGTGACGTCGATTTCACTTCCCTGTCTATTTGTTTACATTACACTTGATAAAGGCCAATGCAGGCTGAAACGTTGTGTTAATAAATAATATGCCATTTTGGAGTTGTTCTCTGATATTTTGCTAATAATGTTCTCATTGTAATTCATGAATATTCAAATTAGATAATTTGTATATACGACAAGCAAGTAAAATTGCTATGTATTTGAATACATTTCATGCAAAATTTAGTATTCTATGACGAGTTCCTGCTGAGATATGAATTTTTTTTTGTAGAATCACCCCATTCTTTGAAAGCGCATAATGGGCTACCCTGGAAACCATGCAATTTCACATAACCAAATGGATTCATTATTAAGGAACATATTTTTTTCCATAAAGTGGCCTTATTAAAACATTTGATATAAGTTAGAATTGCTAGGGGTACAATGTAGGTCTGTTACCCCATGGGGTACTATTTTTTGTAATGGTTTTGTCCTCATTTTTAAGTTTTCTTTAATATTCCTGAATATGCAAATGAGATAATTTTCATAAAGGACCACTAGATGAATTGAATATATATTTCGGGCCTTATTCCAAATTATTTACCAAGTTCAAGCTCAATTGTATAACTTTACCTTGTCATAATATCTATGATTTTGTATATTTTTTACAATTTTGTACTTAATGACATTTGACCTTGTACTGAGTAAACCGGGGGTCAAAAGGAATTGCACCGCCAAAGAAATTGACCAGTATGCACCACTAACTGCTTATAGCAGTAGAGTTTTTCATTAACAGTCAATCCCCCCTTGGCAAAAATTAAGATTTTCGCCACTTGCCTATAATCATTTCCTATCGAAAATTGGTGCTTAGAGGAAATGCCGCACCATGCTCACTAAAACGTTACTTTCAAGCAACCAGAAAATACTTTTTGATAAGAATTAGTAAAATCACCTTTTAAAGGCTATATCTTATTAAAGGATGATATTGTACTAACTTTTTTTTGCTGGTTAATATCAAATAATGGTACAACTTACTGCGGTAAAGTCCCACGTGACCTTGGGTTTAGGATATCAAATTACGTCACATTTGATGCTAAACTGTTGTCCACTTGACAGAATAGGTGGCGTTTTCACAACAGAAACGACGATAGCCGGCGCTACAAATATAGTATAAATTGATTCTCAATTTAACCCTTTAAGCGCCATGTATATGCCTAGTGCGAAGGGACAGCGACACACCGACCCTTTAAGCGCCAATCACGACTGCAGCAGACGATAAATTTTGCGGCATTTTTCCATATTTTCGTTAAAAGGTATGTTATTTCATGAAAATCTTCTGCCAGTAGAGGATTCTCTTGTAATATCTCTTGTTTGTTATTTTTGGAAAAAAAACAGTGAAATTTAAATATGTCGTCTGCTGCAAATAATAGATGGTGCTTGATGGGTTAAGTAATACAACGTTGGGAGCGCAGTGGCTCAGTGGTAGATAGCTTGACTCGAGACCGAAGGGCCGCAGGTTCGAGCCTCACCGGCGTCACTGTGTTGTGGTCCTTGAGCAAGACACATTTATCCTAGCTTAGTACTGGTTCAACCCAGGGCGACCCGTCCCTGTTTAACTGAAAGATTGTTGATGGGACGTAAAGAATCAAATCAAACAAACAAACAATCAAATACAGCATATTGATTAAGAATAATTTGGGAGTACTCCTATCCATCAATTAAAACATTTTGTTATCGGTCAGTGGATAGTAAATATGATTATTTTACCCGCGGAAATTGTTTATATTTTTTTTTTTTATTAATTTTTGCCCTTTACAAATTTGGACATTGAAATCTTATTTAGATAGTACCATCCTTATGAATAAGCAAATGGTTGACGATATAGTGTTTCATAAACACCATTTCTAAGAATAATTTGCTTTCTTTCGTTTTTGCTGTTGTGTTTTACATGGGGTCCCTTCATGTTAAGTAATGACCAAGCTGAGGGAGAGATGGTGCAGGGTTCCCACAAGCTCTGGAAATTATGGAAAACCTGGAAAATCACAAAAAAAAAGAGTTCCATTCATGTAAATATCATGGAATTTGAAAAAGACCTGAAAAATCATGGAAAAATCATGGAAATTTTGTGAATTAATTTGACGAAACCACCAGTAGCCAGAACACTAGCTGTCAGACACATAAGTTTTGTGTGTCTGACAGTTAGTTTTCAGGCTACTGGTGGTTTCAAGTTTTAATTATTTCAAAATGCATATATGGTCTACAAGCATGCTTATTTAAATACATTACTGCTGCTGCATTCCACATTCATGCTCAGCGTGGTGAAGATTTCGCTTAAATGGGAGGTAGAAGGCTGGAGGCCATGCATTAAATAGTCATGGAAATTACATTTTTGATCATGGAAAATCATTGAAATATCATAGAATTGTGTTTTTGAATTTCTGTGGGAACCCTGTTAAGTGGTTTGCTTTATTTTAGATGTAATGTGGCTGTCTGTGTTCATTGTCTCATTCTCATGGTGCCCTGATTTGTGCATGAGCATATTCAAGGTCATACGGGCCTCGTCGCGAGAAAACCTGTCTTCGGGGTTGTCGACAAAGCGAGAATCGAACCATTCTCCTCAGCTACAGAAACTAGCTAGAAAATTGAAATTTCGCTCATAGCAAGTCTAGATATGATACTTTCCAGAACGCGAATAAAAATGCACTGATCCGACTGCGCGTATGCGCAGTCTGGT
Organism: Loripinus fragilis; assembly: GCA_964019695.1. Taxonomy (NCBI): domain Eukaryota; kingdom Metazoa; phylum Mollusca; class Bivalvia; order Lucinida; family Lucinidae; genus Loripinus; species Loripinus fragilis. The sequence continues at coordinate 66,112,583 of OZ026530.1, forward strand.
CTGCGCCTTTGATGTTCGCAAACCCCCGAAGACAGGTTTTCTCGCGTCGAGGTTCATACAGTCTAAAGCGGCAACTCAAAAGAAGACCGAGCAAATAGGTTTTCGAGATGGATAATCGCTGAATGCAGGTCAAAAGTATTGCAGAAGGCTGTCGTGGAGCATTCTGCAGTACTTTTGACTTTCATTAAGGAACCACAAGCCTTTAAGACCTGGGTTTTGTCTATTTATGAGTGACTGCTTAAGACAGGCTTCACTGTATATGGTTTTTGGACAAGATCAGGCCGATGTTAGTTTGTGCTTGATACACATGCTCATATCATACGCGTATCATATTTTCAACCTTTGTTTTACTTTTTACTTCGATTTTCGGCAATTATTCGGCTTCTCTGGCTTAATGCTTGATAGCCTTAATTACAATATAGGTTACCAAAACATTAAATAAGAAAAGCAGTACAATTATTATGAGGTAAGTTAAACCGAATCAAATTCGGATTCCTGTAAACAGTATACGAGGTGCTTATCAGAAATCTCACTCCATCATTTCTAACCGCGTTATTAGCTAATAGTGAACGTGATGTCGCTAATTCATAATTTGGCAATTTTTTGGCAATTATGGTGACCATCAGAAAGTTTTATCTGCGTGCTTGCCTTACGTTAGTAAGTGGTATCTGAATTCTGAAATGTAGTGACGTTCTAGATAAAACTTGTTTTGGTGTTCAATAATCGAAATTCTGAATTTTGCGTTACATCCCAGCCAGCACGGAGTGTATGCCCTACATCAAAACTCCATTTAAAGCCCCTTCTTTTGTCGTTCTGTGTTGATACCTCACGCAGCGTGTGTTTGTGATATTTTCCAGTGATATTTACTGCTCGTGATGACAGTGGCATTTAGAATTTTGAATTTGAGCTATTCACTGACAGTTAATGTTGATGTACCAAACCGGATAGGCGCAATCAAACATGTTAGTACTATCGGCGAACGTAGATCAAAAATCGTTAGAAACAGAGTTTTTGGTTGCTTGGCGACAATTGGCAATTGAAACTACTGTTTCTAACGAATTTTGATCCGCGTTTATCGATTGTTAAGAGGGTTTTAGATTGCCGCCTATCTGGTGTGTGTACATACTATCTTGAATAGTAACAACGATGCTTGATACAGATATTAATCCATTTTGTCCGACTGCCATACAGCTATACATTCCTGCGCTTGATTCATTCAAGTTGTGAATGGCCAGGAAACCACCTGAGGACGTCACTTCCGGCGGCAAAGGATCCGTCTGTAAGTAGAGAAGAAAAAAGATCGAATTAAAAATTCATGTTAGCCAAACAAATTCCTTCTTTGGTGTTATTTGAGAAATGACTAATCAACATAACTGAATAGCCAAACTGGATATGCAGCAATCGAAAATGCTCTTAGCAATCGACGAACGAAGGTCAAAAATCGCTAGAAAGAGTGTTTTTGGTTTCCACTTGTTGCACCTTGTCATTATACATATTTTCAACATGTTAACACATAAATTAAACTTTTATGAATATCATTCTAAATATTGAGATATCGCAGAATGTGTCATCTTAAATGAGTATGTTTTGCGTGCTGCATCCAAAATTAGAAATGTGTTTCACCTGACTCTACCTACCCCCAAAGTGTCTGCTGCTCAATTATTTATTAAAATTTATCATATGACGTTGCGTCTTGGAGTGAAATAACGCCATGCAATAAAATCGATAAACCACTAGCGGTTTATAGATTTACGGGAAACGTTATGACGTCCATAACAACGTTGCGTACATAATGACAAAATTAGAATGTTTTACGTCAGAAATGAGACTTCGACGTAATCTTAATGTCATATGATAAATAGAATCTAACATTCGTGCTCTTGTATTATTGAATTTATTAAACTCGTTGCGAAAAAGAGATAAAATGCTCGGCAAGCCTCGCATTTTATCTCTTTTCCTCAACTCGTTTAATAAATTCAATAAAACATGAGCACTCATGTAAGATCCTCTATATTTACATGTATCTGTCATATTATTATTTCTTAGTTCCAAGTATGAAAATATTTAAAAATAGTCTTCTCTAAAATCGTATAGATTTAGATAGCTGATTCTCTACAGAAATGTTAACAACATTATCCTCTGTAATTTTTTATTGGTATTGCTCATACACTTTTATGGCTAAGCCATATATATTTACCAAATACTTTATTAATGGCAAATCAGGTTTCTTATTGCTATGTCATTGTAATGTACCTGCAAATTTTTTTGAAAGCTATAATAATTGGCCAAAGTGATAAGGCGTTTCCTTTGGCACCCAGATGTGGTCCCTAACAGGAAACTTTGCCCTGTGCTGGGGCTATAGATATACATTGAAAAAATAATTTAAATTCAAATTTTGAAGAAATTTAAAGAAATGAAATCCATAAGACAGGGTGATAAGGCCATTCTTTTGGAATAAAAATCATATACCCAGGGGTTACCGGTCCCTACCCATGGATAAACAGTGCCCATATACTTTTATTTGGGAAATATTCTCTTAATCCATAAGACACACAGCTAATATTATGCATGATAAAAATCACAGAAAAGAAACAAATAAAATAATTATTTGAAGCTGGAAACAAATGGATAGAATATTATTTCCCACCGATTGTTTGCTCCTTCCCATTGGATATTTGCATGTATAAATCATGAACACATATCAAATGAGAGTTCAAAGCTATAGTTTGTCCCAAAGGGATAACTTGTCTCTGTCTAGGCCAGTATATAGATTCATTCAAAAACCAAACGTTTTGTTTAGAAAGTAGATTAGCTCGCGTCTCAGGCGAACATTTGAAGAAGTACTAAATGACATCTTGAATGCTATGTCATTATATCCCTAAGATTTTTTTAAAAGCGAAGGTGATATTGTTATCGCTTCCGTCCTAACAATATGCTATCTCCTCCTTAACCATTGGACTAATTCCAACCAAATTTGGTGTGTGAGTTACCTACACGAATTGGTCGTGCAACAACAAATTTGTCCCCCCACCCCCCCCGGGAAGGGACCAAAAGATCAAATATACTTTTACATCAATAACTAAGTCAATTTCAAAGATTTAAAGCCAAACTAAGCTTGTGTTCTCACAAATACAATGCATAATATATATCAAATGGAATTTTTGTTCCGCGCCTAGCTCATGTCCCAGGGTTGGACTTGGAGGCGCTGGGCGTGCCTAGGGGTGTCATATATTTTCAAACACGGCCTTTTTGCATATAAAATTTATAGGGGTAGCCGGTAGAAGAGAATGCAAGTGAAATGCTCACCTTAGAGTCAAACTAGTGACGTTGGGATGAGGTGAAAAGTTGAAATACCATTAAATTTCAATTACAACGACAATTTGACAAAGTGGTATTCATGGTCAGGTGTGGTACAATGTGGTAACCTGGGTCAGGTGTGGTACTTGGCTGTGCCGTTTCCTTATCTTTGTCGTCTTCCTTACTTTCAATGATTTTCATACCCAACTTTTTGTGTGTTCTGACAATAAATGATTTAAAACTTATCGAATGGATTTTTCATTCTGTCACCTCCGTCATGCCCCAGGGTTTGGACTTGGGGATCAAACACTCTAGCGTGGGGATCTACGATGGCGTCTTATTGACTGTGCATTCTAGTTATTCTTAAATATATAATATAAAAACCTGACAAAAGCACACTTACCTACCTAGCCAAATTTTTCAGATAAGGTTGCGTCAGGTGAAACCGAAATATTTTTAATAAGCAGTGCCTCAAAAGCGTTATTCAGCTTCCAGAATATTTTATTGCAAAATTAAATTAGGAATTACATGCAATGTACTCGTAATAGGATTAGTATTAATAAACAATGAATAAATAAATCCGTAAGCATTGTTGATATTTCAAATCGTCAACCATTAACTTTGTCTGAACTGCATGAGGAATATTTAAGCACTCGTTATGTTCACTTATGACATCATGTTCATAAATGTTAAAATGCTTACAAATTATTGTCAATTTAAATTTTATTAGTAAAAGAAAATGACCATAATTATACACGCAGCATAATATGTTCTTCTCTGGATCTATGGCGAGCCGCTACATTAAACACATACCTTATTACGGAACCAGTTTATCGCTAAAACGTTGCCAGAAACCATACAGTTGAGATGGACATCTCCGGTGTATACAGCGCTACTCTGTCCCCTGATGATAGGTTTCGCCGGTAACGTTGACGTAGTCGGGCTGATATTGTTCCCCTGTCTTGTCGTTGGTAATGACGTTAACGTGTGCTGATTGAAATTAGGGGCTAAAAGTGATGAACTACGCTAAAATATATGAGAATTTATATTTTTCTGAAACAGCCGAGGTACTGTCTTAGGCTGGTGGCAGGGCCTTGGGTGCAATGATATCCAAAATACATGGTTTTAAGGACATCTGATACAATACAGATACCACAATATTCAATTTTTCAGTCACCCCTAGTATTAACTGAATTGTTTCAACATAACCTAATAAACGTTTCCTATCTCACGGCATGTTACCTTTATCAGGTCATGATGACGTTGCACTTTTTGGATGACGTCGCCAATGACGCTGAATCAACACAGAAATCAAAAATTACGTCATAATCGCTAGTTTGAAGAGTGTTTAACAATGGGTAAACTGATAAATAGAATACCAGGTTCGCGTCTTTTGATATCAAGTTTACCAGGCTCGGCTTTGAGAACGCATGTTGAATCGCTCGGCAAGCCTCGCGATTTCAACAAGCGTTCTCAAAGCCTTGCCTGGTAAACTTGATATCAAAAGACACTCACCTAGTATTCTCTATATCTCGGCATGCCTCGCGATGTCAACAAGCGTTCTCAAAGCCTTGCCTGGTAAACTTGATATCAAAAGACACTCACCTAGTATTCTCTATATCTCGGCAAGCCTCGCGATTTCAACAAGCGTTCTCAAAGCCTTGCCTGGTAAACTTGATATCAAAAGACACTCACCTAGTATTCTCTATATCTCGGCATGCCTCGCGATGTCAACAAGCGTTCTCAAAGCCTTGCCTGGTAAACTTGATATCAAAAGACACTCACCTAGTATTCTCTATATCTCGGCAAGCCTCGCGATGTCAACAAGCGTTCTCAAAGCCTTGCCTGGTAAACTTGATATCAAAAGACACTCACCTAGTATTCTCTATCTTCAGTGGTTCTAGTTATTGGTTACTTTTCAGGAATATGGGGGTTTCAAACAATTTAACAAAATAAATACATAGAGGATCTTACATGAGTGCTCATGTTTTATTGAATTTATTAAACGAGTTGGGGAAAAGAGATAAAATGCGAGGCTTGCCGAGCATTTTATCTCTTTTTCGCAACGAGTTTAATAAATTTAATAATACAAGAGCACGAATGTTAGATTCTATTTATCATATGACAAATACTTTGTAATCTCATTTCTGGCGTAAAAACGTTATAATTTTGTCATTATGTACGCAACGTTGTTATGGACGTCATAACGTTTCCCGAAAATCGATAAACCACTAGTGGTTTACAGATTTTATTGCATGGCGTTATTTCACTCCCAGACGCGACGTCATATGATAAATTGCAAAACATAGCTATACGATACTTTCTTGGGGTCCATAGATTTACTCCAATACTTGCCACAAATGGGGAAATGGGCTGGACATCATCAATTTGTAGGCGTTTGGTCAATATGATTAGACTGCGGAACCTTCTGATTAGTATGGACGATAACCGTCTAACAAAATGTGTAATTAATTTGGACTATACTGCTACAGGTAAAACTTGGTGCTCAGACCTGAAACAACTTCTACATCAGGTTAATATGCAACACAGTTTTGAAAGCAAACACATTGTTATTTTAGAGCATGTTAAAAGTATTTAAATTTTAACAATAAGCACCAACAGGAATGGAATGAAAATCTGCATACTGTATCAAACCTCAACCTATGAAACCGTCAACTCAAAATATGAGACTGAAACTTATTTAAAACTAAATATTTGCAAAGCTGAAAGATCTCATTTTGCGCAATTGAGCTGTGCTGTGCTTCCACTTAAAATTGAAACTGGTAGATTTGGGGGATTACGCGTGGAAGACAGGCTTTTTCAAGTATGTGACCAAAATGCAGTTGAAAATGAAATCCGTTTCTTGTTGCATTGTACTTTATATTATGATTTGAGAAGAGCTATGATCGTCAAGTCAGAAAAAGGACATATTGTATTTAGAACATTGACAGAGACAGAAAAACTCACTTTTACTTTAAAACATGAAGAACGGCAATATGCAAAATTTATTTTCAATGCAATGTATAGAAGGAAAAGGGTATTATACAGTTAAATACATCTATTTTAACTCATTCACTGTTTTAAAACACATTAGAAAGTCGTCTGCCGATAAATATTGAGCATTTGACCCAACAATTATGAGGCAGCCTGATCCTTATTCACATCGCTATTTTCGAATGCCATCAAAATGCCAAACTAGACTACAAGACAAACATTAAAGAGACTAAGTCTGCAACTATGAACATTTTTGGAAAGAAATATTTTCTTTTTAAATCATTTGTAAAAGTAGAATTAAGTTATGTTTCACAATAAATCTGTTCACTTCAGCTGAAAACTGCATGGAAAAGTGAATTATCTTATAAAATAGGTGTGTGTTTTCTATTTTTGGTAAATATTTGCGTCCCCCAATAATTATAGACAGTTAATTTTTAACATAAATGTTGTTGTTTTGATATTGATAATTTGTTTAGATTGACGAAATTGGTAAAATGTATACCTGAATTTTAGTTTTGTGCTGTGTTCTTGAAAAATAGAAACATTATATCTAGAATTAAAAGATCAAAAGTTACAGACTATGCAGCTTTAACAATGATATTGTGATTAAGCTTTTCCAACTCTGAACTGCGAATGACACAGAATCATCCACACAGTGACACAAAATTTCCATTAAGCTGTTTAATTACTCTTACATTCCTACATAAACACCTTGATGTCAATGTTTCTCTGTGACATTAAAAATGTTTAACATTTCTAACTGTTAGTAATGTATTAGTAAGATTTCAGAGAACAACTAAAAAATGGCATATTATTTATCAACACAACATTTCAGCATACATTGGCCTTTATCAAGTGAATTATAAACAAATAGACATAAACTGACATCGACGTCAACTGACGTCATTGAAAACGACGTCAAATAGAAACATATCGGTTGGCGTAAAAATCAAAATAAAGGATCTGTACAAGATGCAAATTACTGACAGAGAATCTAGTGACATTCAAAACAGATAGATTTTGGTTCAGCGTTTTAACTCTTTATCTCCAAAGGTGGTCTGCTGATAACGATAGCAAACAGTTAGGACCCAAATCAGGCCCAACATAATGTTAGGTCTGATCTTGGTCCAAACAGTTTGACACAACAATCAAACCCCAGATTTTTTCTTAAGTTTTGATTCTGAAAATACAAACAGACGATAAAAAGCGGGAAATATATCCCAGGGGCAAAAAGTTAAGAGCTTAATAGATTCTTTTTGGATTCAAACCGAAAGGACACACTGTTCCAAGACGATGCATCAGGGAAGTCTCCTTCATAAATAGTAAGTGAGTATGATCAGGAAATACCACAATCACAAACCGCAGACAACCCGTGGCACCGCGAGGAAGAGCCGCTCAACCATCACGAGACACCAGGAAGACAAATTAAGCAAAGCAATCAGCTCTCTCTTCCCCATCAAGATGATTGCAATACTAGAATGGACATAAAGTAACGTACAACAAAACATAGAACAATTACAGACTCCCACAATGGGAGTAACAATAAACAAAAAGTCAACAACAACAGAACCACCGCCTTAGAACGGACAGCAGCCTAAGCCACCGCGGGGCTTAAGCCGTTTCCAAATCCAAGTCACTCTATGAATGGGCATAATGAAAAATCTTTAATAGAGTGTCTAGGTGAATTGAAATGCTCAGAGACTGTAGTGACAATGTCAGGAAAATGTTTTATATCAAATTTTGTTTGTTTATTCTCTGACTACATTCTTCTTAGTTTGTCCGACATATTGTATGTTACATTTCTTGCAAGTAATGAGGTGAATTACATCCTAAGAAACACATATAAGATTATCTTGGAAACTGAAACTAGCAGACGCGGTTGTGCTAAGCGGATTGAACTTAACTCTACAATTCTTGAACAATGTGAACAGCCAGGCGTGTTACATTTTGAGACAGAGCAAGAATTTACTGATCTGTTCAGTTGAGAATAATCTAAAATATCTTGTAATTTTGAAGGTATTTTGAAAGCAACTTTTAGTTAACAATAAAATAATTTCCTCACACTTTCACTTTTGGAGCATTTACAGAGATTTATGGTATTTGAAAAGACCTCTGACGGTGGTAATGGGAATAACAGTGTATCGCTGCCTATAATTTTTATAAAAAATTAAGTCGATCAAATGCTTCCATCTTCATGTATCAGCTAGCTGTTGGTCTCTATTTTATGATTTTGCATGCGATTTCCCATTTCCATATATGTACCGCTTAATTTTGGGGCTAAAATGGTCACTTTTTGTATTATACATAAAGGGAATAGAAAACTATTTTTAAAACATCATTCCTACCCCCCCCCCCCCCCCCCCCCGAGTTCCAACTAATCCTTTTGCACGTAAGTGTGTTCTCATATTTTACATATTATATATGTGAAAAGCTAGTTGGAACTCGTGGGGGAATGATATCCCACAGCCCAAAATGTGAGGTCTGGGGGAGCCCTTACATTAGCGTTTGGATTTTTGGTATGCTCTTTTGAAAATCTTTTTTTCCAATATAATGAAATAATTAGTACAAGTAAGCTTCCTTTTCATAACACCTTAGTCATGAATTATTACAACGTTTTAGCATATTTTTCTTTAGATTATGAAAAATGTCCCTTTACTAAATTCAGTTGGTAGATTATTTTGCACATATACTGTATCTATCCAATACACATAAACTACATGGCCATCGACTAGGTGTACTTTACGCATGCATGAATGGTTATAGTACATTGCTGCGTAATATTGCACCAGGTAAATATATTGTCATCAAGGTTGAAAATGGACTACAGTTGCACTTCAAAATATTTCGTAACAAATCAGATAGGAAGAAACAACGACAAAAATAATCATTAAAATGCTCATGATTTCGGACTTTTAAATACTTTCAATGTGATTCGTAATCGAGTATTGATGATATAATACCCTTACACGTGAAAATAATTGATTTCTTAATGTTTTTGGTGAAGTCAAATTTTGCAACCTCTACCCCCTTTAGTAGAGTCTCCTTTTTGTCGTAGGAATCTGCCTGTCTTATTATAACCTTAATTCGTTCTTGATACATCAAGCGTTCAATTCAAAAGGATACCAATGATATCTTATGCATAGGGAAGTTTTGGGAAGCATCTGAAAAATAGGCAGATACCCTATCAAAGTGTCAGAGGTCCTTAGTGTAGATATTCTCCAGATCAATACACCAAACTGAACACATCCTTTATAGCAGTTTAAAGGCTACATTATGATAAGTGACAGCTAGCCAATAAAATACCACTTAAAGCAAGTCATCATCGGCCCGCCAGCGAAACGCCATTAAAATGGCGTTTCACTGGCGGGCCGATAATGGTTGATAGCTTTGTGATATCTTGGTAGCATAGCTTTGCGATATCTTGGTAGCTTTGTGATAGCTTGGTAGCTTTGCGATATCTCGGTAGCTTTGTGATAGCTTGGTAGCTTTGTGATATCTTGGTAGCTTTGCGATATCTCGGTAGCTTTGTGATATCTTGGTAGCTTTGTGATATCTTGGTAGCTTTGTGATATCTTGGAAGCTTTGTGATATCTTGGTAGCTTTGTGATATCTTGGTAGCATAGCTTTGTGATATCTTGATAGTTTTGTGATATCTTGGTTACTATGTGATATCTTTGTAGCTATGTGATATCTTGGTAGCTATGTGATATCTTTGTAGCTTTGTGATATCTTGGTAGCTTTGTGATATCTTGGTAGCTTTGCGATATTTTGGTAGCTTTGTGATATCTTGGTAGCTATTTGATATCTTGGTAGCTTTGTGATATCTTGGTAGCTATGTGATATCTTGGTAGCCTTGTGATATCTTGGTAGCATAGCTTTGCGATATCTCGGTAGCTTTGTGATAGCTTGGTAGCTTTGCGATATCTCGGTAGCTTTGTGATAGCTTGGTAGCTTTGTGATATCTTGGTAGCTTTGCGATATCTCGGTAGCTTTGTGATATCTTGGTAGCTTTGTGATATCTTGGTAGCTTTGTGATATCTTGGAAGCTTTGTGATATCTTGGTAGCTTTGTGATATCTTGGTAGCATAGCTTTGTGATATCTTGATAAATTTGTGATATCTTGGTTACTATGTGATATCTTGGTAGCTATGTGATATCTTGGTAGCTTTGTGATATCTTGGTAGCTATTTGATATCTTGGTAGCTTTGTGATATCTTGGTAGCTTTGTGATATCTTGGTAGCTTTGTGATATCTTGGTAGCTTTGTGATATCTTGGTAGCCTTGTGATTTCTTGGTAGCTTTGTGATATCCTGGTAGCTTTGTGATATCTTGGTAGCTTTGTGATATCTTGGTAGCTTTGTGATTTCTTGGTAGCTTTGTGATATCTTGGAAGCTTTGTGATATCTTGGTAGCTATGTGATATCTTGGTAGCTTTGTGGTATCTTGGTAGCTATGTGATATCTTGGTAGCCTTGTGATATCTTGGTAGCTATATGATATCTTGGTAGCTATATGATATCTTGGTAGCTTTATGATATCTTGGTAGCTTTGTGATATCTTTGTAGCCTTGTGATATCTTGGTAGCTTTGCGATATCTCGGTAGCTTTGTGATATCTTGGTAGCTTTGTGATATCTTGGTAGCTTTGTGATATCTTGGAAGCTTTGTGATATCTTGGTAGCTTTGTGATATCTTGGTAGCATAGCTTTGTGATATCTTGATAAATTTGTGATATCTTGGTTACTATGTGATATCTTGGTAGCTATGTGATATCTTGGTAGCTTTGTGATATCTTGGTAGCTATTTGATATCTTGGTAGCTTTGTGATATCTTGGTAGCTTTGTGATATCTTGGTAGCTTTGTGATATCTTGGTAGCTTTGTGATATCTTGGTAGCCTTGTGATTTCTTGGTAGCTTTGTGATATCCTGGTAGCTTTGTGATATCTTGGTAGCTTTGTGATATCTTGGTAGCTTTGTGATTTCTTGGTAGCTTTGTGATATCTTGGAAGCTTTGTGATATCTTGGTAGCTATGTGATATCTTGGTAGCTTTGTGGTATCTTGGTAGCTATGTGATATCTTGGTAGCCTTGTGATATCTTGGTAGCTATATGATATCTTGGTAGCTATATGATATCTTGGTAGCTTTATGATATCTTGGTAGCTTTGTGATATCTTGGAAGCTTTGTGATATCTTGGTAGCTATGTGATATCTTGGTAGCTTTGTGATATCTTGGTAGCTATGTGATATTTTGGTAGCCTTGTGATATCGTGGTAGCTATGTGATATTTTGGTAGCCTTGTGATATCTTGATAGCTTTGTGATATCTTGGTTACTATGTGATATCTTGGTAGCTATGTGATATCTTGGTAGCTTTGTGATATCTTGGTAGCTTTGTGATATCTTGGTAGCTTTGTGATATCTTGGTAGCTTTGTGATATCTTGGTAGCTTTGTGATATCTTGGTAGCTATTTGATATCTTGGTAGCTTTGTGATATCTTAAAAGCTTTGTGATATCTTGGTAGCTATGTGATATCTTGGTAGCTTTGTGATATCTTGGTAGCTATGTGATATTTTGGTAGCCTTGTGATATCGTGGTAGCTATGTGATATTTTGGTAGCCTTGTGATATCTTGATAGCTTTGTGATATCTTGGTTACTATGTGATATCTTGGTAGCTATGTGATATCTTGGTAGCTTTGTGATATCTTGGTAGCTTTGTGATATCTTGGTAGCTTTGTGATATCTTGGTAGCTTTGTGATATCTTGGTAGCTTTGTGATATCTTGGTAGCTTTGTGATATCTTGGTAGCTATTTGATATCTTGGTAGCTTTGTGATATCTTAAAAGCTTTGTGATATCTTGGTAGGTTTGTGATATCTTGGAAGCTTTGTGATATCTTGGTAGCTTTGTGATATCTTGGTAGCTATATGATATCTTGGTAGCTTTGTGATATCTTGGTAGCTTTGTGATATCTTGGTAGCATTGTGATTTCTTGGTAGCTATGTGATATCTTGGAAGCTTTGTGATATCTTGGTAGCTTTGTGATATTTTGGTAGCAATGTGATATCTTGGTTGCTTTGTGATATCTTGGTAGCCTTGTGATTTCTTGGTAGCTATGTGATATTTTGGTAGCTTTGTGTATTTTGGTAGCTTTGTGATAGCTTGGTAGTTATGTGATATCTTTGTAGCTTTGTGATATCTTGGTAGCTTTGTAATATCTTGTTAGCTTTGTGATATCTTGGTAGCTTTGTGATATCTTGGTAGCTTTGTGATATCTTGGTAGCTTTGTGATATCTTGGTAGCTTTGTGATATTTTGGTAGCTTTGTGATATCTTGGTAGCTTTGTGATATCTTTGTAGCTATGTGATATCTTGGTAGCTATGTGATATCTTTGTAGCCTTGTGATATCTTGGTAGCTATGTGATATCTTGGTAGCTTTGTGATATCTTGGTAGCTATGTGATATCTTGGTAGCTTTGTGATATCTTGGTAGCTTTGTGATATCTTGGAAGCTTTGTGATATCTTGGTAGCTTTGTGATATCTTGGAAGCTTTGTGATATCTTGGTAGCTATGTGATATCTTGGTAGCTTTGTGATATCTTGGTAGTGTTGTGATATCTTGAAGGCTTTGCGATATCCAGGGATTCCGGACCTGTATTGCTTAGAAACCCTATTTTTTTCGTCTTCAAAGTGTGGTCCGCCCCCCCCCCCCCTCCGCCTGGATACGTGCATGATAATTCAAACGGTCACTTACTTGTCCAGTTGTCACATGCATTAACATTACAGTAACTTGTATTACAACACTCTGCACAACTGGTAGAAGTTACTATTTTCAATGCTTCACAAGCCTGAAAAACACACAAATTGGTTGTGTTATCGGTAGGGCAGTATGTTCGATTTTTTGCCTAATGAGCAAATGTCTAGCGAGAAGTACAAATGAGCAAATGTCTAGCGAGAAGTACAATATGACATGAGTGTAAACTCATCGAATTCTCAGCTCAGCCAGTGTATCCGCACCGCCTGGATGCTGTCTATAGCTATATGTAGCCAAGGTTCTAACGCCTGACAATATAGACCAGAATATTCAAAGATGATCTTACACGAGTGCTAATGTATTATTGAATTTATTAAACGAGTTGAGGAGTGATAAAATGCGAGGCTCGCACAGCATTGTGTCGGTTTTTTTTGTTTTTACAACGAGTTAATCATTTCAATATTACAAGAGCACGAATGTTAGATTTTATCATTCATAATAAATCATAATATACGTCATATAATGACGTTAAGGTAACTTTGAAATCTCATTTCTGGTGTAAAAACGTTATAATTTTGCCACTATTATATACCTTCTAAAGTTTACATAGTAACATTGTCGTTAGAACTTGGTAATATTTCCCATTAGACTGAATCCATATTGGCACAGTCGCGTGACGATGCAAAAATCCATATTGGGGCATCAGTATGGATTTTTTGGCATGCTTTGCCTCAGAGAGATGACGAATAGATAGCGTGATTTTTTTATTCGACACATTTCAACATGGCTCAGTAAATTTTAGAATCATTATGAGGCCATGTTTTCCGATGAATTATACTTACAATTGCGGCCATTGAATAGCGAAATACTGGACTAGTACAAATAAGGATTGACTAACGACTAAGACTAAAGTTTTTGACTAAGGAATGGTGGCGGATTCAGCTTATACTTAACAGCATTTTAAAACACAACAAATTGCTACATCTCCAGCTTCTCCTTGCGTAAAAATAATGTCCCAAACCTCAGTATCATTAGTCAGAGTATTTCTTAAATATTTTTCATGATTATTTGTAATTTTGATTGAATCAAATATTAATGTAAACTAGATCCGCCTCGCTTAGAAAATTATTCATGCGCATACAATGATGTATATTCACTGTTATGGATAGTTGTACTCGTCTAAAGTTACAAAAACGTTCAAAATAATAAAACTAAGTAAGAGACAAACTTTACAACAGACTCTGTGGCCTATTGGTTAGAACAACTGACTCATATCCGTGTGGTCCATGGTTCGATTCCTACCTAACATATATATTTTTTCAAGTTTTTTTTTCGTTTGTTTTTGGAGCTTTACGTCCACGTCAACAAATGTTCAGTAATGTCGGGACGATTTCCTGTTTTCACAGGCTGAACCAGTAGTAAGCAGTGGATAACGTGTTTTTGCTGAAGGACACAATAGTGACTACGCGGGCGGTGAGTCTCGAACTAGCATCCCTTCGATTCCCAGTCTAACGCTCAAGTGGCCTTTTTATCACTGGGACTGTAGAATGTGCCGATGTAGTCCCAAAATTTTTATATGATATCACATAATGATATTTGGTAGTTTTAGAAACACTTGGGGATGTAGAAAAGACCCGCTTTTCACAACACACTGGTTGGACCGATGGTGCAATCTTCAATGTGCTTGCCTGCGAATCCAGAGACTCCATTTTGATACGGAAATTCGTTCTAAAAATAGTGCTTTACGGTCATCCTTTCCCGTCGGCTGTCTCAATTAGAGCAGCTATCAGTTTCTTGTGAAAGAGTGGGCGCTCAACATTGATTAACTACTTAGGCAGATACCTGGAACAGTGTAAATCAGTTAATCCATTTATCCGTACTGGAGTCTTAAATCCGTTTAAACTGACGGATCGGTCTGTAATTTTAGTAAGTATGTAACGGCAGTGATATTTATCCTTTTACAGAAATTTTTGTATCATATAAGCAAACAGTGTAGACCATTATAAGACATTTTTTCATTCACCATCTGCCTTGTGTCTACGTTGGATCTGCACTGTTTGTCAAATTCCTTTATATGGGTGCAAGGCATTATTGGGCTAACTAATGTCAAAATGTATTTTTGTCTGCGCTGAAGGTCTACGTATCAGTCAACAATCTTTCAGTCATATCGGGACGTTTCATGAATTTCTGGGCTGAATCAGTTCTAAGCAGAGCATATAAAGGACACAACACATTGGCCCCGGTGAGTCTCGAACAAGTGGCCCTTCAGATACTGTTCTTGGTTATATCGGCGATCTGCAGTTAAAACTGTTCAAGTTACGAGATTTCCCTAATGAAATATATAAAAACACCTGACTTGGCCAAAACCCAGAGGGTATGGTGTATTTGAGCTTCAACCCACAAACGTCTCCGCAAAAACATCTTGAGCCAAAACCCCAAATGAAGCTGAAACCGTCCAAATAAGCACTCGGACGGCGACACCGATATGGGCGGGACCCCCACTAGCCCTGACATGCACCCTTTTGATAACTGATTGCCAGGCTGTTATAAAGGCAATATAATTAAGGTTAGAGAAGCCTGTTTCTGTATTTCCTGCAGCTCTGAACAGCTGAGATCCCACTACACGAACACGATTCTGGTTGTACAAGAGCTCACATTCCCATCTCAGAGCAATCTTCCACGCACCTTCACACCTTTCATAACTACGTCCGTCAGACAGGGAGTCAAAAGAGTCTCTGCACACCCGAAACCTGGGCCAAAATAGTGCCTTGCAATTGTATACAACAGCCCTGGGCCCAGAATTACAATGCCTCCTTAAAGTTAACGAAGACTTAAGTACATTGTATTGATATTTCAACATATTACATTAAATGCTTAATAAATTGCCAGGATCGATGCAGTACTTGTGGCCAAAGATACAGAAAAATGAAACTATTTTAATTTTAATAAGTTTGAAACGTAATTTTTAGCATCCTGAAAACCAATGCTTAACTTAAGTCTTCCTTAACTTTAAGGAGGCATTGTAATTCTGGGCCCTGGTCTCCATAGGAAAAGTCAAGTTTAAACGAAACCCATTGCACGCGCAAAAACAAACATGTCAGGCGGAGTGTTGTGGTTGTAAATGATATTCGTTGATATGTTTGGTATGGAGATGCACACAAACACGTGCGTGCGTGTGTTTGCTGGTTGGGGAAGGGGAGGGGGTTGGGATTGAGAACCCAGACTTAGACTGACCTTAGCAATCGCTGAGAGTTATCTAATTATCGGTTAGAAAGTTGAAACTTTGCCTTCCTTTTAACTACGGTTATCCGGCTTCTTCAGTTTGTCAGATGCGACTTTAAGCCATGGCACTGGTTCCATTTTACCTAAGCTGTTGACGGGAATTAAAACACACGCATGCACGCACGCACACCTTCCGGAGTGAGGTCACCTACCTCTGGAAAGATTTCCCTAAGCTTTTCATTAAAATGCAGTCTGTTGTCGCGTAGCTGTCAGTGGTCTGTGTTTACCTCACGGTGGCGGGTTGGTCTATGATTGTATCAATTCCTGGTCATACTCACTTTTTTGACCAAACACATATGACATTTCTAACACACCTTGCTCTCACGTTTACTTTTGTAGGAGTAGCTCTTCACTCACTTAATTGATTTGAGTGTAGAACGACCAGATTATTCGCAGACATTATTAACCCTTTATCTCCTATTGGCTTTTGGAGCAGTATTTTTTTAAACAGTGTAGACCCAGATGCTGCATTTGATCAGCTTGTACCTCGTTTGCTAAGACAAAAACGATCGTCAGTGAAAGAATTTTTTTTCGAAAATATAACTTGTTGCCCCTCAATATATGCAATTACTGGCCATCGTTCCGCTAATATATCTAACTTCTGAATAATTACATGTATATTGCTATGCAATCATTAAGTATGGTATTTCATATATGTATCTTTTTCCGAGTTATTGAAACTCTCTGCTGCCACCCTAGGAGAGAAGTAACCGTGATAGTCGAGTTGTGTGCTGGCTTGTCACTCACAGTCAGGTCGCACCTCTGTCAACATTCTACTTTTGGTAAACATACCAGTTAACTGGTTTATGAATGTTTTTTGTTTTGCTTAAATAAAACTGCATTTCCCATTACCTAAACCGACTTTGTCGATCGCAAAAATGCGTTCTACGATCATGATTTTACGATCAAAGCCCTTGGTTTGGGCAATCAGAGCGTTCGTGATCGCCGCCTCATTGGTAGAACTGTAATAATTATAACAGAAAGGACAGGGTCTTCTTGAGTTTCTAAAATTTGTATTAACCCAGAAGCTTTGCCTCTCTATCCTATTTCGATTTAGCCGAGTTAGGTTTTCCATTACAAAGTGAATCCACTCAATGAACCTGGGTTCTTGTCTGTCTATTGGTAGCTTCATTTAAAGGCTCCGATAGACTGAAACGGGGTGCAGCATGTTGTGATTTAGTGGTCAACTTTTTGCTTTTTTTTCATAGTAAATTTGAATGGGTAGGTGTTGTCATATATTACCTAATGCACGATGTGGAGACTGCTATGTGACATTACCAGTATCTTGGAATCTCGACTGAAATATGTGTGATGCTCTGAAAGCTTCAATATGCAGTTTTGTGGGCGTCTAATGGTTCAGGCATACATTGATACATGTGTATACTTTTTACCTGTGTAACAAAGACCAAATAGTCTACAGATCGTTCACAAGGAAATATATACCAAGACCTATCCAAACAAATTTAATTTTATTTAATTTTAATAAAACGAAAACAGTTGACTCCTAACACACAAACGTTGCACCCCGTGTTACATCATGAGTTGGTCTAATAGTTTTGGAACGGCAGATTTTCCTCCAGAAAGAAGGTAGATACTCAGTCTGCAATACGTTTTACATAACCCAACAGTGCCTACATGTACGAAAGTTAGTCTCTAGCTCTCATTGGGGAGACAAACTTAGGGTGCATATTCATCCAGTTTTAGTCGTATGGTGATCAAACTAACATTGATAGGATTGACCTGTCATTAACAGTTGATCAATCACGCAGTCGCTCGAACTAAAAGTGGATAGAAAACACTATCCTTTAATAACAGCTGTTTGTTTAAATCCCTATCAGTATGGATATAAAGCAGTCTAAATATTGTCTGTCATGAGGCTCGAACCACTTACCACAAGCCTACGAGTCATGTTTGCTAGTCACTATACTATAAAGGTTATGGTACATAGCTTACGCTTTTTATGTTTAGTTTCATTTTCCGCTTCGGTACAATTAGTGTCACGGTGTACACTAGTACACTATTATACACAGTGAGTTTGGTTGTTTAGTCATTAGTCGATAGAAGAATAAAAACCAGGGCATTAGACACGAAACATAACTTAGGCTTTACGCCAATTTCGTTAAAACAAAATAACTAGCCCTGAGCTGGTAAGGTCAGTGATTTTATTTGGGCATTTTACTGCCTAATATGAGGGTCATTCCAAATCTAAAAATGGCCTTTATTTTCCCAATTTCATGTATTTTAGTACTTATTTTCCCAATTTTTATGATATATTTTCCCAAATGTGAAGGAAAAGGTAACTTTCAAAAATCCTAAATAAAATCACTGAAGATGCGTTGGTGTCAAGCTGCTGTTAACCTGGGATCGTTAAGTTCCTGTCAGCTCTTCAAATAAAATAGATCTACTTTTCGAAAGAAAAAAAGTTGATTTTCAATAAAATACAGTAAAGGAAGATAGGTATACTTGTACCACGTTTCTAGTCATGCATGGTCGCTAATCTTAAAGCTGTCTTTGCTTCTAAGAGCGTTGCTTGCTTTATTGACAGGTCTCTTCGTCATTGACAATGTAAACAATGTTTATCTTTTGACGTTATTGATATATGTCACGCTCTTTGATGTTGCAATTTTCCTCACGTCTCACTGGCATTGCTGGTATAAAAAGCCAACAGAGACTATAGAGACGTTACGTGTATATACGTGGGTGTAATAAAAAGGTTATACTATGGGCGATGTGTGTCACTATTGGCACTGAATAGCCATATATGGGCCTCGGGCTGATATGGCTTCCCCAGTCCAAATATGACCTGGAGACACGCCTCGACCATATAATAAGCCAGTATTTATGTACGCAAAGTTGTTATGGACATCATATCGTTTCCAGAAAATCTGTAAATCACTAGTGGTTTATCGATTTAAATGCATGACCGAGTGCAACTGTTAAACCCAATGATTCTCAATGGAATACATGCCACATCAAAAGTCTGATTGGAAAATGTTTACGTAACGTATCTTCCGACAGTCGAAGAAAATTTGATCACTTTTGGAGAAAATATAAAATCCCTAAAAACAAAGTTGTTAAAGAAATTAGGAATTCAAAACAAGAGTATTGTAAATCATGTCCTAGTTTCGAATTTTAATGTTGCAAATATGCTTTCAAGTTTAGCGCTATTCGTGAAATTAACTTTAGTACAATCAGTTAGTAGACAAGAACCCGCTTTTTGATAAGTGCTAAAAGATGGTACTCCTTTTTGAAAAGCTTATACTTTTGCTAAACAGTTTGCAAATCTCAGCCTCGTACATCTGTGCGCTTCTGGCCTTCTTGAACCTCTAGTTCAACTTTGCTTTTAATATTTTGGAGATCTTATCTGCGTTGTATTTTTTTATATATGTGAGCCAAGCGTAGCTTGTGCTGAATAAGTACATACTCACCATGACTGTCAAGCAGTTCATTTGATAAGCGTATCGAAAGGCGCTGGTCCGCATTGGTCCATAATGCACGAAACAGAGCTGAAACATTAAATGCATGGCATTGTATACAGCGTAATATTTTTCAATTATCGTGAGATCAGGCGCGGATCTAGATAAGGGTGGGAGCAGGTGCTCCCGCCCACCCTTGTAAAAATCAAAAATTGTTTTTTTTTTTAGAAATATCGGTATGTACCACGAAAAAGTGATATTCACAGAGGTCGCAAAAATCACAAAAATACCCAGCCAGCATTCAGTGTTTTGCCATCATTGGTCCGACAGAGTTACGTCATTTCATTTAATTTCATTCAACTAGCGTTTCACTGGTGGGTCAATTGTGGGCCGCTTTTTTTCATGGTATAAGCAAAATGATACGACCTGTTTGTTTAAACCTTGACCCCCCCCCCCCTTTTGACAAAGCGCTTGGAGGGGGTTAAATGCAACATACAATGACATTAATACCATCTCCAGGTATTGACTTGCATACAAATCTTCACTATTTAAAAACCAGCACGCCCCAAAGTCTTTAAAAAGGTGCATGCTGCTGAAATGTCAATGTTCTCGGTATAACTTATAACTGCTTACAGAAGCTACGTGTATGTTCTGTTCTATTGGTTCTATTGTTGTTGTTGTTTTTTTCCGAAAGAATAATTACAACAATTAACACAACAAGCCAAGTTGCTTTTGAATGAAGATGTAAGCTTAAACAAAAGTTTGTACCTATAGACAAGCTAACTTGTTTTAATACATTTTCATGTGCAGACAGTTTTGTATTATTCTCTGCCAGTCAAGAGTAGAAGTGACGTCACGTTTTTTTTTACAAAGTTATGGGACTTACCTTTTATGGCAGGATTAATATACAATTGATCTATAGATTCGAGTTAGCTCAAGTGGTAGCGAGGAGGATTACTAAACCACAAAGATATTTTTATAATATTCGAATCTCACTGGCTTATCTTTTTTTATTCAGTTTTCTTTTTCTTTTCTTTTTTTTTTTGGGGGGGGGGGTCTGATTTTATTATTCTCTTCATGTCTTATTTTTTTTATTTATTTCTTATCCCTTTAACATATATAAGGTACATATATAAAACCTCTGTAGCAAAACAAACTACTGTAAATTCAGAAATATACGCGAATAGTTATCTCAGACCCCACCCCCCGCCCGAAAATAAAAAAAAAAACTGAATAAAAAAGGGCAGCCAGAGAGATTCGAACCTAAAAATCTTTGTGGTTTAGTAATCCTCCTTGCTACCACTTGAGCTAACTAAAATCGATAGATCAATTGTGTATTAATCCTGTCATGAAAGGTAAGTCCCATAACTTTGTAAGCAAAACATGACGTCACTTCTACTCTTGGCTGGCAGAATAATACTTACTGATAAGTTTGCAGCTATAGACAAGTTTGCACGTATAGTCAAATGCGCATCTGGACAAGTTTTTACATATAGACAAGTTTGCACGTATAGTCAAATGCGCATCTGGACAAGTTTTTACATATAGACAAGTTTGCACGTATAGTTAAATGCGCCTCTGGACAAGTTTGCACATATAGGCAAGTTTGCACGTATAGTTAAATGCGCCTCTGGACAAGTTTGCACATATAGGCAAGTTTGCACCTTTACACAATTCAGCACGTATATACATATTTGTACGTATGCACGTTTGCACTTATAGACAAGTTCGCACATATACACAAATTGAAACGTTCGTATTTTAACTCTAGCTTATTCTACATTATACAATTATTAAGATCAATGAGGTAGACATGAGGATTTATCTACCCGAAAAAGTGATATTCACAGAGGCTGCAAGGCCGAGGTTAGTATCAATTTTAAGGATAGATAAATACTCATGTCTCCCGAATTGAAGTCAATAACTGTTTTGTTATTTGACTTTTAAACTATGAATGAAAATTTCATTCTCCGACTTTTATTGTTGAAGTCATGTTCAACCTAAGGACTTTCTTCAAGTTTTAGCAACTGTTATTAAACTAGTTATTGTAGTATTTTGTATTTTGAAATGTAAATACATTCTCTGAATGTGGACTGTAAAATTTAATCATAGAACACTGTATCTAGATTTTGTTTATTCAAACAAAGAAAAATGAACAAACAACTGTTGTTAAAGTTCATAAAAGTCTTTAATTTACCTGTTGGGAGGTGAAACAGCAAATCATGTCAATTTCATGCAGCCAATGCTATTTTCATACTCATCATGCTATTTTTAACTCTCTAGAGGTTGATATTACAGAAGTGTCAATCCCAGTTACTTCTGGAAACTAGTTTGAGCTGGGTTTTCGTGCAATATTAACTTGTAGGCCAGTTCAGACCGGTTTTCAGGTAGACATAGAGATTTCCGATGACAAATTGAGCCAATCAGGAGATATGATTCACTCCAGTCATATAACAAAAGTCAATATCACACTCGGAATGCGGTTATGGTTAACACAATGTTATATACCAAATGTCACTAAATAATGGTCCATAGCTATGGTAATTAATTTTGTACTTTTCAAATATACAAGAACAATGCACCATGTGGTATTTCGTCTGGGTCTACGCTGTTTGTACCAAAGCCCGTATAGGGGTTTCAGGCCCACAAACTTTTAAAATGTAGTAACGATTGTGATTACCTCATCCCTCCCGCATGTTGATATTCTGCTGCAATCTTTAGGATCATCAACATCCCTACAGTCATAGCAGGTCAGACTTTCTGGAAGCAAAAATAGATACATAAAAATAACAGCGTGTCAAGGAAGATTTGGTACAGTAAAACTTGTGTAAAACGTCTCCTCTCAAAAAGACAGAATATTGGTTTTCAAGACCAATTATCGCTTAATGCAAGTCAAGGGTATTGCAGAATGCTCCCTTATTCTGCAATACCTTTGACTGTCATTAAGCTATCTTTAGTCCTTAAGACTTTTGAGCGGCCGTTTTACACATGTTTTACTGTACTTATCACATTGATGAAGCAACGGGTAACTACTTGCATACACATAGTATGAATGTAGATGAAGTCTTAGACCAATATTTAGACGTGTAGCCACAATTGATACGCCAGCTTAGGTGGTCATCAAAGGCTTTGTTTGTATAAATCTCGACTCATTATAGGTCCAAATCTTTTGCTTAATTCCATTTTCCACCCTTTATCTCTGAACTGTTATTGTTTCTCGTTATTTTGATTTTATTATATTAAGTTTTTTTTATACTATTCTCGTGCTAATAAAAAGATAGCCTAAGAAGGCCGACCAAATTCTCCGGCTTTATTGAAAACAAATACAGACATGAACATGCTTTAATTATTAATTATGTATTGTAAGTCACATTTTGTATGACCAACGCCTTTATGAATGCATTCTGTGAGGCTTTTGCGCATGCTCAACATAAGCCTTGGGTTGTACCCTACCCCACGAGGAATGCTTTGGCATTGTTCAATTATCTTGTGTTCAAATTAAGGAAATGTGACAGATGGGTTGCGATACAACCATGTATCTGCCAGTCTAGAAAATCCCAGCGGTAGCCAATCAGAGATTGGTTGGGACCTGAAAGGCCAGTCAAGGGGGTATGACATTGCCAGCTTGCAATCAGTTCCTTGTCATATTGCAGGTATGCTGGTATCGTCTTGCTGGAAGAGAGAAATGTTTCTAACAGTCTGATAAATTTGCAGGACATGGGGGTGCAGAACCTTATCTACATAGCGCTGGTCTGTAAGTGACCCCTGTATTACTATGCAAATTAAACCTTATACAAAGCTCACGGTGGCCTTCTTTATTTTAGCATGAGTATATTATTCAAGTACCAAGAGCAGGCGTTCCGCTAATGCACTTCATTCTCTGAACTTCCGAAAAGACAACCAAATAACTTCAATAGTTTCAAAATTGCCATTATGAAATGGTTAGGAGCCATTGGACAGTCGACTGGTGTGCACATGTTACAATGAAAGTGCAACATAAATTGTACAATACATCTTTGATTCTTGGTATTAGCCAGCTAATACAGTATTAACCCTTAAAAAGCCAAGACAAAATGCATCTGACAATGTCGTCTGCTGAAGTCGTCTGCTGCAAATAGTTGCCTAGCATTACTGACTAGTTAAGTATAGAAGCAAACAGCGTGGACCTCGAACAGACTGCTCCTATAGGAGCAGTCTGATCTGGGTCCACACTTTTTGCAATTGAGGCTTCTTAAACATATCAGCAGACGAGAATAGCAGACGACTTTTGTTGTGATTGGCGCATTAAGGGTTAATATGTATTTGAATTTAAAGTAGCTTGCACATTATTTCGAGCCAAACCAACACTCCATCAGCTCTCATTTTATAGAAATCAATACGTTGTTGACCGTTGAACTGTCCAAAGCTGAATGACTTTAAACATCAAGGGCAGACTTGATTTAGCTGTTCCCTTTACTCCTTCCACTCCGAACAGGCAGAACAGAAATCAAGTGTGCTGGAACATCTGTGCTGGCGTACGCCGGAGTACTCCGTATTCCGAGGTGGTGTAGACAGAACAGTCACGTGACCTGTTCCAAAACAAGATGGCGGAGCACTGCTATCATGTGTGGAAATATTTGCATCGCTTGATTTATTCCGGAGTACTCCAAAGTGCCCAGTTTTACTTGTTTATGTGGCTGTTCTGGCGTACGCCGAGTACTCTAAAAATTGCTAAATCAAGTCCGCCCCAAATCTCACGTTCATCTACTGCTAGCGGCGCCACCTAGTGCTCATTTCAATTACTCAGGAGAAATTAACTTTCTTCTAATTCATAATCTCAAACGAAGAAAATTACATCTCGTTCACACACACATACACGCACACGCGCGCACGCACTCACACAGTTTGCAGTTACAAAGGAGCTTACGTGAATCAAGCACAAATGATGATGTAAATGAAGTCAGTCCCAATACAAGAACGATGCTAAAATGACAAAACATCGACCCAATTCCTTGTGTCTCCATTTTGGTGTATATCTGACCTTTATTCAAAACTTACACGCCTGCTCAAAGATTGAGCAGGATATTCCGTGATACTTTATTTATGCAACGATCACTCTGATCATTCCACTTAAGTTGCCACATCCTCTCTAGGTATACAGCCTACATATGCGGATCCATAAGTGGTGAACGGTGTCCGGAACCTCACCCACACTTTAAAAATCACAAGGCTATATGATTCCTTATCAATACTGGTCCTGACTCCCTGAAAAAAAGCACGTTGTAACCAAGCCAGCACTCAACAATGGGCCATCATTGGCTCGCCAACTAAACGCCAGTAGGCCGATGATGGCCCACTATTAGTGTTTATTGGATCATCTCACCTCTCATCATCAACGGAAAGAACGTTGTCAGAGTAGATACCCGTGCCCTCTGACAAAACGTTTTTTATCCGCGCATGGTGGACAAATATATTTACTTCTAGAAGCCAAATAGTTTTAGTTAAACGGATTTCGTCTGTTAGCAGGTAATATGTACCGTAACATAAAATGGACTAGTTTCCGTATTTTCTACCAATCACATGTTCTGAAATCATAAAAGAAAGGAACCAGCGATTCTTCAGAGCATATGTTTGGACGGAAAATAATCAAATTAATGAAAAAGACCTATTGGTTAATAACAAAGTATCTAATATTTAATTCGACTTATTCTGTCTTTCAAAAGTCAAATTATTGTGGTTTTTGTGTATATACATGCACTTGTAGCAATTACAAGTGTTATACTGCAAATTTTGGCAGTATTCCAGGTTTGCCATCTTTTCAATATATTTGGCGAACTTCAAAAAATTAAACAGTGTGACCCGTAAATGTATAAGGATATCAGAGGAACAATGGGAAAACGATATAATATCTTTTCTTTAGGAGTCTGTAAATCAAAGGAACCTAGATATTTTCATTACATACTGTGTTCGCGACTTTTTTTCTGAACATGATTAAGTCATTCAGTAAAAAAAAGGTTTACTGACCGTTCAATGGAGATGCTTCTTTTGTGCTGCATTTCTATTATTTGTGTTTCATGTCTGTCAGGATGTCGTGTTCGCTCCTTGTAGCCTTGATGTCACCTGCTAGGAAAGGACTGATCTCTTGGCTCTCATGAATGTGATGTTTTCTTGTGTGTTTGTCATTTTCCCATATGGTGTCTGAGGTAGGGTGAGGTATTTGATTGTATAGATTCCTGATCTTTAATTTCTTCCTTACTTTACTTGCAGAGCTATCGTTCTAATGAGACTTGAATTATAATGTTTCGTCTTATTCTTCATCGGCTTCCATTAATTGTGTTTAAGTGAACAGTGGGGGCTCCGGCAAGACTGCGCACATGAACAGACACGTCCTAGCCCCCATTGCTCGCAGTCGATGCGATAAGAACCAAGTTCACTTACTGGCACATACACTTAAATTTTGGCCAAAGATTTACCGCATAATCTTATCTGATACGAAGTTTCGAATTATACAGGGAAATATGCTAACACACAAACCTGTAGTACTGCCAAGTAGTCCTACTTTTTTCGACATTTCCTCTTTATACCTTTCCAACATTTTTTCTACTTTTCCCTACTCCTACTTTTTTGCATCAGATTAGCTATTGACAATTGGTTCTCGGAAAACTGTGGTGGAGAGATCTTACATGGGTCTACAACTGTCAATCAAAGTAATTAATTAGCCTTTGAGATTACTGCTGAGGCCAGTTATCATGTTGGTTTTGATTACCATATGGGCAAAATCACTTCCCCATTGGTATCCTGGGACAGGTGTGGTGATTGATTGTTGCCCTCTTTCTTACTTTGAGATAATATAAGGAATTGTCAGTGTATCGGAGTATCCAGACACCTAGGTTGAAAAATAATTAAATTATATAAAAAAATGATTTGAATAGCTTTAGAACTAATAATCATATCTTGCTGAATTTTTCAGAACTTTTCCATCTAGCCATAAACAAGCATTACTAAATATTAGTGTCTATATTTGCATTAACAAAACAGTTCATAAGCTAATGAAGAGGGTGGAGCTTATCTCATTTTGCGGATTCATAGATTCGAGGCATAATCAGCCGCCGTACCCCAGCCTATTAAAGAGGGTAACGCACTTAAGCATACACGCTTTCGATCTTATTACTGGCTGCCAAAGACTGTCAGAAACATGTACTGTGAAAATTATTTCATATGAAAAGTTGACAATAATGAAAACCTTCCTATAAACAGTTTAATATCCCCCATTTTTAGCTCACCAGAGCCGAAGGCTCGGGATGAGCTTATAGGATGGGACTCGAGCCGGCGTCCGTCCGTCCGTCTGTGCGTCCGTGCGTCCACACTTTCAAACATGTATATCTCTTAGACCAGCCGGCCGATCGTAATCAAATTTCATTTGGAGCATTATTTGGGTGGGGTTTTGGTTGCATTCAGTTTTGGGCCAGATCGGATCAGAACAGATAGCTCCCATAGTCTTATAATGGGGAAAACCTTGTGACCACTCTAGCCCCTTCATTTTTGATTGGTTCTTCTTTATTCATGCATGGAACGAGAACAACTATAACATCTTGGATGAGTTTGAAATTCGGCAAGATCCAACCAGGGATTTATGAGTTAGCTGCCCTTGAGCGCCTGGAAAATTCCCCATAGACTTATAGTGGGAGAAATATTGTGACCACTCTAGTGCCTTCATTTTTGAATGGATCTTTTTCATTCTTGTAGGTAACAAGACCATTTATAAAAGCTTGAATGAGTTTAAATTTTGGCAAGATTCCATCACTGACTTTTTGAAGTTAGCTGCTCTCGAGCATCTGAAAAATCAATGAATAATGTTGTGACCACTCTAGCGCCTTCATTTTACTGGATCTTCTTTATTCTTGCAGGTAACAAGAACAACAATAAAATCTCGGATGGGTTCGAAATTCGGCCAGATCTCTCAGACCTTGCACTGTGAAGTTAGCTGCCCTTGAGCGTCTAAAAAGTCCCTTAGACTTATAATGAGAGATCTGTTGTGACCGTTCTAGTGCTTTCAATTTTGAATTGGTCTTCTTCATTTTTGCAGTTAAGAAGGAAAACTGTAAAAGCTTCAATGAGTTTGAATTTCGACAATGTCTCATAACCTAATGTGGAGATTTGTTGTGACCACTCTAGTGCTTTCAATTTTGAATTGATCTTCTTCATTCTTGCAGTTAAGAAGGAAAACTGTAAAAGCTTCAATGATTTTGAATTTCGTCAATGTCTCATCAACTAATGTGGAGTTAGCTGACATTGAGCATCTTAAAAATTAATGTATAATGTTGTGACCTCTCTAATGCCTTCTTTTTATTGAATATTCTTCATTCTTGCAGGTAATAAGGTCAACCATAGAAGCTCAGATGTGTTCGACATTCGGCCAGATCAGACATTGGAATGTGGGGTTAGTTGCCCTTTAGCGTCTTTAAAAATTACCATAGACTCATAACGGGAGAAATGTGTTGTGACCACTCTTAGACTAGTGCTTTCAGTTTTGAATAGATCATATTCATTCTTCCACATAAGAAGGACAACTATAAAAGCTGGGATGAGTTTGAATTTCGTCAAAATCCCATCACCTATTATGGAGTTAGCTCCCCTATATCGAAGGTTGACCAGTCCTAATTACACATTAATGAGCCTATCTGGACTGCTTCATCTGCACCAAAGGGCTATTGCCTTAAATATGATAAAAGAGAGCATCAAATCTCGAATAAGGATATACTGTAAAAATGTGTTTGTACTGGCGTTTAGTATAATTGGAAGTATTATCTGCATTTTACACGCTGAAATAGTGCACAGGCATACTACACTGACAGATCGATTATCATATTGTAAGAAAAAAAGTTTCACTATTTAATGTTAAACGCAGTTGTGGGATACATAAAAAATCATAAAGGAAATCTTACTTTTTAGCCCTCCAGCTGATATAGTATCAAAATATACAAAAAATACAATTTTTCGAGCTATGTAAAGCCATATTTATCATCCCCACCTTTTGAATAGTATATATGTATGACCATTCATAGTCAAGCAAATTATTGCTAATATCACAGATTGAAAATTTGACTTTTTCACAAAATGACTTTTACTGCGATTTTAATTCTTAACCTGACAAATCCTTTTATCCCAGTGTAAAATCTCAGATATCCTTATACCCGGCGTGCAAAGAAAGGCTGGTTGCCTTTCCGTTAATCCTATTATTCTCTGTCTGGTTCCCTGGGTTACATGTAAATTGCAAAACGATTTGGTCAATTAAATAGATATTATATGACTTTTTGGTTACTGTTAAGGCGGCACCTCACGAATGTGTAATAAGGACTGGTCAACCTTCGACATGGGTAAAAGCTGGAAATGAGGCGTGGTTTTATTCAAAAGTAACTGTATCATCTTGCATCATTAACTCGGTATGGACTCAAAACACATTATTTAGTCCTTAAAACGCCAGCAAAATAACTGCGTCTGAAAATGTCTATTTAACATAGGCATAGGGGCAAACATTGTGGACCCAGATCAGACTGCTCCTACAGGAGCATTCTGACCTAGGTCCACACTGTCCAATTATTTTAGTGGACGACAAAAAACATACATTTTGCGATTATGGGCTTTAAGGGTTAATAAAATACGGTTAGGATTTTCATGAAATTCACTGCCGTTTGAGCGGCCAAAACAACTTATCAATTCTTCAACAAATTATTAATAGAACCCGCTTTCCCTTGTTTAGCAGATGAAATAGCCGAAACACGCCCAGATATGAATATTAAAGTGTTGCCGCCTATACAGTAAGCGAAAAGTCTACTAAATGTTATATGCACAGGCTGGTCTGAGGCGTTGCTGGTCACACATACCGCATTTTTGGAAATCTCTTGTCACGGTTCATTTATCGTCTGCTGTTGCTACTATTGTGTGCGGAGATCGCGTTTTGGGGTTTACGATTTGTAATGTGTTACTCTATGTGCTTTCTATTTTGCATACATCTTGCTGAGTAAGACAGCTGGCTACTTTTCGAACGTAAAGGGTGTTAATAAAAAGTTCGTTCTGCAATACAATTATGTTCCCATTATTGTATTTTTAATGTGTCTAATGACATAAATGTCAATATTTACATTCTCAATGTAGTTGCCTTACATGAATCCAGCATTTCTAACTGCTTGCATTTCTCGATGCAAAACATTGAAATGTCATGTAATCTCGACCGCGGCGGAGTAACGTCAACGTCAGCCAATAACTTGCCTTGTTACTCAACGTTTGTCTGAGGTTATTCACGTATCATAACGACAAAATGTAGACGAGTTTCGCCCCTTGGCTGTTCCAACACCTCCTTTACAAATGAAATAGATTGGGGTCAGTGGCTAACCAATGGTGCGTAAAACGTACATCACCCGAAGTTCGTTTTATGCACTATTGGTTCTGCTAGCTTACTGAGGTAATTTATTATAATTTAGTTTTGTCTTTCATTATGTACTCCATACTCCTTAAAAGGGCTTTATTGTGGTTGTTCCCACAATTCAAACAGTTTTGGAGATCTAATCTTGGATAGGTCCTGCAATTTGACAGTCTCATGTATAAAGTAAAGAGTTCCCTTTGTTGCGGTCCGGGTTTCTCCGTGTCGGAGATACCCGAACAGCAGCGATGTATTTATAACTTAAGGGAGGTAATTAATTAATACTCTCCCTTTATCTTATGACTTTATATAGCATAATGCGTTATAATTTTGCTTCTGTGTGAGCATGTTGACCAGTGCAGGTCTGTCCGAGGTTTTATACTCCATAGCAACCTATATTACATATACTCATAGTTTGAGTGGTTTAAATGGTGCAATATATTTATTGTCTATTATAGAATGTCTGGCACTTGTTTAATTTTAATAGCTTTCCCATACAAATAGTGAACTTTACTATTTTCTGGGAGCAGCTTTAAGTAGCATATATTGTGTACTGTAGGGGACACGCCGACCGCAGGTTGGCACTAGCGTCTCCTTGGTTCGTATACACTTATTAAGGGCAGGGTAGATCCTGCTGGCCGTCGGCTAGCGCTGTCTTCCCTTTAATTTATTATTCAGAATAAGATCATACCGACCGTTGGTTGGTGCTGTCTTGTTTTGGTATATCAATTTTGCTGTTTGATCCATCATTCAAGTGCTAGAAATTCATTGTTGAACATACGGGTAGTATAATTTAAAATAAATTGTTAAACCTTTTATTTGTAATAATTGCCTTCACAGCCCTCCAACCCACACCCTGTGTCCGAACTTAAGGAGTGTAACCGTCCGGCGCGGGCAAGTCCAATGCAAGGGTGGTCTGGTTCAATCTGGCTTGACTAGGTTCGGACCAGACTGCACTTTATAACGTGGCATACACCACACGGCTCGGGAAAGGCCACAATCACAGCAAAGAGAACTCAAAATCGGTTACATTTTGGCGCTGCGAGCAGGGTGTGGAAAATTGGAGATATTTCAACAGGTTTAAAGTTAAATATTAAATGCATGTATTGGATTCCATTTAAACATCAAATAACACAATGGCATATCCTTTAAATAGTTACTTTAAGCCAAGAATGATAAGCACGCCTGACCCAGGGTTTCGCTTTACCCCAAGGCAACCTATAAGACAGTATAAAGAATTAAGCCCTGGTGAAACCAGTCAATACAGTTATGCCCCCTTAACAAGTATTTGCCCAGCAACCTACACTACTATGCAACCCGGGACACCCCAGGTATACCAGGGAATAGGGGGGTTCCAAGAGTATCACAGACATGGCACAGCCCAGGCAGAGCACCCCCCAGGATATAATGAAACATGGAAAACACAAAGGCATAAGATTGATACGGCGTTCTCGCCTCTCAACCCATTTAACAGGGATATAACTGAGGATAGTATGGGTGGGATGTCCAATAAGTGGTGTAACACAGCTGCAAGCTCTCTGGACATTATGCAGAATACAGGTGTAAAAAAGACATTTCCTTTATGGGAATCGTCTGCCCAGTCATACAATACCAGCCAGACGACCTCACCCAAAACGGTCACATTTTCCGTTTCAGAGAGTATTTCCCCTTGGAATATGGATGGGGGCAATTCGCACCAGAATGATATGAATCCGCTTATCCCATTACCCCATTCCCAAGGGTATCGAGGTTCATATAACAATTCAAATCTAATGAGCAACAACCCCCGGAATTTAAATTTATTCTCTAGGGCCCCTGGGAATTCACAGTCCACTAATATGTTCGACAAAGGGGCAGATAACACAGCGCGGGCGTCCAGGAATAATAATCCCTTTTTATCTGATAGTGGGTTTTTCACCAGTGACTGGCTAGATAACGCGGTCCCGACGTCGGACAATAGTAACACCGTTACCCAAGGGGTGCAGACACCTACAACATCGTTTCACCCATGTAAGAAAGATGATATCGAGGCTCCCACATATAATGGTCGCGATAAATGGGACACATTTATATCCCTATTTGAAAAGATAGCGGAATTTAACCAATGGGATAATTCTACTAAATGTAGTCGCCTAATGATAGCGTTAAGGGGAAATGCTTTAGAGTTTGTTGACACCTTACAGTTAAAGGTCTCAAAAGATTATGATCTGCTTAAGTCCGCTCTTGCTCAAAGGTTTGGAATCACTTCCAATGAGGCACTTTATCGCGTGAAGTTTAAGGGCCGCCGTAGACAAGAGAATGAAACACTAGATAAGTTCATACAGGAACTTCAGTACCTCGCTGAGAGAGCTTATCCCAATGAGAGGGGTAGCATCTATTATAGGTTGATCGTAGAACAGTTCGTGGACGGCATAGGAAATCGCGAATGCAAAAATTACCTTCAACTTAATTTAAACATGTGCAAGGAAACAGAAAGCGGTCTTTTGCATGAGGTCCTGAAATTCGCACATAATTTTGAATCAGTGATGGGACAACCGGAGCGTGCCCGCAAGCCCTATAACGAGACGGCCAACGCAATCAATCAAAATCAAAATTATCGGTCTGAGACCAACTACAGAAATGAATCACGAAGGGAGCATACATATAATAGGCCTAATTATGATCGAAGGGGTCTATCAAAAATCATTTGCTTCCGTTGTGGCCAGGAGGGTCATATAGCATCGCGATGCCCTACAAATGAGCAAACATATGATCAGGAAAACTTCTAAGGGCTGCCCCCGGGGCCAACGGGGTAGCCTTAGATAAATTAAGGCCATATGCTAAAGTCACTTTTGCGCAGGACCCTACAATCATTCCTAACAATCATATAATAGCTCCCATAGGATCCAGACAGCAGACTGACGGGAACAATGCACAAATTAACAATCAAAGCACTGATAGTATTGACTTTCAGCGGACTATAGAAATAATGGAACGTAGTATGGGGCAATATGAATCATGTAATGATCAAGGGGTAAAGACAGACAATCTGAGTAGCGAATCTTTAAGCTTATTAGATAATCAAAGTACTGAGAGTACTGTGCGCGAAGCGGAAGCACCTATTGCAACCCAATCAAATTGCGAGACTATAGACAAACAAACACAGTTTACTGTAGGCCATCATGTACCCACTCAAGTGCAGGCTGAAGCGACGTTATCAGAGCCGTTGACGATCGACAATGCTACAAATGCTTGTTGGTATCTCCATGCTCAAGTAGAAAATTTGAAGGTTCCATTGTTATTTGATACAGGTTCTCCTATAAGCATAATTTCGCAAGAAATTTATAACAAAATGTCACCTGAAAGGCCATGCTTAGCTCCTACAAAAACAAATTTTGTGGCTGCAAACGGGACCACTTTGGAGATATTAGGCCAAGGAACTTTCAAGTTTGCTACTGAGGTCAAAACATATAATTGGGTGTTTTTAGTAGCGAACATTCAAGGCAACGCAGGAATTATAGGTCAAGATTTCATTGACTCTTATGGGCGACAACTCAAGTGGAAAAACTTGTCCTGGTATACAAAAGATGGCGTGATACGACTCTTCAAACGTAATTCAAATCAAGTAGCCAAGATTTTGATAAACAAAACCACCCATGTTCCCCCTGAATCTGAATTGTTTGTGAAAGCCTCCACAGACTACCCATTATATGAAGCTATGAATTTAGTTGAACCCTTGAGTAGTAACCAAAAGAGGGGGTTACTGATAGCTAGGTCACTGATAAATAATGAAGGGGAGTCCCAAGTTTCAGTTTTAAATTTGACAGACAAACCCATTAAGCTAAAGGCAGGGGAAGTAGTGGGTCATGTATGTTCAGTTGAGGAAAGCTCTTGCACCCCCAAGGACTCTGGTGATTGTGGTACCTTACCAGATCATTTGAAACCATTAGTAGATAATCTGTCTGACGAGCTTACAGCCGAGCAAAAGCAACAGTTTAGCCAGCTAATTCATGAGTTTCAAGACATATTTGTTGGTCCAGATGGAAAATTAGAGCAAACAGACCTGGCATATCATAAAATTGAAACTGGCAATGCAAAACCAATTAAGATTCCCCCTAGGAAATGCCCTATTGCACAGCGCGAAATCATTGAAACTGAATTAGATAAAATGTTGCAACAGAAGGTGATTGAACCTAGTGACAGCCCATGGTCTGCACCTATTTGCCTCGTTAGAAAATCGGACGGAACATACAGATTTGCTATAGATTTTCGTGGCCTCAACGCGGTAACTGAAAAAGATGCTTATCCTTTACCCAACATAAGACAAATTTTTGACACACTTTCTGGGTCAAGGTGGTATAATACCATCGATATGGCTGCCGGTTATTGGCAGATACCCATGGAGCCAAGCCACAAGAAAAAGACAGCCTTTACAACACCCACACGTGGCTTATTTCACTTCTTAGTGTTACCTTTTGGTCTCTGTAATTCGGGGGCCACCTTTGAGCGTGTTATGGAACGGGTTCTTGGAAATTTGCAATGGGTAAAATGTATATGTTACCTAGATGACGTGATAATCTTTGGCTCAACATTTGATACCACCCTAAGTAACCTAAGGGCCGTTTTCTCCCGTCTTAAGGCAGCAAATTTAAAATTAAAGCCAAGTAAATGCAAATTTTTCCAGCGCTCGGTGGCATTTCTTGGTCACATAGCCACTGAATATGGGACCCGTTGTGATCCCGCGAAAACGGAAGCAATTCAAGACTGGCCCAGACCTCAAAATCGTACAGAGATGAAAAGTTTTCTAGGCCTTGTAAATTTTTACCGTTCGTACATTCAAAATTGTGCAGAGATAGCACACCCATTGAATAATCTCACCAGGAAGTCAGTGAAATTCAAATGGGATGAAAAATGTGAAGATGCATTTAATGAGTTGAAACGCAGTTTAATAACACCTCCGCTGCTAGTTTACCCCACCCGTAATGGGAAATTTATTCTACAAACAGATGCGTCAGGATACGGCATCGGTGCCATTTTATCACAGGAACAAGATGGAAAGGAAGTGGTAATATCATATGGCAGCAAAACCTTGACTAAAACACAGCAGAACTATTGTACCACTATGCGCGAACTTTATGCAGTGATCTTTTTCGTGAGATATTATTCTCACTACCTTATGGGTAGGCCTTTTGAGATTCGCACCGATCATGCCAGCTTGGTATGGATTAAAAACTTCAAAGACGCAGATGGTATGTTAAGCAGATGGCTCACCGTCTTAGACACCTATGACTTTACCATATCCCATCGGAAAGGTAGCGCCATGAAGCACGTGGATGCACTATCCAGAATTCGCCCGCGTAAGTGTAAACGTGAAACATGTGTAGACTGCATTGAAAGAGGCTCCGATTGGCCCCATAGCCCGTGTACTGACGGACAGGAGCTTAGCCCCTATCAGCAACAACCGGACTCACAGTCTACTGATGGGTACGCGTCCGTTGTCAGTTCCTTGAGAACTTATCGTGCCGAGGGGCAACCACACCCATCAACCATCGCGCCCGACGATAGGCCTATAGACATTGACCCCTTACCCAACTGGATAAGTGCAAAATCTCACGAGGAATTGCGAAATTTGCAGTTAGAGGACCCTTGTATCACCCCTTTGTTAAGGAGCAAGGAAAAAAATGAAAGGCCCCCGAAAGAGACTCTCATTAACTGTGCACAAAATGTTAAAACTTTGTATAATCAATGGGACCTGCTAGAAATCAAGCATGGGGTGTTATATAAAAGATACATGAGGGAGGAGCATAGTTATCTCACCTTAGTCGCCCCTGAGTCTATGAGAAGGGACATATTTACCGAATTACACCAAAATAGAACAGCTGGTCATTTCGGTAGAGACAGGACAGTAGAAGCGATAAAGCGGCGGTTCTACTGGCCAAATATAGGTGAGACTGTTCAGCGGTGGTGCACGGCCTGTGATCTCTGTGCACGGTGTAAACCTGGACCAGGGTTGGGTCGCTTTCCATTAAAACAAATCGAAGTTACTCGTCGATTTCAGGTCATAGCGCTAGACATATTTGGGCCGCTTCCAATAAGTGACAATGGCATGGAATATATTGTTGTTATTGGCGATTATTTTACCAAGTTCATAGAAGCTTTCGCATTAGCTAACCATACAGCTTTGACTGGCTGATAAGCTCGTCACTGAAATAATTTGCAGGTACGGCTGCCCAGAACAAATACACTCAGATATGGGACGCGAGTTCGAATCTAACTTGTTCCACGAAGTATGTAGGTTACTAGGGGTAAACAAAACGCGGACGTGCCCATACAGGCCTCAAAGTGATTCAATCATAGAACGATTTAACAGGACGTTAAAGCAGATGTTAACTACATTTTGTGCAAACAACACGAAGGACTGGGACGATCACTTACCGTACTTAATGATGGCGTACCGAGCATCAGTACACGCAAGCACTAAATGTACACCAAACTTGCTTATGTTTGGACAAGAAATAAACTGCCCCATAGATCTCATGTACGGCCCTCACCCAGACCGAGTTAGCGTCGAATGCCCAATAGCATATGCCGAATGGTTACAATCAGCCATGCAATCTGCGTTTCAAACGGCTCATAATAACATAAAACAGGCTGCTAAACGACAGAAATATTACTATGACCGTACTGCGGAAGAAAAACAGTTTGAAATAGGTAGGTTCGTTTGGCGACACTATCCGCCCGAAGCAAATAAAAAGTTGCATTTGGCCTGGACTGGTCCGTACTTAATCGTGGGTAAGATATCCGACTGGACATACACTATTCAGAGGGACCCGACGTCCCGTAGGTTTAACGTTCATGTCGACCACCTTAAGGCATATTTGGGCGAAAATAGTCCCCGACCCTGGGTAGGGCTTGATGGGATTCCTGTCAATGTCAGTGAAGAGGAAGGCCCCACCGACTCTTACCAGTGGGAAGAGCAAAACCCTGACCTCTATGTAACCTATGAGGAGGAGAGCATATTAAATGAACCTGAACCACTACCTGAACCCGTTAGTAGTCCTAATCCATCCCCTGTCAGAACCCGGGTTGGGCGTATTGTAAAGCCAAGGCAAATTTACTCCCCGTAAGTTAGGACTTGACCTACTCACATACTTATAGGTTCATCAGGAATCTGTGATTGTTTAATATTTTATTTATAAAGCTCATACTTGTCTTATTTTTCTTGTGTCGGTTGAATCCGATGGCAAAGGAATGTATAAAGGCTTGGTATTGAATTCACAGTTAAGAAAAAAAAATGTTTTTTTTATCTGGTCGGCCAGTATTGAGCGGGGTCTCAAGACGGACGGACTAGTCAGTTTCCAATAAATTAATAAAACAACGAGATCATCGTAGTGAATTCTCTGCCCTTTATAGGACTCATAATGGGTTGATATATTCTGTAGATATTTAAGCTATGTTTCTATCTAGTTCCAGGCATCATGACAGACTATTTACAAGTAACCGTTCCTATTGAGGAGGAAGAAGAGTTTCTGCACATCTATGGGGACTTCCATTTTCCTAGGCTGGGAATGATGTGCAACGTGATTTCTTGCCCCTCTATGTCCTTTTTCTCCACATATGCTCAATATATGGAACATTTTATCAAGAGTCATAGGAGTTATATAAATCTATACAAATGTGTTTCCTGTGGCAGGATCTTTCAAAAGAAAAACAAACGGTCACATTTGAATGCCCACGGCAGCGTCAGGAGCAAATTTGAGTTTGTGAAGAAACCTAACCCAAATTATCTTGCTCCTGGCGACTGTCGTTTGGCTTTGCCACCTAGGCAAAAGCCGTCTAATATTAATGACAATGAGCTCAGGAATTATAAGCGTGTGTCAGTGGCCAGTAAAAGACAAGAATATAAGACTTATATGGCTAGGAGGCAGTCTAGTGCACAGATCTTGGAGGAATTTGAAAGTCAATCAATTTAATTGTTTTTGTTTGAGCACCAGATTAAATGAAATGGTTAGGTATTTATTGAAAATCATAAATATTATGTTCTGGGAGGTGGACTTGAAGTGTTTTCTAAAGAAAATACTTCAAGTGGTTTCCCAGTGCATTATATTTATCTTTGTTAAATTTGGTGGGTTGCTTCTGTTGTTATTAAGTATTTAATAGACTTCATTTAATGTTTATGGAAAAAAATAACAGATCATTATTGTGGTTTTAATTTGTTAAGAGCACAATATATGATCTGTATTTTTTTTTTTCGTAGGAGGATGGAATGAAATAGATTGGGGTCAGTGGCTAACCAATGGTGCGTAAAACGTACATCACCCGAAGTTCGTTTTATGCACTATTGGTTCTGCTAGCTTACTGAGGTAATTTATTATAATTTAGTTTTGTCTTTCATTATGTACTCCATACTCCTTAAAAGGGCTTTATTGTGGTTGTTCCCACAATTCAAACAGTTTTGGAGATCTAATCTTGGATAGGTCCTGCAATTTGACAGTCTCATGTATAAAGTAAAGAGTTCCCTTTGTTGCGGTCCGGGTTTCTCCGTGTCGGAGATACCCGAACAGCAGCGATGTATTTATAACTTAAGGGAGGTAATTAATTAATACTCTCCCTTTATCTTATGACTTTATATAGCATAATGCGTTATAATTTTGCTTCTGTGTGAGCATGTTGACCAGTGCAGGTCTGTCCGAGGTTTTATACTCCATAGCAACCTATATTACATATACTCATAGTTTGAGTGGTTTAAATGGTGCAATATATTTATTGTCTATTATAGAATGTCTGGCACTTGTTTAATTTTAATAGCTTTCCCATACAAATAGTGAACTTTACTATTTTCTGGGAGCAGCTTTAAGTAGCATATATTGTGTACTGTAGGGGACACGCCGACCGCAGGTTGGCACTAGCGTCTCCTTGGTTCGTATACACTTATTAAGGGCAGGGTAGATCCTGCTGGCCGTCGGCTAGCGCTGTCTTCCCTTTAATTTATTATTCAGAATAAGATCATACCGACCGTTGGTTGGTGCTGTCTTGTTTTGGTATATCAATTTTGCTGTTTGATCCATCATTCAAGTGCTAGAAATTCATTGTTGAACATACGGGTAGTATAATTTAAAATAAATTGTTAAACCTTTTATTTGTAATAATTGCCTTCACAGCCCTCCAACCCACACCCTGTGTCCGAACTTAAGGAGTGTAACCGTCCGGCGCGGGCAAGTCCAATGCAAGGGTGGTCTGGTTCAATCTGGCTTGACTAGGTTCGGACCAGACTGCACTTTATAACGTGGCATACACCACACGGCTCGGGAAAGGCCACAATCACAGCAAAGAGAACTCAAAATCGGTTACATTTTGGCGCTGCGAGCAGGGTGTGGAAAATTGGAGATATTTCAACAGGTTTAAAGTTAAATATTAAATGCATGTATTGGATTCCATTTAAACATCAAATAACACAATGGCATATCCTTTAAATAGTTACTTTAAGCCAAGAATGATAAGCACGCCTGACCCAGGGTTTCGCTTTACCCCAAGGCAACCTATAAGACAGTATAAAGAATTAAGCCCTGGTGAAACCAGTCAATACAGTTATGCCCCCTTAACAAGTATTTGCCCAGCAACCTACACTACTATGCAACCCGGGACACCCCAGGTATACCAGGGAATAGGGGGGTTCCAAGAGTATCACAGACATGGCACAGCCCAGGCAGAGCACCCCCCAGGATATAATGAAACATGGAAAACACAAAGGCATAAGATTGATACGGCGTTCTCGCCTCTCAACCCATTTAACAGGGATATAACTGAGGATAGTATGGGTGGGATGTCCAATAAGTGGTGTAACACAGCTGCAAGCTCTCTGGACATTATGCAGAATACAGGTGTAAAAAAGACATTTCCTTTATGGGAATCGTCTGCCCAGTCATACAATACCAGCCAGACGACCTCACCCAAAACGGTCACATTTTCCGTTTCAGAGAGTATTTCCCCTTGGAATATGGATGGGGGCAATTCGCACCAGAATGATATGAATCCGCTTATCCCATTACCCCATTCCCAAGGGTATCGAGGTTCATATAACAATTCAAATCTAATGAGCAACAACCCCCGGAATTTAAATTTATTCTCTAGGGCCCCTGGGAATTCACAGTCCACTAATATGTTCGACAAAGGGGCAGATAACACAGCGCGGGCGTCCAGGAATAATAATCCCTTTTTATCTGATAGTGGGTTTTTCACCAGTGACTGGCTAGATAACGCGGTCCCGACGTCGGACAATAGTAACACCGTTACCCAAGGGGTGCAGACACCTACAACATCGTTTCACCCATGTAAGAAAGATGATATCGAGGCTCCCACATATAATGGTCGCGATAAATGGGACACATTTATATCCCTATTTGAAAAGATAGCGGAATTTAACCAATGGGATAATTCTACTAAATGTAGTCGCCTAATGATAGCGTTAAGGGGAAATGCTTTGGAGTTTGTTGACACCTTACAGTTAAAGGTCTCAAAAGATTATGATCTGCTTAAGTCCGCTCTTGCTCAAAGGTTTGGAATCACTTCCAATGAGGCACTTTATCGCGTGAAGTTTAAGGGCCGCCGTAGACAAGAGAATGAAACACTAGATAAGTTCATACAGGAACTTCAGTACCTCGCTGAGAGAGCTTATCCCAATGAGAGGGGTAGCATCTATTATAGGTTGATCGTAGAACAGTTCGTGGACGGCATAGGAAATCGCGAATGCAAAAATTACCTTCAACTTAATTTAAACATGTGCAAGGAAACAGAAAGCGGTCTTTTGCATGAGGTCCTGAAATTCGCACATAATTTTGAATCAGTGATGGGACAACCGGAGCGTGCCCGCAAGCCCTATAACGAGACGGCCAACGCAATCAATCAAAATCAAAATTATCGGTCTGAGACCAACTACAGAAATGAATCACGAAGGGAGCATACATATAATAGGCCTAATTATGATCGAAGGGGTCTATCAAAAATCATTTGCTTCCGTTGTGGCCAGGAGGGTCATATAGCATCGCGATGCCCTACAAATGAGCAAACATATGATCAGGAAAACTTCTAAGGGCTGCCCCCGGGGCCAACGGGGTAGCCTTAGATAAATTAAGGCCATATGCTAAAGTCACTTTTGCGCAGGACCCTACAATCATTCCTAACAATCATATAATAGCTCCCATAGGATCCAGACAGCAGACTGACGGGATCAATGCACAAATTAACAATCAAAGCACTGATAGTATTGACTTTCAGCGGACTATAGAAATAATGGAACGTAGTATGGGGCAATATGAATCATGTAATGATCAAGGGGTAAAGACAGACAATCTGAGTAGCGAATCTTTAAGCTTATTAGATAATCAAAGTACTGAGAGTACTGTGCGCGAAGCGGAAGCACCTATTGCAACCCAATCAAA
This sequence comes from Loripinus fragilis, assembly GCA_964019695.1. Taxonomy (NCBI): domain Eukaryota; kingdom Metazoa; phylum Mollusca; class Bivalvia; order Lucinida; family Lucinidae; genus Loripinus; species Loripinus fragilis. The sequence continues at coordinate 66,154,136 of OZ026530.1, forward strand.
TTGCGAGACTATAGACAAACAAACACAGTATACTGTAGGCCATCATGTACCCACTCAAGTGCAGGCTGAAGCGACGTTATCAGAGCCGTTGACGATCGACAATGCTACAAATGCTTGTTGGTATCTCCATGCTCAAGTAGAAAATTTGAAGGTTCCATTGTTATTTGATACAGGTTCTCCTATAAGCATAATTTCGCAAGAAATTTATAACAAAATGTCACCTGAAAGGCCATGCTTAGCTCCTACAAAAACAAATTTTGTGGCTGCAAACGGGACCACTTTGGAGATATTAGGCCAAGGAACTTTCAAGTTTGCTACTGAGGTCAAAACATATAATTGGGTGTTTTTAGTAGCGAACATTCAAGGCAACGCAGGAATTATAGGTCAAGATTTCATTGACTCTTATGGGCGACAACTCAAGTGGAAAAACTTGTCCTGGTATACAAAAGATGGCGTGATACGACTCTTCAAACGTAATTCAAATCAAGTAGCCAAGATTTTGATAAACAAAACCACCCATGTTCCCCCTGAATCTGAATTGTTTGTGAAAGCCTCCACAGACTACCCATTATATGAAGCTATGAATTTAGTTGAACCCTTGAGTAGTAACCAAAAGAGGGGGTTACTGATAGCTAGGTCACTGATAAATAATGAAGGGGAGTCCCAAGTTTCAGTTTTAAATTTGACAGACAAACCCATTAAGCTAAAGGCAGGGGAAGTAGTGGGTCATGTATGTTCAGTTGAGGAAAGCTCTTGCACCCCCAAGGACTCTGGTGATTGTGGTACCTTACCAGATCATTTGAAACCATTAGTAGATAATCTGTCTGACGAGCTTACAGCCGAGCAAAAGCAACAGTTTAGCCAGCTAATTCATGAGTTTCAAGACATATTTGTTGGTCCAGATGGAAAATTAGGGCAAACAGACCTGGCATATCATAAAATTGAAACTGGCGATGCAAAACCAATTAAGATTCCCCCTAGGAAATGCCCTATTGCACAGCGCGAAATCATTGAAACTGAATTAGATAAAATGTTGCAACAGAAGGTGATTGAACCTAGTGACAGCCCATGGTCTGCACCTATTTGCCTCGTTAGAAAATCGGACGGAACATACAGATTTGCTATAGATTTTCGTGGCCTCAACGCGGTAACTGAAAAAGATGCTTATCCTTTACCCAACATAAGACAAATTTTTGACACACTTTCTGGGTCAAGGAGGTATAATACCATCGATATGGCTGCCGGTTATTGGCAGATACCCATGGAGCCAAGCCACAAGAAAAAGACAGCCTTTACAACACCCACACGTGGCTTATTTCACTTCTTAGTGTTACCTTTTGGTCTCTGTAATTCGGGGGCCACCTTTGAGCGTGTTATGGAACGGGTTCTTGGAAATTTGCAATGGGTAAAATGTATATGTTACCTAGATGACGTGATAATCTTTGGCTCAACATTTGATACCACCCTAAGTAACCTAAGGGCCGTTTTCTCCCGTCTTAAGGCAGCAAATTTAAAATTAAAGCCAAGTAAATGCAAATTTTTCCAGCGCTCGGTGGCATTTCTTGGTCACATAGCCACTGAATATGGGACCCGTTGTGATCCCGCGAAAACGGAAGCAATTCAAGACTGGCCCAGACCTCAAAATCGTACAGAGATGAAAAGTTTTCTAGGCCTTGTAAATTTTTACCGTTCGTACATTCAAAATTGTGCAGAGATAGCACACCCATTGAATAATCTCACCAGGAAGTCAGTGAAATTCAAATGGGATGAAAAATGTGAAGATGCATTTAATGAGTTGAAACGCAGTTTAATAACACCTCCGCTGCTAGTTTACCCCACCCGTAATGGGAAATTTATTCTACAAACAGATGCGTCAGGATACGGCATCGGTGCCATTTTATCACAGGAACAAGATGGAAAGGAAGTGGTAATATCATATGGCAGCAAAACCTTGACTAAAACACAGCAGAACTATTGTACCACTATGCGCGAACTTTATGCAGTGATCTTTTTCGTGAGATATTATTCTCACTACCTTATGGGTAGGCCTTTTGAGATTCGCACCGATCATGCCAGCTTGGTATGGATTAAAAACTTCAAAGACGCAGATGGTATGTTAAGCAGATGGCTCACCGTCTTAGACACCTATGACTTTACCATATCCCATCGGAAAGGTAGCGCCATGAAGCACGTGGATGCACTATCCAGAATTCGCCCGCGTAAGTGTAAACGTGAAACATGTGTAGACTGCATTGAAAGAGGCTCCGATTGGCCCCATAGCCCGTGTACTGACGGACAGGAGCTTAGCCCCTATCAGCAACAACCGGACTCACAGTCTACTGATGGGTACGCGTCCGTTGTCAGTTCCTTGAGAACTTATCGTGCCGAGGGGCAACCACACCCATCAACCATCGCGCCCGACGATAGGCCTATAGACATTGACCCCTTACCCAACTGGATAAGTGCAAAATCTCACGAGGAATTGCGAAATTTGCAGTTAGAGGACCCTTGTATCACCCCTTTGTTAAGGAGCAAGGAAAAAAATGAAAGGCCCCCGAAAGAGACTCTCATTAACTGTGCACAAAATGTTAAAACTTTGTATAATCAATGGGACCTGCTAGAAATCAAGCATGGGGTGTTATATAAAAGATACATGAGGGAGGAGCATAGTTATCTCACCTTAGTCGCCCCTGAGTCTATGAGAAGGGACATATTTACCGAATTACACCAAAATAGAACAGCTGGTCATTTCGGTAGAGACAGGACAGTAGAAGCGATAAAGCGGCGGTTCTACTGGCCAAATATAGGTGAGACTGTTCAGCGGTGGTGCACGGCCTGTGATCTCTGTGCACGGTGTAAACCTGGACCAGGGTTGGGTCGCTTTCCATTAAAACAAATCGAAGTTACTCGTCGATTTCAGGTCATAGCGCTAGACATATTTGGGCCGCTTCCAATAAGTGACAATGGCATGGAATATATTGTTGTTATTGGCGATTATTTTACCAAGTTCATAGAAGCTTTCGCATTAGCTAACCATACAGCTTTGACTGTGGCTGATAAGCTCGTCACTGAAATAATTTGCAGGTACGGCTGCCCAGAACAAATACACTCAGATATGGGACGCGAGTTCGAATCTAACTTGTTCCACGAAGTATGTAGGTTACTAGGGGTAAACAAAACGCGGACGTGCCCATACAGGCCTCAAAGTGATTCAATCAGAACGATTTAACAGGACGTTAAAGCAGATGTTAACTACATTTTGTGCAAACAACACGAAGGACTGGGACGATCACTTACCGTACTTAATGATGGCGTACCGAGCATCAGTACACGCAAGCACTAAATGTACACCAAACTTGCTTATGTTTGGACAAGAAATAAACTGCCCCATAGATCTCATGTACGGCCCTCACCCAGACCGAGTTAGCGTCGAATGCCCAATAGCATATGCCGAATGGTTACAATCAGCCATGCAATCTGCGTTTCAAACGGCTCATAATAACATAAAACAGGCTGCTAAACGACAGAAATATTACTATGACCGTACTGCGGAAGAAAAACAGTTTGAAATAGGTAGGTTCGTTTGGCGACACTATCCGCCCGAAGCAAATAAAAAGTTGCATTTGGCCTGGACTGGTCCGTACTTAATCGTGGGTAAGATATCCGACTGGACATACACTATTCAGAGGGACCCGACGTCCCGTAGGTTTAACGTTCATGTCGACCACCTTAAGGCATATTTGGGCGAAAATAGTCCCCGACCCTGGGTAGGGCTTGATGGGATTCCTGTCAATGTCAGTGAAGAGGAAGGCCCCACCGACTCTTACCAGTGGGAAGAGCAAAACCCTGACCTCTATGTAACCTATGAGGAGGAGAGCATATTAAATGAACCTGAACCACTACCTGAACCCGTTAGTAGTCCTAATCCATCCCCTGTCAGAACCCGGGTTGGGCGTATTGTAAAGCCAAGGCAAATTTACTCCCCGTAAGTTAGGACTTGACCTACTCACATACTTATAGGTTCATCAGGAATCTGTGATTGTTTAATATTTTATTTATAAAGCTCATACTTGTCTTATTTTTCTTGTGTCGGTTGAATCCGATGGCAAAGGAATGTATAAAGGCTTGGTATTGAATTCACAGTTAAGAAAAAAAAATGTTTTTTTTATCTGGTCGGCCAGTATTGAGCGGGGTCTCAAGACGGACGGACTAGTCAGTTTCCAATAAATTAATAAAACAACGAGATCATCGTAGTGAATTCTCTGCCCTTTATAGGACTCATAATGGGTTGATATATTCTGTAGATATTTAAGCTATGTTTCTATCTAGTTCCAGGCATCATGACAGACTATTTACAAGTAACCGTTCCTATTGAGGAGGAAGAAGAGTTTCTGCACATCTATGGGGACTTCCATTTTCCTAGGCTGGGAATGATGTGCAACGTGATTTCTTGCCCCTCTATGTCCTTTTTCTCCACATATGCTCAATATATGGAACATTTTATCAAGAGTCATAGGAGTTATATAAATCTATACAAATGTGTTTCCTGTGGCAGGATCTTTCAAAAGAAAAACAAACGGTCACATTTGAATGCCCACGGCAGCGTCAGGAGCAAATTTGAGTTTGTGAAGAAACCTAACCCAAATTATCTTGCTCCTGGCGACTGTCGTTTGGCTTTGCCACCTAGGCAAAAGCCGTCTAATATTAATGACAATGAGCTCAGGAATTATAAGCGTGTGTCAGTGGCCAGTAAAAGACAAGAATATAAGACTTATATGGCTAGGAGGCAGTCTAGTGCACAGATCTTGGAGGAATTTGAAAGTCAATCAATTTAATTGTTTTTGTTTGAGCACCAGATTAAATGAAATGGTTAGGTATTTATTGAAAATCATAAATATTATGTTCTGGGAGGTGGACTTGAAGTGTTTTCTAAAGAAAATACTTCAAGTGGTTTCCCAGTGCATTATATTTATCTTTGTTAAATTTGGTGGGTTGCTTCTGTTGTTATTAAGTATTTAATAGACTTCATTTAATGTTTATGGAAAAAAATAACAGATCATTATTGTGGTTTTAATTTGTTAAGAGCACAATATATGATCTGTATTTTTTTTTTTCGTAGGAGGATGGAATGAAATAGATTGGGGTCAGTGGCTAACCAATGGTGCGTAAAACGTACATCACCCGAAGTTCGTTTTATGCACTATTGGTTCTGCTAGCTTACTGAGGTAATTTATTATAATTTAGTTTTGTCTTTCATTATGTACTCCATACTCCTTAAAAGGGCTTTATTGTGGTTGTTCCCACAATTCAAACAGTTTTGGAGATCTAATCTTGGATAGGTCCTGCAATTTGACAGTCTCATGTATAAAGTAAAGAGTTCCCTTTGTTGCGGTCCGGGTTTCTCCGTGTCGGAGATACCCGAACAGCAGCGATGTATTTATAACTTAAGGGAGGTAATTAATTAATACTCTCCCTTTATCTTATGACTTTATATAGCATAATGCGTTATAATTTTGCTTCTGTGTGAGCATGTTGACCAGTGCAGGTCTGTCCGAGGTTTTATACTCCATAGCAACCTATATTACATATACTCATAGTTTGAGTGGTTTAAATGGTGCAATATATTTATTGTCTATTATAGAATGTCTGGCACTTGTTTAATTTTAATAGCTTTCCCATACAAATAGTGAACTTTACTATTTTCTGGGAGCAGCTTTAAGTAGCATATATTGTGTACTGTAGGGGACACGCCGACCGCAGGTTGGCACTAGCGTCTCCTTGGTTCGTATACACTTATTAAGGGCAGGGTAGATCCTGCTGGCCGTCGGCTAGCGCTGTCTTCCCTTTAATTTATTATTCAGAATAAGATCATACCGACCGTTGGTTGGTGCTGTCTTGTTTTGGTATATCAATTTTGCTGTTTGATCCATCATTCAAGTGCTAGAAATTCATTGTTGAACATACGGGTAGTATAATTTAAAATAAATTGTTAAACCTTTTATTTGTAATAATTGCCTTCACAGCCCTCCAACCCATACCCTGTGTCCGAACTTAAGGAGTGTAACCGTCCGGCGCGGGCAAGTCCAATGCAAGGGTGGTCTGGTTCAATCTGGCTTGACTAGGTTCGGACCAGACTGCACTTTATAACGTGGCATACACCACACGGCTCGGGAAAGGCCACAATCACAGCAAAGAGAACTCAAAATCGGTTACACAAATATAATAATCAATTTTTAAGAGTAACTAGCGGGATTAGGTGGAAGATAATACTGTTAATTTGATTGACAATATAGAATGTAAATATAAGGATTGAAATTAGTACTTTAAGCTTGCACTGGATGATGAAAAACATTAGCTTTTTTAATGTTTCCAAGAAACCCTTTGGGTTTTACAGACATTAAAAATGAAGATGTTTTTCATCATCCAGTGCAAGCCTAAAGTATGAATTTCAATCCTTAAGTGGAGCTCTTTAAAGTCGACTCACTTGATAAGAAATAAACAACGGAATGTTTAATGAAATATTTGTCACAGAATAAATGATCTTCAAAATCAATTCCCCTCGATTTTTTTTAAGCTCAAGAACAAAATACAAATACTTTTGGGTTTACTCTGATTGATAAAGATACTTGAAAACATTTGAACAGACGACAGAGCCGATGATTTTCTTGTGATTGTTGCTTTAAACCACCATTTCACCAAGGATTATTTTTCCAAACAGCCTGATCCGGATCAGATTATTCCCAATCAATCAATCTTTTGATCTGCCCGATGGACGTTCTGAATCCCCTCCTATCACCCTGCTTTTTTGACCCGATTGAGTCCCAACTATTTTAACGAATCAAGTCGACTTTCTTGCCAGCTAGGGAAAGCCATGTACCAATAATCAGTGCTGTGGCTTTTTTTGCTATAATATAGTATTCGTTCTTCCAGAGCACAGTAAAATGGGTAGCGCAGTGGCTCAGTGGTAGAGTGCTTGACTTGAGATCCAAGGGCAGCGGGTTTGAGCCTCACCCGTGGCACTGCGTTTTGGTCCTTGAGCAAGACACATTTATCCTAGCTTAGTACTGGTTCAACCAAGGAAGACCCGTCCCTGTATAACTTAAAGAATGTTGCTTGGACGTAAAGAATCAAATCAAACAAACAAAGCACAGTAAAATAGTATTACATTAGGAAATATGCTGAGTAGGAGACTAAGAGAAAATATTCCAAAGAGAAGTAAACTTGCAAGTCTTTAAAGGGCTTTCAATGGTGTTTCGTTTCAATACACTTTTTTAGAAAAGTGTCCATTTTTTATATTATATTTGGTTTATAATTCTCTGGTACTGGTATTAATTTTTAAACCTATCATAATTCATGGTGATTTTGAGTAAATATCGAACCATATCTTGCTGTTGTATTTAGTAACTATCGTTTCTTTGTGACACCCTTTGCACAATAGTCCGCAGAGAGCTGCCAATGGTATACGAAAGCTCCCGAGGGTAGGAGAGAGCTCCAGAGGGTAAACGAAAGCTCCAGACGGCAGGCGAGGCAAGGCGACCTTCAGAGGACCCTCAGACGACCAAGACTACCAGCAGCCGATGGATTTTGATCGGCTACTGTTTTTGAACATGTTTAATAACAGTAGCTGATCACTTTTTCGGTACCCAACTCTCGTATGACTAAGGTGATTGCTCCAGACCATCCCATGTGATTGTCTGTGATTGTCAGCAAGTTCATGATTGTTTAGCAGATAAGCTGCTGATCAACCAGAAATATTCATCGGTTCCTCTCGGGACCAAAATAATCCTTAGTGAAATGGGGGTATTAAGGATAGGCAAAAAGTATTCTTCTGTCCATTACCTCTCTTCTCGGTTTGCAGATCTGTTTTAGCCTTTAGGCAGTGGAGCGTTTACTCAATTTAGTAAGCTTGAGATTGTGCACGTGTAAATGTGCATTGGACTAACCTTGGTTTGGTGCTGTCTGCTTTCCTTGGCATTTTATTGAGTAATTCTAACATTGTTGTTAGATATTTTTCTGTTTTTGGACTTTGCATTGCCTATTGATGTGCCATATAAAAATCAGTTGCCTTTGGAAATGTTCAGCCCAATACTATTGGCGGATTATATATGAGAGGTATTACTGATATGTTGTTCTGTTAACCGATATTTGGTTTTAATTATGAATAAGGTGTCAGTGAATAAGGTGTCAGTGATGTCGATAGTGATACTCTTTATTACTATTTTAATGCAAGGTGCTTTTTCTGTGTGCAAAACCATGTGGTGATACAGATGTACATATTGGGCTACAACCATAAATATGCCTATGATTCAGGGTGATATTTAACTCTTTAATTGACACAAAAATAAGCAGGTCGTGTGAAATACTAGGGCAATCATTAGATGAAGTTATATGTACCATTAAGATGGCGGACAGTGTAAATGTTTTGGTGTGGTGTCGTGAAAAATTGTAGAAAAAAATTATTTAATGGACAAATCGCTGGATTTTTTTGTGATACAGAAGATGAACTATTACATTTTGTACATTAAGTTTGAAATTTCGGTTGAAAAATGATGTCAGATTCGAGATATACGGTGTCAACAGAAAATCCCTTTGTTCTTTTGTCTGATGAGGCAATGGCGCGCGAAAATTTTCAAACAGTGAAACGCAAAAGGAACAACACTGATCAGGGAGAAGTTCAAGTAAGTCAGCTTATAAACTCCTCAACAGACGATAAACTGAATTTCATATGCAATGAGCTTAGAGGTATAAGAAGCGGCCAAGAACAAATAAATAGAAACATGTTAACTTTTCAACAAAGTTTCCGGCTTGTGAACGATAAGCTGTGTGAGGTGATCGAAGTCACAAATAAGAACACACATGTTTTGAAAACTTTGGCCTATAAATCCATAGACCTTGAAGCAAGATCTAGAAGAAATAACCTTGTGTTCTGGGGCCTGATCGAAAATTACCATGAGAACTGTTTTGACAAAATCCGCGATCTCATTCAAAGACACTTAGACAAAAATGCTGGTGAAATGTATATGGCACGTACACACAGACTCGGTCCACGTAAAATAGGCCAGCGTAATCCCAAAAGTTCAATAATTGTGAATTTTCGTGATTTCTGCGACACAGAGCTGATCATGAGTCGAGCACATATGCTAAAAAATAGCCCCTTCAGTGTAGCCTATGACCTGCCGAAAGAGATAAACGAGGCCCGAAAAAAGTTGTGGGATGAACTTAGAAGCATCAAAATGGAGGATCCAAGGGTCAAATTTCAAATACTGTACCCAGCCAAGTTAATTGTTAACGGTAAACTAGTTTGAGACGAGTTTCCAGACTGGGGAGAAGTGCTACATAGAAGCAGAACAACAGAGTTTGCCCATATAGATCAACATAGTACATTTGATCAGTCAAACATAACACCTAGCGCATGTGACTGGCAAACACGTGATCATTTGTTTACCAACACAATATTGGAAAGCTCCTTGGGAGCACGTGACAGTTTGAATATTCATCAAGAACGTGTCGATGTCGCTGAGTCTATTATTAGCGACAGGCCATCATATGCTCATGGAATCGATGAAGATATGCAAACATGTGAGACCCAAACATCATGTGGCCAAACAAACGTGGACTTACCCAGTGAATCAGACGCCTCAGTCATTATCCATAAAGCGGAAATCCATGCCACGAACAGTACACAATCAGTATCGTCCTCTCAAGAGATTTTTCGACCATATAATATGGATGACACAATTACAAATGTACACATTCCTGAACCTCCACAAATCCGTGTATCACATGAACGCATTTCTAGATCAATCGAGCGTGGCAATAGACGTAAACCCTCATTATCGCTTTCAGAATCTCGCTTAAAGCAAGCTTCTCGTGACATAAAACAGCCCAAGCAATCAAACACTAGATCAGCTAACGGTAAATCCAGTCAAAAAGAAATGTAACAGTGCCGCTTTCGTGTGGTGATGGTGTCTTTTCTTAACAAAGATCGTCAGCGGGCACATCAAGTGAAAACTCCACAAATGAACATGTAAATAGTTAGGCAAGACAGGAAAAGGTGTCATTAAGGTGTGCTTTGCTTAACTGTCAAGGATTAATATCCAAACGAACCAATAAATTAAAAAGCATTGAATTTCAAAGTATTTACGAATCACACGATGTTATTTTGCTAACTGAGTGCTGGACGAACCAATTTTCTGAAATAACTGTAAATAATTTTGAGTCCTTTAGTTTACACAGACAAGAAAATAAACAAAGCAGTAAAAGAAATTCAGGTGGGATAGTGCTTTATATCAGGAATAAATATGTGTCAAAGGACACACTTGTTTTTACTTCGCATGATGATATTTTATGGGTCAAAATAAGTTCATCTGTCTTGTCACTAAATACTGATCTTTACATTTGTTTATGCTATGTAGTCCCCGATGAAAGCAGCCGTCAGGCGATGATTGAAACAAATATTTTTTATCACATACTTGAATCTATTGTTTACATCGAATCAAAAGCACAAAGTGAGTTTAGCATGCTAATATGTGGAGATTTCAATGGCAGCACTTCAAATAAGCCTGATTTTGTGTTAGACGACGAATTCCATCACATGAATGTCCTACCTGACGAATACACTCCTGATCAATTTATGAACCGTTATTCACAAGATATAGGGCATGTTAATAACAATGGGTTATTACTGCTGGATCTTTGTCAACAGACTGGAGTTAGAATTTTGAATGGGAGGGTTGGGGATGACAGAGGAGTAGGAAAGTTCACCTTTGTAGGTAACAGAGGCTGCAGTGTGGTAGACTATGTCTTGGCGTCACAAAATCTTTTTGAATTTGTTAGCACATTTCAAGTTCATGATCCAAACATTTTGAGTGACCATTGTCTATTAAGTTTTTCTTTTACATTTGGGGATGAACCAATAACAGAATCGATATTCGACAGTTATGACGTCATTGATGGGAAATTCGTCTGGAAGGCTGAATTCAAAGATGAATATATAAATAGGTTAAATGATGAACATACTACAGAGCAATTGAATTTATTACATGCTAACATTTCATCTTGTGATGAAAATGGTATAACTACTTGCCTAGAAGAATTTGTATCTATTTTTGATAATGTTTGTTCACCCATTTTAAAGAAGACGAAACAGGGCTCTTCCACTGATTATTTTTCTTTTCTGAAAGAAAACCCATGGTACACAGAGGAATGTAATGAGAGGAAGCATTATTTTCTATACCTTCTAAATAAATATAGAGGATCGAAAACTGATGAAAACAGAATAAATATGGTGAAGGCACGATCCAGTTACAAAATGCTACTTAGGAAATGTCGATATGAGTATGATCGTGAAAATACAAATAGATTTGTTTATGTCAGAAATAAAAATGCCAAACTATACTGGAATATGCTTAAAGAATTATCCCATGTCAAACCTGCTTATATTCCATTATCAAGGTTTGAGGAATATTTTAAATCTGTAAACAACCCAGCAGACCCTTTTTATACACCAGATGAAGATGTTATGAATTTCAATGAAAGATATGTAAATGAAGAATTTGGTATTATGTTTGATGAATTAAATGTTGAATTTTCTGAAGAAGAAATTCTCAAATCCATAAAGCAACTTAAAACAAACAAATCAAGTGGTCCAGATAGATTAATCAATGTGTTTTTCATTCATGGAAAAATATTTTATTGCCTATTCTTTTGAGTCTTTTTAACAAAATCTTTGAAAATGGCACATTTCCAAATGATTGGTCTGAGGTATAATATACATTATGCCGTTACACAAAAAAGGGAGCAGATCTGAAGCTGAAAATTACAGAGGCATTACACTATTAAGTAGTCTAGGAAAACTTTTCAATAGAGTAATTAATAATAGACTTACAGATGGGTCGGAAAAATATTATGTACTGATAGAAGCTCAAGCAGGTTTTAGGGTGAATATGAGTACAGTGGATGATGCTTTTGTTTTACATAGTTTATTAACACATGTTCTTAATCAAGGTAGCAAATTATATTGTGCTTTTATCGATTTTACTAAAGCATTCGACTATGTTGTACGAGATAATTTATGGTATAAAATGATTAAATTTGGCATACGGGGTAAGATATTGAACATCATTAAATCCATGTATTCTGTAGTAAAATCAAGAGTTAAGTATGACCATAAATTAGGAACTGAATTATTTTGTAGCCTTGGTGTCAGGCAGGGCGAGTGTTTATCGCCAATGTTATTTTCATTGTTTTTAAACGATTTAGAAGAGGTTTTTGCTACCGAGGGGTATGGGGGCTTAGATGTTGATACCTTTTAAACTCTTTATTCTACTGTATGCTGATGACATTGTTATATTTTCAAAGAATGCTGAAGAACTTCAAGCAGGTTTAGATTTATTAGTTAAATATTGCAATAGATGGAAATTAAAAGTAAATGTTGATAAAACCAAGATTATGGTTTTCAGAAAAGGTAGTGTACTTCCCAGAAAACTAACGTTTTATTATAATGGTCAGCAGCTTGAAATAGTAAATAAATTTCGATATCTAGGTGTTGTTTTTACCCCTGGTGGCTCTTTCTCTGAATGTCAAAATACATTAGCAGGACAGGCACAGAAAGCAATTTTTCAGCTTAATAAATACTTGTATAAATTTACTTTTCTCTCACAAAGACATAAGCTTGAGTTATTTGATAAATTAATCTTACCTATATTAAATTATGGGGGTGAGGTATGGGGTTTTTCACAAGCAAATGCTATTGAGAGAGTGCATTTACAGTTTTGCAAAAGATTACTTGGTGTTAAGAAGACTACGCAAAATGATTTTATTTATGGTGAGTTGTGTAGCACTAGTTGTATAACAAAAAGGTATATATTGATAATTAAATACTGGTTCAAAATATTAATATCCGAGGATGTAAAATATATTAAATTGGTATATAATATGATGTTAGAAGACTTGGAATTGAATCCCAATAAGGCAAATTGGGCTTCTCTTATACGTCATCTTCTATTTTCTATGGGCTTTAATGAAGTCTGGATTCAACAGGGAGTAGGTAACATAAATAACTTTATTTCTGTATTCAAACAAAGATTAACTGACAATTTCATTCAAAATTGGCAGTCTAGACTTGCAGAGTCATCAAGAGCAATTCTCTATAGATCATTTGCTACATTTCAATTCCAGCCATACCTTGACAAAGTTAATGTTTCTAAATATCTCCAAGCATACAGTAAACTGCGCATGTCATCACAAAGATTAGAAGTCGAGGCAGGCAGATGGGTAAGGCAAAATAGGGTACCTATACATGAGAGCTAGTGCATCTTCTGTAACATCCTTGAAGATGAATACCATTTTGTTATACAATGTGCAGCTTATTAAGTACATCTCAAAATATTTTTTGAAACGTCCTAATATATTTAAGTTTGTAGAATTGATTAACTCTTCTAATATCAATTATATACGAAAGTTGTGTATTTTTATATATCATGCGTTTAAACTACGCACAGAGTTACTATACAATAATGATCGATTATAGCATAAAAATATACAGGTCACATTTCACTTTAGTGATTAAGTACAGCTTCAATGGCGACTATGGTTTCTGTGACCAACCGTCTTCTGTGCGGCGATTGAGCTTGACGTTGACGGCACTTAAACCATAGGCGAGATTAAAGCTAAGTTACGGACATATACTGTGGCACCAATAGAACTACAATAGGAGTGCATAATTCAATATTAATTTCCTTATTTATAGTGATTCATACGGTGTGAATGTCCATTAGGATTGAATCTTCGATGCAATCTTAATGGACATGCACAGTATAAGATATGAATCTATATGTATTTTTATATATCATGCGTTTAAACTACGTACAGTTACTATACATAGCATAAAAATATACAGGTTACATTCACTTTAGTAATTAAGTACAGCTTAAATGGCGACTATGGTTTCTGAGACCAACCGTCTCCTGTGCAGCAATTGAGCTTTACGTTGACGGCACTTAAACCATAGGCGAGATTAAAGCTTAGTTACGGGCACATACTGTAGCACTAATAGACCTACAATAAGAGTGCATAATTCAATATAAATTTCCTTATTTTTGGGATTCAGATGGTGTGTATGCCCATTAGGATTAAATATTCGATGCAATCTTAATGGGCATGCACAGTATAAGACAGGGACCTATATGAACGATATTGGAGTGTCTTTAGACATTAAGCGTAGATCATGGGTGCCCGTTATGACCGAATCATAGAGTCGATCCTGACGAACACACACTATCTACCTATGTTTTTGAGCAACGGAATAAAGTATACCACTGAGTCAGAGGTTCTAATTTGAGCGCGTAAGAAATGTTTATTCCAAATGGAAAACAATCATAATTTTACGCACACTAGTTTGCTATTCTCTACATATATATGTGATATGATAAATACTGTTTATCGTGCTATAACTATATGATATGCTGAGGGCATTTATTATTAAACAACACCAGCCTAGAAGCGTCCATTTTTACAAGAGATATACAAACAATTTAGACCCAGATCAGACACCACAGCATGCGGCGTCTGATCAGGGTGTCCATAGTTTGTTTATACAATGTTTTATTCAAATTTTTAAAATAATAATAATAATAATAAAAAAGAACAATGGAAATTACCACCGACAATCCTTAAATACGGAAATGGACTAAACTGATTTGATAAATATGAGAAATTCAATTTAATCATTTGGGCTTATAATATTTTATTACTAAAACATTCACATTGTAAGAAATTATATTCAAGCATCCTGGTTCCTGTTTTGTATTTCGTTTCGACAAGGCAGGGCGCGGGATTTCTTGATCATACCAGTTTTATAGCCGCATTGCTGCTTCCACGTGACCTTGCTGGCTGGCAAGATTACTTGAAAGTAGCATTGGCGTTTAGGTTATGATTCCAACATGAAACCCTGCGTTAATCGCATTCAATCTTGTACTATGTTTATCTATTTGTATATATCTGTATAGAAACCTGAAAAATAGACTGTTAAGATAGAAAATAAGCACACCTTCTCCGAAAGATTACACTGTACTTATATGCCATCGTGTATTATATGTAGATTGTATCCTCACGGGCTTTATAGCCTATTGGAGTTCTAATAAAATTCTGTTCTGTTCTATATAATTTCATTGGTGACCTAAAAAGCTGCCTTGATCTCTGTATGGAAGAAAGTGCATGTCATGAAAAGGTAATCGATCTATCAAATATATTTTTTGCACTTTTTTATCAGTTCTAAATATGATTTTCACATTGGCGCTGAAAGAATTATAGCTAAAACCAGAGAAATGTCAAAACTTATCTGCGTCGATTCTTACCTTATGGCGCGAAAGATCTTCCGTAGGGATATTTATTGATCCCATCCCATTATTAAGGTAGCACAGTACTTTTATTTTTTTTACCCTTGGCGCTTGGCATTTTGGGGGCGCAGGGACATGATATTTTTTCCGTTCTGCCTTGTTTTTTTGCGGATTTCCGAAGTCCCGCACCCTATAAGCAGCTCTGTCAGATAACGATGTTCTATTCCATGTTTGTACTACCTCCCTTGACTGCAAATATTCCCTATTAAAATCACACAAGTATAATCTTTCACAAAAAGCATGATCTACGCTTAGCATATTTAAAATTGTTAAAACTGTTTTTCGAAACAAGTCATATTTTAAGCAAAGAGTAAAAGAGGTTTGTGGCAGACCAGGTCATAGAAAGACAGTAAGACGAAAACACTGACCAACCCCAGGAAATGGGGGCACTCTGATAAGTTTACTAAAAAAATAGAGTTCCCCCCCAGGTGACAGAAAGGCAGGAAGGCAGCCACGCACGCACTCGTACATGCATACAGAGAGACAGACAGTCAGAATGACCTTGCCCTTTGAGTTCATAGCCCTCAGGTGGTCCAAATCACTGCCATCTGTTTTCTTTGTATTGACCACGGGGCGTTTTGACATTGGGACATTTTAGAACCTGGCTAGTTGTTCAACAACAACGAATTTTTACAAAACAAATATATTTAATTTAGGTAAATAGCAATCTTTTGAATATAGCTGTTGACTCTTTTGAATTCATTTGGGTTACTTAGATCACAATTGTCACAAGTCGCATGGTTCTAAAATGGTGCAAATCATTAGATAGTCTACATGGACCATAAGCCAAAGTTTTACTGATTCAGAACTTAACTGACTGGAATAAAAACAAAGTATCTTCAGCAATTCTTTAAAGCCAACAAATCAACGTTTTTCTTTTCTTTTTCGTATGTATATTCTGCCAGACAATCGGCACAGAATGGTGTACTGTATCTTAGACGCTGTATGCAAGGTACTTACACTTCTTTTACATGATTTCGAACTCAACAAAGACAAATTGTGTTACATAAAGCTGCTGATGTAGATACACTTTTATTTTGGAAACAGTGAATACTATTATGTGCTAAAGACAGATTGCAAAAATAGTAAGTGAGTATTATCAGGAAATACCACAATCACAAACTGCAGACAACCCCGTGGCGCCGCAAGGAAGAGCCGCTCAACCATCACGCAACACCAGGAAGACAAATTAAGCAAAGCAATCAGCTCTCTCTTCCCCATCAATATGATTGCAATACTAGAATGGACATAAAGTAACGTACAATAAAACATAGAACAAATACAGACTCCCACAATGGGAGTAACAATAAAAAAAGTCAACAACAGAACCACCACCTTAGAACGGACAGCAGCCTAAGCCACCGGGAGGCCTAAATGCATTTCACTGGTACCAAATCTTCGCCCTAGATCCTGCTGTTGTTGAAGTACAAGAAATGTTCAGCTCGCATGCAAGCCATACACATATCAATTTTTAAATTCTACGATAATACAAAGAAACTATCTTAGTTTAATCTGCAAACATTTGGGTTTATTTTGACAAAAACAGTTGCCTTTCCACATTAATCAGAATTTTTGTCACCTTTCACAAAACAAAATCTTAACTGGTGAAAACTATTGGATAGTCATATCATATGTGTTTTCTTCTGTTTTGCTGGACCACGTTTCATTCAATACAGGTGTATAATTTTTATTTGGAACATATACCCCCATACTTTGTCCTTATGGCACAATAACAAGCAGTCATAATGAAATGCCCAAATGAAATACATTGTTAACGGGGTGTGAAACAAAAAGTATTTTCTTGCACACAGGATAGGGATATCTGGGATTTTACCCTGGGATAGAAAATCTTATCTTACTCATGTTACATTTGTCTTACCCAGGACGTCAAGTAACGTCATCATGTGAAATTGCATCTTAGCGTATTCAGGGACTTTTGAAATCTTATTTTATTTAAAAAATAAATAAATAGAATCAGTTTTGAGCAAAAAAAATCCATTATTAGTGTGAGGGAAGGATAGAAAAATCTTTCCCTTAGGGTCACCGTTTGTGATCACTTAGCAAGCCTAGTAATGCCAAACGGCGATCCACGGGACAGATTTTTTGCTATCCTACCCTCACACTCAGGATGGATTCTTATATGCTTGTTAACTCTTTTCTCGCTAACAACAACTTTTGTCGTCTATTGATAATGTTAATAAACGATTAAGGCCCGGATCAGGATGCCTAATCGACAAAATGCCTTGATCCAAAAATAGTAAGTGAGTATGATCAGGAAATACCACAATCACAAACCGCAGACAACCGTTTGTCATAGTGATAGTGTTCCTGAAAGGTTTTTATGAAAAAGTTAATTCTGAAAAAAAGTCAACACACGACAATAAAACCATATATCAATACCCCGCATGCAAATGAGTAAAGATGTGTATTTTTATAGAAGCTAACAAAACAAAAATATATTGTACCAGCAACTCGCAGGTTCCAGTGTTTATTACATACTGATATGTGCCTTTAAATGTTGTAGAAGAATTTTAGTTTGCTTTTTAGTCTTGCATGCGTTTTGCTACGAGAAAGATGGTTTCTTTACCTTAATTTATCATATAAATCTGGAAGTAAAATAACGCCTTGCAATAAAGTGATTTATAGATTTTCTAGAAAACTTATAATGTCAATAACAATGTGGGTCAGGCCTCAGACTCTATGACGGCTCTGACGTAAAGCTTTAATCGGTGGGTTGGTGCCTGATGCTTATCTGTAGCTGGACCCACCGTGTCTCAACTTGAGGTTTCCTTTAGCTCTGACTGTCTGTGAGTCATGAGCCATTTTCTTTGTTTCATCATGGTGTGTTAATTTGATTAGAGTGTTTCTCCATGATGATACATTGCATTAGTTAGAAGGCCTCAATACGAACTGAACATTTCTTGTACTTCAACAACAGCAGAATCTAGGGCGAAGATTTGTTACCAGTAAAAAGCATTTGAGCCCCCCCCCCACCCCCCCCCCCCGTGGCTTATGCTGCTCTCCGTTCTAAGGCGTCGGTTCTGTTGTTGTTGACTTTTTGTTTATTGTTACTCCCATTGTGGAAGTCTGTAATTGTTTTTTGTTTTTTTGTACGCTACTTAATGTCCACTCTAGTATTGCAATCATCTTGATGGGGAAGAGAGAGCTGGTTGCTTTTCTTGATTTGTCCCCCTGGTGTCTTGTGATGGTTGAGTGGCTCTTCCTCGCGGTGCCATGGGGTTGTCTGCAGTTTGTGATTGTGGTATTTCCTGATCATACTCACTTACTATTTTTGCGTACATAATGACAAAATTATACGTTTTTACTGCAAAATTTTGTTGTCATATGATAAATAGAATCGAACATCTGTGCTCTTGTATTATTGAATTTATTAAATTTGTTGCGATAAGAGATCAAGTGCTCAGCAAGCCTCGCATTTAATCTCTTTTCAACAACTTGTTTAATAAATTAAATAAAACATGAGCACTCTATTTAGTGCACTGTTGTTGTGTTATTTGTCTTTTTCACGCAGTGCCATTAGTTGGACTGTCGTCTGTGATTATGGCATTTCCTGTCTTACTCAATCTTAACATAGCTAAGCCCATTGTAATTTCTCATAATTATCAATTGGACCAGTCCTTCTCCATTTTAAGGAAATTTTATTAGAGCATTCTGTAAGCAAACAATTGAGAACCAGATCAGACGCAACACTCAGCAGCGTCTTATCTGGTTATGCAATTTTGTTGAGTTCTAATAAAAAGAACGCCGTATCTAAAATTGGTTAAGGTAGCTTGATTGCTTGGATTAAAAATAACAAAACAGATTATACGTGTGGTTTGCAAAAGCTTTATAAGATTCATATACAATAACAATTCGATAACAAACAATACTGTTGTAGCATTGGTTTCTGAAAAGTAACGAAAATAATACATTTTATAACATAAGCCTTATTTATCTAGTTGGTGAGGGTGTTCTATTTCTTTAGTTAAATGTTTCATAAAGCATCTAACATAAGTGTTCATGTTTACGGAACTGTATAAATACATACAATTAAAGTCCAGGCATCTCAATATTTTTTTCCAAAGGAATGATTTATTTGAATTTGAATTAGCACGTTATATGTTAGAATCTATTTCTATCATTGAAATATTTTGATATCACACTTTTTCGAACGAAATACCATCTTGACTTTGCATTATTTTGGCCTCGACGTAATAAAACCTGTATTTGGGGTTAACAAACAACATAGTTGCAGACCAGTGCAGTCTGAGCTGAGTCTTTTTATTTGCTTATTAGAAATTATGATATCTAAACTTCCTACAAGGGGGTCTTTTAGGCTGAGCAGGCTAATTATGTTGTGATTAGGCCTGAAATATTTAGCTGTGGAGTGGAGGACATATTGAACATTTAAAAAAGCTGTCAAAGGATCTAACATAAAAGCTCATTGTTAATGAATTAAATAATCTTTATTTCATATTTAACTTTGAAATAATGTAAATACAACCAGTAAAAAGTTAAGTATTTTACGTTTTTGACTTTTCATGTTCCAACAAAAACCTTGGACAAGAGGAAGAAAAACAAACCATCATCAATCTGTCCATGTAAGATATAGATAAATGTATCTCACCCTCAGGGGCAGAATTTAACCAGGGACTCTGCAAGTCTGCAAGGTTAGAATTTCGAGCCCTCGGTGAGATATCACTATCATATATGTACACTTATGAAGGATTGTTATAATCCTCTGCGTAGTAGTATTTCAACCAAGGAAATGGGAAAACATATGGAAATGGTCAAACAATTGTTAAGCGGAACGTAAAGCAACAAAACAAACAAAACGTCATCAACAGAAGGAGAGTGTGATTATTATTAAAGTAAGAAAGAGGGCAAAGATCAGGAATTGATACAATTATGCACCACACCTGACCCAGGATAACAATGGGAAAGTGACAACGTCACAATTAAACATCACAAACGAGAGCCAAGAGGTCTGCCCTTTCCCAGCAAGTGACCTAAAGGCATCAACAAACAGACGTGCATGAAAGCATAACAAAACAAGACAGGCGCTTAACTTTGTCTTCTCTAGTTTTGCAATTATCTCCCTTAAGAGGGAGGGTTGTGGCTCAGTGAGACAGAGGGGCCATGGGATCGAGCCTCACTGGCGTCACTGTGTTGTGTCCTCGAGCAAGAACTTTAATCCTAGCTTAGTACTGATTCAACCCCTTATAATTGAACAAATGTAAATAGGACGTAAAGAATCAAATCAAACAAACAAAATATCCCTTAAGAAGTAGTTTGTTTATGCTATTTGTTATTTGTAGGTTTGCGAGTCTCTGTATGTGTGTTTGTGTGTGTGTGTGTGTGTGTTTGTGTGTGTGTGTTCTCACATTACAACTACCAAGCTAGCAAAATGGCAGTTCGTGAAATCAAATTCGCAGATATAGCTTGTCATGCAAATATAAACAGTGATGAGTATTACATTGGATTCGCCTCATAGAAGCAGTTCCAATGTGTATCTACAATATATGTCTTTTCAATAATAAGGTGTTTTATCATAAGCTTTTCTTAACAAATTTTCAACTACTTTCATTGTTCCACTGAAATGAGCATATAGAAATTAATAAGTTTTTTTTATGTAGTTTGAATTGTACCTGGATGAGTTTATGATTTTGACAGTTTGTCTTCACCTGTTGGATTTCTTTTGCTCCGGTATTCAGTTTAATTTACTGTTGAGTCCTTATCCTTGCTTTATCTCCTTGTTATATCTTGATTTATATGTTTTAGGAGATGATGCATTGATAAGTTAGGGGTCTTTCATGCAAACCAAATATCTATGTGTCTTGATCCACATCTGAATTAAGGGTGAGGTTGGCACCGTTAAACCGGTTAAAGCCCTCCAGTAAAATATTTTACTGACCGTTCCAAGGCGGTACTTCTTTTATGGATCTTTTATGTTTTTGTTCTGTCTTGTGTTTGCTATGTTTTGTGCGTGTCTGTTTATATGTGCTTTGTGGTCACCTGCTGGGAAAGGGCTGACCTCTTAGCTCTCGTTTGTGGTGTCCAACTGTGAGTTTGTCACTTTCCCATTGGTATCCTGGGTCAGGTGTGGTACTTGATTGTATCAATTCCTGATCTTTGCACCCTTATTTACTTCAGACATTTCATTGGAAGATATTGCTAACTTGGTAGTTGCATGGTACTATTTCTCTAGGTGCTTAATGTTTGTCTTGGGTCTGCTATGCGACCCTTTCTGGCAACAACAGGGCCAAAGATAAAAGTAAGTATTCGAAATTAGTTTTCTTATTCCTCAAAAGAACATATGCTGCGGATACTTAAGTGAACCGTCTCAACGAGACCGTATTTTTGAGCATTCAAAAAAATGTTTTAACTAATTATAAAAGAATCGAGATTTTACTCTCATAAACATTCTTATCTAGACCTATGACCTATTTTTTGTCATATTCACTTGTATTTGGCAGTTTTGTTATTACCTCTTAACATTAAGCCATTACTATGGTACAATAACAGAACCCTGAGAGCGACCAAGATAATTTGTAGCGGTACATGTCCACCGTCCATCATGATGTATAGAGGCATAGTGTAATATTACAAGTGTCTTCTGATCGTTTGAAAAGTTGACTTGACTTGGGATTGTACTGCTGCCATCACTCTGAAAAAGTCACCATGAATATATAAAAAAAACTCGATAATTCAAACGCCGAATTTAGTGAGACATATTCGCTCCTTCAAATATATTTTGGACACACAATATTGAAATAAGATGACCCATTTGTAAACCATTTGAATATTTGTTTATGGGAACATGTTTTGGTTTATAAAAGAAATGTCGGGCTGAGACATTTTTTTTCACGCACCAAAAACGTATATTTGATAGGATAACATTTGTAATGATCAGTTTGTGGGGTACAAACTGTTTTCTCTACCTCACTTAACAGTATAACCAGTGTAAAACAGGCACTCGAAAATGGACAAAACAATGATCTTAATGACAAACGGTAGCTTAATGAAAGCCGAAAGTTTCCAGATTTCTACCCTTGGTACATTCTGCATTACTTGTGACCTGCATTAAGCGACAATTGGTCTTAAAAACAACTTTCGGTATTTTTGAGATTGGCTTTTTTACACAGATTGTACTGAAATTTCAAGCTTCAATTCCTCGAAATCTATAGTCCCTAGGATTTTGCATATCTCATGATTCAACTGTATAGTCAAGAGTCGTTGTAGAAATCTAAGGTTATGTGAAAAATCACAACAGAGTTTGGTAGACATGGCAAATGCGCTAAAGTTTCCAATAAACGCCTGTGTAGACATATCCAGCAAGACAAGTCAGAACTACCTCAACCAATTCCTTGGAATTCCATGGAATCATACCTCGGATATACATCGAGGATTTACTTTAATAACGTGACATTGACGTTACATAAATTGACGCTGACGTCACAGAAACCATGCCAACACAATGACAAGTGTTATTGCAGCAAATAAACGGTTATATATGAAGTTTATGTTGTTGTTGTTGTTGTTGTTTTTCAATAAATTTATCGCTATAGCTTTTGTTTGTCTACATTGACCTGAGACATATGCATTTTCAATGACCTTTTTTCCAATCTTTGGCAATCTTCGTAAAATGTGTGCTTTAGATTGTGGCACAATCACTTGTATGAATGAAAAAGGCACAATTCCTCCATAGCTTTATGGATAAGAGGATGCCTTTGCATTTAAAAGATGTGAATTCGAGTCCAGTAGCATTTTATTTTTTTTATTTTTAATTTGTTAGTTTGGTCGTCTTTATTCTTGATTTGTGTAGACATGGATATATTTATTTGAATCACGCATACGTTTCTTCAACAAATACACAGTCACGTAAAAACGTGAATAATTTCAACAAGCCAAAATGTAATAACTCTTTGCACGCTGTATGATTTTAATACTTTTGTTGGCATCTGCTGACTTTTTTTTCAAAATTAACTTTTTCAAAGCATCTTTCAGAAACACTATCAGAGTGTCAAACAGTCTGTGTCGTGATCAGGACCGACGTTATGTCAGTACTGATCTGGGAACAAACTGTTTGCAAAAGTTATCAGTAGACAACAAAAGTCGTGGCTGACAAGAAAACAGTGAGGAAACCTAGGAAATAATGAAAATAAAAGCGACAAATATTAATGAAAGATGTAAAGCCCACCACGAGATGACGTAAAATATAAGATCAATCTTAAATTTATAAAAAGGGTGCAATTTGACAATTATATAAAAAAAGGCTTTTCCAAGTTTCGATCCAGGTAGGTTTGATCTGTAAGTTGCCACCTAACCACTAGGCTATCAGACCATTTGTTTTAATGAATCAACATTATCTTGATATTCCTGTTAAAAGCATGACCAATGTCGGAGTACTTCACGAAAACGCACAAATATCACAAAGATTTTAGCGAAAATTAATCAGTCTCATGTCAAATTGGGCAAACTATAACAGATGAAACTTCTACAAATCTTACAAATGTTGCAGTTGATTGTATTATATAAATCCTCTTAAACGTGAGCTTGTTGACACTAATGCCTATAAACTGCAGCCTTCTTTGAGTGAGAGGGTGGTTGTCTATGGGCATGGTTGTCATACAACCTTACATTTTGGTTTCAAAGCTTTAGAAAACCAAGACAAAGTCCCTACGTTGCACTGAATACCTAAACTCTATAGAAAAACCTTATAAAGCAAGATTAATTGCTAATTGTATTTCTTATACGACAACAGAACTTTATAAAGTATTAACCTCATGTCTTACAGCTATTAAAACATGTTATCAAATACTTTGAAAAGATGCATGAGAGATCCAGTAAGGATATATTTTGGTCTATTAAAAATTCACTATTTTAGATAAACTTAAAGCCAGAGATTTTAGTGTGTCAAGTGTGTCTACTTATTTTTTTGTACTGTTTACGCTACACAGAAACACACTTTTTACTTTGGAAAAGCCTAAAAAAACATGCATGGTCTTAACAAAATGTATGTGATGCGCTGACCGTTTTGTTGGACATTAAGGTGTATCCTTGTAGGTTTATAATTTAAACCATGTAATATAAGTAGTAAAATGCAAATATTGGCAGCAAACAATATATAATGGTCAATGTTCAATATATAAAACAGACGTGCCAAGGACGCTTTCTAACACTAAAATATAGCAAATTATACGTATAGCACACGAAAACTAATGACTTTTGTCTCTGGTTATTGGATGATTTTTAATTAGTTTGATTTGTTTGTAATGATACTAATGAAGATCTATATTTACCCCCACAAACTGCCATGAAACTTTTGGCTTTGGAAATCCAATGACAGAACACTTTATGGTGAAGACTTGCCCAGGGGAGAGAACTGGTGGTTCCTTTATCACACTAACCACTATTGGGACAGCTGAAACAAAAATAAATTGCAAATATGATCCTATCTATCTATCTATCTATCTATCTATCTATCTATCTATCTATCTATCTATCTGTCTGTCTGTCTGTCTGTCTGTCTGTCTAAGTATCTGTCTATCTGTCTGTCTGTCCATTTAGCCATCCACCCATGGATCAATCGGAGACGCTTTCTTTAAGTACTCTGGACATGTTTAGATCACTTTTATTTAAATAACAAATGTTTCATGCAGACATTATCTTTTATGCTGTCACCAATGATAATCACAGCTGCCGATGACAAGCAAAGAGA
This sequence comes from Loripinus fragilis, assembly GCA_964019695.1. Classification (NCBI taxonomy): domain Eukaryota; kingdom Metazoa; phylum Mollusca; class Bivalvia; order Lucinida; family Lucinidae; genus Loripinus; species Loripinus fragilis. The sequence goes on from OZ026530.1 coordinate 66,179,255, forward strand.
TACTCATTTATTGTCATGAATATCATGTGTGGTCCAGAAAGTTTTTGTCAGAGAAAACGTTTTTGAATTACCACTTTAAGCGGACCATCATCGACCCACCAGTGAAACATCATTTAAATGGAGTTTCGCCAGCGTGCCAATGAGGGCCCAATATTGAATCTTGCTTGGCAGCTTTTTTTATTTTTCAAGTGATACGGATCAGTGTTGCTAAGAAACCCTATATTTAAGTGATTTTTCAGGGGTGTAGGGGGTCCGGACCCCCTGTTCCCCAACCGCCCCCTCTGGATCCGTGCATGAATATGACATGAAGCTAATATGTATATCCAGTTTGTGGCTTCAGCATTTATGAAAAACATGTGTATTTTTACTTCACTAGATGAAATAAATTGTGTATCCATTGCTAAATAATTTTACTTTTCTTTTTTATAATATATAATATATACACTTTTGGAGCAGAATATATGTTTTGTTCTTTATAGTGTCATACATAGGCCCACTTTGAATCGAACTTAGTCTAAAGTTCCTACTCTAGTTATTACGTATAGTTGCGCGCGCACGTTTACATCCGAACGGCTGCAGTTGGAACTTTAGTTGGTTGCCAAGTAAACAAAGTGAATAGCATTGCGTGCTCCCTTTCAATTCATCATTGCAGACAAAAATGATGTTCATATACTGCACAGCCAACTCTAATTAACAATTACGGATAAGTCACACTGGTCAATGTAAACGTACCGGTGGTTGCTACAGCGAGCTGGTGGTTGCATTTTAAAGCACCGGTGGTGACGTAAAAGGTAAAAAAATCTATACCTGTTGACTTTATTATTTATTTATAAACTTGTATTTATTTTATTTGTGATGAAACCTGGCGCACAGACCACCGGTAACATTGCAGTTTATGGCTCTGCCAAGCAAATGGTGATTTAATTCATGGTTTGGACTGCAAATCCAACAAAGTTCTGGAGTTTTGCCGTGACAGATGCTTTTTTCTAGTGTAACTGCCTAAATTGAGTGAAATCTGCACGTCTAAGCGCAGCTATTGTCATATTCCCATGAAATAACATCCAAAAAACGATTACTACTTTGGTTTTTATTCTTGGTAAAGTAGCAAATGTTTTATTGAGGAATTTTTATTACAACGCACTGGGAGCATTTTTTTTGACGCATTGATACAACGCACTGATGGTTGCACAGAATTCCTATGGTTGCTGGTGCAGACTCACCAAATCATTCGCTGATCACATAAACGTTGCAATAATCGCCATTTCAACCAGCACATGATATTTCGATACTGTATAGAAGGCTCAGGCGAGCCTGTGCAAACGTGCATACTCCCAAGAGCCTTTGCTGCCAGCACAAGAGATCTTGATATTTATTACATTGTCCAGTGACTGTCTGCGCAAATGTACAGACTCGCCAGAGTATTCGCTGCTGGCGTGAATAGCACACAAATCGCCAATTAAGGCAGCACAAGAGATTTTGTACAGTGACAAAGGCTAAGGTAAGCCTGTGCAAATGTGCAGACTCGCCAGATCCTTCGCTGCTCGCACAAAATGGCATTCAATCGCCATTTGAGTCACCACATGAGAATTTTAAACTGTGACGAAGGCTCAGACTAGACCAAGCAAATGTGGCCAAAGCCATCGCTGTTCGCATAAATGACACCCAAATATAGTGAGTATCACAATCACAAACTGCAGACAAACCCCTGGCACTGAGAGGAATAGCCACACAACAATCACGAGACACCAGGAAGACAAACTAAGCAAAGCAGCCAGCTCTCTCTCTCTCTCTTCCCCATCAAGATGATTGTAAAACACGAATGGACATAAAGTAACAAAATATAGAACAATTACAGAATCACCGCCTTAGAACAGACAGCAGCCTATACCTCTGGGGTGCTAAATTGCATTTTACTGGTACCAAATCTTTGCCCTAGAATCTGCTGTTGTTGAAGCACAAAGATTTTAAGCTCGAATGGAGGCTTATTAACTATTGTACTGTATCATAAAGGACAAACAATCTCATTAAATTAAAAGTTTTGGGGTCAATCTGAAAAAAAGGCGGAAATACTCTCAAAGTGCGAACAGGGCTAGCTCTGGAGCATCTCTGGTGAGGCTAAACATTTGCAGAGTCACGCTTGAGCCTTCACCAGTGTACAAAAACCACAAAATCTATGCATATTGACTGTATGATTTCTTTGTAAGCTTGCTTTTATTTTACTTTTGATGACCAATTGCGCACAAACCGTCAGAAACATTGCAGTTTATGGCTCTGCCATGCAATTGGCGTTTTAATTCATGGTTTGACCGACAAATCCCACAAAGTTGTGGAGTTTGACAGTGACAGGTGCATTTTCTATTGTGACTGCCTAACTTCAGGAAATTCTGCATGTCTAAGCACAGCTGCAGCTATGTTATCATAGTCCCATGTAATAACATCCAAAAACGATTACTACTCTCTATTTTTTCTATGCAGAGAAGGCTCTGGCGAGTCTGTACATTTGCATAGGCTCACCTGAGTCTTCGTCCTGGTACTGAAATATCATGTGCCTGCTCAAATAATGATTTATGTACCGTTTATAAGAACAGTGAATGCTGTGGTGAGGCTGCACCAGCAACCATAGGAATTCTGTGCAACCATCAGTGCGTTGTATCAATGCGTCAATAAATGCTCCCAGTGCGTTGTAATAAAAATTCCTCAATAAAACATTTGCTACTTTACCAAGAATAAAAACCAAAGTAGTAATCGTTTTTGGATGTTATTTCATGGGAATATGACAACAGCTGCGCTTAGACGTGCAGATTTCACTCAATTTAGGCAGTTACACTAGAAAAAAGCATCTGTCACGGCAAAACTCCAGAACTTTGTTGGATTTGCAGTCCAAACCATGAATTAAATCACCAATTGCTTGGCAGAGCCATAAACTGCAATGTTACCGGTGGTCTGTGCGCCAGGTGTCATCAAAAATAAAATAAATGCAAGTTTATAAATAAATAATAAAGTCAACAGGTATAGATTGCCACCACCGGTGCTTTAAAATGCAACCACCAGCTCGTTGTAGCAACCACCGGTGCGTTTACATTGACCAGTGTGTAAGTAGGGCCGCGAATAGAGCACAGCGAGTTTTTATTTTCTAAAACAAATAATTTTGTGGCTACTGACAGATCTTGAACCCATGTTGTTAGATAGGGCTAGAGGAGGGAACCAGACAATCTACTAGAGTAACGGTGCTCTGACCCACCGTTGATCTCTAGTAGGACTATAGTAGCGACTATCGATGTTCAAATCAAACTTTAGTTACTATAGTAGGAACTATAGTTCAATTTGAAGTGCACCATAATCGCACATGATGTCGTACATATGATTAAGCTGCAAAATGTACCCGTCTTCCATTACTGACCATACAGTATCACGACTTCAAAGTCAATGTCTTACTATATAGGTTTAATTTATCTTAGGGTGTTAAGAAAGTTCTAAACTGAAATTCAGTCTCCAATGCCAATTTCAATTTACTTGATATAATGTCTTCAATCCTCTCTAATAACACTGGCATATCCTTCTTCAGCCTAAGAGAACTAAAGTAATTCAAGAAGTGAAATATATTTCATAAAAAAAATAAAATAAAAAAATAATATGAGAAGGAGACTTGCATAAGTCTAAGAAACTTCGTTCCATGATGCTATTATTTTCCTATGGGTTCAGTAATACTAGAACTTTCAATTGCATAAATGATATGGGACATACTTGAAAAAAAAATAGCAATGGAGTTTTTATTCAAATACTTAGCCAGGAAAAAATGGTTCGAAAAAACAGTATCTTATTGTATTGTTTAGGCTCTAGGAGCCATATTCGGTACTCGTACAACACACAACTATTGCCATACAATAACCTAAGTAATTAGAAGCGTTCCTAATAGGTCATTGTAAATTCAGAAATTTTCACGAGAATTTTATTTTCGAGAATAGCGTTAAAAGACATATTTGCCAAGTTAAAAATTCGCGACAAGGACATGATTTACCTGCATCAGTAAACGACAGTCAGAGTGATTTCGCCATTTCTCAAGGATTTTAATTTAATGAAATTTCGCATATGCGAAGTTTCGCTCAAATAAAATCCTCGCGAAAATTTCCGAATTCACAGTAAAGAACAATAATGTTGTCAATACATCACCACACCCCTGACGGAATTTTTCTCAATACCCGCATGCCGCTTTGTTCTATATTGACTAACTAGTCAACAGTATACTACTTACTATCTGTTATTGTAACTAACGTGCTACTTGTTAAGATGTTTCCTTGAGGACCAACAGTCATACATGTGTACCGGCCTGCTCGTGTCTCATTAAGATTGTTAATGTCTAGGGCTCCTCCTGATGATGTAACTTCTGGGGGTAAGTGGTCATTCTGTAAAATATATATGGGCCTCGTCACGAGAAAACCTGTCTTCAGGGTGTCCGACAAAGCGAGTTTCGAACCAGTCTCCTCAGCTACAGAGACTAGCTAGAAAATTGAAATTTCACCTGCAGCATGTTTACACATGATACTTTATAAAAAGCGAATAACAAAGGCGCTGATCAGACTTCGCGGATCCGCAGGCTGGTCTGTGTTGTTTGCAAACCCCTGAAGACAGGTTTTCTCGCGTCGAGGCCCATATAATATCAAGACTTAGAGACTTAACAATATAAATAAATGACTGGCAGTTAAAGCAGCAAAAAAGGCTATCACTATCATAAATTTCGTAAGGCATTTCCTGAATTATTCAAAAGACACTAAGAGTGCTGAATGCAATGTTTCTTTAAAAACTCTATTCGACAGAGTATATCTACGCCAGTATTTTATGGGTTTCAACACATTTGTTGGTAAGAATATTCTTCTCAAAATGATTTTCAGTGATAAGAGAGTCTCAGATTAAAGTCACTCAGTATGGGGCCTGCAAATGAGTAGTGTGGGTTTTAACAGTCTATTTTAATTTGTAACAAAATAAAATACTCCTTATTGAGTTGTTGTATATTGATGGTCGTCATTGTATTATTTTGATGGGAAGTATTTATTCTAAAAATACCATGATTTTATTATGACATATACATGCAGTTTATAGTCCCAAATACTGATCACCTTTTTTGACCATGTTGTGTCGATAAAGTGTTCAGGCCACCAGATAAGAGTGCGTACTGAATAATTATTTTCTTATTTCTCAACCAAAACATATGTTGTGGTTGCTCAAAAGAACCGTCTCAATGAGATGGTTCTTTTGAGCACCAAAACACATGTTTAAATTGATGGGTAAGTAAATAAATGCAATTTTAGGTGCGCAAACGTTCCTTATCTGGACCTATGTGTTACCATGTCAATGAGAAGGTAGAATGACAAAAAACAGAAATACTGCAAACTAGTTTGACAATGTGTTTTTGTGGCTGTGTTCCTTGGCTGTACCAGTACTGGCCTGGTGGGTTTATGCTTTCTGTGGTTCTATGTCCAGGAACTCCCGAAGGCTCAACCGGCAGTGGTTCTGGTTTTAAAGCATCTCAAAAGACGGGGCAACGGCTTAAAGTCTCATCCTACAGACTAGGAGCAGCCGAAAATCGAACCTGTAGTTTGACAATGATACAAAATCTTAATTAAGTTTTATTCTTTCACTTGTGGAACTGACTTTATCTTTTTTTTTATTTTAAAATATTATGATGTTGATCCGAATTGTCTCAATGAGACCATTTAAAAAGTACTGATACGCTATACCAATTCAGGTCCCTGTTTTTCTGAGATAGTTGGCAATCCAAATCGAAAAAAAGATGCATATTTTTGGTTTTGTTGGCATTTTTGAGTACATTTGTTAGACCACTTTTAACATAATATTTAGCATGTATACAAAGCCTTAGGAATGGAGGCCAAGTCTGAATTTGCATATGAGGCCAGGAATTAGGTCAAAGGTCATTGAGTGCAAAAATGAGAAAATATGTTCTACTGTAAAACAACTTAATATTTTTACATGTAAACATATTTCATTTCTAGCCAAATTTTGTATGCTTATAGCATATGTCGACTTTAAAATGGGGTCAAAGGTCATCAAGTGCAATAATCGGAGCATTTTACAAACTGTGTTTCTTTTTTTTCTCTGGTCCAATAAGATGTTTTTTTAAACTCTAAAAAGGGTAGAAGTCTTTCAAAAGGCTTAAATTAACATGTTAATTATTAAAAGAACCCCTTTGGAAGCATCCTTTTATGGATTTTACAAAGATAAACACCGTAAGTTTTGCGCAATTCTGACGGAAATTCTACCTCAATTGGGCTAAACTGAGATATATGGGCTTCTTTGAGAGTTTGCTGCACCTCCCAGAAAATAAAACTATTTTCAGTTTGAGACATGTCTCCGGGCCTTAGAAACTCATAATTTAATAACTTTTCTGTGGTCATTTTTCTATAAATCACCTGTAATCAACGTTGCCCCACTGACATTGCAAATAACAGTACAAACAATACAAGGTTAATATTGATTTATTTTAATAGTATTATGGAAACAGTTTAAGCATTAAATGTTTAAACTAGACATAAAAATCAATTGCATACATCTGTGATATGTATTTCTGCTCGTCAGCGATACTTATGTTACATTTAATACTAAATGGAAGATAATGACTTTACAAATTACATGTATTAGAAGAAACCATGATACCTGACCTGAAATATACATGATGTTGATCTATTTTCTAATTGAAAATGTTCATTTTCATATATTTGAAGTTGTTTCTAACTTTTAACTTGCAACCAAGTGAAATCAAGTAAATATTTAGATATGCTAATTAGTATTCTTTATTTTTTTCATTTTCTAACTTTCCTATCACATCTTGTTTTTCATTTTCACTTCTAACTTTCCTATCATTTCCAATTTTCCTTATCCTTAAAGCCGCAACGAACCCGCGCTATGACAGTCAAGTGTGACGGCAGCGTGTACCATATAGATGTAGATGTAGATGAGTATGTAATTTGTACCGGCTCCAGCATGTAACGCATAGCTGCTTACATATTCATGTTTCTATTGACATTGCATTGAAATTGGCAAAATATCTTTCATAATGAAATCAAAATATAACTAAATTAACAATAATGGATCTGAAATGGCTGCACATATATTAATGAGGTAACGTAGGTAACGAAAGGTGCCTTACATAAATGGATAAAGGTAGTAAATTGTTTTTAGGCTTATATAAAATTTGGGTCTGCTCTCCACAATTCGCTTACATATACTACACACATTTTATTCTATATAAGACTTAATTTAAAAGAGTACCATGGGTTGGTCTGCAATATGTGAATGTAGCATTTGCTGGTCTGACTCAACTACTTTTTGCAATTTGCTTGGCTCTTATACATTCACATTGCAGTTTTCCAATTTCTACCAATGGTACATAACGATAGACATGCAATCTACATCATGATTTAAATATTGCCTTAATATCAATAATTTACTTAGAATAGCATAGCAATATTTCATACATCTAGTGGCAAGGCAGGAATTAAGGAAGGGGTAGTGCTGAGTGTCTTCTAGATCAGGTATAGGGTTTTGAAGATTGCAAATATAACATCAACCAAAGCTTTCGTAGTACAGAACCAGCATGGTTTATGTCCAAATATAGGATGTTACATAGATCTAGTATTAAAGATTTTCCTTGTATGCTGGATTCTTTTAATTTTCACTTTTCCGTGTTGACAATTACATTATAAAATTAATTGATCATCTGTCCCAATCAAAATCTTATATGTTTTGGTGAACTAGATTTCATATCATATTGTAATGATGAATATCTTATCATATTCTGCAGCAATTCTGAGAGAAACTATTCTGCTTGATAATTATTTTAGACTAAGGTGGTTGGGGTAAGGTTGCCTGAGCCATGTAGCAGTCTTGTAAAACATCTGAACATATTTCATGGTAACGTAAACAACAAATCATTCGAATATTAGTGATATTATATTTTAAAGATCAGTTGACTGTTTTATTCTGAAGCATAAACCAGAAACATGTCTCCTGAAATTCATTAGTATGTTCTGCAGCTCTGAAACTCACAGATTAAACTGAATGTTGAAAAAGTAGTGCCACAAGCAGCTGATTTCTTTGCTTTTCTTATTTACAAGGTAGTTTGTTTTTTGTTAAATTGTTTATGCATTATTTGATTTTGTTGAGCTATTTGTAACCGTAGTACATGTTTTATATATGTCCTATGAAAAGTGAGTTATGTTCTGTTCGTTGGTTTTTTAAAGGTTTACTAAATTAGGCTTATTGTGATAGTCTTAAATATATGCTAAATCATCGAACATGTGAACAACATTGCTGAGAACAGCTTGCAGAAAACATTTTAAGCATAAACTTGCTCACTCTTGTACCTATATCCTTGTAGATATTGTGAAGACTAACACTGTTTGAGGACTCTTGTATATAGTGAGGAAAGTAGTTCAGTTTTATTTCAAGAGTAATGCCATATAAAAACTACACATTTCGAGTATGTTACCAGTTACAAGTGCTATCCAATCTGATATATTGCACTTGTATATACGAGCAGTAGATGTATACATTAATGTAAGTCACCTACCCTATATGCAATCAATCCCTGTCTTAGCAAATTGTCATGATTAAAAGATAGATTCTACACTAGTACAGGCAAGTTAACTACCTTAGGATCGTATATACATCAAGCAAATTGGAGATGTTAAACCAATTGATTATGCTAGTAAATGTACATATTAGATAACCATTTCAGGACACATTTAATACTCTAAATACTAAGAACTGACCCCAAACTGATGGAAAGCTATGAACACAATCAAATCATCTGGTGCTCCAATATAGTGAATGCCTGTGTTCCCAATCTGTTTTGGGGAAATTTAATTTGGAATAAAACTTGCATTGGCATTTTACAGTTAAAAAGAATAACATAAAGAAACACATGCCAATTACCTCATAACATTTGATCTCTATCATCATTACAAAAAATTATAAGCAAAATATTTTTAATACTGATACTTAGAATTGAATTTATCGACACTGAAACAATTACAAAGTATAAAAAGTTGCGCTGTGTAAGACATAGATATATATTTCATGGTATCTTAAAATTAGAGGTTACCTTTAATATTATATCTGCACTGCTTCTATATATGACGAATACGTTTACACAAGCAGCCTAATTTCAAAGAAATGCTGCTTTTGAATCAACATCACTTCATTAATATGTGCAAATGAAAGGACACCCCTACAAATAAATGTTAAAAGTTATATGGAGGATTACCCTTAATGTCAGGGCTATTTCCATGATATACCCCACAAAAAGTTAACAATGTTTTCACTGGATGGTCATTATTAGAAATATACCTGTATATTAAGCTTATGTTATGTATGTTACCATCTGCTTACAGACTGATGTGAAGACTAATGTGACCGGGCCGCGTAGTGCAGTCGGTAACGTGTCTGGCAACAGATGCGAGTCTGACTGCAGATCCAGGGGTCGCGAGTTCGATCCCGGCCAGGTCCCATACTTTCATGGAGATTGATCATGAAATAATTTCTATGGTCATTCTCCTCTCTTCCCCTGATTCATTCAAGAAGGGTTGTTGTCAGTTACAAGCGAAAGTATGTGCATGAAGTACTGGTAAACTGCTTGTTCAAGCTTGCCCATGAAAAAGTGTGGTTAGGTGAACTGACCGTCCCACAATGACAATAGCTGATGACTTGGGACGTAAAGCAACAAAACAAACAAAACAAATGAAGACCAATGTGAGGATATATTCCTTTCAGTATATGGTATTTATGATATTCTATCATAGTTTCAACACGCCTGATGTTTTATGAAAGGAGGCTTGGTCTTTGTGTTTTCATGAAGCTATGCTTAGTATATGCAATTAGCAGGTAGTGGCCTGGTTAAAATGTGTTTGACAATTACTCATAGATGGGAGCAAATACAAAAAATGTGTAAAATGAGAAAAGAAATATATTTTAGTCCTATAAGCATGAGATCATGGCCAAGTCTTCATGAAAGCTGTAGCTAGGAACATATACCTTTGAGAACTGACTCAATTTCAGATGGTAAAATCTAACGTAAGTAACAACTTATACACATCTTATGTTTAAAAAGATAGCTAATTGCATTAAAGGACATATTCATACAAAGCATTAAGCAAAAGAAATTATTTATTTAAAATGAAATGGCTATTCTTAGTTGTATTACATTTTAATTGATTTTATACAGTAACGTACTTTACATGCCTATTATGACTATTTGACTGCAGGAAACTTAAGTAAAGTAAATCATTGCTTTCCAAATATGATAGGCACACACCTAACAGGATAGCAATAAAAAATCTTCCATTAGGGTAGAAGGGAACTTAAAAATTGAATTCGCCCCTATATAAATAAAATATTGCTACAATTTTTACCGATTTTGCACTTAAATGACCTTTGATCCAATCACATATCATACATTGATGATGCTGTTTGTTTATATAACATGGCTGTATTATCCAAAAGAGATTTTGCATTACTTTTAATCATAATTTGGGATAGCTAATTGATAAAAACGCTAAAATCTAACGTATATGCAAGAATTTGCACTCAGTTGAGCTTTGACCTAATTCTGGGATTTTGCGGCATTTCCAGACTTGGCATCCACCCCTATCCTTCTTAAAACACATCAAGATACACTTTGAACATGGATGCCAAAATGTGCTCAAAAATGCCAACAGAATTTTTTTTCAGGCTCTGGATGGCCAACTAGATTTAAGATTTTAAAACTTACCAATTACTGTAAATCCGGAAATTTTCGAGAGAATTTTATTTTCGCGAATGGCGTTAAAATACATCATTGTGACGTTTAAAATTCGCGACTAGGGCATAATTTACCAATATCAGTAAACGACAGATGATTTCTTCGAGGTTTCGCAAAAATAAATTCCTCGCAATAATTTCGGGATTTACAGTATCTACTCAGTGAGTTAACATTTTAGCACCAATCAGGGCTGCAGCAGGCAACAAATGTTCCAAATTTAAAAAAATATATATATATATTGTTTTTTAATTATCAGTCTTTAGTGTACCATGTAAAATGTTTATTAAACTGTACTTTGAGCTATAATACTCTGAGATATCAATGTGTAGATGTACTTCAGACTTTTTGAGTTCTAGATGTTGAGCTTTATTTTATTTAACTGGTTCCACGTTCTTACCTGGTTGTGGTACCAACTAATTGACAGCACAGGTCCTGATGGAACACAGTCTAGATGAATATTTTTAGAGTACCAAGCGCTCGTTTGACCCTTGATCACAGGAGGAGCTGGTGACGTTGTCACTGGTTGGGTGGAGATAGCTGGATTCGACGAAGTATACACTGGGGCTATATCAATAAGTCAATAGAAAACATTAGGTGAATGTCTTTTTATATCAAGTTTACTAGACAAGGTTTTGAGAACACTTGTTGAATCGCGAGGCTCTGTCAAATGATTCAACATGCAATCTCAAACTTTAGCCTGGTAAATGTGACATCAAAAGATGCAAACTACAGTCAACCCTCTTTATAATGACACTGTTTGTTCCAAGCTATCTTTGACGTTAAAGTGAATTTGCTGTTATGAAATATTCTGACCATTACCAGATTTCAACATAATAATTATTTGGCAAAAGAAAAAAAATGTATAAAGAATTAAATTGCTATTATTCCAAATGCAGACATCAGTTTAATTTCATATTGCATCAAAATGCACAAAGCTTCCCACTTATCAAGTGAGACAGATTCCTGTTCATGCAAAAAGACCTTGTTCTGATCACAACATTGTCTGACACATGGTAACAATTCTGTTATAATGAATGTATATTCAATAGAAATTGTATATCTGTCCCCAGAAGTTACTGTCGGTGTCGTTTAGTGAATATTCTGTTATAAAGGGGGAATTTTAATGGAAACAGATCCGTTCCCAGCAATTTTATGTTGGATATTGAATATTCTGTTATAACGAGTGACGTTGTAAAGAGTTTTGACTGTATTTGTTTCAAACTGGCGATTATGATCTAGTTATCGATTTTGGGGTCTAGTCAACACCATTGGCATCATCCAAAAAGTTCAATGGCTCACTGACCTGATAAAGAATAACTGCCCAGAGATAGACATTGTTTATCAGGTCAATGTGCAGCAATGCAGGTAATATAAGAGGTAACTGATTAAAAAAGGAATTGAGTTAAAATACTGTAATGGTCCATTTTTGAAGGTCACTCCAGCACATTGAATATATCAGTTTTGTCACATATTCCCATAAACAGGTACATTGGTCAACAGTGAAGGACCAAATAAAATGCCGCTTAGTGCATCTTAACATCAAACCATACACTGTTTGCTAGGATAAAATTAAATTTTAGGGACTGTACTCATAACAAAGAAAGTTCCACTTTCAAACACAAAAAACATATATCCCATAATTGTTTTGTCAGTATGTTCGTAAAAATCGATCAGAATGAAACCCAGCTAGCACACAATCTCGGACCAATATTGATCCACCAGTGATACGCCATTTGAATGGCACTTTGCTGATAGACCGATATTGGCCCGCTTAGTTTCTCACTGGCTTCACTATTTTCCAAAGCATCAGTTTGGCATTTTCTTTCAATCTTTTACCAGTAATAATTTGAGAAATGAATTCAGTTTATGGAATGCTCATGGAATCATGGATACTTCAGGTCTCTTGCAAAGTAAGTGAAGCCCTTGGCTTCACGTTAACTTTGCATGAGACCTAAAGTATTCATAACTCCATGAACTGATCAAAAGTTGAATTTATTTTTTATATTTTTCATTTATTATAAATATCTAAAATATATATATTATTGTTAATTTGGGAATTAAAACTTTTTTTGTATTTAAAACATAATCGTTTTAACGGTTTTGTCTGATTGTAAAATGGAAAAGCATAGCAGCCAGCTTGAACATGGACAGCCAATGGAGCAAACGAGAGGCTTGTTTTGCACGTGCGACTCACGTGTGGCTCGATGTCAATCATAACACCTGTGTCACTTCTGGCGAATGAATTCAATGTTCGAAGCGTGTTGCACGGTCAACTGAGCTTGGCAGCTGTCAATCAAATACATATGTGTATTCATGCAGCTAAGAACGATTGCAAAAGTCTAAAGATTTATTAAAGGATTGCTTCGAAAAGGTAAATATTTAATGATAATAGCAAAATTACTAGATAACAAACAACTTTGTAATTGTGAATTGGTAAACTAGCTCAATTACAATAAATAATCACCTACTTGTCCAGTTATTGCAGACTTCAAAATTACAGTAATCTGTGTGGTTACAGCATCGTGTACATCCCGTCTGAAGGGCAACTTGTGGTGACGTCAACACATTACAAGCCTAAATAAAGAAGATATATGACTATCCAGTAATTGCAGTCTTATAATTACAGTAATTTGTGTGATTACAGCACCAAGTACAACCTGTCGGAATGGTCACTTGTGGTGATTTCAACACATAAGAAGATAAAAACAAATCAACGTGTATATTTCATCTGAGTTGTCACTTGTGGTGACGTTAACGTAGGGCATGCTTGAAACAAACTTGTGTTTAGCCTGCCTAGAGAGCCACTTGCGGTGACTTCAATGCTTTACAAGACTAAAGAAAACGATAAAGTAAACCACTATGTAAAATCCATCTGAGGGACACTTCTGGTGACTTCAATGCATTACTAGACTAAACAAAACGATAAAGCAAACCACTACGTAAAATCCATCTGAGGGACACTTGTGGTGACTCCAATGCACTACTAGATTAAACAAAATGATAAAGCAAACCACTATGTAAAATCCATCTGAGGGACACTTGTGGTGACTTCAATGCATTACTAGATTAAACAAAACGATAAAGCAAACCACTATGTAAAATCCATCTTAGGGACACTTGTGGTGACTTCAATGCATTACTAGACTAAACAAAACGATAAAGTAAACCACTATGTAAAATCCATCTGAGGGACACTTGTGGTGTCTTCAATGCATAAGAAGCCTGAAGAAAAACATCGTGCATAATGTGTATGGAGGCAGAAAATCTGCCAAAAATTCAAGTTTTGGACCCAAAAGTGACCTTGAAATTTTGTTCAAGGTCACAAAATCCACATTAACTTTTCGATATGTCCTACTACATATGATTTCTCTACTCGCTTTACTGCATTGTCTCAAAATCTAATCAAAGAAAAGCTAACTGAATTAATTGATCAAGCATTTAATCAATAGGGCTCATTTATTTGGCTTGTAATGAGAAATGTGCTTTTTACAATTCTGAACTATCAAAAAAATATATTTTATTGTCATCTCATAAAGTGTGTGACTCTCGCCATTATCTTTTGAAGTTCATGTTGTCTCTTTCTGAAAATAATCAAGCTAGCATTATTGAAGCATTTGGCTTTACTTTAGGATATTTAGATGTCTCACTTAATATTTACAAAAATAGTAAGTGAGTATGATCAGGAAATATCACAATCACAAACTGCAGACAACCCCGTGGCACCGCTAGGAAGAGCCGCTCAACCATCACAAGACACCAGGAAGACAAATTAAGCAAAGCAATCAGCTCTCTCTTCCCCATCAAGATGATTGCAATACTAGAATGGACATCAAGTAACGTACAACAAAACATAGAACAATTACAGACTCCCACAATGGGAGTAACAATAAACAAAAAGTCAACAACAACAGAACCACCGCCTTAGAACGGACAGCAGCCTAAGCCACCGGGGGCTTAAATGCATTTTACTGGTACCAAATCTTCGCCCTAGATTCTGCTGTTGTTGAAGTACAAGAAATGTTCAGCTCGCATGGAGGCCATCTAACTAATGTAATGTATCATCATGGAAAACACTCTAATCAAATTAACACTCCATGATGAAACAAAGAAAAGGGCTCATGACTCACAGATAGTCAGAGCTAAAGAAAACCTCAAGTTGAGCCAAGGTGGGTCCAACTACAGATAAGCATCTGGCACCAACCCACCGATTAAAGCTTTACGTCAGAGCCGTCATAGAGTCTTAGGCCTGACCCACCGTCGTGCAATTAAAGAGGAAACCATAGCTATAAACTGTGATTGGGTTTAAAACTTGGCATGCAGACTGTCGCATGATATCCAAATTATATCCAACCCTTATATAACGTTTTACTATCTTTTTGAATTGATCACTAAAATTAGGTTTTCCAACAATTCGTTTGAATTTATAGACTAAATCACCATAAAATATAGGTTCTGATATGCCTTGTTGCAGAAGAGTTTTTAACCCAATGTTGTATTTAACAATTAACTCTGAGTGTCTGTAGTCGAATTTAGAAAATGCTTTTCGAATTTTATGATAACTATAACCTTGTTTTAATAACTTAGCAGTTAAAAATAAGTTTCTGTTGTTGAAGCCGTCAACATTTGAGCACACTCTAGCAAAACGAATAAGCTGAGAAATATATACACCATAGAAAGAGCGAGGAACATCTCCATCAAGAAATGGGAAATTTACTATTTCAAAATTAAAATCATCCTGTTTATCATAAATTTTAGAAGAAAATATGCCATTTGATATTGACAAGTTCAAGTCCAAAAACGGAGCTTCAGTATCAGAAGAATTCGCCTTATTTAACTGAAGTTCAGTGGGATATATCTGACCTACCATTTGTTCAAAATAAGGATTATCAATATTAAGTAAGTCATCTAAATATCTGGAGGTAGAGTTAAAAGCTTCAATAATATCAGCTTTTCAATCCTACTTTTGAACAAATGGTAAGTCAGATTTATCCCACCTTACTTCAGTTAAATGGGATAAATTCATTTGATGCTGCTGAAACCTTTTTTTTAGACTTGGACTTAACAATAACAAAGGCATACTTTTATCTAAAATTTACAATAATTGAAACGAGTTTCATTTTAAAAGGTTACTTTTCCATTTCTTGGTGGAGATATTCCTCGTTCTCCTTCCTATATACATTACATATATTTCACAGCTTATTCGATTTGCAAAGGTATATTGAGATGTTAGTGTCTTCAACAATAGAAACCAAGCTTTGATTGTTAAACTACTAAAATAAGGCTATCCATATAATAACATTCGTAAAATCGTTCCTTAGTTATTCCACATATCCTCAGAGTGGATTGTTAAATACATCGTTTGTGATGTCTAATTGTGAAGTTGTCACTTTCCCATTGGTATCCTGGGTCAGATGTGGTGCTTGATTGTATCGATTCCTGATCTTTGCCCTCTTTCTTACTTTTAAAACACCCTCTACAACAGGGCATATCAGAGCCTGTATTTGGGTTGATTTATTTTATAAATCTAAAAGAATCGTTAGAAATCCTACTTTTACTGATCAGTTCAAACAGAAGGATTTTTCTTGCACACCTGATACGGATATCTGAAATTTTACCCTGGGTTAGAAAATCTTATCAACCCAGGCCATCATACCCAGGCTGTCACGTGAGGGCTACAAACATTGGTTGTATTTGAACTCACGCATATTGTCGCCAAGTGACGTCATTGTTATGTTTAAGTGATGTTACATGTGAAATCGCATCTTAGCGTATACAGGGACTTCTGGAAGCTTATTTTCAATAAAAAAAAACAGTGGTGAACAAGAAAAAGAATCCCTTATTCGTGTGAGGGTCGGATAGTAAAATCAGTCCCTTGGTAAGCCTTGTGATGCCAAACGGCGATCCTCTGGACGGAATTTTTTTCTATCCTACCCTCACACTCATGATAGATTCTTATACTATACTTAAATGGATTTATTTCTAGACCTTTAACCATTTCAATACTAGTGGATTCTAGTGACTGTACTTTTGCAAACAGTAAGGACCAGATAAAATGCCGCATAATGTGACATTTCATCAGAATCAACACTGACAAAAACGATCTTCAAAAAATTAATTCAATTTTATTTGGAATTATAACGTGTGACCCCTCAACATGTATAATGGACCATCACATTTTTATTATATCAACCAAATAGTAAGAATCCATTAGCACATAAAGGGTTATTGGTTAATTCAAAATTTGAGCCCATGCATGAGATTTCCAACAATGTTGTATGTGCAGCCAGCAAAGCCTCAGATCAGCCTGCGCATACTCGCAGTCTGATCAGAGCCTTTGCTAGACGCTTGAATATTCTTTGATTGTTAAGCTACAGACTGAACAGCATTGTGGAGTTTCTTAGCTTTAAAGGCGGCTGCAGAGGCTCGTCGGAGTCTACGCTTGTCAAAATGCAACATTGTTGGAAATCATATGTCACGTCTCAAATGTTCTTACCCGAGCTGTCATACATTTCATCTCGTAGGCATATCTTCCATTTTGATGAAGTGGCCCATAGTGGGTGAAACATTGCTGAAAAACAAACAACACTAATATAAGAGTCATATATTGTGTTAATACACACATTTGTAAATAGATTTGTCAACATCGTGTTACGTGCCAGGCGTAACTAGAAACAAATTCAGGAAACCAAAATTTGCTATTTGGAAAGTCAGCAAAAAGCACTTTTAAAATTTAACAAAATTTATTAAAAACAAAACTATCGTTCACAATAAACAATGGAAAATAGTTATACAATCAAAGAAAGTCTAATTTACAATACCTTGTTTGTCCAAACTGTCCCTAAGAATATTTATCAACACAAGTCTTTCAGCAGTTTCTGATCCCCAGATTTTGAAGTTAAATCCAAATGTTCAATTAGTCTGAATCCAAAACTGAATAATCCAAAGTAATCCAGAATGAATAAATTAAACACAGTATTCCACTATAGAATTCCAGTACAAAAGGTTTAGACTAATAAATGGTGAAATTTTTTCAAAGATGCCCTTATGAAAAATTTACTCTTATATATACCCTTTAAGAAAGTTCTAGAACGGTCAAGAAAGACTATTATATCATATGCTATATTTATTTATTCTGGAAAATTCCACAAACTTCTACTGAATTCCAGAACCTACCCAAAGTTTCTATTTGCATGGAAAAGAAAATTCTAGTAAGTTCTGGTCTTTTCTTTAAGGTTCCAGTACCTTCTATGACAATGCATTTTTAGGTTCTAGATGATTAGTCATCATTCTAGAAAATTCTTATAAACAAATAAATACCTTGTTTACAATAACTTATTTACCAATCAATTTCTCCAATATCTGGGTCAGCAGAAACTAAGTAAACAAAATATAAAAACAGATAAACAACATACATGTTACAATCGGAAGCTGGAGGGTGTATTAACCTTTAAGCCCTTTTAAATGAATAAATAAGCACCCAGGTGTTATTTTGCACCCAGGTGAAATTTTTGCATTTTAACCAGGTTTAATTAAAGTTTTAACCGGACGAAATTATCTATTATGTATATAAATATGTTACTTTATAAAATTACCGAATAATCTGTAAACACGGATCCTTCAGAAATAGAGAGAACCTACAAAATTAGAAAACATCTGACTCTGTTTTATTGAGTATGTTCATGAGAACTAGTGGAAAGTGCGACAATTTTCACACTCCCTAGGATTGGCTTAAGTACTCTGCTTTCCGTCAGAACCCAATATTCCTGAAGCACCCGAAAATGAAAATATATCAACACTGTATGGATGTGCGGGGAGAAGTTTTACCAACTCCACCCAGAAACAACGACGAACATGTTGGTTGATGCATATAATATAGCTATTTTAAGGTATGATACCAAACAGTGCATTTCCCGACGAGATGTTATACTTTATTGGGCTAACACAGGTCTAGATAATCAAAAGGTTTGAGCATAAAAGTGTTAATATTTTCTTACACGTCAGTTTTAACACTGATCTCACGTCTCACTGAGACGGCTCTTTTGAATACAAACAACATACGTTTTGGATAAGAAATAAGAATATTATCTTTTGGTACGCACAGTGGGACTGAAATACAGGCCCGGTGTAAAAACTGTTTGCTGATACCCCGTTTATGTGACCATATGATGTAAAATACATCAGACAGCCATGTTGGCCTATATATGAAGTCCACTGAAGGTTTGCATGTGATTGCTGACTTGTGCAGAGAATACATCTCACAGCAACATTAACATATACCATGTATTTTTGAAGGCCACTTGAGCTTTGTTTGACATTAAAGCCGAATCGCTGACATTTGCATAGAAAGTTTATTAATTCTTAGACCAGATCACGTGACACAAACCTCGTCTCGTCCGCATTCCACGATGCGCTCACAATCTTTAGGGTGGTTCACCTCGGGACATTCGAAACAACGCCTTCTGTTTGTTTTTACTGAAATCAAGTAAAAAATAAAATAAGCATCAAGCGAAAATTAAAATTATAGCAGTAACTGTTAACATATCAATCCGTGGCACCGTTAAATGACACAACACAGACAGTCCCCTCGATAAAAGTGCGTATTTTTTTATCACTCAATCAAGATATATGTTGCGAATACTCAAAAAACGTCTCATTGATACGGTTCTTTTGAACACCCAAAGCAAATGTTATAACTGGGCCTCGACGCGAGAA
The DNA here is from genome assembly GCA_964019695.1 of Loripinus fragilis. NCBI lineage: Eukaryota > Metazoa > Mollusca > Bivalvia > Lucinida > Lucinidae > Loripinus > Loripinus fragilis. The sequence continues at coordinate 66,198,780 of OZ026530.1, forward strand.
AACCTGTCTTCAGGGGTTTGCGAACAACAAAGGCGCAGACCAGCCTGCGCATCCGCGCAGTCTGATCAGCACGTTTATTGTCAACTTATTGGAAAAAAGCATATCTCAACTAGATACAGACGGAATTTCACATTTCTAGCTAGTCTAAGTAGCTGTGGAGACTGGTTTGAATCTCGCTTTTTCGGAAACCCCGAAGACAGGTTTTCGAGGCCCAAATTTACTGATTAATAAGACAATATTAACAATTTTGCGCTCAGTGTTGTTTCTTGAGCTATGAAAGATACACACATGAAGGCAAAAGTACAATTCAAATAAAGTTATTAGATTTCAATCTGAGCAGGATGAGTGGCCAAATAGAGGAGACACAAAACATATCCTTAAACTTGTACCAAGCACAAAAGCATGAGCAATAATCAACAGTAAACTAAAAACAACAAAACCACCACCTTAGTGTATGTTGGGAGGAGGGGGTATTATGTTTTACTAGCCGACTCTTGGCCTTATATTCTCTAGACGTTCGTTTCAGAAAAAGCAAATGATAGATAGATAGAAAGATAGATAGATTGATAGATAGATAGATAGATAGATAGATAGATAGATAGATAGATAGATAGATAGATAGATAGATAGATAGATAGATAGATAGATAGATAAACAGACAGGCGGGCCGACAGACGGACAGACAGACAGACAGACAGGCAGGCAGGCAGACAGACAGGCAGACAGGCAGGTAGGCTGGCAGGCAGGCAGGTAGATAGATAGATAGATAGATAGATAGATAGATAGATAGATAGATAGATAGATAGATAGATAGATAGATAGATAGATAGATAGATAGATAGATAGATAGATGGATGGATGGGTGGATGGATGGATGGATGGATGGATGGATGGACGGGCAGACGGATGGATGGACAGACGGACAGATAGATAGATAGATAGATAGATAGATAGATAGATAGATAGATAGATAGATAGATAGATAGATAGATTCAGAAAGAGCAAACGGTTACCGGCTCCACATAAAGCTTTATTGCAGAGATCGCCATCACAACACTGAAGACAGGTAACCATTGGATCGTTGTCTCGTCGTGTTAAGTTCCCCAGTGATCTTTTCTTGCCCAGTGAACCAAATGACCCAAACAGAGAAAATTGGGACTTTGAACATACCTATAGAACAGATGACGCTCCCTTTTAATAGTGACATTATATAGGTAGTTGCAAAGTCATATATTTCATACATGTTACATTAAGTATCTTACATTAGTGCTCATAAACCGAATGGTCATATGGCAATATCATTACATTAAAATCGCTTTTTTTCGCGCAAACGCTACAGTTTTAGCTATTACGCATGAATATAGGCGCATGAATATAGGCGATATTATCATGGAGTCCGACGTCATTACATAACAATTACTAAAGAAATATTGTGTAATACATTATTTTTATCAATAAAAAATTATTGCGTTATATCACTCACATTTGATGGGAAAAAAACCTGTTTGGCTTTAAAATTAAGTTCTCTACCGACACCTGGGAGATTTTCATTTTTTAGAAAAATAACTTTTTCTTCATTTCTGTAATTTTCTGTTTCATTTTATTAATTATGATATATAAAAATAATAAAAATGATTTCACCGTTTAGTATTTGATCTATGGCTCTTCAAAGATATGCTTAATACACCCATTTTATCCAAAAATATTGAGGGTTGAAGTAAGAGATAAGCAGATCTATGTTATTGTAGCTGATGATTATGGAATGTTGTGAATTATTGCATTATCAAATCAGATTTAGTTTACTTAAATACAAGAATGGTTATTTGATACGAATATATCCATTATATATTTACTGAATAAAGATTAGTAAAAATTATTGCATTTTTTACGTTCAAGCACTATTTAAGGAAATCCAAAAACTATATTTTGTGAAAATTGTATATCAAAATATAAGTATGTAAGCTGAGTCTGTATGAAATCTCAGCAATTTTCACCGTATAAAAAGATATATATCTTGATAACCACTCCTGCCACCTGTAATGCACTATTTTAACTTTGTATTTTTTTAACTTCAAAACAAGGACTAATTTTACTCTTAACAGACCAAAAGTCTTTGTAATAATGATTTAATGATATCTGTGTGTTTAAAAACTGTTTCTTAGAAGATTAACTAATGAAATAAAGTTTTCGTGACAAATAAATATATATTGACCCAAACTTCTAACGCAAAATTAGACTGAACCTTAAATGTTTCGTATATTATTTCACCCATTGTAACACCATTTTATCAAAAATTAAACACTCATTTGTGAAAATCCAAGCAGTCTTTATCAGTCAATCATTCCTTTTTAATCATAATCTGATCAAGTGATTGTCTGCCATAACCTCTCAATGTTTCAATAATTTTGACAATACCTCGTTTTCTGACTAAATTCAAACTCAATAAACATTTTGCGCTGGAAGTGTGGTTCAGTATAGCAAAGTTTTGCTGTTTGCAAAAATACCCCTTACGGGATTTAGGAGCTTCTGTTCTTCGAAGGGTTAATACTCACTTCTCTGTCCACACACCCAACCTTGAAATAATCATTCAACTTTTTAGCTGCAAAACAAGGACTAAGTTTACTTTCAACAAACCAAAAGTCTTTGTAATAATGATTTAATGATATATATGTGTTTAAAAACTGTTTCTTAGAAGATTAACTAATGAAATACATTTTTTCGTGACAAATAAATATAGCAAAGTTCTGCGGTTTGCCAAAATACCCCTTAATGGGCTCAGGGGTTTCTGTTCTTCGAAGGGTTTATACTCACTTCTCTGTCCACACACCCAACCTTGAAATAATCATTCAGTCCATCTCCGATTAATCTTTGTGTGTAACATTGCTGGAATATAACCACAAAATATTTTATGATTTACTGTTACAATAAAATAGCATGTATCGGGCTGTAATATAGATATGAGCCTTGACATGAGATTTCCAACAATGTGGTTTGTGTGACTAGCAAAGGCTCAGACCAGCCTGCACATACGCGCAGTCTGATCAGAGCCTTTGCTAGCCGCTTGAGTATTATATGACTCTTAAGCTACTGAGAGAACATCATTTGGAGTTTCTAAGTTTAAAAAGAGGCTGCACAGGCTCGCCTGTGTCTACTCGTGTCAAAATTCTACATTGTTGAAAATGCTCATATACGATTTGACTACTATTTCCTGGACACCAGATCAGGGATTCCGCTGTTTATAACCATATGAGAAAATTCTTAGTCATAACATTTTAACTTTTTTTTCAAAGTAAGAGACAAAAACACAAAAAAAAAACATCATACATTGCTTGACTTTTCGCTTACTGTAAAGGCGGCGCCTCATGAATGCGTAATTAGGGCTAGTCAACCTTAGGCATAGGTAAAAGCTGAAAAGGAGGCGTGGTTTTATTCAAAAGTAACTGTATCATCTTGTGCCACAACCTCAGTCATCATTTAGTTCTTAAAACGCCAGCAAAATAGCTGCATCTGAAATTGTCTATTTAACATAAGCAGGGAGGCGAACATTGTGGACCCAGATCAGACTGCTCCTACAGGAGCAGTCTGATCTGGATTCACTCTGTTTATCTATGAGGCTTCAAATAGTTTAGCGGACGACAAATCATACATTTTCTGAGTATGCGCTTTAAGGGTTAATAAATGTGAGTTCAGTGTGTATATGGTTAGGATTTTCATGAAATGCACGCACGTTTGTGCGGCTCAAAAAGCTTATTAACTCATTACTAAACTATAAATATAACCTGATTTCCCTTCCTTAGCAGATGAAATAGCCGAATCACACCCAGATATGAATATCAAAGTTGCCGCCTTTACAGTAAGCGAAAAGTCAAGTAATACAAGCGAGCCTATAGGCCAGCCATTTCCCACCAGGTGACCACAAGGCTGCAATGAACAGACAAGACAGTATGACAGACAAACACAAAACAAAAATAACAAAAAAATCTACAAAAGAATAGCCTCCTTGGAACGGTCAGTAAGAAAATAACTGGAGGTTTAAACATGTTTGACGGTTACATCCTCACCCTTATTTCTGATGTGGATCAAGTCAAATGAATGTTTGGTTTGCATGAAATATTCCAAACTTATCGATGTTTCATCTCCAAGAACAAACTAATCGAGATATTAAATGGAGATAAAAAAAAAGATAAGGACCCAACAGTACATACAACTGAATACCAGAGTAAAGAACTCCAACAGTTAAACCCAACAGTTTAAATTTAAAAATACTACAAAAGTGTGTAGGATGCTGGACTAGCCAACTCCTCCAGGCGCCTTGACTGATCCTTATGAAACTTCACAAGTGGTGTAATAATGGCCAGAATATACATGTATGTATGTTTTTTTTAGATTCCTGAAGTTATTTTTTTTTTGGTTTTTATTGCATATTTGACGTCGACTCTTTTTCGAACTCTGATACTATGAAATTGAATAGGAAGTAGCCTCGCTCAGTCAGAAATTTAATTAAAAATAAATGACAGGCCTTTAGTTATGAGTGCGTAACATAAAACTAATTGTCTTATTTCTCAACCAATACATTTGTTGTGGGTACTCAAACGTATGTTGTGGGTACTCAAAAGAACCGTCTCAATGAGACGGTTCTTTTGAGCACCCCAATCATATGCTAAAATTATAGATAAGCAAATATTTACAATTTTAGCGCTGAAATAAAATGTTTATCTATTGCTATGGAAGTCCGTACCTTGTCGCTGATCAATTTAACCTAATCGTTTTGGCTCTCTCTATGATAGCATATGTATAAAGAAGTGGGGGCATAAATTACCTGACTTTGCGTGTCCATTTTAGCCCTGCTCTCCGACATTAATTCACAAATTCACCTTTTCACAAGCCATAACTGCATGTACCATTTTATCGTGTTAGAGCAATGGTTATAGCTTTCGCCGGCGTGGGAGGGTTTTTGTCTAGTAAAGTTATAATATTTATGCTTATATCATAATTTTATAAGAGTTGTTGCCATGGCAATAGTTAAGCGACTACACCTACAAGGGCTGGTAATGAAGAAAAGTAAGTAAGAGTGCAAAGATCAGGAATCGATACAATCAAGAACCACACCTGACCCAGGATACCACATGGGAAAGTGACAAACTCACGGTTAGGCACCACAAACGAGAGCCAAGAGGTCAGCCCTTTCCCAGCAGGTGACCACAAAGCACATATAAACAGACGTGCACAAAGACATAGCAAACACAAGACAGAACAAAAACATAAAAGATCCAAAAAAGAACGAAGAAGGCTTACCCACACAACTTTTAATGATAAGAACGAAAATAACAAAATTACATTTATCTCCCATTAGTTTACATTCGGCGTCCTCTGTTCGTATTCCTAGTTCAGTTAACAATTTTCGGGATATGCTTCCTACCATTAGGTTATCTCCTCTTGGGTCACCTATTATCAGGAAGTATACTAAACCATTTAATGCATTCAAAAGACGCGGAATGTATCCTAATGTTTCTAAGTGCAATGCCAAGAGGTGTGTCTGTTGCACACATTTATGTACTAAAACTACCATTACATCATCTGTAAATGGTAGAAAATTTTCCATAATTAATAATAATGATTTGGACTGAACTTCATCGGATCTGATTTATGTTATATCTTGAACTGAAACTAACTGTGGAATGCAATATGTTGGACAAACTGGCCGATCCCTCAAGACTAGGTTTCGTGAGCACTTTCGTAAAATGAAAAAGCCTAAAAAATTTGACACATTTCTTTATCGCCATTTCAAAAATAATGGTCATCCACCTAGTAAAATTGTAATTCAGCCGGTTGAAAAAATTATATATGATCCAAATTCATCAACTAGATTAAAAAATATTAAGAGACATGAAACTGAACTTAAATGGATTAAATTTTTGCAATCACCTTTTCCTTTAGGCTTTAATGATAATATATACCATGAAGGCAACATTTCTAAAATGCCAGATTTTGATGTTTTTTCTGTTTTGGAATGTAAAAAACGTAAAAGTAGATCTCATGGTAAACGTAAAAATGGCAACATTAAGCGCAAAATTTGTACTGAAAAACGTTTTAATACTTCTCTAAAGGATCTTTCTTTGGCTTTAACTAATCATGGTCGACATGGCTTATTTTCATTTTTAAGTTCCTTGCCTATCTCAGTTTTACGCAATTTAGAGTTAGAGGCTAATAAACTTTATGATAGAGCAAACAAATTATATAAAGCAGCACTCCTTACATGGTGTTATGTTCAACATTTCCTTAGTCCTTATATCGATTCTGAGGTCAACCATGAACGACATTTTATCAAAATTCCATTCATTAACAAAGGTATTGAGTTTATTGATTTACATAGTATCTTCAAGGATAATTCAGTGATTTCATCTATTCCAAATTACTTTAATAATTCTGAAACTCCTATCATTTGTTATAAATATAACAAACCTATAAGGTCTACGATATTTAACTTTAATAAAATTGTAAATGATTTAGATATAGATTCCAATACTCCTGCCTCCTGAGATTGTAAAAATTCAAATTATTTATATCCCTCTGCAGGGCATGTTATTACAGGTAATCTAAATGTCATTCCTGACGCTAGAGTTCGCAATATCATTTCTAAAGGTCCTAAATATAGATTTCCCTCTAATATTGATTTCTCTAAATGTCGTAGAGAGATCGCTGCTTCTTTAAATGACTTCAGTAATCGTTGGTGCAAACGGGAAAATGTTGAACCTGATGCTTTGAAGGAATGGAAGATTAACATTTTTAAAATTATTGATACTCGTATTTCATTTTACTCTCGTAATACACATCTTTTGCCCCCTAAGCCTAAATCTTCTTTTAGTCATCTTAAAGGAGGTATCCAGGATTTTCATATGAACTATGTTTTGGTTCCAGCAGATAAAGCTGCTAACAATGTTGTAGTTGTTTGACGATTGTATTATATTAATACTCTTAAGCGTGAGCTTGTTGACACTAATGCCTATAAACTGCAGCCTTCTTTAAGTGAAAGGGTGATTGTTGATGGGCATGGTTGTCATACAGCCCTACATTTTGGTGTCAAAGCTAAAGAAAATCAAGACAAAGTTCCTACGTTGTACTGGTTACCTAAACTCCATAAAAAACCCTATAAAGCAAGATTTATTGCAAATTCTAGTTCTTGTACAACAACAGAACTTTCTAAATTGTTAACCTCGTGTCTTACAGCTGTTAAAAAACATGTTATCAAATATTGTGAAAAGGTATATGAGAGATCTGGTAAAAACCTATTTTGGTCGATTAAAAATTCAGGTGAAATTTTAGATAAACTTAAAGCTAGAGATTTCAATGCGACCAGTTTGTCTACTTATGATTTTTCTACTCTTTACACTACTTTACCTCATAATTTAATTAAAGATAAACTTATTGATCTTATTGAAAGTACCTTCCAGAGAGAAGGCTCTCCTTACCTTGCATGTAGTGACAGAAATGCATTTTTTACTTCAGAAAAACCTAAAAAAATATCATGCATGGTCGTGTCAAAATGTATGCGATGCGCTGACCTTTTTGTTGGACAACATTTTTATTCGATTTGGCACCAAGCTCTATAGACAAGTTGTTGGGATTCCTATGGGCACTAATTGTGCTCCCCTGGTTGCAGATTTATTCCTGTTTTGTTATGAAAGGGACTTTATGATGTCTCTTTCTGATGATAAGCAGGCTGATGTTATTGATGCGTTTAACACTACTTCCAGATATTTGGACGATATTTTAAATATTAATAATGTTTATTTTGACAATATGGTTAGTCAAATATACCCTTCAGAGCTCCAACTTAATAAAGCCAATGCCTCTGATACCGAAGCCGCATTTTTAGACTTGCATTTGTCAATTTCTAATGATATTGTTTCTACCAAAATTTATGACAAACGTGACGACTTTGATTTTGAAATTGTCAATTTCCCATTTTTAGATGGTGATGTTCCTCGTTCTACATCCTATGGAGTCTATATCTCTCAACTCATTCGTTTTGCTAGAGCATCTAGCTATGTTGCTGACTTCAACACTCGCGATAAATTGTTAACTCAGAAACTTCTTAAACAAGGCTATCGGTATCATAAACTTCGCAAAACATTTTCAAAATTTTATAGACGATACTATGATTTGATTTCTTAATTCCAAGTTGGACTTAAATCTCTCTTGCGCCAAGGACTTTCGGAACCTGATTTCTATGGTGACTTGGTGTATAAGTTGAAGAAGATTGTTGGCTCTAATAATTTTTCAGCGCAGTTCATTAAAATAATTTCCCATTATAAAAAGATTGGCTATAACATTAATGTATTGCAACAGACTGCATGCTTGGTAGTCAACCCAATCACGGTTGGCAACTTTGCTTTCCTCTTTAATTGCACGCCGGTGGGTCGGACTTCAGACTCTATGATGGTTCCGACTTAAAGACTTATCTATTGATGAGATGGTAGGGGCCTGATGCTTTGGCTGTTTGTCGGGCCCACCGGGGTTTACCTGTTGGATTTCTTTTGCTCCAGTATTCAGTTTAATTTACTGTTGAGTCCTTATCCTTGCTTTATCTCCTTGTTATATCTTGATTTATATGTTTTAGGAGATGATGCATTGATAAGTTAGGGGTCTTTCATGCAAACCAAATATCTATGTGTCTTGATCCACATCTGAATTAAGGGTGAGGTTGGCGCCGTTAAACCGGTTTAAGCCCTCCAATAAAATATTTTACTGACCGTTCCAAGGCGGTACTTCTTTTGTGGATCTTTTATGTTTTTGTTCTGTCTTGTGTTTGCTATGTTTTGTGCGCGTCTGTTTATATGTGCTTTGTGGTCACCTGCTGGGAAAGGGCTGACCTCTTGGCTCTCGTTTGTGGTGTCTTCTGTGAGTTTGTCGCTTTCCCATTGGTATCCTGGGTCAGGTGTGGTACTTGATTGTATCGATTCCTGATCTTTGCACCATTACTTACTTTTACCTGTCCCGCTCCACAAAATCCAGCGTGAGCACACTCCTTTGAATGAGATACCTGGTTACAGAAAAAGCACTGGGCTCCCGTGGCAATAATTAAGCCATTACACCTACAAGGGCTGGTAATGAAGAAAGCATACCTGTCCCGCTCCACAAAATCCAGCGTGAGAACAGTCTTCTGAATGAGATACCTGGTCACAGAAAAAAGCACTGGGCGGCTGCGGCAATAATTGGGCCTCGGCGCGAGAAAACCTGTCTTCGGTGGTTTGCGAACAACACAGGCGCAGACCAGCCTGCGCATCCGCGCAGTCTGATCAGCGCCTTTGTTATTCGCTTTTTAGAAAGTATCATATGTAAACTTGCTGCAGGTGAAATTTCAATTTTCTAGCTAGTCTCTGCAGCTGAGGAGACTGGTTTGAAACTCGCTTTGTCGGACACACCGAAGACAGGTTTTCTCGCGACGAGGCCCAATTAAGCCATTACACCTACAAGGGCTGGTAAAGAAGAAAACATACCTGTCCCGCCCCACAAAATCCAGCGTGAGCACAGTCTTCTGAATGAGATACCTGGTCACAGATATAGCATTGAGCTCCTGTAAACGATATGAGCCGTGACATGTGATTTCCAACAATGTGGCATTTTGACAAGTGTATGCTCAGACGATCCTGTGCAGCCTCCTTTTTAGATTAGAAACTCCAAATTGTGTTCAGTCAGTAGCTTAACAATCAAAGAATACTCAAGCGACTAGCAAAGGCTCTGATCAGACTGCGCGTATGCGCAGGCTGATCTGAGGCTTTGCTGGTCGCACATACCACATTGTTGGAAATCTCATGCACTGGCTTATAAACAAACATTTCAGCATAAGATTATGACCCAGCTCATGATATTTCAAGGGCGGATCCAGAGGGCAGAGTCACGGGTCCGGACATCGCCTCCTGGAGAAAGATAACAAATAATATACAGTCATGTCCACTAACATTGCGCAGCAACTAACAATGCGCACTAGCAAAGTGACTACGCAACATTTAATCAGATCATATATTTTCGATATTAAGTATCAAATGGCTTTTGGAAAGAGAAATATGTTCTTAAAAGGGTATCCTTTAAAAGCAAAGACTGCTCCAAAGAACTGAAGATAGATAGATAGATAGATAGATAGATAGATAGATAGATAGATAGATAGATAGATAGATAGATAGATAGATAGATGGATAGATGGATGGATGGATGGATGGATGGATGGATGGATGGATGGATGGATAGATAGATAGATAGATAGATAGATAGATAGATACCGCAAACGTTTTCACTTTAAGCTTTCTCTGTTGAGCTGGGTTGGATTTTGGCAAAAATTTGCTAAAGTTCTTTAAAAAAAATCAGACCTTAATTTCAAATGACCCACACTTCAATTTATTTATTTTGAATTTAGTTTTTGTTGAAGTAAATTGTTGAGAACAACCTGGTGTTACTTTTCCTGGTATATTTGTAAAAGCAATTCATTAAAGAGAAGTTATTGAAAATTTTGCAGAAAGTGCGCAAAATAAGGGGACTATTTTCATTATCCTAAAACAGGGGGCTGTGCACTGCTAATCAAAGTTGCTAGAGATCGGAAAATATTTTTCATTTTGAACGCTATGTAAATAATATGTAATGATGACTTTATTTGGTTGTCCACACTTTTTCAATTTTGGTTCTTTCTTAGTATATCCAGCGGAGGTTAAAAGTCTTAAGTGCGCAATGTTAGGGGCCTTCACCGTAGCTTTCAATACGAATACATGTAAGCACTAGAAACCCAGTGGAAAATATTAGTTTCCTTCGGAAAGACAATTGCCCCCATTCCCTCCCCCCTCTGTAAACGGACGAAAAACGTGAGGACGAAAAACAGCTAAAAACGTTGTCAGTTGAGTTTAGACCACCCCGCCACTGGATTTCAGATATCTTCTAAATGAAGTTCATTTTTTTTAGAATGATCGACACGTATACAATTTCCTAATGATAACATTTCAAATTATTGCAATCGATCGATAGTGAAAAAAATATCGATATCTTCCATACTGTAGTTTGAGTTAGATAATCGATATTAATAAGCTGGGGCATAGAAGCGATAAAAGTTGGTAAATGCACCCAGCAAAGACTCAGATCAGCCTGCGCATCCGCGCAGTCTGATCAGAGTCCTTGATGAGCGCTCTATGGGTAGCCAAGAGTCGAAGGTTTGTTAATACGGATAGCGAAGACTGATCAGGATGCGTGGTTAAGCAGACTGTACGCACATGTTAACGTATACCTTATGCTGGACACCGGCTCGATTGTTCCGATTAATCGATTTAGCGATGCGATGTTTCTACTTACCCTCTACTGGTGATAAACATAGTACAACCAGAACGGTAATAACCTTCAAATCTGAAACGAATATAATAGGTTGATCAATTAGAAAAAAAAGAGTTTCCAATTAATAAAAGAAAACACATTAATTTCCATTTTTGTGTTGCGCCAATGCCAGCTAAAGTTTTCCCCCTTTTTGTGTGGCTGTAATTGTTCTGTGTGTTTTCCTCGCTGTGGTGTGGTCTGTGTTCATTGATTGTGGGATGTACTTGCCACACATACTAGCTTTTTACAAAATATGGAAAGGATATGTCAATAAATCCAGTCTTTAGTTAAGAGTGCGACCCAAAATGATTACTAAGGAGATAACTGTATTTGGAGAGATATGATATCGCCGGATTTAAGGCCGGAAATTTAGTTTTACGGCGACGCGTTAGCGGGGCCGTAAAATGTGTTTTCCGAACGTATATCCGACGATAAACCTCCCCAAATGAAACTTTTTAATATGGTTATCCCCATTCTAATGCCCTTCTACAGTCTCGTCTCAAATTGGAGCTTTGCAAGCCGCATAAAGCTGCACAAAGGCGTAGGTCATCCAACAAAATGTGACGTAATTAATGACGTCAAACTATTTCCAACAGTATATCGCAGGATATACTGTCTCAAATTTTTGACGTTATCCAATCAGATGTCGCGTTACAAAAGCAAGTGCATCAGACCTGCTTTTTAGGATATGGCAAAAATCAGGCCTTTAGTCTTGAGTGCGTACCAAAAATAATTCCCAACCATAGCATTTGCTGTGTGAACTCAAAAGAACCGTATCAATGCGACGGGTCTTTTGAACACCCAAAACATATGTTACATGTAAAATTGATGGGTTAGAAAATATTTACAATTTACTCCCTCGATTAGTGTGTATCGCAACCTTAGTTCCATGTGTTATATTAGTCAGGTTCGGTCTGTTTCGACGGAGCCTTCGTCAAACAAAAGAAAAGAGGATCGTTGTAGATCAGTTGGTACTGTGCTTAGGTCAACATGAACTCTGGTTCGTATCAAACCGCCAGGAAAGTGTTGTGTCCTGGCAGCGCGTTAATCGCAAAATACACAATATGCATGTATCATAAAACCCACAATTCAGACTTAGAAAACAAAAAAGATGAGACTTAACCTAATATTTACCAATATCCATATTCATGTATATTTAGCCAAGTTTTATGTAAAATTCTTATCTCTGATTGAACCTTACAAGAGTAATAGTAAGAGCACGGTCGTTTCACCACAATAAAATCTAGTGCCCTTAGATATTAGTTCAAGAAGCGTTGTCACAGCCCCAAAACGGACCATGTTTTCGCTAAAAAATACCATGATACATGTATGAATCTTAAACATGGTATACAGTCGAATGTCATCAATTCAAAGCCCTCTCGAGACTAGCGGTTTTATTTCGCGACTGCATTTGTAGTTCGAATTATAGATGTATAGGCACTCTTCTTCAAAATCAGGTAGGGCAAAGTTAGGTTCCTTCGTACAGCAGGTTAATTCGACATACATTTGCAAACAGTGCAAATCCAGATGAGACGGCTCTAAATCAGGACTTTCACTGTTTGCTTAGGTACATGTAGTTTATTTTTATTCAAATAATTAATATATGAAAGACATAATTAAGGTCTCTGTCCGAATTTAGCCGACTCTCCGACTTTACCCTATGTGTTCACATTCTTGACTGCATTGCTTTTATTGCATTGAACATAAATGTTACCAAGAGATTGAGGTTATTATACATTTTTACTATTGATTAATTGCATTAATGAACTTTTTAAAATTTGCATTTTTATAAAATATTTTGCTCTTCAAAATTAAATGTGCCGCGACATGATATTTCCAACAATGTGGTATATGCGACCAGCAAAGGCTCAGACCAGCCTCCGCAGACGCACAGTCTAATCAGAGCCGTTGCTAGTAGCTTGAATATTCTATGAGTGTTAGACTACTGACTGAACATCATTTTGAGTTTCTAAGCTTAAAAGGAGACTGCACAGGCTCGTCTGAGTCTACACTTGTCAAACTGCCACATTGTTGGAAATCACATGTCGCGGCTCATTTCTAAACGATCAAACATCAGATATCTGTGATGATTTCGTTAGAACTTCCGATTGTCTGATGTCAAGACAAGGGTAAGTCGGGTCAATTCGGACAATCGGCTACCTTCGGACAGCGACCTTGTTTCTTTTATTTTTTAATTATTGGAATAAAAATTAAATTAACTAAGCAAACAGTGAAAATCTTGATGAGACGGCTCTTTATGAGCCGTCTTATCTGGATTTTCACGGTTTGCTTACTTATGTCCGAAGTTACCTGACTTCGCCTACTATTTTGTACAGCAGATTCTGTGGGGACTGACTGATATGGATTTGCATGGTTTATAAATGTTAAATAATTAATTTATTTTTGATATCAAATTCGGAAGTATCGCAATTACTGACCAAAAACACTTTTTGTATTGCGAAAATGGTTCATGTATTGTGTAATTTAGATAACTGATTATAATGTAAATATATGAAAAATATTTCTGTAATTTGCAAAGCCAACAAAAAGAAACATTATCCTATGATAAATGTATGTTTATTGCTTCAAGACACTGCGCGGACGTCAAGCGCCGCTGGACACCTGGGGTTACCTAGGTACACTACGGCCTGTAATATGCACAGCAGGACACACCTGTAGGCCTACTTAGACCAGGCATCATAAAAGATAATAGCGATGCAGGGGAAATAACAAGAATGTCAAAAAGAGGGTTCAGACAGGTAACTTTTCTGATTACGTCCCATTGCTGATTGAGGGATTTAGTGACACGATCTTGCCCGACCTAATCTGGTGAGATTTATGCTCAAATCAACTGACCGTAATGTGAACGACCCGTGGTGAACGTAAATTACTCAGTATCGAATGAGTGGAAAGCAAGTTTGTCATTTCCTGCAGAATCATGCATAATTGGATCAAAATATATTCTTTGACTTTTCGCTTACTGTAAAGGCGGTGCCTCATGAATGCGTAATTAGGACTGGTCAACCTTAGACGTAGGTAAAAGCTGAAAATGAGGCGTGGTTTTATTCAAAAGTAACTGTATCATCTTGCGCCATTACCTCAGTCATTATTTAGTCCTTAAAACGCCAGCAAAATAGCTGTATCTGAAAATGTCTATTTAACATAAGCATTGAGGCAAACATTGTGGACCCAGATCAGAATGCTCATACAGAAGCAGTCTGATCTAGGTCCACACTGTTTATTTATGAGGCTTCAAATAGTTTAGTGGACGACAAAACACACTTTGTGATTAAGCGCTTTAAGGGTCAATAAATGCGAGTTAAGTGTGTATACGGTTAGGATTTTCATGAAATTCACGCACGTTTGCGCGGCTCAAAAAGCTTTATGATAACTCTTTACCAAATTATAAATAAACCAGATTTCCCTTCCTTAGCAGATGAAATAGCGAAACCACGCCCAGATATGAATATTTTAGTTGCCGCCTTTACAGTAAGCGAAAAGTCTATTAATACCATGTTGTTCAAGAGTCATGAGCATATTTACATACTGACTACGGACGGACGGACTCACATAGCGATTATAGAGAACACCTGTGGGTCGTGCAATACTGTTTAAACGTTAAACACGTGCTATACAGGCACAGTTGAGAAAGGGATACGTGTATTAAGGGGCTAAAATGGCCCCCTTTGGAGCAAAAAACTGATTTGCTTTTCACAAATTTCTTTGGATTTGTTTATCAGAAGAATGGCTAAAGTGTAAAATTTCTTGTTTAAGTTTTACCGTTGCTATGGTAACAAAAATGGCCGACAAAATCGGCATAAAATAGAGAAATTGCCATTTAAGACCAAATTTAAGGCTTTAAGAGACCGAATTTTCAAAAATTGATATCAGTACAGCCAAATACCAAAAAATCCTTTTAATATGTTGTGTGCCATGATAATTCTCATCTTCTGTTAAAATATTTTTTGGTAATTGCTTGTGCTCTATGTTAATTGCTCTGTCAAACGTCTCAAATTTGCTCCAAAATGGTCAATTTCCTATTTTCAGTCTGTTTTGGCGGCCATTTTTGTTACCATAGCAACGGTAAAAGTCAACCTAATATCAGACTAATACACTTTGGTCATTGTCCTAATAAACTAATAAGAAGAATTTGATGAAAAGCGAATTTCATTTTTTGACCTCATAGGGGGGCCAAAATAGCCTCTTAATGCACGTAGCTCTTTGGCGAGTATATAGTTGAACAAACTGTATAGTTTACGTCAAATAAATAATCTGTATTGGTTAGTGTTGTTCCAAGATTAATTGTGGGTGGGGGGCGTTGGCGGCGGTCAAATATTTTGGCAATTATTAGTCCCTAATTTGCAAATCAATGTCTAGACAATGTTAAAATGTTAGAGTATGCAAATTTGATCAATATATACACATTGCGGTTCAAGATTAATGAGCATTTTTATATAAAGACCACGACCGGCTGGACTGATGCTCGCGAAGTCTCCTCAGCATTTTTCAAACCAGTGTCTACACAATGTTAAAATGTATGAGCATGCACAATCTGTACCATTCGCTTCAAGAGTCATGAGTATTTTCACTAAATTTTCTCGACCGGCCGAAAGGATGCTTGGCAAAGCCACGTCTACGTTTGCAGGCTAGTGGTGGGACAATATTCAGATAAATGAGTATGCAATATTTGATCCAAATATACCATGTGATTCAAGAGTTATGTGCATTTTCAGTAACCGACCACGATCGGCCGGACCGATGCTCAGCAAAGCCTCGTCCATCAAATAGGCTGTTATGTTTGCTCGTGGTTATACAAAGTTGACATGCATACGTATGCAATATTTGATCTAAATATACCATACGCGCATTTTCACTAACTGACCACGATCGGGCGGACCGATGCTCAACAAAGCCTCGTCCATCAAAAAGGCTGTTATGCATGTCAGTGGTTAGACATTGTTGACATGTTTGTATATGCAATATTTGATCCAAATGTACCATGTGGCTCAATATATTGTTATGTGCACTTTCACTTGCCGCTAACGGAAGGACAGATCGACGGACTCACTAGGTGATTATAGTGCCTTCTTGCGAGTCGTGCAATTGAATTCCTGATAAAAAGTACCTGCTTTTTCTGCATTCTATTGTCACAGCAAACGTTAAACGTCCTCTGTAAAGAAGACACCGATTTCTATCATAAATAGGTACTTTGACAACATTAATAAAATGAAGAACAAGGATTCAATTTACGAATATGTTTTCGTAATGTACTGTATAGATAATATATAAATATTACATTCCCTGCACGGTTGATAGTCGAAAATATCATCCCGAGGAATGTGATTATCAACCGAGGCGCAGCCGAGGTTGATAATCATATTTCGAGGGATGATATTTTCGACTATCACCCTAGCAGGAAATGTAATACTTATTTTATTATACCGAACAGAACATTAGATCTCTTATTTTCGGAAGTCCTTCTCTTACTCAATAGACCTATCATGGTTAGGGGAGATCAGAAGGGAAAATAATGAACAGCCTCTTATCTATATGCTTGAATGAAATTAAATCTTTCACAAAAATGGTTCTTCTTTAACAATCTGAATGCTCGACCTGATCAATGACGTTCCGTTTCACAAATTACGTCATAAAAGCTGATGACGTCAAGCTTAATACCAAACAGCGTCATTTTAAAGGAGCTACTTTACATGAGGCTGTGTTGATGCAAAATAGTAAAATTCGCCTAATCTGCTCAAATTTGGACTCAACGTGTTCCTCTCGTTCTAACTAAGAAAACGAGTACCCACACTTTTTGTTTCATACTATAAACAACGAAGTTATTTTGAGTTTGAAGTCGCCAAATCATGCATCATGTCCGCCATTGCTGTTGAACGTCTTCTGACGTGAACGAACCGTACGCGCATCGGCGTTGCGCATCATGTGACCGCCCTGATATTTTATAATATCACCCGCTGCTATGGCAAACACGTGGCAGCTTTCGCCGTCGCTGTAGCAACGGGTGATATTATATAAATATTACATTCCCTGCGCGGGTGATAGTCGAAAATATCATCCCGAGGAATGTGATTATCAACCGAGGCGCAGCCGAGGTTGATAATCATATTTCGAGGGATGATATTTTCGACTATCAACCTAGCAGGAAATGTAATATTTATTTTGTTATACCGAACAGAACATTAGATCCCTTAATTTCTGAAGTAGAGCTACTTCTCTAACTCAATAGACCTATCATGGTAAGGGGAGATCCAAAGGGAAAATAATGAACAGCCTCTTATCTATATGTTTGAATGAAATTAAATCTTTCAAAAAAATGGTTCTTCTTTAACAATCTGAATGCTCGACCTGATCACTGATGTTCCGTTCTAACAAATTACGTCATAAAAGCTGATGACGTCAAACTTAATACCAGGCAGCGTCATTTTAAAGGAGATACTGTACGTGAGGCTGTTTTGATGCAAAATAGAAAATTTCGCCGAATCTGCTTAAATTTGGCCTCAACGTGTTCCTCTCGTCTTAACTAAGAAAACGAGTACCCACACTTTATGTTTCTGACCGTAAACAACGATGTTATTTGGATTTTAAAGTCGCCAAATCATGCGTCATGTCCGCCATTGCTGTTGAACGTCTCCTGACGTGCACGAACCGTACGCGCATCAGCGTTGCGCATCATGTGACTGCCCTGATATTTTATAATATCACCCGCTGCTATGGCAAACACGTGGCAGTATTCGCCGTCGCTGTAGCAGCGGGTGATATTATACAATTATTGACTTCAATGAGGTAGACATAAGGATTTATCTACCCCGAAAAAGTGATAATTCACCGAGGCCGCTAGGCCGAGGTGAATATCACTTTTAAGGGTAGATAAATCCTCATGTCTACCGAAATTGAAGTCAATAACTGTTTTGTTATATGACTTTTCAACTTAAAATGAAAATGTTCTACTTTCACTTTAGTCGCTGAAGTCAACCTTCAACCTAAGGACTTTCTAACAAGTTTTATCAACTGTTATTAAAATATTTTAATGTAGTATTTTGCCATTTGAAATGTATATTAATTCTCTAAATGTGGAATGTAAAATTTTATCATAAAACTTTTTTTTACATTTTGTTTATTCAAACAAAGATAAATGAACAAACACAACATAACAAAACAGTTGTTAAAATTCATCTTTAGTTTACCTGTTGGGATGTGAAACAGCAAATCATGTCAATTTCATGCAGCTCATGCTAGTTTTATACTCATCATGCTATTTTTAGCTCTCTAGAGGGTGATATTGCAGAAGTGTCAAAAATATTAACTTCTAGAAACTAGTTTGAGCTGGATTTCATCCTATATCACCCTCTGAGCCAGTTTAGACCAGTTTTCAGGTAGACATAGAGATTTATGAAGACAAATTTGGCCAATCAGGAGACAGGATTCTTTCCAGTCATATAACAATATAAAATATCAGTCGTTCGTCTATGGAAGTTTTGTATGGGGAATTCACGTGAGGTATAATAATATAAATTATTATACATGTACCTCACGTGAATTTCCCATACAAAACTTCCATAGACGAACGACTGATATTTTATAATATCCCCCGCTGCTATAGCGACGACGAAAACTGTCACTCGTTTGCCATAGCAGCGGGTGATATTATAAAATATCAGTCGTTCGTCTGATGCGCAACGCCGATGCGCGTACGGTTCGTTCACCAGCAATGGCGGACATGAGGCATGCTTTGGCCACTTTCAACTCCCATTAACTTCGTTGTTCATGGTCAGAAACATAAAGTGTGGGTACTCGTTTTCTTAGTTAGAACGAGCCGAACATGTTGATACCAAATTTGAGCGGATTTGGCGAAATTTTCTAGTTTGCATCAAAATCGCATACTGTCGAGTTTCTCCATATAAATGACGCTGCTTGGTATAAAGTTTGACGTCATAAGTTTTTTAATGACGTAATTTATTTAACCGAACGTCAGTGATCAGTTCGAGCATTCAAATAGTTAAAAAAAGAACCAGTTTTGTGAAAAATATATCTTCTTTCATTCATGCATTCCCTTTGGAACTCCCCTCATCATGGTAGGTCTAAGAGAAAACAAACGGTAAAAAAGAAAGAATATAATGTTGTGTTCGGTATAATAAAATAAATATTACATTCCCTGAGAGGGTGATAGTCGCAAATATCATCCCTCGAAATATGATTATCAACCTCGGCTGCGCCTCGGTTGATAATCACATTCCTCGGGATGATATTTTCGACTATCACCCTCTCAGGGAATGTAATATTTATATAATATCAGTCGTTCGTCTATGGAAGTTTTGTATGGGGAATTCACGTGAGGTATAATAAACAAAAATATCTGAGGCGTGACTGTCTTTATCAGTTTACTTGCATTTACTATAATCTTTTGACACACATAGATGTTCCAGTCCGACTGACTCATTGTGCGTATTACGCATCAACCTTTGAAATAGAATGATCCAAAGGTTATTACTCAGAGGTCGTGGTTTATCTATAGTATTAGATATTTTTTTCAAATGCCAGTCTGCCAGGAAGTAAACTCAATGAACTGATTTTCTTATCATCATATGTTGATAATCAGAGGCCACTCTAAACTTCAGATAATTCTCAACCCTTACGTTCTAGGACATTATGTTGTGTAGGTAAACCATTTTCTTACAAAACCACAACGCATATTCAGTGTTAAGCGGACGTTGATTTGACGTTTGTTTACTGAAATGATGTAAGCCGTGGCATGGGATTTCCAACAATGTGGTATGTGCGATCAGAAAAGCCTCAGATCAGCCTGCGCATACGCGCAGTCTGATCAGAGCGTTTGCTGGTCGCTTGAATATTATATGAGTGTTAAGCTACTGATCGAACAACATTTGGAGTTTCTAAGCTTAAAAGGAGGCTGCACATGCTGCTGAGTCTACACTTGTCAAAATGTCACATTGTTGGAAATCACATGCCATGGCTCATAATAATGTCAGCTAAGCCCATGTTTTTTCCTATGAGTATGTATGCGTTAACTACTTTTTTTCTATAAGGGGTTCAACTTTTCTTATTTTTTTCTATTCACTAATTTTATTTCATTAAGATTTTTACCTTTCCCTTAAAATGTACCTTTATCTTTTTTGTATGTTTGTTATCCTCGTCCTCCCCCGACATCCCCATCCAAAAAGGGGCTCTACGCATCGTTGTTATCTTGGACCAGACTCGTTCACATGGAGACTGTTCAAGATAATAAACTGTCAGCGCAGCAATACTCACATCCCTAGCTCTCGTTTAAGTCTTAAGCAATCTGAAAAATAATTCTACAGTGTTTGTTTCTTTCATTTTAGCCTGTGCTGCGAGCCTGGTTTCCATTGTTTTGGTTGCCCTGGTAACCCATGGTAAGTGTTAGGCCAACTTTAGACTGGCTCCAGTCCTTAAACAATTTTTAATCAATGTGTCATATCATATATAGCCAGTCTAACTCTGATGGCTCTGTTTTAAAACAGAGCCATCAGAGTTAGACTGGCTACACGTATATGATATGAGACATTGATGAAAAATTGTTTTAAGGACTGGAGCTGGTCTGGGCCAACATCTCTTCCTAGGTAAGAATCGTGCTCAAAACAAAATTTTCCGAAATATGTGGCTTCATTGCACAAGTCTATGGTACCTCAAAATTATTTTCTCCCTCTCTTCGATCTTCTCAAAATAATTATTTATTAGGACTATTACTTGTTTCGTCTCTTTTTTCCAGCTACTTCTAAGCAGAAACAAACTTCTGTGTGGAGTTGGTAAAACTTTTCCCCGTGAATCGATATAGTGGTGATAACTTTTCATATTCTGGTCTTTACGCACATCCTGGGTCTAATATCCAGGTCTTGATAGTTCTATATCACTTACCTTATATAAGATCACTGTAGCCCAATTGATAGATTGTCTGACTTGTGATTAAGAGACCGTGAGTTTACATCTCAAAGAACCCCTGAGTAATAATAATAAATTGAGCCGTGACATGAGATTTTTAACAATGTTGTTTGTGAGACCAGCAAAGCCTCAGATCAGCCTGCGCATACGCGCAGTCTGACCAGAGCCTTTGCTAGTCGCTTGAATATTTTGTGAGTGCTAAGCTACTGATTGAACCTAATTTTGAGTTTTTAAGCTTAAAAGGAGGCTGCACAAGCTCGTCTGAGTCTACACTTTTCAAAATGCCACATTGTTGGAAATCACATGTCACGGCTCAATCAGTTTCGCACCTCACAAGGTTGCAGCTATGGTCACACGAACATCCTGGGCTGCCTTACCATGGGATACTGACCCATTGACCAGGGAAAAGTGAAGACCAGGCTGATCTCTGCCTGGGACCACATGAATCAAAGGGTGGGTACTGATCTCATGATGGGTGCGGTGACATACCATCTATTGTTCTTGATCTGTCATATATAAACCCATCACTATGCAATCCCTATTGTACCTAAGAACACCCATTGTCCTTGTGCAGGTATAACCTCATCCCAAACAACACTGATGTCATGGAATTGTTCGATCAATATGTCTGAACTTTTCCAGGTGAGTCACCGTGACCTTGACCGACAATGCTTGGTACGGTGGCCATTGTTCTAGCACCCCTTTTGTCCTTGTGCAGTCGTAGCCTCGACCCCAAATTGTAGAGGCATCAGGTCATGGAATTATTTGGTCAACGTGTCCCAACTTGTTAAGGTGAGTTACCATGGCCTTGACCCTCAATGCAATGACGTCATGAGAAATTTCCAGGTCGCGATACAACCCATTGTTTTTGGTCTGATATATGCTACCCCATTTTTAAACTGCTACCCCATTGTTGTACAATACCCCATTGTTCTAAAGTGCACCCATTGTTCGTGTGCAATCACGCGTGACCATACCTGCAACCTTGTAGGCTGCAAAACTATTTTATTATTACTACTCCTAATATTCCTGCATTGTGCCATTAGGCAGGACACTTCATTTTTATTGCTTTAGAACTAATTTTCGCGAGACCTGACGATACCTCATTTAGATCTCTCGCATTTGGCACTGGGGATATCTAGCTAGTCCATTTCAATTCTCGCGCTCCTGTAGCGACAAAATTAATAGTTAAAAAATCGCACAAAAAGTCCATTTTTAAAAGGCTTACCATTCCTCTGTTAGCCAATATTTTTTAGGATGACAAGCCCTAAGTCATGCAAATCAGTGATCGCATAATATATTTTAATAAAATTGGTGGGTGAATGGCGGTTCAATCCCAGTGTGCTCCGAGCCAAAGGCGACAGGTTAGTGCGTGCTAGAGCGCTTCCTGTTTGCGACAATGTTTTAGAACGTGTCCAATGAAAGAAACGTCCTAACAGGACTGGCAAATATTTGACTGTTACTGTGACGTTGAGGATAAATTCAAACAAAAACTTAACCATGCTCCACAGCATTTGTGGCCCCGGTTTTGTGGCAGAGACATCTGTTTGAAGGGTGACAACTTACGACATAGCAGGGATTTCAGAACAGTTTCACGACAAGGCACTTGCGTTGTTTAACCCTTGAATAAGGGAAACCCCTAAAGGGGTACTTTTATAAACAGTGCAGACCCAGATGAAATGCCACAAAATGCGGCATTTCATTTGGATCTACACTGTTTTTAATGTAAGAAAGATCTTCAGGCAAAAGACCAGTTTTAAAAAAACATATAAAACCTGACACCCCTAGATATGTACAATGGACTATCACATGTTTATTTTACCAAACCAGAATGAAGAAATAGGTTAATACAGCATTTTTAAATTACAGGGGTGTTGTCAATGTATTGCCTAGATTGTGACCAAGTATCGAACGCCCGAGACTGCAGAAAGGTTAAACAGTGTGGCCCACACGAGGTATTTATTATTTTGCCAAGGTACTAATTATATAACTTACAATAAATAAACATCTTCTGACTGGCAAAGATGCCTACAAATTGCTGTTGAATAAACTACATGTCGCATGGTTTTCCAGAAGTGACGTTACAACCCACACAGCACGATGCAATGTTGCGTGGCTTTTAGAAGTGACGTCAGAAAGTCAAGTAATTTCGCATGATTGGACTGTAAATCCACTGGTTTCAATGGTCGAAAGCGGCTGGAAATACATAATGGATATATACTTTTTGAGGGTGAATACCAAATATATTTCTTCAAGAGCGGTGAAAAATCAGTATTTTTGCACAAGTGCGTAGCACGAGTGAAAATGATGATATTTTCACCGAACGAGATAAAATATATTTGCTATTCACTTCAAAAAATATTTATTCATTCTATACTCAACGGAATATACAGAAATCACAACCTAACTTTACATCTGACCGTTTTTCCTTCGATTTGACATTTTCAGTGTGTTTATCGGGTATTAAATTTTGTGTAAACTAAGTTAGCACCTAAAAAATGACTTATAATTATATTTTAACGGATGAAGAGTTAGAAATAAGCATTTAAAGAAAGCATTTAAAGAAAAATATAAATCGTATCAGACACTAGCGAAAGAAAAAAGGATATTTTTTCACTGTAGAAAATACCAATTTTATTCACATTTGATATGCAATGAATTCACTGCTTATGATAATCTTCATCATACAATAAACCAATAGTGGACGTTTGTTTGGTTTATATTAAGGGTTATTGAACAGTAAACTTAATCAGGTTGACCGACGCATTTATTTTTTTAAATCAGTCTCTATTCCAGTTATAAGCATGCACTTACAAGCATAGTGGAAAACAGTGTGGATCCTGATCAGATGACTTCGTCTGGATCATCAGTGCCTTCAAGAAATGATGAATTTGGGATCAGCATGACAAGTGTTATCATTTAAATCTTTGAATACATGTATGCCCATATTTCACGCAGTTCATATTAAGTAGAATACATCACAAATTGGAAGTTTGCATAAATTACAATTAGAAAGGAATTAAGTGGGAACGAGCGCAGCGAGTGAACCACATACTTTCTTTATAATTGTAATATATGATCTATGACATACTTATAGTTTTCTCCCTCCTCCCCCAAATTATAAAGGATTTAAGTGGAAACGAGCCAACGAGTGAACCATTTAATTTCTTTATAAGTGTAATATATGATCTATGACCTACTTATAGTTTTCTCTTTCTTTTTTCATGACTGCGCCTTTGGAAATGGTCGCATTGGCCACTTCACGGATTTACTTTAATATTTACTTAATTTATATTACAAATATTGACTAAATATTTGATTAAGTTGGTCAAAAATTTAAATTTCTGTGCAAACTGATTGGTTGTGAAGCACATGAAGGGGCGGAGTAAACTATAAACTAGTCAATGAAATGCGTACTTATAAAAAACAAAAAATGGGAGGTTTCATTCTTCAAAACTGGGTAAGGCAGGTATGACTCATTCTATATTTCAGGTATGTCAGCACCAGCAGTATGTCAATCCTAATGGTTTCATCTATAGAAAACTAGGATGTGTTGACTCACAGGTAATTGCGTTATCCAAGTAAATGAGCCAGTGCACGAGATTTCCAACAATGTGGCATTTTGATATGTGTAGACTTGGACGAGCCTCTGCAGCCTCCCTTTAAGCTTATAAACTCAAAATGGTGTTCAGTCAGTAGCTTAACAATCATAGAATACTCGAGCGACTAGCAAAGGCTCTGATCAGACTGCGCGTATGCGCAGGCTGATCTGAGGCTTTGCTGGTCGCACATACCACATTGTTGGAAATCTCATGCACTGGCTCATTTAATACGTAAAGTTTGACCACTATCGCCCGCCAACGAAACCCATTTCCAAATATACTTAAGGAATAAAGAAACGCAACAAACACTTTGAGTCATTATAAACATACAATATGATGCAAGTTTTTAGTGCAAATGATATTTATCCATAGGAGCAGAATGTGTCCGTCAAATTACAGCAGGTTCAACGTAATTATCGATTACGTCACCATTTTGGTATGAGCGTAACCAGCCTGACCCCCGTAGTTAACTGCTGAGACAGGGTCAATAAAAGCAAAGTTTGAATCAACCATCGGTTTATTTTTTTTAAAAGTCTTGGCATAGATTGCGGATCAAGGAAATGATCAAATGGCGACGTTTATGTAAGATTCTGAAATGGCTTAACGTCATTAACGTCAACTCTGAATACAGCTTGAAACGCGTAAACTTTATTTTCTGCTTGAGATTTATTCATTACAAGGACGTTTTGTTCAAGAATTACCACTTCAGATCTTCAGACGTCAAAAAAACTCAATTCTGACGTCAAAATTTGATATCCTGCGTTTTAATGGTTTCCATGATGTTTGTGTATTTTTCTAATGATAAAATGGTCCAGTGACAAAGTTAACGTTACAGTTAGCAAGTTTAGTGACCACTCTTGGCATGTAATCAGATGTTTTCTCTTGCATTATGCCGTGTTTTGTTTTGCTAACGTCAATATAAACACCTTACCAGCGTCTTTCTACGGTATCTGAAGATTCAATTTTCCATAAGAAAGCATGTTCTGATGTCTCTAGATTTACCTTATTCCGTATATTCACCAGCGACCCAAACCTGACGGCTCTAAGTGACGTTTATCGTTTATTCACTACCATTGTGTATCTTGCCATTCAAGTAGCGTGTTTTGACGCAATATTTGACTGCATTACGAATATGATTGGACGCTCGTTTAATTTGCACATTGTCAAGTCGACGCCAAATAACCAAACATGGAAAAGACGGGGTTTCTTGATCTTTATTCTGACGTTAACGTCACATTTTACGTTTTCATATGTTTTCAGCCTGTAGCGTAAAATGTAGCGTTAAAATGACGTTTTGGTATTTCATCACATGCTTTAAATACTCAATAAGAATTTTTCGAAAGAGATTTCACCAAACCGTCATTTAAACACGCAAAAATTATATTTTTGTCTGTTGCGTTTCTTTATTCCTTAAGTATATATTTGATCCGCGACATGGGATTTCTAACAATGTTTCATTCCATTGCATTGAACCGGATGATAACAATAATATTAACAGGTGAAACTTTAAGCATTTATCAGTTGAGAATTTCGGCCTTAGCTTGTGTTTGTCACAAATATGGAAAAGTAAATTTACACCAAATGGGTGGTAGCTTTTTTTGGTGTTATCATATATACATAATTTGATTCTGCTAGATTTATGAAAGGCTGACAAACTGTTTTTATTGAGATAATATTCAGCAAAAGATCGAGTTGACATGTGCGCACATCGAAGACTCAAAGCACCCTGCGCATCAGCACTCTTTGATAAGAGTCTTTGATGTGCGGTCTTTGGGTAGCCAGTGGTTCAACGATTATTCAGGCAGAAGCGTAGGACTCTTGTCAGGCCTCGAGGTTATAAAACTTGAGTTCATTCTAAAACTCAAAATAAAGCGCAATGATTGACTTCTTGCGGACACCTGTCCGCAAGCAGCCAATCATTGCGCTTTATGTTGAGTTTGAGACTGTATTCAAGTTTTATAACCTTTCGGCCAGGCTGTGCGGATGCGCAGACTGGTTTGGTTCATCGCTGTACGCACATGCCAGCTAGTACCCTATGCTGGATCCCGGTTCCTTTTTGTTTCAGTTCTGTCAATCAATTGGGAAACGTTCGTTCGAGCAAGTTTTTCTAAATGTGAAGAAACGACAGGCGTTTCCAGTCTGTGACACGTGCACTACAGACCAAATAGCCCAATCGTCTCAGTGCAGAGACATCGGTAAGCATAACGGACCGTGAGCCTACATGTATACCCGTAATCAGTATCCTGTGCCAGAAGGAATAGGTGGAAAGCAAATTGGTTATCTCTGCAGAATGATGCGACTGCATCAAAATATTCCATGTTGTTCAAGAGTTTTGGGCAAGTTTACTTACTGACCACTAACGGACGGACGGACCAACGGACGGACACATACAGCGATTATTGTACACACATGTGGGTCGTGCTATGCTGTGTATAATCACATGACGCCGCGTCTGGGAGCGATAAAACGCCATGCAATAAAATCGATGAACCACTAGTGGTTTACAGATTTAATACCATGGCGTAATAACGTTCAATATAACGTTGCGTTAAAGAGTCAAAACCTTGAAATTTTCACGCCAAAAATGCGATTTTAAATTATTTTCATGTCACGTAATAAATAGAATCTAACATACGTGCTCCTGTATTATTGCATTTTTTAAACTCGTTGCGAAAAAGCGATAAAATGCTCGGCAAGCCTGACATTTTATCGCTTTTCCTTAACTCATTTAATAAATTCAACAAAACATGAACACTCATGTAAGATCCACTATGCCTTTAAACACATGCTGTACATTGACGGTAGAAAGGTTTGGCACGTATATACTTGAACAAATCGGCATTGGTTATCACTGTTCCTGAATTAAATGGGCCTCGTCGCGAGAAAACCTGTCTTCGGGGTTTCCGACAAAGCGAGATTCAAACAAGCCTGCTCAGCTACAGAGACTAGCTAGAAAAGTGAAACTTCGCTTGTAGCAAGCTTGGATATGGTACTTTACAAAACGCGAATAACAAAGGCGCTGATCAGACTGCGCGGATGCGCAGGCTGGTCTGCGCCTGTGTTGTTCGCAAACCCCCGAAGACAGGTTTTCTCGCGTCGAGGCCCAAATGTGGGTGGAGGTGGGGGCGAGAGTGGGGGTTGGAGTGGTGAAGGTTTAATGTACAGTTGGTGAATATTTACACTAGGGTTTGTCAACACTGTGAAATAAAGGCAGATAGCAAATATTTTTACGAAAGGATGTTATCGAAGCAAACAAGTCTCCCATCAACCTATCAGAAGGCTGGAAATTAATACAGTTGAAATTATAACGTCATTACAAGGGTAAGCGACTAGTGGTTTATCGACGTTAAATAGGCACATATATATGCATATTTATTAACTAGACTATGTAGAACGGTTTAGGAGATGTATTTACAAAAACTACATTATTTGATCTTTGACCTTGACGTTTGGGTCACACACAACATTGTCCAGTACCCTCTACACCATGTGATATATGCACCTACAAAATTTGAATATGTACAATTTATGTCCAAATGCATTAATACCGAGTACCCGCTACATCATTTGACCTATGTACCTGCAAAGTTTAAACCTGCTTTATCCAAAGGGCTATGGATGTATTTACAAGAAAATACATTATATGAACTTGATCTTGGGGTCAGGGTCATGCGAAATGTTTTTCAGTACCCTTCGCATCATGTGACATATGCACCTGCAACTTTTGAAGATAGTATATCAAACGGTTTAGGAGATGCAATTACATGAAATACAATATTTGACCCCGACCTTGGTGTCAAGGTCACACGAAACATTGTCCAGTACCACTACATTATGTATTGTGCGACCAGCTAATAGAGACTGGGCGTGTCAGACAGAGCGCTGTCATATACTGTCAAATAAGACTAGTCTACAGTAAATCGGGTTTAATAGCCTATGAACGCTTTACTCATGCAACCAACTGAAGCGCAGACGACAAGGGTGACCAACTGTATACGTTAGCATGCCTGGTAAACGTTTATCTTTAGTATGCTGCTGGGGACCTGCTGCATTTCATTTTCCGGGATGGATATGTTGCGAAAGTTTTCGGGGAGAGTAGGTTTGCACTTTCTTCAAATTTTGTCTGTTTGATTTTAAGCCTGATACAATAATAATAAATCACCAATTAGAACTCAGCGGGACAAGGGTGAAGTATCTGGATCATGAGAAAAGGGCATACAAACACGAGATTTGGTCTTACCGCATATCCGAAAAAGCCTCTAATAATCGCTCATTCTGGCGTGTCTAGAGCGACTAGATGTCTAAAATATGTTCGGAGTCTTCTTCAACTTGCATACTTTGTTTATGCGAGAAGCGAAAGCCCTGGCGAGGTCATGCGTACATGCAGGCTCGTCAGAGCCTTCGACACACACCGATGTAATAAGAACCATCATTTCGTGTGCTGACCAATTTATAATTTAAATTTTCATTGCGGACCATTTATTTTATTTTATTATTCAGTATACAATTTGAGAAGTTGAAATTTCGAAACATTGTCAGAGAGCATATGTCTAGACTAGTCAGTCTCCCTGTTATCCAAATTAATTCGAGATGCCCTTTTCTCACAATGAGCTCAAAACTACTATAGGTATACAGGTATTTTCACAGGTGAATAAATACACTCTGTCTTACCGATTTTTACATGGAAATGAACAAGTGTGTGTCTTTGCTAAGAACCGCCCAGTCTCTCTTAACTGGACAGACTATAGAGCACCTGTAAAGTTTGAAGCTGCTACGGACCAATGGTTGTGAAGATGCGTTTACTAGAAAAAAACATTATTTGACCTTTGACCTTGACCTTCAGATCACATGAAACGTTGTTCCGTTCTCTTTACATTATGTAACCTATGTTTCTGTACATTTTAAAGTTGATATGCCTACCAGATAAGGTTGAGATACTAGAAAATACAATATTCGACATTTGATCTTGAGGTCAAGGACACATGAAATGTTGTCCAGTACCCTCTACAAAATGTGAGCTATGCAGCTGTTAAGATTGAAGCTGATTTGTCCAACGGCTTAGGTGGAGATGGAATTACAAGAAGTTTGACGGACGCACGCCAGACGGACGGACAGGTGGACGACGGGCCGCTTTTGGTACGAAATTAATATATTGTTTTCCTAAAAAAAAGTGGGCATAATAAGGCACTCCACGTGCTGTTAATTTGCACCGTTTGACTTTACGTATAATTCAGGGGACATCACAAAAATTGTTACGCTTATAGAAGTAAATAGTGTTTCGCGACGTCACGTTGACGTAAATATTTGCAGTGGAACTGGCCTTTAAAAACAAACAAAACACATCTACGAAAGTTCTAAGAAACTTAAAAATCGAGAGCCATTTTTAAGTATAGGTTCTACAAATATTTGACTTTTCAGTCGAGCCATTTTCAACAATGTTTTCAAGGGCCAAACTAACTATATGTAATAACAGCAGTCAAAGATGCATTCTGATGCATTACTTTTATATCTTCTTTGTCAACAGGGGGGTGGGGGCTATCAAAAACCTCTCCTCGTGTTCAGTCTATAACACCACCCTTGGTCCACAGCATATGTTAGTACATAGAAAAGCTAGTTTGATCTCAATATACATATTTTTCTTGCACACCGCATAAGGAATTCTGATATTTTATTTTGGGTAAGAAATGCTTCTATCTTACCCTTAATAATTTACCAAGACCGTCACGAGATTGCATTGGAACTCATGCTCATGGACGTCAATGATTGGTCAACGTGACGTCACCATGTAGTATTGCATCTCAGCGTATACGGGGACTTCTGGAAGCTTATTTTAAAATAATGGAAAACCAATTGTGAGCAAGAAAAAGAATCTATAAAACGTGTGAGGATGAGATAGAAAAATCTGTCCCTCGGGATTATCCATTGTCATCACTCGGCAAGCCTCGTGATGCCAATCGGCGATCCTCAGGACAGATTATTCTATCCCACCCTTACACTCATGAATGACAGATTTGTATTTTTCTTCAGGGTATGCACAGGATAGAGGACGAATTTGCTTTCTCTGTGATCAACAACATAAGTTTGAATGTGATGATATTACAGTTTGTTCACGTGATGACGTAAGTAACAAAACTGTATGCGTCACAACCGCTGCAGATAGCGATACATTATTCATGACTGTAATACAAATGTACACAATTAAATAAATTTTAGATGCTTTCGTGCAAACACTTGAATTTTTTCTCTCCCCCCCGCCCTCTCTCTCTCTCTCTCACACTCTCTCTCTCTCTCTCTCTCTCTCTCTGTCTCTCTCACACTCTCTCTCTCTTTCTCTCTCTCTCTCTCACACTCTTTCTCTCTCTCTCTCTCTCTCTCTCTCTCTCTCTCTCTCTCAACACAATCAGGAATCTCTTTATTCAACCTAGTCTCTGTTGACAATTTTAATTGCGCGCAGGTGGGTCGGACACTCAGACTCTTTGATGGTTGCGACTTATAAGACTTATCTGTAGATGAGAGGGTTGGAGCCTGATGTCATGTAGTTGGTCAGGCCCACTGGGTGGTTTAAATGTTGGATTTCTTTGATCGGGTATGCAGTTGTATATACTGTTGAGTCCTTATCTTTGTTTTATTTCCTTTTCTATCTTGATTTGTATATACTGGGAGATGATGCATCGATAAGTTAGGAATTGTTCATGCGAATAAAATATCTATGTGTCTTGATCAACATCAGAAATAAGGATGAGGTTGATACCGTTAAACATGTTAAAATCCTTCAATACGTTTTCTTACTGACGGTTCATAGGCGGTGCTTCTTTGTTTATCCTTTTTTGTTATATATGCTTCACGTTTGTCTTTGTTATACAGTACAACCTGTCTTAAGCGGTCACTCAAAAATGGACAAAATAAAGGTCTTAAAGACAAATGGTAGCTTAATGAAGGTCATAAGTATTGCAGAATGCTCTCTTGGAGCATTCTGCAATACTTTTAACCTGCATTAAGTAATAATCTGTATTAAAAACCAATTTTGGTCTTCATTTTGAGTGGCCGCTTAAGACAGGTTTCACTGTACTGTCGTGTTTGTTCCTTGCAGCCTTATGATCATCTGCTGGGTAAAGGCTGAACTCTTATGATGTTTCCTGTGTTTTGGACACTTTTCCATTTGGTGTCTAGGGTCAGGTGTGGTACTTGATTGTATCGATTCCTGATTGATGCCTTCTCATTACATTATGGTGCTTTATGAGCCTTTTATGAAATGCAACATAAACTCTTTTCAATCTAGAGGAAACCTTTAACACCAATGTGAATTGGGTAAACCCTGGTCTGATGATCTGAAAAGTTATAACTAATTCAACCCCAAAGCGCCGACAGAACATGCATCTGAAATGCTGTCCGCCCAAGTTCTCCACTACAAATAAGTGCCTAATATTCGTGACTGGTTTGAGTGCAAGAGCAAACAGCATGAAACTTGATCAGACTGCTCCTACAGGAGCTACGCGATCTGGATGTACACTGTTTGGCTTTCTAAAACAAATTAGCATGCACCAACAGGTTAAGCATTGGTGTGTACTTGAAATCTTAGTTCTGGCAGTCTCAGATATTGTCATTATGTACACGCCGTTGTTATGGACGCCATTTCATATCGTTACTAAAATCTCTGACGCGACTTCTTATGATAAAACAATAAATGCACAAAAATGCACAATTTCAGTCCATTCGATCTAAGGCATATATGAGCCGCGACATGAGATTTCCAACAATGTGGTATGTGCGACCACCATGATCAGAGCCTTTGCCAGTCGCTTGAATATTCTATGACTGTTAAGCTACTGACCGAACAGCATTTGGAGTTTCTAAGCTTAAAAGGACGCTGCACAGGCTCGTCTGAATCTACACTTGTCGAAATACCACATTGTTGGAAATCACATGTCGCGCTTCATTATTATTTAGATGAAGCGTTTCTTCTTTGAGTCAGTATATGTGTACCCTTTTATTTCAGGTATGCTACTCCAGCCTGGGACTGTCAGCTGATGGGCATGATACTGTCTTACGAACTGGTTGCCTTCAACGAGAGGTAAAGTGAGATATTTGAGCCGCAACATGTGATTTCCAACAATGTGGCAGTTCGACAAGTATAGACTCAGACTAGCATGTGTAGCCTCCTTTCAAGCTTAGCAGCTCCAAATGAAGTTCAGTCAGTAGCTTATCACTCATAGAGTATTCAGGCGACTAGCAAAGGCGTATGCGCAGGCTGGTCTGAGGCTTTGCTGGTCGCACATACCACATTGTTGGAAATATCATGTCATGGCTCATTTTAAGATTGACTGAGCCAAGCTACAGGGCGTTCAGTTGTAAAATGTCAATACCAAGGATACCTTTCTTCAAATGTCCGATAATAATTGTTGTTGTTCGTGAAAAATAATATCTAAATTGTTGGAGTATACATAGACGTTCTTGAGTAAGACTGACAACCAATAATGAGCATTCAGGAACTTTAGCAAGTTTAGACTACTAAGTAACTCGCCATTTACAGGCGTGTCAGTGAACATCAGTAGTAGTCAGGAAGCGGAGTTGGGGTTGGGGCGCTCACTTAGGGGGCGAACATTTAGATACTTAGGCTTCTAAGTATAACTTACTGTTTAAAGGCGTGCCACCTAACATCAGCAGTAGATGGGAAGCAGGGTGGGGGCGTCTCACTTAGGGGCGAACATTCAGATACTTAGGCTACTTAGTATAACTTACTGTTTAAAGGCGTGCCACCTAACATCAGCAGTAGATGGGGAGCAGGGTGGGGGTGGGGGCGTCTCACTTAGGGGCAAACATTCAGATACTTAGGCTACTTAGTATTACTTACTGTTTAAAGGCGTGCCACCTAACATCAGCAGTGGATGGGAAGCAGGGTGGGGGCGTCTCACTTAGGGGCGAACATTCAGATACTTAGGCTACTAAGTATAACTAACTGTTTAAAGGCGTGCCACCTAACATCAGCAGTAGATGGGAAGCAGGGTGGGGGCGTCTCACTTAGGGGCGAACATTCAGATACTTAGGCTACTTAGTATTACTTACTGTTTAAAGGCGTGCCACCTAACATCAGCAGTAGATGGGAAGCAGGGTGGGGGCGTCTCACTTAGGGGCGAACATTCAGATACTTAGGCTACTTAGTATTACTTACTGTTTAAAGGCGTGCCACCTAACATCAGCAGTAGATGGGAAGCAGGGTGGGGGCGTCTCACTTAGGGGCGAACATTCAGATACTTAGGCTACTTAGTATTACTTACTGTTTAAAGGCGTGCCACCTAACATCAGCAGTAGATGGGAAGCAGGGTGGGGGCGTCTCACTTAGGGGCGAACATTCAGATACTTAGGCTACATAGTATAACTAACTGTTTAAAGGCGTGCCACCTAACATCAGCAGTAGATGGGAAGCAGGGTGGGGGCGTCTCACTTAGGGGCGAACATTCAGATACTTAGGCTACTTAGTATAACTTACTGTTTAAAGGCGTGTCACCTAACATCAGCAGTAGATGGGAAGCAGGGTGGGGGCGTCTCACTTAGGGGCGAACATTCAGATACTTAGGCTACTTTGTATTACTTACTGTTTAAAGGCGTGCCACCTAACATCAGCAGTAGATGGGAAGCAGGGTGGGGGCGTCTCACTTAGGGGCGAACATTCAGATACTTAGGCTACTTAGTATTACTTACTGTTTAAAGGCGTGCCACCTAACATCAGCAGTAGATGGGAAGCAGGGTGGGGGCGTCTCACTTAGGGGCAAACATTCAGATACTTAGGCTACATAGTATAACTTACTGTTTAAAGGCGTGTCACCTAACATCAGCAGTAGACGGAGAAAGCAGGGTGGGGCTTCTCACTCAGGGTCGAACATTTAGATACTTTTAGGC
This sequence comes from Loripinus fragilis, assembly GCA_964019695.1. Taxonomy (NCBI): domain Eukaryota; kingdom Metazoa; phylum Mollusca; class Bivalvia; order Lucinida; family Lucinidae; genus Loripinus; species Loripinus fragilis. The sequence goes on from OZ026530.1 coordinate 66,233,564, forward strand.
TACTAAGTAACTCACTGTTTACAAGTGTGTCACCTATCATCAGCAGTAGTTAGAAAGCGGGGGTCGTCTCAGACAGGGTTAAACACATAGATACAGGCTACTAAGTTAATTACTGTTTAAACATTACCAGTAGCTGGGAAAGGAGGGACTGTCTCACATAGGCAATACTACACACTGTACAGAAAAACTTCCACGGGATGGATGTAAACAAACCATCTCATCAGCTCCATGAGTTCCACCAGTTCAAATAAGGGTGAGATTAGTTCTGCTTGTTTATTCAAAAGAGAGTATATTAGTGGAGAGTCTATCAAATAACATTTACAGCAGCAGTTGAATTTATTGAAAAGAAAAGGGTCTTTGTTTAAGTGTGAGTTAAAGAGTCAGATTAGCCTGCTTAGCCATTCAGTAGTATACATTCTACTGTTTTAAGGCAATGAATAATAAATTATGATAGAAGCAAAAGTTTGGTGAGTGAGCAGGCTGCGATTTCACCAGACTTAAACTAGTTCAAGAAGCATGTTCCCCAGATCATTTTTCTAATGAAACTAAGCCTACTCTGAAAACATTGAAACAGAACTCACATTGCAAAAGGTAGACACTGACCAAACCAAAGAAGTCATAGTCCAACTGCTATTTAATCCACTGTTAAACTTAGTACTTATGATTCTCTCAGTTTAAATTATACTCAATCGAATCATATTAACACTTTGCTGACAGACAGAACTATTGTTTGGGTGGTCACATATATTAAGAGGTCGGTTGCAAACAATTTATAAATTACATATTACATCTGTCGCAGGTGGTTGTTTTTATTCAGCAAACAGTGTAGTCCCTGGTGATCATTTTTATCCTGGGTCAGTACTATTTGCCAAGTCAACGCCTTACAAGGCGTTTACAGGGGCGGATCCAGGATTTCTTGATAGGGGGTTCAAATTTACAAAGGGGGGGGGGGGGGTTCGATTTGTTAATTTTACATGATTATTTATATTTTTTCCTGATTTTTCTGAAATTCTCCATGAAAAAAAAAAATTGACTCAAAGGGGGCTTCGAGAGAACCCCATTAACCCCCTCTAAATCCGCCACTGGTTTACTTCACCGCACCAGCCCCATATTCGTTTTTATTGAAGATAGTGCATACTTTTTGGGGGAAGGAGGTGCAATTATTTCTAACGTTTCCAACAACCCCAACCCAACTTCTTCCCGCTAGACTTGGTAGTAATTGGTCTAGGGGCCCAAATCTCAAATTTGAAGCTCTGTTGCACCCCAAGGAAGAAAAACTTTGTTACTATTTTCAGTCAGGGACATGTCTTCGGGTGTTAGAAACCCATGTTTTACTAAGTTTGCTGTGGTCAATTTTCTGTAAATGGCCTGTAATCAACGTTACCCTACTAACATTGAAAATAACAGTACACACGAATACAAGACTAATAATATATTTTACAATAATATCAATGAAAATATTTGAACTTTAAATGTTTGATCTAGCCATAAACATCAATTGCAGACACCAGTGAGATGTATTTCCGCTCGTCAGCGTCACGTATGTTACATATTATACGAAATTGTAGATAATGACTTTATAGATTGCATATTAGAATGAATCATGTTCCCAAGCCACAGGAAGAACAGCTTTAGTACTATTTTCAGTCAGGGACATATCTTGGGGCCTAAGAAACCTATGTTTTACTAAGTTTTCATTGGTAAATTTTCTGTAAATGGTCTGTAACCCATGTTACCCTACTAACATTGAAAATAGCAGTACACAAAATCAAGACTAATAGGATATGTTACAATAATATAAATGAAATCATTTGTGATTAACATGATTAAGCTAGACTTTAACATCAATTGCAGACATCTGCGAGATGTATTTCTACTCGTCAGAGTAACTTATGTTACATTTTTACGAAAATGCAGATAATGACTTTATAGATAGCATATTAGAATAAGCCATGTTCCCCAACATTAAATTAGTAATAAAGATCTCTATTTTAATGATGAATTTCCATTTTTACATATGTGAAGCTATCTATAACTTGATACTAGCGATAGACTCAGGTAGTAAAATAAATGTTTGAATATGCTTATTAGCATATTACTTCTACTGGTTTATAAATTTTCTATCCGACCAGTCACATTTCATTGACATGTACATTACCTAATCTCTACGTTCAGTAAGTAGCCGTAAGGGAAGCCCTTACAGAGGTTTTGGGTAACAAGGAAAAGGGGCATGGGAACAATGGTCAAAATTTTGAGATAAACAGGGAACAAAGGCAATATGGAAAACTGGAAGTATAAGAAAATACCCTTCGGATTTTTTGGAACAGGGAATAAACCAAATTAAATTCAGGGGGAATGAAGAAACAGCTACCTGACACTGTCAAGTGAGAAGTAGGCAATGGAAATGCAGATTCACTAAAACCAATACTTGCAAACAAATAAAAATATAAACTAGAAATGTTGTATATGAAACATTATGCCCCCAACCCTTTGCTTGTCAAGAAGGGTTCATAAGTTTTCAATACCCAAATTTACGAAGGGCAATTACTTAAAAAAATAAAATAACTTTTTTTAAAAAAAATCAACAGGTAATCTACTCATCATCTTCTACCACCTGACCATGTTTGAAGCTACTTGCTGTAATATTTTTTTAGATATCCTGACCATAAGTTTTCAATGCCAAAATTTGCAAAGGGCAATAACTCGAAAAAATATTTTTTTTTTCAATTTTCACCAGGTTATCTTCTCATTATCTTCTGTAAGCTGACCAAGTTTGAAGCTATTTGCTGTAAAAATTTTGAGATATCTTGATTACAAGTTTTCAATGCCAAAAATTTGCCAAGGGCAATAACTCAAAAAAATAAAATAAACTTTTTTTTAAATTTTCACCAGATTATTTGCTCATTATCCACTATTACCTGACCAAGTTTGAAGCTCATAGCTGTTATGGTTTTTGAGATATCAAATTTTCTATGTCCAAATTTGCAAAGGGCAATTACTCAAAAAAAATCTTAATTTTCACCAGGTTATCTACTCATTATGCTCTATTAGCTGACCAAGTTTAAAGCTCATAGCTGTTATAGTTTTTGAGATATCTTGATTACAAAATTTCGTTATGACCCTTTAAAAGGGGCATAACTCCACAAAGGGGGATAATCCAGACTTAAAAAAATACATGTCAATTATTTTTTGATGAGGAATCCATATATGAAATTTCAAAACTGTATCTTAATAAATTTTGTAACGGGCGCAGTCCGGCGCACGGACGGACAGACGGACGGACGGACGGATGAACAAGCCGAAAGCAATATGCCCCTTCAACTTTTCCAAAGTTGGGGGCATAAAAATCTTACAACTTTGTTTAAACCCAAGCCCCCAGTATAAAAGGAGAAGCTCCGCCCCCAAAATGATAATGGCACTAAATTCAAACATTCTCCACTTCAGCATACAAATTTAATAACCCTGCTTCATAAAATGACTTTCCTCATGAAAAAAAATACATGAATTCATAATTATACCCTTTATAAATATTGACAAATCATTTCAAAGTTAATGCCCCACAAATCCTGGATTAAATCAATTTCTTTTCAAAATTTTCAGATTTTATGTTGATAACTGACAGTTGCATTTGAAATTTCACCTATGACCTTGGTCATGTGACCAAAACAAACTATAAATAGGAAAGCACATGGTGTATTTGCATGCAGTGATAAACATTGAACTCTGGACATGCTCAATGTGGGAAATATAAAGCATGCAAAACTCACCAACTTTACAGAATATATCCAGTATTATTTTGTAAATTCCAAGACCAATGAATATAGTAATCCATCATTTTAACACTTGTGTATCTTAAATCTCTAAATTGTTTATCGATACAATTCACAAAAATAAGACTATTATTGTGGCATACATGTATTTTTCTATATCCTAAATTATGATTACCTTCTATATTTAAACAAGTACTTTAAGCGATGCTTGACACACATATATATATATATATAGCTAATTACCACCATTTATGCCCCATATATGGTTGTCCTTGGGGATTTGGATATAGAGACCGCACTAAATGTACTACACAAAAAGGCATTATTTCCTGTAATGTCCACACTGAACCATCATCTCCTAGATGTCTGGATTTTTGCGGATGTACTTTTGCAGTTTTCATGCCCCCTCTCTGTCCATCATCTTCCAAAATTGTTTATACTTCAGTTTTCGTAAACCAGAATTTCTAACATGTGGATCTAGTGGTTGTTGGGCTAACCACAACTGTCTGCTCTCTGTAATACATGGAGCTAAAAAGCAATGCGAACATTCACTTCCTTGATTGACATCGTTTCCAAACTCATTACCACCATTCTGCTCCCCATTCTGCTCATCATCAGCATCATCACCCTTTGACCCTTCATGGCTGCCACAAGCTTGCTCATTTGGTGGTTCACTAATGTTATTTTTGCGCTGTATACTTTCATTGCTGGGACTTGCTTCAAAAGATTTATTTGGACCAACAAGACATTCCTCAAAATCCCAACCAGAATGGTTAAACAGATTCCTAACAGTTTCAAACTGCAAATAGTTTAATTTCAATGTAAAATATTTCACATGCTTATCTTGGAACACTGCTGGAAAATTGGTGGAATTTCTGTGGTCAAGGTCAACACAAAGGCACTTAAAGGGTCAGTTATGTTTACACAGCAATAAACATAATAAAAATGTTTTCTTATACTTATTCATTGTACGTCAATTTTTTTTTCATTTCTATTTTGGAAGAATTAGTTTTAATTACAGTACTCACAAGAGGCATCTTGTAAACGGAAACATTCTCTTATTCAATATTCCCCATTGGTAGCCTTTCATCAGGAACATGCCAGTTCCATAGGGGCCATTTGCTAATGTCTAGATAAGCAAACATTATGAGCGTAAATTGTGATTATTGTCTTATATGTTAGCATAAACATGCGTTTCAGGTGCACAAAAGAACCGTCTTAATAAGATGGTTTGTTTGAGTCCCCACTGCAGAGGTATATATGAAAAATAAAACAGTTGATATTCTACAATCACCCATTTTATCTGGAGACCTGCATTTACTAGTGAGTCTGACCCACACAAAAGCCATTTATTCAGTACAGTTTACATGCATCATTAAAGTAAGAGGAAGAATAAGTTTTATATAGCTTATCTAATATGGCGGAAAATGCACCAATGACCCGTTTAAAAGAAGATGAAAGGAATAAATTAAATAGGAAAAAGCGGAAAAATAATTCTGGTGCTAATATGAAGGAGCTGAACAAGAAAAGAAAACTACAGGAATCTCCCATAATTTCTGGAACACTTAAATTCTATGTGTCAAATCAGGAAGAAAAAACTAATTTTATGAATAAAGTCGACAAAGCAAAATTATGTGTAAATGAAAAAATTTCAAATGTAAGCAATTACGAAATTTTGAACAATGCTCTTGACTATTTTTTGAAGCATCATGGGACACCAGAAGCAGCTAAGTCATCAACCGTGAACAGCAATTCAGAAAAGCACTTCAAACCATATTTGTATTGTGAAAAAAGTGACACGCAGGAAAATATGTTTCTATGTACAGAGTCGGCTATGAACAATTTAATTTCTGGAATTTATGATCACAGAACTGAGTGTGAAAAAAGGCTTACAATTTCGCAAATAATGACATTTGGACATGTTGGAAAATTGTTCATGAATTGTGAAAACGAACATTGTATCAAAGTTGATACTTCTTCTCATATAGAAGGGGGTAAATATTTAGCAAATTTAAGGACTATACACGGTGTGAAGTGTTCTGGCTTGAGATACATTCAGTACGAACGGTTTTGTAAGGCAGCAGGATTAGGTTTTTGCAGTGAAACAATGTTTTCTGACATTGAACAAATTTACTATAAAGCCACAGAGGACAAAGCCAACGAGTCGATTGAAGATGCTTTGAACATGGAAATTGGACAAGCCGTTGCGAATGTTCCAGATCCCTCAGAATTTTCGGGAATAAATATTATCTCCGATGCAAGACATGGAACTCGGAAAAATAGTGCATATTCGGATGTTATAGCTTTGGGAGGAACAACTCATAAAGTTGTTTCAGCACAGGTGATTTCAAAACAGGATGATCCTATTAGTCAACGTCACGAACTTATTGGTGTGAAAAAAATGTATCAGGAATTTGACGAAAAAAATGTTTCTATTAATATACATGGACATGACAGGAATTCCTCTGTCAATAAATACTTGTCTAAAGACCATAGTCATGTCAAAAATGCAAACGACACATGGCATGCAACCAAAGATATTGTTAAGGCATTGAAAAATATAACATCTGGCCCAAAGAAAATGCATGGACTAACATGGCATGAAGAACTGACCGATAAAGCCGCTTCTGTAAAAACTGCCGCTTACTATGCGATGAAAAACTGCAAAGGCTCTGGAGAAACATTAAGACAAATGCTTGACAATATTCCAGAACATTACATTGGAAATCATTCTCAGTGTTTACCAGAATCGCGATGTAAACAAGAAGAAAGGTACATTTGTAGTAAAAGTGAGCTGAAGGACCCAAAGGCCATTTCTTTGCTTTCGGCAGCAATTAAAAAACTTCAGATATATCGAACACCTGAGGATTATGCGACCTGTGTTGACACACATTATGTGGAATCATTCAATAACGCTACCTTGATATACCACGACAAACGTATAACATTTGGTGAAAAAGAGTACAAGCGCCGAACATATCTTTCAATTTGCGATTGGAATGAAAATGTAGACAGGGAATGTACGTCAGTTGTGCTATTTGAAGACGTGAAAAATCCTAGGAGGAGGGTGGGACATAAGAACCTAAAACCCAAAACATATTCATTTGTGAGCAAAATTTGGAATAATGTTATATCCCAGTGTTATTCCAGCTAACAGGTGAATGGTATGTAAAAAGAAGTAGTTCTTATATTCTTCCTGTCAACACGCAGTCAATGCACACGTAAAACATACGACAACATTCGGAATTTATATTCTATAATTTGCTTAATAAGTAACACTTTTTCCAAATATGGAATTTCCTTTTATACGACAAGTCCATGAGACAATTTTATTTGTTTCAAATCCCCTGATTAAAAGTTCTGCAAAGGCTCTCGCTAGTCTGCAAGTTTGTGCAGGCTCGCCTGAACCTTTGTTGCTTGACAATATGATATGGAAATCTCATCTGCTGGCTCATGCTATTTATTCTGAGTTCCTTATTTACAAAATATTGTGTATATTGCTTTTGGTTCATATAAGACTTTTCTCAATATGGTACAGAACGCATGATACACAGATATCATTTATCGCTAGACTCAAAATGGATACTATGAGATAAGCAGAAAAAAAAATAATAAATTCTAGAAAAGCAAAACAAGAAAACAATCAGCTTTGGATTTTTATTGTCACAAATTGAATGCTGCCAGAAATATTATGACATAGGTCCAAATAGACAACATTTTTGAGCCTAAAATTAAAAAATATGCTCTTAGCCATCAAATCTTACACTTGTTTTGGGTGCTCAAAAGAACCATCATATTGAGACAGTTCTTTTGAGTTCTCACAACATATGTTTTTGTTGATAAACACTATTTATATTAATCTTATCTAGAGGCATGAATGAACAAATATATTTAGTTGAATCAAGTATACAGTAGTTTTAATGATTTTTAATTGAGACAGATATTCACTCTTTGCAAGCTCTAGAGTCATCTGCTAATAAATTTTACAACAGGTTTGGACCCAGATTAGGTCCGACAAAACGTCGGGCCTGATCTGGATCCAAATTGTTTAACTTTCTGGTGGTACTAATGAAAGAAATTTTTAAAAACGTTGATAAAAAAATAGCAGACGGCCAAAAAGTCTTGCAAAATTACCCTGTTAGCAAATAGTTAAAAACTTTTAATTTTACATCAAAATACCCCAAATCCAAAAGGACAGAGAATAGCCATGCAAGGAAAGACTGATCACTGTTTACAAATGTTTTCCTATATGTAAAACGCCTTTATTAAACAAAAATTTGAGCTGCAACTTTACTCAATGTATTATAAACACAGCCTGCTCGAATCAGCTGATAAGCACATGTCCATGTTATGTTTATCTCTGCTGCTGACCTGCCATTGACCTGGCTGACCACATTAATATCTAGGTTTCCACGCCTTCAAATGTCACTGTAGTTCCTACAGCAGACTGGGCTTTAAGAACTTTGCTGAACATTAACTTTCCTGGGAAATGTTTATATTTCGCGCGTATTGTGAGGTTCTGCACCTTTAAATATTTGCATACTGGCGTTAAGTTCTGAACTTCTTTCTGGAATACCACCAGAGTGTCAAACAGTTTTGATCCAGATTAGATCCAGTGTTTTATCGGGTCTGATCTGGGTCCAAACTACTTGCAAACAATTTCAATAGAAAAAACAAGTAAGTAAATGCCAGATCTTTCAGTGGTGGTCAGTGTACACTCAATGAAATGAAAGTGGCTATCCATTCACTGGTAATATAAACATCAAGAGATATTTATCAGAGTTGTAAAAATAAATTGATGTGAAACACAGATTTATTGCCTTCCACAGGTCCAGAATCCTTTGGTTTGGCCAATATTTACAGTGGGCAATGTGAAGTACTGTAGGGGTAAACATTCATATACTTTAAGGCTACTAAGTTACTCACTGTTTACAAGCGTGTCACCTTACATCAGCAGTAGTCGGAAAGCGAGTGGGGGTCGTCTCACACAGAAATGAACATTCAAATACTTTTAGGCTACTAAGTAACTCACTGTTTACAAGTGTGTCATCTAACATCAGCAGTAGTCAGAAAGTGGGGAGTCGTCTCACACAGGGGGCGAATATAAGATACGTTCAGGCTACTTAGTAACTTACTGTTTACAAGTGTGTCACCTTTCATCAGCGGGGGGGGGGGGGGGGGGGGTCGTCTGACACTGGGAAGAACGAGCGAGTCACCTTTCATCAGCAGTGGTGGATAAGCAGGGGGGGGGGGGGTCTGTCACAGGAGTTAATATGCCAATACTTTAAGGTTACTAAGCAACTCACTGTTTACAAGCGTGTCACCTTACTTCAGCAGTAGCCGAAAAGCCGGGTTGTCCCACACAGGATTGAACATTTAGATACAGGCTACTAAGTAACTTACTGTTTACAGGCGTGCCAGCGAACATCACCAGAAGCTGGGAAGAGAGGGGCCGTCTCACATAGGGGTGAACATTCATATACTTTAAGGGTACTAATTTTCTCACTGTTTACAAGTGTGTCAACTTACATCAGCAGTAGTTGGAAAACGAGGGGTCGTCTCACGCAGGGTTAACATTCAGATACTTTAAGGCTACTATGTAACATACTGTTTACAGGCGTGTCAGCAAGTATCAATAGTAGTAGGGAAGCGGGCGGACCTCACACAGGGGTGAGCATTCAGATACGTTAGGCTACTAAGTAACTTACTCTTTACAGGCGTGCCAACGAGCATCACAAGTAGTTGGAAAACGAGGGGTCGTCTCACACAGGGCTTGTTTTGAATGCTGCAGTGATGATCTTTGTAATCAACATTGTAACGCTAGCACACCGGCTACTGGAACTGGAAGTGGAAGTGGAAGCAATCCTACAACTGTTTGTAAGTATCTTTAGATGCATAACTTTAAATCTGTTCCTACCAGTTGAATTTTCCTAATTTGGCCAGGATGTCGCATTGTATGTACTGTGAGGTGGATCACAGGTTATAAATTCCAAACACAATTGTATATATTTCTCTAAAGATGTTTTGTCAAAGCAAAGAGTGTATACCCTGGTGAAATGCCGCTTCAAGCAGTATTTCACCTGGGTTTTCACTGTTTGCGATAGTACCCATTTAACGGTATCCAGAATGAAAAGGACTAACGAACATTGTAATGGAATAGTCGCAACCGTGACGTTGCATCGACATTGCTTTGATGTTCAGATGATTTTCTATAATGATGCACCAGTTTCAGTTACTTTACACTATTTATTTCCTAAATGTAAGAGTAGAAGTAAGAATTTTCAAATTTTATGAATATTGTAAAAAAGTTTCTTTTAAAAGATAGTTTTTGTCTAAACAAGCATTGCAGACACTGATGAAATGCTGTTTTATGGGGTAATTCATCTGGGTCGCTACTTACTGATTTATGAATGTACTCCGCTTACCCCTTTGGTGTATATATAAAGGTCGATATAATGTTCTACATTTTTGAACAACTAACGATTTTAGATTCTTTAATATCCCCATTCGAAGCATTCGTTGATGTACATGCACGTTAACACCAAACAAGTTTATAGCATAGCTGCCTCCTCTTATGGTGTAACTTTTAAACTTGTTTTCCTTCTTGATGCCTTAATTACTTTAATGATAAATATTGAATATGTTGCCCTGTGTTTCATGTAGTTATTCTCCAGATCGTTATAACCGCAGCAAACAGCTTTTAAAGAGAGCTATAGGTTATAACAATAATTTTATTTTCCTTCTTGATGCCATAATTTCTTTAATGATAAATATTAAATATTTAAAACTGTAATTGATGCAGTTATTCTCAAGATCGTTACAATCGAAGAGAATTAGGGGATAACTCTATTCAAAATTTTCACTTGGGGAGGTATATCGTAGGATATACGGTCGGAAATTTAGATTTACGTGGACCCGCGAGCAGAGCCGTAAAACGTGGTATTCCGACCGTATATCCGACGATATACCTCCACAAATGAAATTTTGAATATGGTTATCCCCATTCTAGTGCGCTTATGCAATTTCCACTCAAGTTGAAGCACTGCAAGCCGCATAAAGCCGCACGTCATCCAAGGAAATGTGACGTAATTAATGACGTCAAATTATTTCTGACATTATTTCGCAGGATATACTGTAGCAAATTTTTGACGTTATCCAATCAGCAGTCGCGTTACAAGAGCAAGTGCATTTGAATTAAGAAATAGATCAGCTGCTTAAACAGTGAATTGTTGAGTACAATTCACTGTTTGGAGGTCCGTTGTAAAGAAGATCAAATCACGAGAATGCAGCACGAGTGAATATTCTTCGCACAACTGACTGACAAACAGTGAATTATTACTCAACAGTTCACACCCTAGAGCTGATCTATATTTCGATTCTAACACACAATAAACGATGAAAACACGTTTGAAGTATTCAGCTTCTTCCAACTTTCCGCCATTTCGTTGAAGAATTCCCGCCAATAGTTTGACTGTGTCGCATACGTTTACATGTATTTGTAACGTCTTTCAAGCGTAAAAACCACGTTACACCCTCTAATGCCATGACCGACGTCATTTTTCAGTAATAAATGACATCAGCCTCGCGCTTTCAAAACTGTTAATTATTATTCAATTATTGACTATTGAGGCATTGGACATGATGTAATATCGACCTGAGAGTACCAATATTGACCGAGGCGGAGCCGAGGTCAATATTGGTATTCTCAGGTCGATATCACATCATGTCCAATGCCTCAATAGTCAACAATTGTTTTATTATATAATTTTTATAAGCAAAAAAAAGCAACAACAACAAAATCTTGGCTATGGACTATGTCTTGCAAGTGCGGATCAAGAGGGGGGGGACAGGGGTCCGGACCCCCCCCCCCCCCCTGGAAAATCAAAAGTTATATGGATTTCTATAGGGAATAAGCAATTGGACCTCCCTGGAAAAAGTTGGACCCCCTCTGGAACCTTGAAAAATGATATAGTTTTCTTTGAAATTAACCATTTAACTTCTGTAAAATAAGCTGAGGACTAAAAAAAAAAAAAAAAAAAACGTTGTCAGATTTACCTGGACCTGGACTCGCCCTGACAAAAATTCCTGTATCCGCGCATGTCTTGGACAGTCTTGAATATTTTTTTTACATGATGACTAATTGATTTCATTCAGTTAAAAGAGGAATGAATTTATATTTTATTTGTAATTACAACTGCAGGCAGAGAAGATCCAGATTAAATGCCGCATAATGTGGCATTTCATTAGGGTCTACACTGTTTGCTAAGACAAAAATGATCTTCAGGGTAAAAATGCAATTTTGTCTAAAAATTAAAACCTGTGACCCCTTGAATTATACAATGGACCATTCTAAGTTTATTGCATCAATCCAGAAGGAAGAATTCATTACTCCATTTAAGAGTTCTGCTAATAACTATATTCATTAGCAAACTCTGAATTACATGTTTGTGATAAAACACCAAATCTTGTGAATTTCGTGCTTTCGCACTCACTGAATTGTATTTACAGCAAATCATGCAAATTTTATGCTGAAAGCACACCTGTTAGTGAAAGTTTCTATGAAGTCTATTTTTAGTAACTAATATTGAATAGGAAAAACCAGCAGCCCAGTAGATATGTGGTTTTATGGACTCGAGTTGATAGAAATCAGGGCCAATCAAAAAATGTCTATTAATAGGTTATATAATAATGTTTGATATATCACGTTTTTAGGCGAGGTGTGTTAGAATATCTGTTAAAGCAGTTGAAAGCTTACACTAAGATTGATCAATTTTTGTGTAAAGTTATATTTATTATTCAGTAATCTAGCAACGGAAATAATATTTAAAATTCCTTACGGGAGTCAAATGCCATTGAAATGCATTTTGACTTGATGGTGTCTAACTGCAGTAAAACCTGTGTAAAGCGGCCACTCTCAAAAAGACCGAAAATTGTAATCAAGACCGATTATTGATTAATGCAGGTGAAAAGTATTGCAGAATGCTCCCAGGGAGGAGCATTCTGCAATACTTTCGACCTTCATTAAGCTTCCATTTGTCATTAAGATTTTTGTTTTGTCTATTCTGAGTGGCCGTTTTACACAGGTTTTACTGATATTTGACCCGTGACATGAGATTTCCAACAATGTGGTATGTGCTCCCAACAAAGGCTCAGACCAGCCTGCGCATACGCGCAGTCTGACCAGAGCCTTTGCTAGTCGCTTGAAACTCTATGAATGTTAAGCTACTGACCAAACATCAGTTGTAGCTCCTAAACTTAAAAGGAGTCTGAACAGGCTCGTCTGAGTCTACACTTGTCAAAATGTCACATTGTTAGAAATCACGTGTCGTGGCTCATTTGATTTTTTTCAGCTTTTACTAAGGCTCCATGTGTGGACAAAACGAACGTTGCCACGTGCCAGACTGCAGCGATTGTTGTTTGTAAAAATATCACCTTGGCAACCAACGCTGGATGCAGACATACGTGCGGATTCTGTTAAAATCGGCCAATATGTCATATCCAGTCTAGGGACAAGATGCCCCTGTACTTTAAAGCTGCATAGTCTGTAACTTTTGATCTTCTAATTTTAAAAATAATGCTTTTATTTTTCATGAACACAGTAAAAATACTCAAATTAAGGTAAACATTTTACCATTTTCGTAAATCTTAACAAGGTATCACTATCAAAACAACTGCATTTATGTTAAAATTCAACGGTCTAGAATTATTGGAGGGACGCAAATAGTTACCAACAAGAGAAAAACACACCTGTTTGATGAGATAATTCACTTTTCCATGCAGTTTTCAGCTGTACTGAACATTTTTAATGTGAAAACATAGCTTAATTCTACTTTTACAAATGATTTAAAAAGAAATTAATTTTTTTCGAAAAAATGTTCATAGTTACAGAGTATGCAGCTTTAAAACAATCACTGCTGAGTAAAATTACATATATCGATTTGCTTTCAAAATAAACAGCCTAGATAAAATCGTAAGCTTGTCATATCTCCATGCATGTAAAACTTGAGGCCAGTGATTAGCTTTGGATACAAGTAAATTTCATTTAACAGTGAAGACCAAGATGAAATGCTACAGCTGGCGACATTTGATCAGCGTCTGCACTGTTACCCATTGAAGGGCCAGCAAAACACATATGAAAATGTCGTCTGCTAAAGTTGTTTGCTGTAACATCCCATGTAGATGGAAGACTTAATTGGAACATGAAGGGTCAATAGACTTACCTCTTTTATGTATGTGGCTGTTTGCCGCATACTTTGCTGTTTTTATACAGTAGGAACTTATTAAAATTCAGTTAATTTCTGGAACAGTCTAGTCTGGGTTTTGATAGATAAAATAGATTCAACAAAAACAAGGCAATGATGTTTATATTATGTTTTGCTGTATGCATGGGGCTATCTTATAACAGAGTAATTTCTAAACTCAGATGCTGAGCCCAGTTAAATAAACAATTAATCTCAGAGTGTTGATAACACAATTACTGGCGAAATTTATGAGCTCAGATCCGAGTTCCTCAAAAGCGCTTGTCTCTTGACTGTATCCACGATTACGATTAAAGATACATCTTTCAATATTTACATGCTCCAAACAAGTCTTTGAGCAATTCAAGCGAATGGGATTTCCCAATTTAATCAATTGGAACAGTCCATATCCGTGTTAAGGATGAATGGGTGGTATTTTTGTTTCTATGGCGTTTGATCTTGGTCTTCACTGTTTGTCTATGTCTCACCACATGAGCTTGAAGTTATGTCCTTAAAATACTTTTATAGCCTCAAATCCAACAGATCACAAGAGCATTACTACTGTCCTGTCAGTCAAGAGTGACAGTTACGTCATGTTTTGTTGACAAAGATATCAGGGACTTATAATCGATATATCACTTGTGTATTAATTCTATCCACAGCATAGGATTAATACACAAGTGATATTTCGATTCGCGTTAGCTCAAGTGGAGTGCACAGGTTAATGTTTTACTTTACAATTGTAAACAAACTATTACATCACTGTCACTCTTGGTTGGCACTAGAGTATATCGCTATAGTGGTCTTCTATCTAAAGGCATTTTGCAGGTTTTAAAGACAAAACTACAGGCGTCTGTGGTCCCACAAAAAGGACGCTATATATATTATGTTTAGTATTAATCATTGGTTTTTTATATAGGGTCATGTGTTTCTGAGACAACCATATTTAGACCACAATATCACGGTGACGGATTATGCAATTGCTTTGCTTTTCAAAAAAAATAATATCCTTTATACAATTGTTTCTGTTCAGAATATGTTTTGACCTCTTTGTTCTCAATTTCTCCACTGTGAGGCTAAAATCTGTCCATTTTTAGTGAATTCTGTCATTTTTTACATCTTGTCACCGCTTATCTACTAGAAATAACAATTTTTGATACGCAAAAAAATCTTAAAAAACAAAGATATCCTTAATGCATCAGCAGCATTCATCATCGAAAGCATTAAAAAAATGATATTTTTTTGTGAAATTTGGGTCTTGACCCCTAGTTTCTTTGGTACGTCCTTAAGGTCACATTACCCAATTGTCAGCCCTCAAATTAAGCAGGGAAACTGGCATACACATTACTCTATGAAAGTACAAAATTTTTAATGTGACAAATTAGGATTTTAATTTCTATACTTTTTATGTCCCAGTATCCCCTTCTTTTTGTGGACAGTATATGATAAAAAGTTGCATTGTTTTAGAATTTTTAAAGGAGGAACGTCATGGTAACATGACATCCTGTTGGTGTCATTCAGTTTGAACGGAACCTATAGCGTTACATAGTGTTCATCATTTCACGAACATATTAAAAAATGAAATTCCTTCCAATGAATGTTACACTGTATGATTTATTTTTAAGTTCAACTATACAAGCAGGGGCGACTCCAGGAATTCTGTAAAGGGGGTTTAAATGTATAAAGGTGTGGAGGGTTCGCTGTGCTGATTTCATCTCTTTTTTCTTAAACATCCTATGAAAAGGAAATGATTTGGTCACAATGAGACCAAATTATTTCATTTTCTCTGAGACCAAATTTATCATTTTCATATAATATTTGAAAACGCGTGGTGGGGAGTGGGGTTCAAGCGAATCCTCTAAACCCCCGCTGGACCCACCACTGAATAGAGATGACAAAGTATAAGATCAGCGCGAGGAAGACACACATAACACAGACACCAACATGGCAGCACAAATATATTTATCACATGACGTCGCGTCTGTGAGTGAAATAACGCCACGCAATAACCCAGCCAGCAACCCAACAGTGGGCCGTTATCGGCCCGACATGTTTTACACAGCGGCTCAATATGGGTTGCCAACAGCCGTTCTCCTTGGGATGTGCAATTCGGCAACTTGTCGGCCCGATATATTCTAAGAAACGATGGGCGGCTGTCTGGCCGCTAATGCCAGCCGCTGTCCGCTGTCTTTTTTATAGGAATGAAATTTAAT
Source organism: Loripinus fragilis (assembly GCA_964019695.1). NCBI lineage: Eukaryota > Metazoa > Mollusca > Bivalvia > Lucinida > Lucinidae > Loripinus > Loripinus fragilis. The sequence continues at coordinate 66,249,785 of OZ026530.1, forward strand.
TCTTTGGTTTTTATCGATGAGTAAACTCAAGCGAATCACTCACAAATTGAATAAAGCACGAGGGCTTTATGTTAAATTTGTGAGTGATTCGCCAGAGTTTACACATCGATAAAAACCAAAAAATTAAATTTCATTCCTAAAAATTCCAACTTTGGAACAAAACAGCACATTTGTAAAGGGTTTTTGACATCATTACAAATTTAAAAGCCCACTGAAGGAAAATAGTTCGTAACCGCTCTCTATGAAAGATGGGGCAGCCATCTTGAAAATTATGTCAGTTCAAAACTTTGTTATGCTAAATACTAAATTGAAATTGCACTCTATTTGGAGCGAATATATGATAACAGGGATTTTTTCGGGTGTCTCAGGGGCCGTTATAAGGCCCCTGTCCCAATGGCAAATGCCAACATTTTTTCCCAATTTGCACAAAAAAAATCCCAATCAGAAGGTTGTTTTTATGTAAATCAATATACGTTAACAAATTTCCTTCATTTTCAATGGATTTAAATCAAAATAAAGCATATAATCAGGAATAAGAGTGATTCAATGCAGTTTTAGGGTCCCTGTTTAAGAAAATAATATAAAAATGGATGAAGAAATTTTCCCATTTTCGGTTAAAATGCCGAAAATTTCCCAAAGCAAAAGGCCCTAGGGCCCCTTCCCAAAAAGGTTGAAAAAATCCCTGGATGATGAGCTCAAAAACAACTCCATTTAGTTTGGAATTGTTTTCTTTAGTTTGCTGGGCTCATTGAAGAGTACTTAGATTAAGGCCCTTCCACGGAATGACAGGTTTTAAAAAGCACAAGTTTACCTTCACAAGTCCCTGCCTAAAATCCCAACATTAGTAGGCCCTAAGCGTTGACCTAAAAAGTTCGTTTTGACGTCAATCTGTATTGAAACATTTAGTTGTTGATGTAGCCATTGATTTGATGCCGATTCTCTTCGATGACGCGACTGTTTGTGTTAAATGACGTCACATAACCACGTCATAGGGTTCATTTTATAGAGTTCCTCCTGTTGCTTTAAAGATGCCTTGGGTTTCCAATGAGCTTTCAGCATGTTTAACTATATTTAAACCGGTAAATGTTTTATCTCGGACACAACAATAGGGTACCCTACTTGTCACTACTTGTGCTCGAAGTTGTATGTACAGTTCGTTATATGCACTGTGAAATCAAGGCAGATATCAAATATTCATACGAAACCATTTAATTTTACCAACGGACCAATAAACATCGCCGAAAAAACGATTAAAACATTGAGTTGGAATTATTATAAAATAAATTCCTTCTTGATATTGCTTTAAATCTGTTCTACTTTTTTGCATATAATGATGATGTATGTTTTTAATAATTCATTTTTACAGTCCCAAATAAGACTGAAGGCTTCCTACAATATGTAGTATGTACGCCCATATTCGCAAAGATACAAACAATATCATTTGATATGATCTATGCTCTTATATTCAGGCATTTTTTTTAAAAAAAAAAGTGGTTACTTTGAAACAAACTAGCAATATGTACATATTGTAATTCATCGATTAACTTTATGAATACATATAATAAACACAAAGTTTGTACACATAAATATTAATAGTTTTGATATTTGTGAAACAGAATTCATATGTGCTTTGTTTGATAATTATTGTTTTAAATATTTAATATACATGGTTTATTCCCTTACAATAAAAAATGGAGCTAGCATCAAGATAGCAGGCAGCTGGCGGGCCACTATCTGGCGGGCCACAATCGGTTTTATGAAAACCAATGTAAGCATTAGAGTGAACGAGGCCAAAACAAAATTATGTTTGAAAAATGAAAGAGAAAGAAAGTAAAATTTTAAATCACATTATCTCAAGGTTCGATGGGCATCAACCCGAAGGCTGACTGAATAGCCATTTTATCAATGCATGGATTAGAGTGATTGCAGTTAAATATCAACAAATTTATGTTATATAATATGTTAAAGCAGCCAAAGTTATATAGGAAAATGGAACAGAAATAAAATAATGCTTTCAATGGCGTTTTTTGTTTTGTTTTTTTTGTTTTTGTTTTTTTTTTCAAAATTCTAGTGACAGCGGTCCGATGGCAGGCCACTAGCGGGAGTCATTGCAGATATGCCTTCCAAATGACGCCAGCAACCTAATATAGCTATGCTGGCAAGACGAAGACCAACAGGCCCCTGTATCTATATTTGAATTTTGGTCACAAATGCTTTTTTTTTCAAAATTTAATTGACAGCGGCCCAATGGCGGCCCGCTAGCCAAAGCCATTGCCGATAAGCTGTCCGAATGCTGCAAACGGCCCGATATAACTATGCTGGTGGGAAAGTCGATACACCACTAATGCTTTACAGATTTTCTGGAAACGTTATGACGTCCTTAACAACGTTGTGTGCATCATGATAAAATTATAACTTTTTTACGCCAGAAATTAGATTTCAAAGTAATGTGGTAATGTCATATGATAAATATAATCTAGCATTCGTGCTCATGTATTATTGAATTAATTAACCTCGTTGCGAAAACGAGATAAAATGCTCTACAAGCCTCGTATTTTATCGCTTTTCCCAACTCGTTTAATAAATTCAATAAATTATGAGCACGCATGTAAGATCCTCTTATCAAAGTTAATCAGCCAGGGCCCGGAATTACAATGCCTCCTTAAAGTTAAGCAATACTTAAGTTAAGTATTGATATTTCAACGGGGTTTATTAAATGCTAAATAAATTGCTTGGATCGACGTAGTATTTGTGGTCAAAGATGTAATTGTGTCTTCAGAAAAATTTAAACTATTTTGATTTTAATCAGTTTAAACGTTATTTTCGCATCCTTAACTTAAGTCTTCCTTAACTCTAAGGAGACATTGTAATTCCTGGCCCTGCAGCACTCCAGCCCTCGAAATTTCTTATGATAGGCACTTGCACTAAATCACAAAAGTATTGGCATAAATTATATGGAGAAAAATTTAATTTTCACTATGTTTACAATTAATTTAAGTAATTGTTGCGTTTGTTTAATTCCTTAAGCATATGAATTTATAAAGGATGGGTGATAGCAATGCGCCATGAGTTGATCCATCATGCATTCCACTATTTCTTTTAAAACTGTGCTAAGTCTGAGTTGTAGTTCGCTGTCTTTCAGGAAGTCCTGAATCCATTTAGGCATATTGTCTTCCATCCCAAGCTGGACGAGATTTTACCCCACATGAGTTCAAAAGGCTTTTTCTTGGCCCAGGAAAACTATTAGTACTGTCCTAGGCCTTTATCCGGCTGTATTTGTTACTGAAGTTAGGCTCATCTACATCTAAATATGGTACACACTACCATTACACTTACATTTTAGATCAGAGCCTAATAGAATCTGATTTAATAAAACGAGACTGTGTTTCTCCAATTATGCAATTTTCTTCAATATAAGTGGTAAGTTGCTTTCTACCTTTGTTTCCATAACTTTGCAAATGGCTGATGTGAGAGATAAAGAGGACGTTTGGATCTTTACCCAGTTTGAGCAGTGGGGTTAAGCTACATTCGAACCATTTGGAAGGCATTGTTCCTTCTGTTCATGGTTTGTTAATCAGCATCGAGAGATAGTTAAAGCCAGTTTTGTTAGATTTAAGCATGTTGTAATGGATTGTATCCCCGCTTTTATGTTTTTTGTTCTGTCTTGTGTTTGCTATGTCTTTGTGCGCGTATGTTTATATGTGTTTTGTGGTCACATGCTGGGAAAGGGCTGACCTCTTGGCTCTCGTTTGTGGTGTCTACTGTGAGTTTGTCACTTTCCCATTGGTATCCTGGGTCAGGTGTGGTACTTGGTTGTATCGATTCCTGATCTTTGCACCCTTACTTACTTTGCACGGTGCTTCTTTTGCCTTTTAGGGCTATGTCAATTCCCTTATTATGAAGGCTGCGTTGTAAGAACGGTGGGCACATATTTTTCTTCTTTTGTGTCAGTCAGTATATTTAAGTTTTGGGTCAAGTCTACTCTTTTTATCTCCCACCAAAAGCGGAGGGATATAGGTTTGGCGTTGTTCGTCTGTCTATCTGTCTTTCCGTCTGTCCGTCTCTCTGTCCTCACCCATAACTAGGTAACCAATGAATGGAATTTAATGAAACTTATACTGAATATATATGACTAAATGCGGTTATGCACGTGAAGTTTCATTAGTGTGTCATTAGCAAGAGATGTGTTATTGCCCTTTGATCGACTAAATTTCAATGTTTTTTCAGGCCTCAGCAAGAACTAAGTAACTAATCGAGGAAATTTCATGAAACTTAAACTGATCATTTATTACCATAGTGCGGTTATGCACGTGAAGTTTCACCAGAGTTTTGTCAGTCGTCTAGGAGTTATTTGCCCTTTGATTTCTTAAATTTCGAAGTTTTTTCTGTCCTCAGCTATAACTTTTAAACCAATTGGTTGAATGTCATAAAACTTATATTGAATATATATGACCCTAGTGTGGTTATGCACATGAAGTTTCACCAGAGTGTTATCAGCAATAGGTGGAATTTCATTAAACCCATACTGAGTATGTATGACCATGGTGTGGTTATGCACATGTCAGGATATCCTTAATAATAGAGGAGTTATTGCCCTTTAACTGCTTAAATTTAAATAATTCTTTCCATCCTCAGCCACATCTAAGTAAGCAATTCATCAAATGTCATTAAACTTGTTCTGAGTATAATATGGCGATGCACGGGACGTTTTGTCAGGATAAACTAGTTAACGGAGGAGTTATTGCCTGTTGATTTTCTAAATGTCGATGATTTTTGTCTTTCCACAGCCATAACTTAGTAAGCAAAAGATGGCTTTCCATGACCCTTACACTTTTTTATAAATGTCAGATTTGTATCTAAAATCATTTTTTGGGGTGATAATTACCAAAATATATCATGCCGTATATTTTTAATTGTAATCATTTACAATCACATATATATACACACACACAAATACCTATTTAACAAACATGGCTTTGTATTTCTTTGTTATGTACTCTCTCACCAGCTATCTTCCATCTTAAATTACTTAAGGTTATGCCTAAACATAGTATCTATCTCCTAATAATTTAAAATTCAGAATAATCTGGACTTATTGTGCAGATGAATTACACTTTATCAGTTACCTCTCGTATCAACTGCATTGTTGCACGTTGCCTGATAAACGTTGTCTATCTCACGGCATGTTGCCTTTATCAGGTCATGATGACGTTGCACTTTTTGAATGACGTCGCTAATGACGCTAAATCAACATACAAATCGAAAATGACGTCATAATCGCTAGTTTGAAGAGTGAAACAATGGGTAAACTGATAAATAGAATACCAGGTTCGCGTCTTTTGATATTAAGTTTACCAGGCTCGGCTTTCAGAACGCTTGTTGAATCGCTCGGCAAGCCTCGCGATGTCAACAAGCGTTCTCAAAGCCTTGCCTGGTACACTTGATATCAAAAGACACTCACCTAGTATTCTCTATGTATATTCTTATCAGGTGGTACAATTAAAGGCCCATTGATCAGGATCTACACCATTTTCCAACTGGGACACAACAATTTGCTCAAGTGTAGGTGCAGACTACTGTATAAGGTAAAACATGGTAGATTAGGATTGCCATGTAATTAAATTTAGTCTGGTGTCCTGTATTCTTTGTTTCAACATCAGAGTCACTGTTCAAATATTTAGGAAAAATAAGGTATATTGTGGAAATTAAATTGTAGTGTCTATAATTATGAAGTTCCTTTATCCATGAGACATTTTCATTCTGGCCTATTCTGCGTGACATGCAATACATGTGTCTCTCTATAAGTTTTTATGACTCATATCATTTAGTTTTATCTGCACTTTCATTTCCACAAAACAATCTTTAATTTGAGTAGTGATTAAAGGGAAAATAAACTAATTATGGAGTTCTTATATCTTCTAGTATTTGGTGTAAAGCGGACCATTTAGCTTGAATTTTTTATTGTCTATTGTGAATCTGTAAAATGTATTTTTCATTTTTATATTTACTCTTCGAGTAGGTAATGAAGTTTTCTAAAATCATACGATTGGTACAAACTTTGTTTTTTATATAAAATACTTTGCTAAAAGTAGTTTGTGATTCAATAATCCATTTTGTGTGTGTTTTAAAAACATAACTACTTTTGCTGTTAATTGAAGTTTAGTATAAGCTTGATTTCTCAACCAGTTCTGAAGAGCTACCCACAATAATTTTACTTTATTGCAAATAAAGAGGACATGTATTATTGTTTCAGATTTTTCATTACAAAAAGAACACCTATCATTGTCCACCTTATTAATTTTGAGGTGAAAGGATTTTGTAACAAGTATATGATTATTGATTTTGAATTGAAATTCGTGTATTTTACCACTTTATTATTTTTAATCATTGTGTTAAAGCTGTTTCATTTATTTTCTGTTATATTCCAAATTGTGTTCACCAATTTAATCCTTATTTCCTATTAGAGTTGTCCGGGTTCGCCGCATACGAATAAGTATACGTAAAAGGAAAGGTATAGCAACACCGTATTGAAACATGTACGCGATAGGTGAAGATGGGTATTAATGATAGGTCGCAGCAGAATTTTGACCTGTCCAAAGCTAATACTGTATTATAGTGTCTCAAGCTTTGATATACAATAGTGATGCACACTCAACAAATGCAGCGTGTATTTAATTTGTCTGTGTATACATTGTACGCTTTACGTTCCATTTAACGATTTTTCAGTCATGTGGGGACGATATACTGTCTTCTTATATTTGAACAGTACTAAGAAGCGAATAGAGTAAAACGGAAAACAGCGACTCCGGTAAGTCTCGAGCTAGCAACCTTTCGATTCCCTGCCTTATACTGAAGAAACTGATCCACTTCGTCAGGCGTACAGCGTGTCTTCTAGATATACGGTCTATATCATACAGCTAAAATGCTAATTAAACACATTATAAATTTCATGAAAATCCTTCTACTGCTTGTCAATCAATGGCTGAGGACTGGAAAAACCATCGACATTCCCAAAGCCAAAGGGCAATAACTCGTATATTGCCCAGGAAATCATAACAAAACTTCATGTGCATTACAGTATAGTCAGATATACTCAGAGTAAAATCCATGAAATTTGATCAATTGCTTATTTAAACCACGATTACATTGATCCTACCGACAGTCTTCAGACTGTCAGTGATGCGAATTAGCTGACAGTAGACCGACAGTCAGGTGATTGTGTATGCAATTTTAGCTGCTTTTTAGGGTCAACCAGCGGCAAAAAAATATAACTGACCAGTGTTGTTCTTTTTCGATCAGCCGACTGTCTTTGGGACTTGGCAAAAGGTTTGGATTCGACCGACCGTCTGTCGACTATTGGACGATCATCGGTCGACGGTCGACTGACACTCTGCCAACTTCTTTTTTGAAATAAGTCACTCAAACCTGGCTGACTGGCAGCTGATCATCCGGCAACAGTCGGACGAGTGACGGCAGATAGTCTTTATTATTGACCGATAGTCGGCAGACAGTCGCCTGATTCTTGTCACTTATAAGCCACGTCCCAGATTTTTTTTTGAACTTATTTTGAACTTCTGATTCTCTTAATGTTTTCTTCTTTATGCCATAGCGACTAAATATAAACTGTCAATTTTACTTTATGCAAAACGCGTATGGATACTGAAGCCAAAGTCATATTATAGTTTGATCAGTCGGCGGACAGTCAGCCGATTGTTGGCTGACGATCGGCAGATAATCGCGCATTGGTCGGCTGATTGAAAAAAACTTTGTGCTTGGTAAAATCAATCAAGCAAGGTTTGTTTTTATTGTAACTGCTAGAGTGATGTTATTGTTTGTTGTTGCTCACAAAGTGTGAAGGTTTTGTGTTTTGACCAGGTTTTGTGATGTTATTGTCTGTTGTTGCTCACAAAGTGTGATGGTTTAGTGCTTTGACCTTGTTTTGTGATGTTATTGGTTTTGGTTGCTCACAGAGTGTAATGGTTTAGTGTGTGACCTTGTTTTGTGATGTTATTCTTTGTTGTTGCTAACAAAGTGTGGTGGTTTAGTGTTTTGACCTGATTTTGTGATGTTATTGCTTATTGTTGCTCACAGAGTCTGGTGGTTTTGTGTTTTGACCTTGTATTGTGATGTTATTGTTTGTTGTGCCCAGAAAGTGTAATGGTTTTGTGTTTTGACCTTGTTTTGTGATGTTATTGTTTGTTGTTGCTCAGAAAGTGTGACTGTTTAGTGTTTTGACCTGATTTTGTGATGGTTTTGTTTGTTGTTGCTCACAAACTGCGACTCTTGTGTTTGTGCTGCGTGGTTATTGTTAAAAGTTTCTCCGTACTTGCATTTAATGTCGTTATTATTACTATAATCAGGATTTACACTTGACAATCATTCATTGCATTAACTTCCCTATTGGTATCACTTTAATGCCTCATATAAGGAGCAGTTTAGACCAGCATTCGTATCTCGTTAATAACTATTGCTTTCTCTGTGTTTCTTTGAACTTGTGTTAGACTTAGTTATATGTTGGGAGCTTTAGCTATTTCTCAAATGCAGCAGCTGGATATTGCTATTAATAACCGATATGAATGCTGCAGCTATTGCTGCTTTTCAATGTATGGTATAAACTTAAAAACTCAATTATGAATAGCCTTAAAACAGTCAAAATTTTACTTTCTCCTCTTCAGTTACATTCTGCTTCTTCCATACAGATTCCCCATTCCACCAATAGATATAATTTTATGTTACCATCTGTTTATGTTTCACCTCTGAAACTTCATTCGGCCACTAAAATTAATTTACATGGAGTTTCTGACTCTGCCCTTTTTAGAAACCACTTAAAAGTTCGTCTCTCACCTCTTAAGTCACCTGTACTCAGGAACTCTAGGAGTAAGTATAGAAGAAGTGTAGTATATCCTTCTATTTCTAAGTGCAATGCCAAGAGGTGTAGCTGTTGCAAACATTTATGTTGTAAATTAACTATTAAATCTAACGTTAATGGAAGACAATTTTCTGTAATTACTAATTCTGATCTTGATTGAAGATCAACTGATGTTATTTATGTTTCATCTTGAGAAGAGAATGATTGTGGCATGCAATATGTTGGCCAAACATGTAGATTTCTAAAAACTAGATTTTCTGAGCACTATCGTCGAGCAAAAAAGCCTCACAAAATTGATAATTTCAAACAAACTAATCACTCTACTAGCAGTATTTCTATTCAGCCTGTTGAAAAGATAATGTATGGTGATAATTCCACTAAAAGATATAGAAATATTCTTAGGCATGAATTAGAATTAAAGTGGATAAAATTATTACAAACACCACATCCACTTGGTTTTAATGATAATATTTACCATGAGGGTAACATTTCTAGATTACCTGATTTTGATGTTTTTTTCTCTTTTAGATATCCGTAAACGTAATAACCGATCTCATGGTAAACGTAAAAATGGAAATTTAAAACGCAAAAATAAACATGTTTTAACTCTTTCAGAATTAAGTATCATCTTAAAACATTCTGGCCGACATATGGCCCTTTCACGTTTAGTAACTCTTTCTATATCTTCACTTTGTAATTTGGATATTGAGGCTAATAAATTCTATGATAGAGCTCATCGACTTTATGATGCAGCAATTCTTACCAGGTGTTACACTCAACATGCTCTTCGGCCATATATAGATTCAGAAATTTATCATATTAGACATTTTATTAAAATTCAATTTGTCAACAAGGGAATTGAATTCATTAACTTACCCAGTATATTTAAAGATAAATCTGTTATCTCTTCTATTCCTACTTATTTTGAAAATAAGGAATCCCCTATCATTTGTTATAAGTATAATAAACCTATTCATAGTACTGTTTTTAACTATAACAAATTAGTAACAGAACTTGATATCAAAAATTCTATTCCTGACTCCTGAGATTGCATAGACTCTAAGTATTGCTATCAACCTGCTGGTCATATAGTCACAGGGGATTTAAAAATCATAACTGATTCAAGAATTCGGTCTATTATATGTAAGGGACCTAAATATAGGTTTCCTGTGCCAATAGACTTCAAATCATGTCCTGAGGAAATTGCAGGAGCCTTACAAGAATTTTGTAATCGCTGGTGTAAACGAGAGCATGTTGAGTCTTATGCCTTAAATAGTTGGAAACTAAATATTTTTAAAATTATTGATGGTAGAATTTCATTTTATTGCAACAATTTAGATCTTCTACCTCCTAAACCTAAATTCACTTTTAGACACTTGAAGAAAGGGATCCCGGAATTCCATAGGAAGTTTGTTTTGGCCCCCGCAGATAAGGCTGCTAACAATGTTGTGGTCGTTTGAAAAAGGTACTATATTAACACCCTAAAGCAAGAACTTAGCACTGCCAAAACATATGAGCATAACAGGCTTGATGAGACGTCTACCGTTGATAGGCATCGATGCCATATGGCAGCTAAGTTTGGATTGTTTGTTGATGAGGACCATAGCAAGCTCCCTATACTGGTTACCTAAACTTCATAAACGGCCCTATAAGTCACGTTTTATTGCTAATTCTAGTGCATGTACAACTACTGAGTTGTCCATTCTTTTGACTTCTTGCCTCACTGCAATTAAAAACCATGTCATTAAATAGTGCACAACAGTTTATGACAGAAATGGTAAAAATTTATTTTGGTCTATTAAAAATTCAGGTGAAATTCTTAATAAATTGAAGTCTAGAGGTTTTCTATCATCTGGTTTGTCTACATATGATTTCTCTACTCTCTATACTACATTGCCTCATAATCTCATAAAAGAAAAACTAACAGAATTAATTGAACAAACATTTAACAAAGAGGGCTCACTTTATTTGGCTTGTAATAATAAAAACGCCTTTTTACTTCTGAACAACCTAAACGATATAAATTGTGGTCATGTCAGAAAATGTGTGATGCGCTCCATTATCTTTTCGACAATATATTTATAAGATTTGGCTCAAAATTATATAGACAAATTGTCGGTATTCCAATGGGTACTAATTGTGCTCCTCTTGTTGAAGATTTGTTTTGTTTTGTTATGAGAGAGACTTTATGTTGTCTCTATAAGCTGATATTATTGGAGCTTTTAACTCTACCTCCAGATATTTAGATGACTTACTTAATATTGATAATCCTTATTTTGAACAAATGGTAGGTCAGATATATCCCACTGAACTTCAATTAAATAAGGCGAATTCTTCTGATACTGAAGCTCCGTTTTTGGACTTGAACTTGTCAATAACAAATGGCATAGTTTCTTTTAAAATTCATGATAAACGGGATGATTTTAATTTTGAAATAGTAAATTTCCCATTTCTTGATGGAGATGTTCCTCGCTCTCCTTCCTATGGTGTATATATTTCTCAACTTATTCGTTATGCTAGAGTGTGCTCTAATGTTGATGACTTCAACAACAGAAACTTATTTTTAACTGCTAAATTATTAAAACAAGGTTATAGATTTCACAAAATTCGAAAAGCTTTTTCTAAATTCTACTACAGACACTCAGAGTTAATTGTTAAATACAGCATTGGGTTAAAAACCCTTCCGAAACAAGGCATATTAGAACCTATATTTCATGGTGATTTAGTCTATAAATTCAAACGAATTGTTGGAAAACCTAATTTTTGTGATCAATTCAAAAAGATAGTAAAACGTTATATAAGGGTAGGATATAATTTGGATATCTTGCGACAGTCTGCATGCCTAGTTTTAAACCAAATCACGGTTTATAGCTATGGTTTCCTCTTTAATTGCACGACGGTGGGTCGGGCCTCAGACTCTATGACGGCTCTGACGTAAAGATTTAATCGGTGAGTTGGTGCCTGATGCTTATCTGTTGTTGGACCCACCGTGGCTCAACTTGATGTTTTCTTTAGCTCTGACTATCTGTGAGTCATGAACCTTTTTCTTTGTTTCATCACAGAGTGTTAATTTGATTAGAGTGTTTTCCATGATGATACATTTAGTGGAGCAGGAAGTGACAATAATCATGCACATCCTGATACAAGCATGAAACTTGGTAGAAATGTTCATTAGCATGAGTTATTGTAATTTGTCTCGTTAGCCAATCAAAATTGGTTAATTTTCGAAATGGCGGCGCTAAAATCCAAGATGGCCGCCACAATCAACGTAAAACCGTGAAATGAAGATTTTACATCATACAAAGAAATAAAATAGCATCTAAAATGATATTATTGAATGAAATACATCATAAAAGTGTAAAGGGTAAAGGTGTTCTTGAAATTAGCAAATATTATTTGAGAATAAGAGTTAAATGGGGCCCAAATGGGGGAAAATTAAGCAAAATTGACTAAAATGCGGTGTTGCCATCAAACAATGGTAGAAATGCAACAAGATGTCAATTTGCTTGTCTGAGCTACACTCCTATTATAAACTATGAATTAGTTTTACCTATTATAATTATTGTAGGAAATATTTAATGGTCAGATAGTATATATGGGGGTCGTTAGGGTAAAATGCAAATAAATTGAATAAAATGATTTCGGTTCTTTTGAACTACCATATCTTCAAAGTAAAACATGATTTAAATACTGGGCAATGCATACTGTTTGGTATGATGTATTTTGTAATAATAATAAGGCCTAAAGGAATATAGTGTGGTTCCTGTTCCCCTACCTACCCTATCATAAACAATAAAATGACCTTTGGAAATAAAACTAAGACAGGCATATTGAAATTTTTGAAGTGGTTTTCTGTGTTAAACGTGACTCAATAAAAAAATCCTGAACTAACTACCATATTATAGGTTTTTGGTTTAAAATAGTGTAGTTACTTTATTAGGCCTTTTTATAATACATCAAAATTTGTTCACTCAGACTCCAAATGCACTATTTAATAGTCAGTAGAATAATATAGGTCGTCATGATGTTTTAATGTTATGTCTCACTTTAATGTTAGAGCCTACCTACCTACCCTATTTTTTGTGGCATGAAAAAGGAAACATACATGTATTTATTTAGGCCTATCATTAATGAGATAATAAAAAAGGGATAATAATAACGATACAAGTAATATTATATGATATATATGACGGTGATAAGAATAGAAAAGAACGTGGAAGCATAATTATAAGACGCTCTTAAGTCAATATTTGACTCCAAAACATACCCTGTGAATGGATTTGCTCCTTCGTTGCTTGTCCACTATAGTCTGTGCTCAATACGAGTAGGGTGACGAAACAGATTTGCAATAAGTAGTATGAAAGAAAAAACCCAATATTTGTCCAATGAGGAGAATAAATTACCATAATGTGACCAACTATGCAACTCTACTCGTATCGAGCACGGACTCTACCTGTTTCTAAGTCAACAGTAATATTTCACTGATATTGCAATTTGCAAACATGTACACTGCAAAGTTTAATAAATATACCAGGAAAGGCTAATGCCACTCTGTGTGCAAGCCATGCTCTTGTGACACTAGAGGCAATAATACATGACTTTCCAGACTCAGTTGGTGCTATACCTGGGTCTGATCAATTTGGAGGCAGCAAAGCAGATATGCCAGGCTATAATTGCAGTGCTCAATGTTTTGAGGCCTGGTATGCAGCCCATCTTACTACATGTATAACACAGTCGTCTAGATTATAAGTTACAATGACATATTTAAGGTACTGGAGTTTTTTTCTGACAGAGACAGGTTTCAAAGGAAGAATACCGTGATTACCAGTGCAGTGGGTTCATTCAAAGTATGCTTGAAGTATGCTGGCTTTACATTCACACACTCCTCTTGTGGAGATGAAAAATTCTTCTTGGCGAGAGTCCCTACTATAAATAGCACTTCCCATAATTAGGCCCCCTTGTTGACTTGTCAGGATAGTTCAAGTTGTAGGGCATCCGCTTCCGGAACTGGAGGTCATAGGTTGAAAACCCAGGTTAAGGCAGGAAGGCAGGCAGGTAGGCAGGCAGGGCTCTTCACCAGTACAGAATATGCATTTCGAGGGTCCTTAAATTATGAATCAAATGAGATCACCATTTATGGAAAAAGGAGAAGTTTATTTATCCTTTCTTCAAAAGAAGTTAAACACTATAGTGTATTCGTGATAATATTGATCATAATCATAGCGCCACGGCAGCTAGGTAACCACCCTATGCAACTGGAGCTTTATAATTCAGCTTTCAAAAACTCAAATCTTTCTATCTATGGATACATCTCAACCACCGAGGAGACGCCAGATGGGATTCGGTGAACCAAGTACTCTGAAGCACATTTTTGTTGTTGTTTTTAGTTAAGTAGTTATTTCAAAATGTTAGTTGTGTTAGTAGTTAGTGAGATAAGAAAATCCATCGCATGTCTTATTGTGCTCAGAACCAAGCAATGCAGCAATTGGTTCCTTTTTGAACCATTTTAGTGTGACATTGCTGTTTTTTTTCAACCTGCAACCTCCAGCTCTTGAAACAGACGCTCTACCACTTGAGCTATTGTGACCAGTCAGCAAGGGGAACTAATTGGAAGTGCTACTTATAGCAGGGCCTTGTGATCACCTGCTGGGAAAGGGCTGACCACTTGTCTCTCGTTTGTGATATTAAATTGTGTATTTGTCAATTTTCAATGTGGTATATTGGGTCAGGCGTGGTACTTGATTGTATTAATTGTTGATCGTTGCCCCTTTAATTACATTGTACCAAGCAATATGCATTGTCCAGTATTCTTTTTTATGATTTTACTTGAAAATATAGTAGTTTGACAAAGATCTAATTTTATTCAATTTATTCACGTTTCCTTTAAAGATCCCTGATTTATTTCATCTGAACATTAAATCTTACCTACATTAATTATAATAGGTATTTGTTTTGGTGTCAGATGTTTGGTGATGATTCGACTTATGTTTGTCCATTATACTTTAAGTTCTGCTTGTGCTGCTGAGTGGCCACCTATTGAGAAATAGCTGCCCACTAGAATGGTCATTTGTTCTCATTGTATTTTGGTCTATTTGTATTTTTTAATTATTATCATTTTGGTTTTAAGAGCGAGATGTGGCTTTTGGTTGCTCCAGTTCCTGTTAATTGCTTTTCTAGTACTTACATAATTCATATTTATAATGTGATTGTAGTGCAAACAAGCAAACGATATCTATTTGCATTTTTACCATTGTTAGACGACAACACTTCATTTTAGTCAGGTTTACTTACCCCCCCCCCCCACCACCACAACCACAACCACCATTTCCGTCCCTTTTAAAACTAATTCTTTAATAATCAGATAGGGCTGATTGAAGGTAACCAATATTATTTTATGATATATTTCATCCAATTATACCATTTTAGATGTTTTTTAATTGCTTTGTATCATGTAAAATCTTCATTTCCTGATCCGACTTTTTTGCGGCGGCCATCTTTGATTTTATTACCGCCATCTTGAAAATAGGCCAATTTCGATTGGCTAATGATAAATATTCAAATTACTCATGCTCATGAACATTTTTACCAAGTCTCATGCTTATATCTGCATGTGCCTTCTTTTAGTCACTTTCCACTCTGCTTAACATATGAATTTGGCAGCCATCTTGATATTTCCGTTAGCCATCTTGAAAATGGAAACATTTGCGGTGGCTAACGAGAAAATATTTTCAAGAAAGGTTTGAAGAACATAATCTGAAAGTCTCATGCTTGTATCCAGAAGTGCATGATCGTCTCAAAAAACAGACATTTCCCGCTCCACTAATTGTATTAGTTAGATGGCAACCATACGAGCTGAACATTTCTTGTACTTCAACAACAGCAGAATCTAGGGCGAAGATTTGGTACCAGTAAAATGCATTTAAGCCCCCCGGTGGCTTAGGCTGCTGTCTGTTCTAAGGCGGTGGTTCTGTTGTTGTTGACTTTTTGTTTATTGTTACTCCCATTGTGGGAGTCTGTAATTGTTCTATGTTTTGTTGTATGTTACTTTATGTCCATTCTGCTATTGCAATCATCTTGATGGGGAAGAGAGAGCTGATTGCTTTGCTTAATTTGTCTTCCTGGTGTCTCGTGGTGGTTGAGCGGCTCTTCCTCGCATTGCCACGGGGTTGTCTGCAGTTTGTGATTGTGGTATTTCCTGATCATACTCACTTACTATTTTTGGTTATGTTTTTTCTGGCCTGATTTTGTGATGTTATTGTTTATTTTTGCTCACAAATTGTGATGGTTTAGCGTTAGACCTGATTTTGTAATGTTATAGTTTGTTGTTGCTCACAAAGTGTGATGGTTTAGTGTTTGACCTTGTTTTGTGATGCTATTGTTTGTTGTTGCTCAGAAAGTGTATTGGTTTACTATGTTGACCTATTTTGGAAATGCTATTGTTTGTTAATGCTCGCAAAGTGTGATGGTTTAGTGTTCTGACTTTGTTTTGTGATGTTATTGTTTGTTGTTGTTCACAAAGTGTAATGGTTTAGTGTTTTGACCTTATTTTGTGATGTTATTGTTTGTTGTTGCTCACAAAGTATGATGGTTTAGTGTTTTGACTTTGTTTTGTGATGTTATTGTTTGTTGTTGCTCACAAAGTGTGATGGTTTAGTGTTTTGACCTTGTTTGTCCCTGATGTTTTTGTCGTTGCTCAGAAAATGTGATGGTTTAGTGTTTTGACATGATTTTATGATGTTATTATTTGTTGTTGCTCACCAAGTGAGATGGTTTAGTTTTTTTAACTGATCTGTGATGTTATTGTTTGTTGTTGCACGAAATTTGTAATGGTTGAGTGTTTGACCTGATTTTGTGATGTTATTGCTTGTTGTTGCTCACAATGTGTGATTGTTTAGTGTTTGACCTTGTTTTGTGATGTTATTGCTTATTGTTGCTCACAAAGTGTGATGGTTTAGTATTTTGACCTTGTTTTGTGATTTTGTTGTTTGTTGTTGTTCACACAGTGTGATAAGTTAGTATTTTGACCTTGTTTTGTGAGGCTATTGTTTGTTGTTGCTCACAAAGTGTAATGGTTTAGTGTTTTGACCTTGTTTTGTGATGTTATTGTTTGTTGTTGCTCACAAAGTGTGATGGTTAGTGTTTTGACCTTGCTTTGTGATGTTATTGTTTGTTGTTGCTCACAAAATTGAATGGTTTAGTGCTTTGACCTTGTTTTGTATTTTTTTTTGTTTGGTTGTGCTCACAAAGAATAATGGTTTTGTGTTTTGACTTTGTTTTGCGACGTTTTTTTTTTTTTGATGTTGCTCACAAAGTGTGACGGTTTAGTGTTTTGACCTTGTTTTGTGATGTTATTGTTTGTCACTGCTCACAAAGTGTAATGGTATAGTGGTTTGGCCTTGTTTTGTGATGTTATTGTTTGTTGTTGCGCACAGACCCTGACACAATAAAATGTGCATAACCACACGTGGTCACTAATACTCAGTTTCAAGTCTCTCTCTCTCTCTCTCTCTCTCTCTCTCTCTCTCTCTCTCTCTCTCTCTCTCTCTCTCTCTCAACATGGATGGTTGCTCTCCTGTATTACGTGTAAAAAGTTTTATATCGACTATATTATATGTATTATATGATTTTATGAAACTTACTGCACTGCCCAACGTCCTCATAAGCTCCGTACTTCTTCCACTATAGTTATATTGCTATAACGTTTACCTATCCGTATTTGTATGCTTATGCCGCTTATCCCGGACATCTCTAATTGTCTATCTACTTTTTTGTCTTTACAAAATATTTTGATGGGTCAATTTTGAGCCACATTTTGCCGCATTTACATTTCACACTATTTTTGTTTAATAACCCTTTACTTAGTATATATGACCATGGTGTGGTAATGCAGGCGATGTTTATTCAGGATGTCCCAAGCAACAGAGGAGTTATTGCCCTTTGGTTTTCAAAATGCCAATGTTTTTTTTCCTGTCATCAGCCATAAATTAGCGAGCAGCAGAAGGAATTTCATTAAACTATATAATACTGTGTATGTATGGCTATAATGTGATGGTGCGTGTGAAATTTCATGAAGATGTCATAAGGTGTAGAGAAGTTAATGCCCTTTGATCGCCTAAATATCAATTGATGTGTGCATTCAGAGCTTAAGCTTGGCAGCCGATGGATGTAATTTCATAAAACTTTTACTGGATATATATGGCAATGGTGTGATAATTCAAATTAAGTTTCGTCAGAATGTCTGAGGAAGTCGTCAGCAAGTTGTAGAGGATTTAATTCTCTTTGTTCGCCTTAATATTAATGTTGTTTGCTTTGATTCAGAACCATTACTTGGTAAGAAATAGATCTAATTCCATGAAAATTAACTAAACATGAGGTGGGACAATCCACTTGAATATTCATTAGCATGTCCTTAGATATACAGGAGTTATTGCCCTCTGATTGCCTTAATTTCATTGAAAAAACCTTTCATTTTTCATTTCCACCAGGGATCAACCTTTTTACCGCTTGTTTTGCTTCCTGTTTTTTCGGAGTTGAGGCATTATCTCCCTATATTAATTGTAGCCAGTGAAAGGTCAATGAAAGTTTTGACGTTTAATCTCGTTCATTGTCATGTGTTTTAGATGACCATGTTGTTTTGAGTAATATGTGATTTCCAACAATGTGGCATTTTGACAAGTGTAGACTCAACACAGTTTGTGCAGCCACCTTTTAAGATAAGCAACGCCAAGTAGCTTAACACTCATAGAATATGCAAGTGACTAGCGAAGGCTCTGATCAGACTGCGCGTATGCGCAGGCTGGTCTGAGGCTTTGCTTGTCGTACATACCACATTGTTGGAAGTCTCATGTCGCGGTTCATATATTTCACAAGTTCACTCGCATTTTATTGGAATTGGGCTAGTTAATCGTATTGTAGGGTCGACCGGAAATGGAAAGTAAGAATGATCAAATGCAATAAACGCACGTACGCACACACACGCACGCACGTGTAGAATGTTATGAAAAAGACAGCAGTCAGTGACCAAAACAGAATCACTTATTAAACTCTGTCTGTTTCAAATTTTGTCTTCGGTCTAAAATATTACAAGTGGAACTTTGAGTGACATACATATGTACCAGCATTATGCTTGTTTCAATGCACGATTCTTCAAACAAAACATCCATTCAATAAAAGCTGTAGCATGCCGTCATGAACAAATTTACAATCAAGAGAAATTCAAGCTTTTTGTCTCCGAGTTTGCTAAACACCAAAGTAAGTACATTTTCAGTCATGTCGGGACGTTATCCCGGGTAACTGTAAATTCGGAAGTTTCGCGAAAATAAAAGCTTTGCGAAATGGCGAAATCACCCTGTCGTTAATTTCTATAGCTAACCATGTCCAAATAGGGCTTTAAACGCTAATTGCGAAAATAAAATTCTCGTGGAAATTGCCGCATTTACAGTACTTAAACCAGTACTTAGGGGGTCAAACGTCTGCTCAAGGACACAACAAACTGCCTCCGCTGAGCCTCGAACCATAATGCATACACACACACACACATACGCACGCACATACGCACACGCGCGCGCGCACACATTGAACATGTCCATAGAAAAGACTGGTGTGTAAAAATGCATTTAAAGCCTATGACAAAGGTTTTGAGGTTTTATTTGGTCTAAATGTGAGTCTACTTAAATATTGTATAGTTGGTGCTTATGACATTTTTAATGAACATTTGTAAAATGATTAGCCAAATAAAAATGAGTGTATTTTGTGTAACGGGTCTGAAAATTGTAGGTAGGGTAGGCACACATATTTTATTTTTTTATTTTCACTTTTTTCTGAAAAAAAAATAATTATATGCAATCTGAAGGACATTTCACATTTCAAAATGCATAAAATTATATTTTTTCCAGAAAACCTGAAAAAAAATAGGTTTCACCAGTAAATTTAGGTAGGTTCGGGTTACCTTAAACACAGTTTTTTTTTATTTGGCATTATATGGGCCAGTAAACAACATTTTGCTATTTATTGCATCTGAATATTAAAAGGCCTCCTTTAAGCACACAGGATAATATACCCAGAGCAACTAGAGGTGTAGATTTTGGTCTGAGTCTTCATCTACATCCATACTTCGTGTACTTGAGCTGGATGAAGACCCAGATGAAATGCAGCATCATGCTGCATTTCATCAAGGTCTACACTGTTTAAAAAAGTAAAAAAATATCTACAGACAAATTAATACATTTTTCTTAATTATAACCTGACATCCCTTGCTATGTACAAGGGACTATCCCAGTGGTATTATATCAAATCAGAAGGAAGAATCCATAAGTATACAAAGGGTTAATTTCGTTCAGCATCTGTCCTGTAGATATTTGGGCCGCAACGTGAGAAAACCTGTCTTCGGGGTTTGCGAACAACGCAGGCGCAGACCAGCCTGCGAATCCGCGCAGTCTGATCAGCGCCTTTGTTATTCGCTGTTTGGAAAGCACAATACCTAAGCTTGCTACAAGCAAAATTTCGATTTTCTAGCTAGTCTCTTTAGCTGTGGAGACTGGTTTGAGTCTCACTTTGTCGGAAGACCCCGAAGACAGGTTTTCTCGCGACAAGGCCCATTTATTTAACAGAAAGTTTGTGTTTTTATGTCCCGAAAATAAAATAGAATCCCACTGTTTAATTTGGTTAAACATATTTTATTTTTATAGTATTCTTTGTACATACATGTATAGCAAGCATGTAAAGAGTATATTCAATACAATGCAAGCATACAAATGTGATTCAGAAGAAAGTCATTTGACTTATGTATATTCAGTACTGTACCAAAACAATTTATTGAACTCCAATTCATAACTTATTTATGGAAACTAACTAATCATTAAGCCCCAGTTACACATTCACAATGTTTGCCACGGTAGAGCTACGATTTACCCCGATTTATCAAATCGTGATGTATCGGCATGATTCTTAGTAGCACCGAGACATCGGCATCAAGCGTAGTAGTACCGTAGTGATACGTGAAGAATCTTGGTGATTCGGGAACCTCCACGACAGCGCTACGATGAGTTTAAACTTGTCTGGGTTGAGTGGCCTAAATTGTAGCTCTACCGTAGCGGAGTCGGAATTATTCCTAGTGATACCGTAGGTGTATTCGTGGGCGTTCGGGGTGGATCGTGGTGAATCAGGGTATCAACTGACACCACGATTCACACCCCGATTCATCCATATTCATCCGGAATCATCACGAGTAAAGTACGACTGCCCTACGATTATGCCGTGGCGATACAGTCATGACACACTACGAAGTGATGAATGATGGTAGTACTAGGCCAAGATTAAGTAGCATATTGCTGGATTTACAACACCAGGTATTGTTATGTAAATTTTCCCAAAATCCGTTGAGCTGCTATCGGCGGTAATAGCTGAGTGTTTATCGGGTCTCAATTTGATTTAACTTTTGGGGCGTCGGACACGACTAAGTCGTCTGCCTTTTGCGTCTCAAATAGAACTATGGCCCGACTTAACCGGGGAGTTGTGGTTCTTGATCACCTAAATAATCGATAAGTCAATTGTCCCCCTTACACCGTGGTCACTTTATCGCGAAATCGAGTATATCTGAGTTTAGGTGTCGATGGTATTCGTCTCGCATTGATGATATTGCTGTTCAGTATTGGTGCTGACGAATGAGGCCATAAAGGGTACCCAATTATACCATCTGAATATTTTACCAGAATTGTTGGATGTATTTTTCATTTATGTAACATAAAATGTGCTCATAAAATTTGTTTCAAATTGGAGTATGCATGCTCCACTAATTTAAACCAAGAAAAAAAGGTTTTTCGTCTTAAAGGAAAGCACGTTTGCCCACTATTCGAATGTTCTGAACTGAATCTTAAAACAGCACTTGAGTACTGCATTTCTTAATGTTCATAAAACACATGGGCCACGATGTGAGAACAACTGAACATTATGGGGGATTTGCAAACATCAAAGGCGCAGACCAGCCTGTGCATCCGCAGTGATTTAGAAATATATACAAAGCTACACCAAACATGGCAATCGGCGGCGGTACGGTCGGTTGGCCATGACTACTTTTTTGTCCGAAAAAGGTTTTAGCAGGGCCACTTTTTTGGCCGAATATGCTTGTTGGTCTGGTCATTTGTTTTCAGTTTCTTCTTGACTTAATGCTTATTTTTTAATTAATGATTGAAGCGTACTTATTTACCCCAGTGTGCCAAAGGCGGGCGTTATAAAAACAAGACTAAGAAAATGACACCTGTGTTAACGACAGCAATTATAATTAAAGGATTATCGTTTGGGGTGATCATGAAGCAGAACGTTCTTTAATCTGATTGTTCTTTTTATATCAGAACAAAACAGAATAATAAGGCATATCTCCATGGCCAATCCCGCGTCCAGTCCGTGAATGTGTGACCTGGGCATTATAAAGTAAGTCGACATATGCTGATTTGCTTCTCTCTCTCTCTCTCTCTCTCTCTCTCTCTCTCTCTCTCTCTCTCTCTCTCTGCCATGATGCCACTACATGTTGTATTATGTATATCCGCTCATATGTAACAAATTATGTTATCTGAGCTTGATCAATAAAGAAATGTTATGTTATGTTATGACAGAAGTAGCACCGTAGTAGCTCCGTCATGAATCGCAGTGGATTTGCAGATACACTGTAGGAACATCGTGAGACATTGTAGTGATTTATGAATTTTCTGTTTTTATCCATCCAGATGCATCCCGATTTTATAGTAAAGGTCACATCGGGACGAATCGTGGTGAATCGTAGCCAGAATCGTGAATGTGCAACTGGGGCATAATGGGGTTATTTCTGTGTATTTTAGGGATTTTTCTTACGATCAAATTACAGAATGGGCCCATCCATGGGTTCTAGCGATACTCAAACAGACAACTTTTAAGTACATGTACCCTTAAACGCATTGTTGTATTTATCATGCTAATGTCAAAACAATTCCCGCATCCCCGGGCGTGAGGGATCTATTTGTTCCAACATGTTTTGCAAATTCATAACGCATACGTGTTTACAATTGTCCTGCTCATCACATAAAAGATCATTTAGATCAGTGTTTGCCATGCTAGGTAGAGCATTAGACACAAGAGAATCGGTTTAACTGTTTAAAAAACATGTGCGTTCATACTAATACAACTGATTTCATGCTGTAGTTTGGCCCAGTCCACTACCAGAGAGCTGCATTCATGTATAAATTGTCGTTATATTGCAGCGCAAGTTGAATTGTTTTGTCTCAACCCCAACACATCAATGCGTATATCAAACAAACACACAAAACCAAACGTGTGAAAAAGCAATAAAGCTTTGTTATCTTTTGTAAACCAACTTTACAGTCGCGCACAAAAATGGAAGTCATCAAAGTAAATCTAAGGGCAAAAATATGTGTTTAACACTTTCACCATATAAATCCGCACTATAAAGAAAAGATTTAAGATATTAAGAGCAATAATTGTTGGCTACAACAATATAACACCCTTCCCTGAAAAAATAAAACATTTAAAAACAAAGAGGCCCCAGGGGGTCTGTGCCCCCTTGCTCTCTACAATAATGCACTGATCTCCCCAAATCCCTGATAAACTCAGCTCCCTGAAAGTATTTTACCTTTGCTCCACAGATCCCTAAAATTAATTCAGCTTCTCCCCAAATCCCCAAAAATATAAACCAAAAATGTATTTTTCTTTCCGTATAATCAAATTCACATGCTTTTAAATAAACTATGAAA
This sequence comes from Loripinus fragilis, assembly GCA_964019695.1. NCBI lineage: Eukaryota > Metazoa > Mollusca > Bivalvia > Lucinida > Lucinidae > Loripinus > Loripinus fragilis. The sequence goes on from OZ026530.1 coordinate 66,273,395, forward strand.
CTTTAAACACGCGCATGACTTGAAGTTCACTTAATATAATGCGATATACACGTAAAGACAGGGCTAAGCCCTAAAATAGTATTATACAGTACATGACGTATTCTTATTTTGATGAGCTCATCTTAACCCATTTAAGCCTAGCGCAAACGCGGCGTCTGATCTGGGTCTCCAGTGTTTGTTTACAGAATATCAATTGAAATTTGAATTAAAATGTTAAATACAACCGTAAAACCCTTATAACATTAATGGACTGGTCCGATTAATATGAAAAGGGAAATCCCATTCGGCATAAATAGGTTAATGAAATGCATGATATTACAACCACGCAACTACCAGGTCAGCAAAAAAGGTAGTTCATGAAATCAAATTTGGAGATATAGCTGTCATCCGAATACAAACAATTTGTGGTATAGTGACAGGTATTATCATTAGGAGATAACTGTATTCAAAATTTTCATTTGAAGAGGTATATCGTCAGATATACGGTCGGAAATTTAGATTTCCGAACGTATATATATCCGACGATATACCTCCCCAAATGAAAAATTTGAATATGGTTATCCCCATTCTAATGTATTTCTGTAGTTTCGTTTCAAAATGGAGCGTTGCAAGCCGCATAAAGCCGCAAGTCATCGAACGAAATGTGACGTAATTGATGACGTTAAACTATTTACGACCGTATATCACAGGATATACTGTCGCAAATGTTTGACGTTATCCAATCAGACGTCGCGTTACAAAAGCAAGTGCATTAGAATACGGATTGGCAGTTTGAGATGTTTAAAAGGGGCAAAGATAATGGACATGATGCTGGGTTTAAGTGAAATGTCAATATAGTTTTCTTTATTTCCAGTAACATACGAGGCAATTCCAATGTGCACATACAACATATGTCTTTCCAATAATTAAGTGCATCACCATAAGATTTTCTTAACACATTTTATCATATGACGTCGCGTCTGGGAGTGAAATAACGCCATGCAATAAAATCGATAAACCACTAGTGGTTTATAGATTTACGGGAAACGCTATGACGTCCATAACAACGTTGCACATAATGACAAAAGTATAACGTTTTTATGCCAGAAATGAGATTTCAAAATATTTGTCATATGATAAATAGAATATAACATTCGTGCTCATGTATTATTGAATTTATTAAACTCGTTGCGAAAAAGAGATAAAATGCTCGACAAGCCTCGCATTTTATCTCTTTTCCCCAACTCATTTAACTACAATAAGTAATTTAAAAGATTTAATGGATTTCTGATCAAATATGATTACTTTATATCAAGAGGATATCACATTTACGTCTGATAAAAGGCCTCAGACGCCAGTGTGATTTCATATCGATTTTCTTTTATACAGTGAAATAGAATGGGTCCATCATCGCATGGCGTTATAGGCTAACGCTATCCTATCGACACGGTTTCCAGAGGGGTTTTTTCCAAGAAGAGTTTTTTTTTATCTCTGGACTTTTCCCGGGTGGCGACGTCATAAGCTGGAAATGTGTTTCTTACAGTACACTCATATATGTACGATCAAAAATTGAGTCATTGTACAACTACTTATAGCAGAGAAAACGTTAATTCACACGTCTTATAAACCTGTATCTTCGACTGCTTATTACGCGACTCGACTGGTATTGCAAAATTGAGTTTCTTCTTGATTTATAGTCAGTTAAGTTAAGACACGCGGTTTATGTTGTACAACAGGGCGAATTTGATCTATTCAAAAGTAATGCCGGTATTGTATGATTTTATTAACCTGGCACATGTGCTTAATTTCACGTTTAATGCACAAGATATTTTACCTTCAGTCGACTTCCGTTAATTACCGTAAGTTTTACAGGAATTTAGCAAGTACTAATGCAGATAATGAAACGTTTGGTACCGTCCTACTGACTAGTCAAGTGGTTATGTTACAGAGTCTACAACCAAAAGGTCTTAAATTCGAGTCCACGTGTGTCCGTATTTTTATTGTTTTGTTTTTTACCTTTATTCGATTCGTTTAAGTTCATTTATTATAGCTGTACCACGACCTCTGAGTAATGTCCTTTCGATCATTATATTTCAAAAAGTTGATGCGTAACTCATAAAACGAGCCAGTCTGTCTTGGACATCTACGTGAATCTCTGAAGATATTTCAGACAGACTGGCTTATTTTACGCGTTACGCACCAACAATTTGAAATAAAATGATCCAAATATCATTACTCAGAGGTCGCGGTACATATATAATCTGTTAAAACTACGATTATGGACAAATTTTAAAATTTCTTCTTGTTTTGCACATGATATTCTCAATCATTCGTAAGCAGTCATATTGGCGTATCGGTTAAAATATGTACCTGGCAACTTCCTGTATTGCTATACCCTCATGTTATAAAGGTGGGTGAGGTAAATCAACCCCGCGTAGAAAAAACCAATAGCAATCGGGTCTGCAGAATTTTCATTTGCAGTGATTCCAACACCGGTAAAGAGGCACAAATTCAGTTTCAATGTGTTTTCTAAATATAGTAACGCTCCATGACGTCATTTATGTACCAAATATGGGATATTAGAACCCCATAGGCTATTTAATTTAACCGATTCTAATAAAACAAAAGTATTAACTTTGTTTTGGGATGAAATTTACCATAACACTTCCATCTACCATATAATCAAGAAAAATTGTAATAGTACGTTACAGCTAACATACTAAGCCACATTCAAAAGCCCGTATCCAACTTCCACTTGTGTCAACTTTTTACAATAAACGTGTTTATGCCTTCTGTACAAATTTGCTGAGGTTCCAAATAAGTCTTCCATGTCCAATAATTGCTGGGGATCTGCTATAGTGGTTATATAATATTGTAGCACTTAGTGTCCTTTATCTGCAGCCATTTTTTTAGAAGCTGTGTACGGCTATGGACCCATTTTCATGCAATTGTTACTAACGTTCTGTCAGAGACTAAGCCAATTAATGACATATTTCTACCATATTTCCAGTGTCCGATATATAGGTATGTCTTTGCCTCTTGGAAGACATTAAGTTAATAGTCAGGGGCGATCGGGACTCCCGTGCGAATTTGATGCCGATTTATGGTGACCTATACCAAATCAAACTTTAGGGGATAACTAATGAAAATCACCTGGTCACCCATCTGGGTTTCATGTCAAGACGTCATTATGACGTCATCAAAATAACGGATATTGTTTCAGTGCAATTTAAACGGTATGTCCATTGTAGTCTATGGCGATCAGGACTTTCTTGCAATTTGTTTGCCATTTTCAGTCGAAATGCACCAAATCTAATCTTAGGAGGTTAATAATTAAAATTAACATGTCGCCCATAGTGTTTTCGCATCAGAACAAAAAGATGACGTCATTGAAATGACGCCTAATATGTAAATACCACATATATATGCGTTTTGTCCATTTCCAACGCATGGAAATATTCCTTTAATAAACAAGCAGCCTTATCATGACTGAATGCAAACTCTTTTAAATCGTAACATACAAAATATATTCAGATAGTGTGAAGTCAGTTCGAGGGTGGGACGTAAATGCCGTCACGATTTACGAATAAAAAGACAGTGGAGTGAATGGAAGACACGATAATGAACGGTGTAAATATAATCTCTTATGCTTATATATATATAGCACAGTATGTAAACTGAAATAAACATCCTGTACCCGTTCCTCCTAGCTCACGCCTTATACATTATGAATTACAGCACTCGTGCGTAACCAGTTGTCGGAAATCGTGATGTGAGAGTTGTTGGTACAGTTGTAATTGCGAGGGCCCACCTATTAAAATTCATTTTTCCATAGATCTAAATAACTGTTACAGTTACAACCATGTAATCATGTATACATGTGATTGCCAATTCCACTAAAACCGTGCAATCTGGCATTTAAGCTCGTTTTCGACACAGAGGGGCTCTGATTTTGAGCAAGTCGTTTTTTAACAAAGCAAAATGCAAAGGAGGAAACCGTTAAAATCATGGAATAAAACGGAATAGAATAGATAAAATGGCTTTTCTTACCTTGTTCGAATGTGTATTGTCTGTATCGCTAACAATATAAATTGAAACCTGTACATGTACCTAAATACGCGCATTTTCCGACTACTGGTTACGCACGAGTGCTGTTATTCATGTTTATAAGGCGTGAGCTAGCGGAGGAACGGTACAGGATGTTTATTTCAGTTTACATACTGTGTATAGATGTACCACGACCTCTGACCAATGACCTTTGGGTCTTTCTATTTCAAACGATTGATGCAGAATACGTAAAATGAGCCAGTCCGGGTAGAACATATGTGTATGTCAAAGCTTTTATAGTAAATGTAAATAAATGCCCGAAAACCTTTTTTTCTAGTACAACATATCAATATTGTAAATAGAGTCACGCTCAAAAGCTTTTGGCTTATCTGTAGCTGCTTATCCTACACTCAAAGAAAAGATAGTAGTAACGATCATTTGCATACACTATGAACCAAATTCATTATAGTCCGATTTTGACCCCTGAATGATCAAACGTTAGAAGAGTCTACTTAGTAGTAAGTTCATGATATGGAAATAAGGATAAACCCTCTACCAGTTACCCACTGTACTTCGATAGCACGGCCAATAGAAAACTGTTACAATCTGATTTATCTTTCGCATGCTTATAGTTAGAATCGTCTTCAAAGGTCAAAATCGGACAAAAAGACATTCTAGTTGATACGGCTAAAGAAATGTCTGAATCCAGATGAAAATAGTTGTTCAAAAGTCATAAGCATATTGACCACTGGCAATATTTTACATGAGTCCTCTTCTGCTCCACGGCAACATAAATCAGTACAATATAAATGGTTTACTTTGTACTTACACCGAGATGTTTCGCATACAGACATGCTGCAACTACATTTTATCAGCTGCAGAGGGGTTTCGGGGGCAGGAGGCAACATGCGCGGATCCAGGGATTTTTGTCAGTCTTATTTAGTCCTCATTTTATTTTACAGTTTACAGAGGGGGTCCAATGGTTTTATTGCTGAGAATACTATACTTATACTTTACCAAGGATCCAGAGGGGGTCCATTATTTTCCAGGTGGTGGGGGGGGGGGGGTTTCAAACTTTTTCCAGGGGGGGGTCCAAATGCTAATTTCTTTAGAAACCCATGTACGTATTTGTTATTTTCCAGGGGGGTGTCCGGAACCCCTATTCCCCTCTGGATCCGCACATGGACAATGTCATCATAACGGGACAATATTTATCACAGTCCCGCTTCTAACCATAATTGTCAGGCATTGATTTGTCAGGATTAATGACAGATGAGGTTTTCCAAATGATGCACTGGTACTGCGCACGTTTGACACCTTCGAGAAACACAGCTCTTGGAAGTGGTAGTTTATGCAATTCAGCTTTCCCCCCCCCCAAATATCCACTACGTCAACGCAGTGAGTTGAACGATATCGGTGACTGGCTAATACAAAGTAAAAAAGACGACAAAGATCGGGAATCGATACAATCAAGTACCACACCTGACCCAGGATACCAATTGGAAAGTAACAAACTCACAGTTAGACATCACAGACGAGAGCTAAGAAGTCAGGACAATTTACAAATATATTACTCTAGTGCATCCGCCACAGTGCTTTGTAAGGGCACTGAGCCGAGGTAGAAGAATGCATCGTGGATAGAGTCTAGCCAAAATTACCACTTTTAAATTATAATTAAGTTCATGTAACGCACATAATACAACATGTAGCCTTAATCAGCTGTCATATATAGTAAAGTCATCTAGTAATTTGCAGACTATTAGAATGTTCATTGGTTAGCTAGTTTTAAAGTCTTTTTTCTGTAGCTCAAACTTTCAATGTTCTTATTCTCAAATTGATCAAGTAACATATGTAACAAGCTGTTACAGGCTAACACCCATGCTTACAGTGCGCAAACATCTCCTATTCGATGCACCTTAAATTGGTACATACGATAAAGTATATATAAAAGATTTCGGGATGGAGCAGGTCAATACTCAGCTTGAAGTCAAAATCTTGTTTGATGATTATTCTGGTTTTTTATGAGATGAGGAGGACAATTATTTTACCAGAGAAGCAGAAATAATAATCGATATTGTATATGACTTGGATAAGGATTGGTTTAGAATATTTACATTAAAAAGGGACATCTACTAAATTGTACTATTTAAATGTGAAACGATTATTTTCTATGTTCCTCTAGGATGTATCTTTATGTTAGAATTATTCATATTAGGAAATATTGAAAACAAATATTCATAACATCTGTAACAAAGGTACAGGGGCTTAATAATCATCAAGACCTAAGACTTGGGCACCAGAGGCTGGAGACTTTAGCTAGGAAAACATGCGAAATATATTCATTTTATCCTGAAATATCATCCTTTACATCAAGTCAATGTCCTTGCTCAATAATTATGTCATGTAACATATGTTACAACCTTTAAAAAGTGCTTCAATCTTGTTGTTTACCTGCAAATTCTATAATTTAAATAATATTAGCAAGACAATATATGCAAATTATCCAACAGCAGCAAATGTTTTCATATATTTTTGCTTAAATGATGCCTACCAAATTCGGCTCCTTAAAATTGGGTATAGCCTTTGGGTTGTTGAATTGCACTTATAAGACACTATATTTAAAGTATAAAAGCAAACTTTGGATTTTCTCTAACCAAAATGAATTTGTTAGTACAAAATAATCAAAACATTTTGGAAAATGCACATATCAGCTAAAAAGTAAATGAAATTGGTCACAAGTTTCAAGGGTAATCTAATTAAAGTAACGTACATAACACAACAGGAAGCTGTAATTTTGCTTAAAAAGAATTTATATGTAGCTAAAGTTGTCAATATGCAGACCATATGAGTAATTTAAATAATTAGCAATCTTTCTGTAGCTCAAACTTTTAATTTTATTTTTTTTCTAAATTTAATATGGTAACATATGTAACAGGCTTTTAGAGACTAACGCCCCGGGAACATAGTGCAAACATCTATTAAAAGACGCAGCTTGGAATCCTCTTTTAGATAGGATAAGCTTGCAAAATTCCCCAGGGGGAGTAATAACATAGCCATCAGTCTAAAGGTGGCCCGATAAGCTGGGTATTTATAGGAAATCTACGGTATTTTTCATGCAAAATATAGTTATCAATAAATAATTCATTGTCAAAGTCAGGTAAAGCATTGATGTTACCATCATATGACTAAAATAATTGATGTTATGTTAAAAAAAAGCGTTCGTGTTGGATAAATATGACCATACCAACACAAACTAAAGCTTTAAACAACGGGCAGTTTCTTATTATGGTCGCCATATTTATGACGTCATAACTAGCCTCAGACGCGGATTTGAGATGGGTGACCACCTTTAAATTAAAGGTAAGACTCCACTGAAGGTTTTGATATAGGTCACCATAAATCGGCACACAATTCGCACGGGACCTATTTTTTGTCCCTAAGGGCCCTGACTATAATGTATTTTGAAATTATTTTAGGTTACATTTATAGATAAAACCTCAATCTTTCCAAATATATACACGAGGATGCATTTACTTTTGCTGCTTGCATTAAATCTACCACTCTACGAACATAAAAATCGTCCCTCGTACTGCCGCATTAATAAGAAACTCGAAAAATCAACTTTATGTGCACCTGAATACCTTATTTTCTCTTCAGCATTTCCATATATGTGAAAATGCTGCAGTATTTTTGACAAAATTTTCAACATAATGTGGTTGCTGTGTTTTTTTCTGCAATTAGATGGAAATTTGGCATATTTCTGGTTGTTGTCAACGGGGGAGTATAACTGTTGGTAGAATGGACATAAACTGACCCAGTTTATTAATAATAGGCAACGGTTGACAAAATAGTTCGATGTCGTTTCAGGTTAGTAATCGCCGTGAAGAGTATCGTGCATATAAAGTTACAACTGTGAAAATGACTAGATTTACGTTTTCAGTTTATATCACCTCGAGCATTCAATACTCGTGAAGCATTTGAAGCAGTATTTTGACAAACAATATTCGATGGCATTAAGGCTAATTTTTGCTCTATTAATTATGATCGTAGAATTTGGGCTTTTTTTATTCCACTTTGTTGTACTTGAGTGCTACCTTTGAAAAAAATGTATGTTAACAGCTCCAATCAACTGATTACAGACACATGAATGGTTGACTATAAACAAAATAGTTGATAATGTGTAGGCTGCTGACCGCTGTAAACGTTGTATTATAAAACTGGCAATAATTATAGCCCAAAGTTCTGTTTTAGTACAAAATGTTCATACAAACATAGCAAATAGTATTTAATCGGATCAAACTGATCATTATGAATCAGTTGAAACTGAGTCTAGGCTGATTAAGTCGAGGCTATAAATTGAATGGCAGTGCTTAAAAACTTTAAATGACTTGTACAAAGCAATCGCGCTTTTAAAATGTGTGATGCTTTTGACACTTATCTGTAGAAATTTAAATACTGATATTTAGGCCGTCGCATGGCTGTTACACCTCTTAAATTCCCCCCGCTTTTCAGAAAGACTAAAAATGTCAAAATTCCCAAGAGATCAGGGCTCAGGGCAGTGGTAGTAGATTCTTCTTGCAATTTTCTGCTGATACTACAGAATATTTTTAATCCAGATTTGATTTAATGGAAAAATGAAAGTAATAAAATAATATTCCAGAATTTCGCGTTTCTTATTACTGTGGCAGGACTATAGTGCACTAACCGTGAAATTATTCACCTGTGTCATGTTAATAAAATCATAGAATATATCGGTGTGTAAATTGAAAAATGCATTGTTCAACACAAAAGGACTGGAAAACTTGTTGAGGGTATTAAAAGAAATATACATAAAAGTCCGCACACTACTGGGTCATTCAGAAAAGCACACTTTTACTAAAGTGGGGTAAGTTTAAGGATCATCATATGTCGTCGCGCGTCTGGTCAATAAACCACTAGTGGTTTACATATTTTCGAGAAAAGCAATGGAAAAACGCTTTTAAGGTCAAGCATATGGCAAAATACTAACGTTTTTCACGCCAAAAATTTGTTTTCAAATAATTTTAAAGTGTTTGTTTGTTTGTTTGATTTGATTCTTTACGTCCCATCAACAATCTTTCAGTTATGTAGGGACGGGTCTTCCTAGGTTGAACCAATACAAAGCTATGATAAATGTTTCTTGCTAAAAGACCTCAAGGCAGTGACGCCGGTGAGGCTCAAACCCGCGGCCCCTCGGACTCGAGTCAGCACTTTATCGCTGAGCCACTGCGTTCCCGTCCCCAAAACTAGTAAGTGAGTATGCTCAGGAAATGCCACAATCACAGACCGCAGAAAACCTAATGGCACCGCGAGGAAGAGCCACCCAACAACCACGAGACACCAGGAAGACAAATTATGCAAATTCACCAGCTCTCTCTTCCCAATCAAGGTGATTGCAATACTTGAATGGACATAACATAACGTACAATAAAACATAGAACAACTAGACTTCAGTCGATGGTACACCATCGCAAATATCCGCCTTTGAGCTAACCAAAGCATCTGCAAAGTTTGAAGTTGCTACGCCCAACCGTTTAGGGGAAGATGCATTTACAAAAATGTACTTTATTAACTTTTAACCTTGACCTTAGGTCAAGAAAAAACACGAAACGTTGTCTAGTATTCTCTACAACATATGACCTATGCACCTGTAAAGTTTGAAGCTGCTATGTCCAACAGTTTAAGAGGAAATGTATATACAAGAAATATTTGATTTGACCTTGACCTTGAGGTCAAGGTCACATAAAGCATTTCCCTCTACATCATGTGAACTATGTAACAGCAAAGTTTGAAGTTGCTACTGCCAATGGTTAATGAGATGCATTACAAAGAAAAATACATTATTTGACCTTGACCCACAGGTCAAGGGGGCCAAGGTCACACAAAATGTTGACCAGTACCCTCGACTTCATGTGACCTATGCATCAGCAAAGTTTGATGTTGCTACATCCCATGGTTAAGGAAAAGATGCATTTACAAGAAAATACATTATTTTACCTTGACGTTGGGGTCAAGGTCACATAAAATGTTGCCCAGTACCCTCTACATCATGTGACGTATGCACCAGCATAGCTTGATATTGCTACACCCCACAGTTGAGGAGACGATGCATTTACAAGAAAAAACATTAAATGACTTGACCTTCAGGCCAAGGTCACACGAAATGTTGCCCAGTGCCCTCTATATCATGTGATCTATGCACCTACAGAGTTTGAAGTTACTACGTCAAATGTTTTAGGAGGAGAATCTTTAACAAGAAAATTCAATATTTGACCTTTGACATTGACCTTGGCGTCAAGGTCACATGAAATCTTGCCAAGTACTCTCTACATCATGTGACCTATACAGCTACAATGTTTAAAGTTGCTACGTCAAAAGGTTTAGGAGGAGATGCAATTACAAGAAAATTCAATATTTGACCTTGACCTTGGGGCCAAGGTCACACGAAATGTTGCCCAGAACCCTCTATATTATGTGATCTATTCAGCTACAAAGTCTAAAGTTGCTACGTCTAACCGTTTAGGAGGAGATACATTTACAAGAAAATACATCATTTGATCTTTGACCTTGACCTTGGGGGTCAAGGTCACACAAAATGTTGCCCAGTACCCTCATCATCATGTGACCTATTCAGATACAAAGTTTGAAGGTGCTTCGTCAAAAGATTTAGGAGGAGATGCATTTACAAGAAAATTCAATATTTGACCTTTGACCTTGACCTTGGGGTTAAGGTCACAGGAAATGTTGTCCAGTACCCTCTACATCATGTGACCTATTCAGCTACAAAGATTGAAGTTGCTACGTCCAAAGGTTTAGGAGGAGATGCATTTACAAGAAAATTCAATATTTGACCTTGACCTTGTGGTCAAGGTCACACAAAATGTTGCCCAGTACCCTCTACATCATGTGACCTATTCAGCTACAAAGTTTTAAGTTGCCACGTCGAACCGTTTAGGAGGAGATACATTTACAAGAAAAAACATTATTTGACCTTTGACCTTGACTTTGGGGTTAAGGTCACACGAAATGTTGCCCAGTTCTCTCTACATCATGTGACCTATTCACCTATAAAGTTTGAAGTTGTTACCTCTATTGGTTTAGGAGGAGATACATTTACAAGAAACGTGAAGGACGGACAGACGGTCGGACGGACGACGGATCGACCTTGACACGAAATTAATATTAATATACCCTTTTTTCCAAAGAAAAAAGAGGGTATAATTACAGACTCCCATAATTGGAGTAACAATAAACAAAAAGTAAACAACAACAGAGCCACCGAGGGGGGGGGGCTTAAAGGTATTTTACTGGTACCAAATCTTCGCCCTAGATTCTGCTGTTGTTGAAGTACAAGAAATGTTCAGCTCGCATGGAGGCCTTCTAACTAATGCAATGTATCAACATGGAGAAACACTCTAATCAAATTAACACACCATGATGAACCAAAGAAAAGGTCTCATGACTCACAGATAGTCAGAGCTAAAGAAAACCTAAAGTTGAGCCACGGTGGGTCCAGCTACAGATAAGCATCAGGCACCAACCACAGATTAAAGCTTTACGTCGTTTAAGAAATCAATAAAACATTAAGCACTTACGTAAGATCTGTATCACCCGTTATCTTAAACGCTCCCGTTAGTGTAAACGTTGACAATAACGGGAGATATCGCTTCCGTTACTGTAAGCAGGGACAAGTTTACACTACGCGGCGATAATGCAGATCCAAAAAACTGTATCCACCGTTAATGTCAACATTATGAAAAAGACGAAACTTCAAGAGATGACCATTTATCGCAGAAATATGAGCAGCCATGACAAACCAACTTTGTGACATTGACTACTGGTTTAAGATTTTTTGAAGTTTCAATGATTTTGCCTAATATCTTGATATTTATTTGGACCATGAATAGTAAGTCAAGTAAGAAAAAAATGGCAAAGATCAGGAATCAAAACAATCAAGTACCGCAACTGATCCAGGATACCACATGGGAAAGTGACAAATTAGACATCACAAACAAGAGCCAAGAGGTCAGCCCTTTCCCAGCAGGTGACCATAATGCAGCAATGAACAGACACATAATGATGACAAAAAACAAGACATAAATAACACATATGATCCACAAAAGAAGTACCGCCTTGGAACAGTCAGTAAAAGAATTTTACTGGATGGCTAAAACCAGTAATTCTGATGTGGACCAGGACACATCATACTTTTGGATTATGCGTCAGTAAAACCCTAGACATGACCCCTAAGTAGTAAAACACAGATCGTTAAGCGCGCAAGTTACATCGAAAACGTTGTTACAATCGAGCTACGTTGTCATACGACGATTGCACTCGCTTGATTGTCAACGTTTACACTAACGGTTGAAAATGAAACCGTTATTGTAAAAGGCCTGGTAAGTAACGATTACACTAATGGGAGCGTTGAAACTAACGAGTGTTAACACAAAGCGTTGCTACTGCAACCGTTACTGTCAACAGGCTTACCACAGCCCAGTAATAGTTTTACTTAAATTTACGCGGCCGATAACTAAATCATTCAAGAGAAGGGTCTGGTACTATAAACTAGCAGACTTTGAAAAATACAGACTCGAACTTTCTGAACGCAATATCCACGAAAAAACACAATTTACTAGACATTACGGAAGCTATTATGCAGGTAGCAGACAAATCCATATCAATACAATAACAGTCATAATACAGTGAAAATAAGGTCTCTATAAAATTACAGTAAAGAAACGTTCCAGGCGAATTTGCTAGATGTCGACTGGAGTTCAGTTATATGTTCAGATAATGTTATCCAAGCTTGGGAAAATTTCAAATCTATTTTTATGTCTGCTATTGATAATATTGCCCCTATGAAAGAAGTACGTATCAGGCAAAGAACACAACCATGGATAACAAATGAAATTTTACAATGTATAAAGGACAGAGACAAAGCTTTTAGAGTATACAAGAAACATTCATCAGATGATAATTTTTCTAATTTTAAAGAATTAAGAAATAAAACACAGACCATGATATACACTGCAAAACGAGATTATTTTAAAGAAAATGTTGAAAATGAAAACACTGATTCAAAGTCCCTATGGATTGCTCTTAAGGAGCTTGGTATTCCTTCCAAAAAAGTAATATTGCATCAAGTTCAATTGGTCTGAAAATTGATGATAAAGTCAGCTTTGATAGACGCACTATTGCAGAAAAAATTAACAGTTTTTTATACAACAGTTGCGTCTAAGCTTGTTCAGAAATTTTATGCAGATTAGAAATAAATGAATTCCCCAAAATCACACAGCAATATTCAAAGTGAGGCTTAATATAAGCATTGTAAAATAACACTCTGTGTTATAAAGAAAGGTATAATTTTATCTGAAACAAAAGCCAAAGGTATGACGATATCTTTTTTGAAACGTGTTGAAAATGATTTGTCTATGTTAAGTTATCATCTTTATGGACCGGCGAAGAATATTTGAGCGGATTGAGAGGACAAATGAGCGGAAAAAACGGACGTTTGAGCGACAAAAAAGTGGACATTTGAACAAAATGAAAAATCACCCTTTTCAGCGGATAACCTGTATACCTGTGAATTGATGCCCCTTCCAGGACAACGATTGCTCAGTTCATTTATGAGTCATCCTTTTCCTGTTGCCCTGTAAATCATTAGGCTGTAACCTTCTTCACCAACAGCCTGGATTTCGCTTCGTATGCTTTTCGACGGCCTTACACATTGTGTCTTCTGCTGCCTTCTTCTTGGCTCTATATCTGATGTGATGCCTCTCTGTTTTTTGCTCATCCTGTGGGCGTGAATGCTCATTTTTCTGTGAAATAACAGGCGAGCATTCAGCGTCTGTTCTTATTCAAGCTTTGCAAGGAGATTTGGATATGGCGCATCGCCAGGAAATATCGCCTGTTTTCAGAGTAGCAAGTAGCCTCAGTTTACAGTTATATTGCACCTACCACAGATCACTGCATATGCGCGTGGCAGTGAATAGTCATACTTCACATGTTTATAAGAAAAATAAAATTTCCTCATTACTATGCATCTTTGAAACTACTGTATAGGTGAACACTATTTACCTTTGCAATTTAACAGTACGGTGGCCCACCTGTAATTTCTTTTTCCGCTCAATGGTCCACTTAAAAACCGCTCAAATGTCCACTAGGGGGTTCCAATTTTTCCGCTCAAATGTCCTGCACCCATATGGGCACCTAACACCTTTTCACAGCTTGTTAATTGCAAATTAAAATTATCATACACAATTGCCAACTTCCTATCTATTGTTTAGTGCCAATAAAACAAATTATATTGTATCTTTCAGGTAGTTCCTGTTTTCTTCCCACAACCTTTAGAACCGATACTGCAAAGATGGCTGTGACTAGAAAGAAACTGTTATTTGGGCTTATAATATTTGGCATATTATCATGTATCATTTTAATCCTTAAAACTACCAGTTTCGTACAGACTGAAAATTTCAAGAGCACAGGAATATCTATTTCAAGTCTATATAAAGCATCGAAAGAATTAATATTGAATAAGGAAACAGGAAAAACAGAGAATAATAAGGGCGGTGAACTGCTAACAACGGTTGAGGATGATTCTTCACTTTTAGGAGACTATAGGAAATATCCATGTGTTCCAGGGATAGACCCATTTCCGCAATCCATTTGGGCAAAAGCTGGAAGGTGCGTGCGTATGTTCAATGACACACTCAACCAGATGGAAGCTGACACTAAATGTGTGTCTCTTAGAACTAGAAAGGGAACAACTCCTGTTTGTATATACGATGCTGTAGAGGACCATTTCATTTCGAAGTCTTTCCTAACATCAGGCGGGTGGGAAACTGGTTTGGTAAATGTTATTATGAATCTCCTTGAAGCTCATAAAGACGCAGAATTTTTAGATTTAGGATGTAATATTGGTGCGTATACTCTTTCTGCAGCAAAATTAGGATTTCAGACTACGGCTGTTGATGCGGTACTGGAAAATGTACAAAAGCTGTATAAGTCTGTAGTTCTCGGCAAACTCCAAGATAAAGTGACAATCATTTGGAATGCCATATCGGATGATTATTCTAAAGTTGGACTGACTAAATACAAAGGCAATGTAGGTGGTACTGCTATACGTAATCTAACGATGAATGAAGGAAAGATAACTAATTCGAGTATTACACAGACTATAAAGTTAGATGATCTAACACCTTTGTTCAAAGGCAAGCGTTTGGTGATCAAAATGGACATTGAAACGCAAGAATATAATGCATTAAAGGGAGCAGATTCGTTCTTTGAATCAGTTGATGTGCTTGCAATTCAGATGGAAATAAATGCACACAAAAATGTCCCAACTGGGCCAAAGATTATTGAGTATCTAGGGGCCAGAAACTACAAACCATTTGGTGACACCAAGAAACAAAAAATTCTAGATCCTGGGAATATGAAAACCTGGCCTGGTGATGTATATTTTATGAAAGACTAGCATTTATATAGAGGATATTACATGACTGTCCATGCAGTATTGGATTTATGAAACGATTAAGGTAAAACTGGATCCATGAAAAGATAACTCAGCGTGTTTTTTATAAAAGTAAGAGTTATCTTTATTTATTGTCATAAGGGCATTTTCGGGTATTGTCAACGCGCACCATTCCTGCGGCGGGAAACGGGGAAAGTTGTCTAAGTCCCGCTTTTCGACAATTTACAAATTCACATTATTACAGTTTTAGATAGGCTTACGTCATATGGATATTTCAGCATTTTCAGGACAAATAAAGTAACTAAAATGTGCCCGAAATCTATTGACACGTTATTATAAACAAGTCCACTGCTTTTAAAATGCCGCCAATGGGTTAGGCTTGGAAAATATATTGTATTTGTTTGTGGCATAACAGTTCTTTTGTAATATATGTATGTAGAACTTTAAGTCAGTATGACAAAAGTGTTCGAAAAAAGCTTACAATATATTGATACATATTGCATTATCGAGCGGTTAAAATTTGACGAAAATTTAGGCGGACCCTCGCATGTAGGGCATTTGGAAGTTTAAATTTTGAATAATGTCTAGAGCAGACTCAATCTCGCAGTCTTGAAATGCCAATTCAGGCTGCATAATGCATTCACTGCAACATATGAAGAACTAAGTTTCTAGCCTGGAAGAGGTAATGAAGGAAGATTAAGCTAGTTAATTTTGCAGAATTTGAAATGTTAAACTGTGTAAGAGTTTTCTTTTTTAATTTGAGGAACATCACCATTGGCATCCAGCGGCCTTGTGTATCATGTCTTTATCCTATTCTATGTTAACCAGTTCACTTTGAGACTATGGCCAAGAAAAAAAGATAATATATTTTAATTCCAAATACATGTACATGTAATTTAGTCAAGTTCTCATTAAAACCATGTCTTTGGACAGTCGTGTTTAAGTAAGAGTAGGGAGATTTATCTGACATTATACAATTATTGACTTATGTTGAGGTGGATTGAACAGTAAACATCATATTGACCAACGCGGAACGGAGGTCAATATGATTAAGTTTACTGTTCAATAACACTTTATGTCTACCGAAACATAAGTCAACAATTGTTTTATTATATGATAAATGTATGTTATGCATTTCCTGCCAATTAAGACCATTAAAACATTGACGTTACGGATGAATCATGCGAAATTAATTGACGTTCTAACATCATTTCTCGTAAGCCATTCATTATTATCTCATGCCGTGTGCTTTGCAATGTCGCCTGTGGCAAACCATGCAAGTTATGTTGACTCGAGTGGACTTTGCATCTGAGCTAATCAGAAGATGTTTATTTATAGATTATATAAATGGGTATATCCTAACAATGTTTCAGGACTGAGACAAGTCTACCTTTGAGTACCATATCAGTAATGTTGCATATTGATGTTTCCGGACTGAGGCCAGTCTAAGTTTGTTGGTCATCATTAACACACTAGCATGGATTTCATCAGAATTTCTATGATATGACCTTAGTAAATGGGCCCTTTCTCTGAGTTAAAGGGATGGTATTATCTTTATTTCTCTACATGTCAGGTCAATGCATATATTATTTGTCTATGCGTTGCCAATCTGTGATTATAATACTGAGTAAACTTCAAAATTCTTGTATGGCGAAGCTTCCAAACCTTCAAGTTATCTGTGACTTAAAAAGGTCCGTTCTTTCAGCTGACCAACGGGGAAAATTATTCATCAGATGGAATTGAAATAGATGCAACGAAATCAAGTTTATTATATTGCACAGCCACAAATCCAGCTCCTTTATTGTAAAATGCAATGATGATAAATTCATGAGTGGGGCTTTCTACTATGCAGAAGTGGGACTCTGTTCATGTAAAGTTAAAGCGTGTTCTCATGTTCTGTTATCAACTATTCACATTTTAAGAGATGTTTCAAAATCAGAGAATGCTATTAGATGGGCCAAATACCCACAGCCGATCAGTCGGTTTTGAAATCAGTGTTGACGTGTATGCAGTGTGTGTATTTTCAGGTCGTGTTGTAAATTTTCAGCATAAAAATACCGCGTAAAACTTTTACAACTTCTTTATTCTTTTATACGAATTTTTATGATAAATAATAAATATGTGTCACCAGTCAATGCTGTTTATTTGCCTGTAATAGAAGATGAAGGAGGGGAATTAGCTATGCATAAAATGGACTAGTTATGAGTGGGGGAGGGATTTTTCTCTAAAGAAGGTGGACCAAGTTGATCACATAGTTTTAGGCACAGTTAGGACATGTATCCTAAAAGTATTACTCTTAGCTTTAGAAATATTGCATTGCAACGGTCAAAAACAGAAAGGCACTGACTCTATCACGAGTAACGGTACTTGTTGCATATGAAAAAGGGTCTCATATAAATATGTGCGCTCACGCTGGCAGATCTTCAGGGGCCTAAATTTGGTGTGAGTCTTTAAATGTGTCCGTATATGAGTTTGCTAGCAGCAAAGGCTTTGACAAGTCTGCAAATTTCAATCCACAGACTTGTCTGAGCTTTCGTTGCTAATTTTAAAAATGTGTAACGTACAAACAATCTATATTTACATCAGTTTAATTTTAGACAGAAAGCCGCATGATTGGTTACATTCGGTCACATGCTCCTCCGTGAACAGCTTCATATTGTAATTAGGCCCTAATGGGCCTAACCAATGATCGTCTCGGTACCAAATACTGATAATAAATAGATCTGGCGAAATCAAACAATATACTAAATCATCAAGTTAATACGTGTATGCGAGTACGAATATTGCCGGTACTCGGATGTTGTGTCCAATATATACGGTTAATTTAGACGGTACACTATCTGACCACGTGGCCTAGTGGTTAGCGCGTGGACCAGCGGACCAGGGTCGATATCTGGGTTGGCACCTATTATACATTATTTTTTTCTTCTTCTTTTTTTCAGCTTTATGATAATGAATTACTTCCTACAAGTAATATGAATTGATATAAATAACAAAAAGTACACTCTATAACGTTTTATATTGAATTATCCTCAAAATATACGTGGGGGGAAGGGGTAAATTTAGCTCTCATGAAAGACAATTAGTTTGGTGACCTCCATTTTTTATTCTTTTTTCTGAACGGTAATATAAAAGTCTATGAAATAAAAGCAAAACTTTGAGATTAATGGTATTCCTTTTTATGGGGAATTACCCAAATATATCATTCAGTATCTTGTCACGGCTTGGGAAAACAAATAAATTTTCACTTTTCTTAAAAAGCTTGACGTTGTCAATAATAATTAAAATTATTATAAAGAAGCTGGATGGCGATTACAACTATTTAAACTTAATATTAAGGACATGTTTTTTTTTTCAGAAAATTTGTAAAATGCTGAAAACTTCCAGCGTGATGACATATCCTTTTTATTTCATAAATTGACAGCCCTTATATAAAACAAGCTGTATGGAAAGAATTAAAAATATTTTAATGTGGGAAGTATTACCCGCAATTGCCCTTAAAACGCACAAGTATTGGCATTCACAATTAGAGGAACTGACGGTCCTGAAGCGCTCACCTGATCTCCTTCATAATGTTAAAATAGGTCAGGATCAACTATGGAATAGGAAGCCAATTTGACATTGACGTTATGTAGGTCAAGGTCAACCTAGGATCATCATTTGAACAAACTTGGTAGGCCCCACACCCTCAATGCTACATACCAAGTCCCCAAGTCATCGGCCTTCTGGTTCTGGAGAAGAAGATTTTTAAAGGGTTTTTACCATATATGGGTGAGGCGGCTATCTTGGTCATGTGACCAAAACCATTTGAACAGACTTTCGTTCCCGCGTCCTAAGGAGTCTCTATATGAAATTTGAGTTAAATTGCCCAATGTTTTGTGAGAAAACCATGTTTTGATATTTTGATGGGACTCCAATATGAGCAATCTACGCTGAAAGGTCAAAGGTCAACCTTGACCTTTGGAGCTTATTTATAGCTATTGTCTCATAAGGTTCAACATTTCAAGTGAGAATAATGACTAAGATTGCCACAGTGTTCAAAAAATCAACCTTTCAAAACCTTTCCCATTTAAATGCATTAGGAAGCAAATTTGACCTTGACGTTAAGTAGGTCAAGGTCAACCTAGGATCATCATTTGAACAAACTTAGAAGTTCTTGAGAAGAAGATTTTAAAAGGGTTTTTACCATATATGAGTGTGGCGGCCATCTTGGTCATGTGACCAAAACCATTTGAATAAACTTTCGTTCCCACGTCCTAAGGAGTCTACATATGAAATTTGAGTTTAATTGGCCCAATGGTTTGTGAGAAAACTATGTTTTAAGATATTGACGGGACTCTAATATGAGCGACCTAAGCTGAAAGGTCAAAGGTCAACCTTGACCTTTGGAACTTATTTATAGCCATTGTCTCATTAGGTTTAACATATCAAGTGAGAATAATGACTAAGACTGCCACAGTTTTCAAAAAATCAACTTTTCAAAAATTTTCCCATTTAACTACATTAGGAAGCCAATTTGACCTTGACGTTAAGTAGGTCAAGGTCAAACTAGGATCATCATTTGAACGAACTTGGTATGCCCCACACCCCAAACGCTACATACCAAGTCTCAAAGTCATCGGCCTTCCGGTTTTGGAGAAGAAGATTTTTAAAGGGGTTTTACCGTATATGGGCTTGGCGGCCATCTCGGTCATGTGACCAGGATCATTTGAACAAACTTTCGTTCCCGCGTCCTAAGGAGTCTCCATATGAAATTTGAGTTTAATTGGCCCAGTGGTGTAAGAGGAGAAGATGTTTGAAAATGTGGACCGACGGACGAACGACGGACGGACGCCAGAGTGACTGGTATACTATTAGCTCAACCATGAGCCTTCGGCTCAGGTAGGCTGAAAACGTGCTTATCGTTTATCAACACATCTGTATGACTAAGTATATATTGACCGTCGGTCCAGTTTCACCCGACAATGCATTCGAATTATACCTAGTCAGACAATTCTGTTCATAAAGTTTAAAAATGTTCACGTGTACTCAATGTCATCCACGTTTTATTGAAGTTAGAAACCTGCTTCGCATGCCTATAGTTAAGCTATGCACGACGAGAGTTTGCATAATAAACTATTTGTATGATGTATTTACAGGTACGTAAATACCTTGATGTGCCTGCACACGCGCCCAGGCTGATCAATGTATCTGCTTTCCCACAGGTCTGTGTTCACATAATAGGTCAATATACGTCGTTCTAGTATGGGGTTTTGTGTTTTATCAGTTAATGTTTTCTTGTTTTGATTGACCAAAACCAATATGAGAGGAGAAAAAAAATTAACTATAGACAAAAAAGAGAAAATCCTGGCACAGTTCCATACTTTCCTTGAGATTGATCATGAAATAATTTCTACAGTCATTCTCCTCCCTTTCGCCGAATCATTCAAGAAGGGTGCTCTTGTTTGTGGTGTCTAACTGTGAGTTTGTTACTTTCCCATTGGTATCCTGGTCAGGTGTGGTACTTGATTGTATCGATTCCTGATCTTTGCACCCTTACTTACTTTGATTATCAGAGTTGTTTTGTTCTGTGCTGTGTGGCGGCCCTAAAAGTCCCCCCACACACTTTCATTTAATGCTTTTATCATTCCAGTCCCCAGGATTGTGTGTACTATCTCCTTCCATTATAATTCCTGTCCCTGGATATCCTCTATGCTTTGTACCGCATTTAAGATCACTAGGTGACCGATTTTCATACCCCGCTTTCTATATACCTGTGGACTTGTATTAGCCATTTGAATTATCGCTTGCATTTGTTATGCCTTCCTTTGCTTTTAAGTACGCATATTAATACTGGCTTGTCATCTTAATTACCGGTGTGTCGATTGCTTGTCTTGGGAATGTACTCACCCACACAATTTTTATGATTAGAACTAAATTAACAAAATTACATTTATCTCCCATTAGTTTATCTTACGCGTCCTCTGTTCGTATTCTTAGGTCAGTTAACATATTTCGGGATATGCTTCCTACCATTAGGTTATCTCCTCTTGGGTCATTTAAAGAAGCAGCGATCTCTCTACGAAATTTCGGGAAATCAATATTAGAGGGAAATTTATATTTAGGACCTTTAGAAATAATATTTTGAACTCTAGCGTCAGGAATTTCTGATTTGATTTATTGTTAATTTCTATTCTGTTTCCTTGTTTAAATTTCCTTTCTAGTTTGATTGTTTTTCTCATATTAAAAGAAAGAAAATGTCCTTTCCGAGATTCTGTACTATTTTAATATTGTGTTTCTCTGCTTTGTCCAACGGTAACTAAAAGAACTTCCATTTCAAATTTAATGTTATGTTTTACGACGGACGTATTACACGTCGCATGACCTTTTTATGCCCCCAACTTTGAAAAAAGTTGAAGGGGCATATTGCTTTGGGCTTGTTCGTCCTTCCGTCCGTCCGTCCGTCCTTTTGTGCATTACAAAAATTAAGTTACAGTTTTGAAATTTCATATTTAGATTTGTCATCAAAAATAGTTGACCCGTATTTATTTAAGTCCAAATTATCCTTTTTCTTTATTTTCGTCGTCTGTGCTGATTTTCCCCAAAATTAAAAAAAAATCAGGTACACAGGTACCATCAGTGTGTCAAACCGCTTGGATCCAGGTTAGGCCTGACAGATTGACGGGCCTCATCTGTGTTCAAATACTTTGCAAAGGTTGCCAGCAAGCGACACTCAGCAGACAATGAGTTAACTACATACAGCAAAACCTGTGTTCAACGACCACTCTCAAAAAGACCAAAAATTGGTTTTCAAGACCAACTATAGCTTAAAACAGGTCAAAAGAATTAAAGAATGCTCCAAGTGGAGCATTCATACCATACTTTCAACCTTAAGTAAGCTAGGAATTGTTATTAAGATCTTTTTTGTCTATTTTTGAGTGGCCGTTTTACACAGGTTTTACAGTATAGAGTTCTTATTACTGTAAGACGTGCAGGAAAACCTCCACAGGTTTTGAATTGCAATATTTTGGGGGTTTTCAGAAAAATTAATATTTTGGGGGGTATGAAGATTTTGCGGATATTTTTTAGGACACCACACAATTGACTATATCTAGGGGTCAATTCTATTCTATACTAACCCTTCTTGACTCAGCTGAATGCCGATGTACCATAAAAACTATTTCATTATCAATCTCCACGAGAGAATGAGACCGACTGGGATCGAACTGTTGACCCTTGGATCTGCAGTCGGGCTTGCTACGGAGTGCGCTACGGGACCCAGTTTCTCCCCGTTTATAAACGTATGCCCATTATCAATTACATATTTTATCCTCGGGCCCAATCCATGCAATAGTTTGGCCCATCTATGGGTTCAAGCGATACTCAAGCAGACAACTTGCAAATATGTTCTTAAAAGGGTATCCTTTGGAAGCAAAGACTGCACCAAAGAGCTGAAACTAGAGTGTGCATATTTCCTGGGCCAGACTAGCTAGTTTTTGCCATTTAGGCTTCATCAGTGACCCTCTAATAGTTTCAAAGTTCCACAATGAAACCCATGATCCCAAAGGACAAGAAAATAAAATCTACACTATAGTGAAGGGCAGGGAGACGTTCTACCGCCGCCACACAGTACCAGTCACCAGCTGTAGTAAAGTCAAATATATTCTTAAAAGGGTATCTTTGGAAGCAAAGACTGCACCAAAGAACTGAAACTAGAGTGTGCATATTTCCTGGGCCAGACTAGCTAGTTTCTGCCATTTAGGCTTCATCAGTGACCCTCTAATAGTTTCAAAGTTCCACAATGAAACCCATGATCCCAAAGGACAAGAAAATAAAATCTACACTATAGTGAAGGGCAGGGAGACGTTCCACCGCCGCCACACAGTCCCAGTCACCAGCTGTAGTGAAGTCAAATATGCACTTAAAAGGGTATCCTTTGAAAGCAAAGACTGCACCAAAGAACTGAAACTAGAGTGTGCATAGTTCCTGGGCCAGACTAGCTAGTTTCTGCCATTTAGGCTTCATCAGTGACCCTCTAATAGTTTCAAAGTTCCACAATAAAACCCATGATCCCAAAGGACAAGAAAATAAAATCTACACTATAATGAAGGGCAGGGAGGCGTTCTTTCGCCGCCACACAGTCCCAGTCACCAGCTGTAGTGAGGTCAAATATGTTCTTAAAAGGGTATCCTTTGGAAGCAAAGACTGCACCAAAGAACTGAAACTAGAGTGTGCATATTTCCTGGGCCAGACTAGCTAGTTTCTGCCATTTAGGCTTCATCAGTGACCCTCTAATCGTTTCAAAGTTCCACAATAACACCCATGATCCCAAAGGACAAGAAAATAAAATCTACACTATAGTGAAGGGCAGGGAGACTATTGTCTGGGAAACCCTAAAACGCATTGTTGTATTTATCAGGCTAATGCGAAGCAATTCCCGCATCCCCGTACGTGACCTCATGTTATGCAAATTTATAACGCATACGTGTTCACAATTGTCCTGCTCATCACATTTAAGATCATTTAAAGATCGGGAAGGGATTTAGATCAGTGTTTTCCATGCTAGGTAAAGCATTAGACATAAAAGAATCGTTTTGACTGTTTAAAAAACATATGCGTTCATACTAATACAGCTGATGTCATGCCATAGTTTGGCCCTGTCTACTACCAGAGAGCTGCATTTATGAATACAACGATCGACCAATGTCGTAATTTGAATCGCAAGCAACGCAAGTTGAATTGTTTTATCTTCCACCCATAACACTTAAATAATTTAGGATCAATGCATATGTTTGTCAAACAAACACTTCACAACAGACGGGTAATTTTTTATCAACTTTACAGTCGCGCACAAAAATGAAGTCCTCAAAGTAAATCTAAGGGCAAAAATATGTTTTTAACTCTTTCACCATTTAAATCCGCACCATAAAGAAAAGTTTTAAGATATTAACGGCAATATTTGTTGCTTACAACATTATAACACATTTCCCTGAATAAAAAATAAAATATTTCAAAACATAGAGTCTCCCAGGGAGTCTGTGCTCCCGTGCTCACTAAAATTAATGCAATGACCTCCCCAAACCCTTGATAAAATCCTCAGCTCCCTGAAAGTATTTTACCTTTGCTCCACAGATCCCTAAAACTAATACAGCTCCCTAAAATGTGTTTTTCTTTCCGTAGGATTCAATTCACATAATATTAAAAACTATGAAGCTTTACAAGAACGCATTGCTTAAAGTTCACTTAATATTTTGCGCCATGTAAAGAGAGGGCTAGGCCATGATACAATGTATACATGACATATATATGTACTTATTTAAACCCATATACTTATTTTAACCCATATATATGTCTGGCGTCCTGTTTGTGGGATATATGGCAAACAGTGCAAACCCAGATCAGACGCTGCAGAACGCGGCGTCTGATCAGTGTCTCCACTGTTTGCTTACAGAATGCTCTATTAAGATTTAATAAAAATGAAAAATACCACCTAACAACCCTTTAAACGTTAATGGACTGGTCTAATTAATATGAATAGGAAATCCCATTCGACATAAATAGATTAATCAAATGCATGATATTAACGGTCGGGTCTGAAAGCCCATGCCGAGCCGAGCTGCCGACCCACATGGTTTATTTTTCAATATCATCATCTGTGGAGATTTTTCAAAAATAAATATTATCTAAAATCATCACATAGACTTAAGGCAATAAGTGGAAGATTAATAATAATAGTGAAATTCTTCGTGAAATTAACGCATTTTTAAGTAAGATTCCTTAAAACTTTTTCTTCAATTATCTTTAATTTTCAGAATGGTTGCCAAACTGCTTGTGGACCTCTCAAATTTCCAATAAAAATCAACTGAAACCTTGGTTCACTCGGCTGTTATTTTCAGACCCCCAGCGAGCAATAAAATTGCGATAAAATCAAAATTATTGTTATTTAGGCCTACTATTATTATTATTATTATTGTTCCACTTGTCGATTTTAGTCTATGTGATGATATTAAATAAAAATTATTTATGAAAAATCTTCACCGAGGATGAATTTGAAAAAAACAAACTATGTAGGTCGGCACTCGGCAGCTCGGCTCGGCAGGGGCTTTCAGATCCGACCGATATCAACTCAAAGTATGAGGCCTTTCTTAAAATGCTGTTTCTGTTCCTGGTAGAGTAGGTGTGGAGGAATGCTCCCTGGACTTTTTTTTATATTAGGGACATTCCATTTTGTTTTCTGGTGGAGGAGGGGGCTATTTTTTCCAACAGCCTTATAAACTAGATTTTTTCAGACAGTTTGAAAGCATTTATTTTTCGTAACCATAAAAAGTATGTTTATGATTGATATTAGTCCCTTTACGCATGTTTGGCTTCAGTTTCATCAAGTTAGTATATGAGCCGCAACATGAGATTTCCAACAATGTGGTATGTGCGACCACCAAAGGCTCAGACCAGCCTGCGCATACGCGCAGTCTGATCAGAGCCTTTGCTAGTCGCTTAAGTATTCTATGACTGTAAAGCTACAGAACGAACATCATTTCGAGTTTCTAAGCTTAAAAGGAGGCTGCAGAGGCTCGTCTGAGTCTACACTTGTCAAAATGCCACATTGTTGGAAATCACATGTCACGGCTCATATGTGATTAGCATGTTTCAAAGTTTGAATAAAAATAAGCTAATTAACTAGAGAGAGAATTTTATTTTATACTTAGCAGTGAAATCAATGCATATCAAAACCAAATAAAAGTGATATCAATCACTAGTGAAATGATATGATATCAATCACTAGTGATTGATATCAGCCTATATTTTCACTGTAGCGTTTTTTCGATCACCTCTGACATTTCCATTCATTTAATGCAGCTCACTTCGAAAGTTCAAACGCCTATAACTTTCTTATTTGCGAACAAAAACATCAAGTGTGGGTATGCATTTTCTTAGTTAGAATATAAGGAACATTTTGGTACCAAAATAATTCAGATTTGCTGAAATTTTTCGATTTTGCATTTTCAACACCTCCCGCTTCAGTGAGTGAGGCAATGAATGTAACCTATGCTACGCAACGTCATCAACAAATTATGACGTCGCTTTGGACGTCACTTGTCTCGCACTTTGACGCTGAATAAATTTCTTTTTATCTGTAAGTCCTGATGACTATAGATCATGTAGATTGATCTAGGTATTCTGTCACAAATACTCCTTTGTCTTCTTTTACATTATTGTGATTCGGCTTGAAGCATGGTCAACAAATTGATTTTAAAATTGTAAATCTTTAAAAAAGTATAAAATAAAAAGAAAATTTACTTTTTTAGTAAATACCAAATAAATTTCATCTCGTGATTTGACAACATCGAAATTTTCATTCGTGCTGTGCACTCATGAAAATTCTGATGTTTTCAACACACTCGATGAAATATATTTGGTATTCACCTCAAAAAAGTAAATATCCTCTATATATTCCATGCGCGTAGGTAGCCCTGTAAGGATGTGGATTTACACTCGTGCTTGGAGGGGGTCCAGGGGCCTGCTCCTCCGGAAAAAATAGTGTGATCTGGTGCATTCTAAGTGTTCCAAAGTCCGTTATTATCAACAAAAAATCAACTTTTTAAAGATAATAAATCAACAACCATAAAATGTTGTAAGTACTTGACCCAACCCCATTGCTATATTATATTTGGCAATAAAATATGTTTAAACTAACAACAATAAAACTTTATGATTCGCCATATCTTTCTTCAATATCAATCCAGATGAGCATGTTTGTACGCAAGTAATACATTTACATTTTTAGAATGGGTCGGGGGCGACAGCCCCTCGGAAGCCAAGGATCTAAAGAAAAAAACAAACGAAATGGATGCTTTTCCTTTAAGGTGAGTTCTTTAATTTATTTTTACTTTAGGGCAGGGCTCCCGGAATCCCCAAAACTATGAGCTTGCTACCCAGCGCCTCTTAAATATTTACCAGCTCCCTGAAAATAAACCCTTCTCCCCAGATCCCCAAAACCCCTGAGGGCCCGACAAAGGATAAACAGTTAAGTAAGTTTCAATAGGACACATTTGTGTTGCTACATGTATGAAAACAGCATTTGGCTTAACTACATTATACAATTGATGCATTCTTTTGAGGTTAACATCAGGATTTGTCAACCCGAGAACAGTGATATTCACCGAGGCGAAGCCGAGGTGAACATCACTTTCGAGGGTTGACTAATCCATTTTAACCCATATATGCCTAGCGTCCTTTTTGTGGGACATAGGCACATAGTGCAGACCCAGATCAGACGCCACAGAATGCGGCGTCTGATCAAGTCTCCACTGTTTGCTTGCATAATTTACTATTAAAACTTGAATAAAAATGAAAAATACCACCTAACACCCCTTAAAACAGAAATGGACTGTTCCAATTGATAACGGTATTGAAATTCCATTTGGCATAAATGAGTTAAATGCTGTTCTCATAAAATGAACAAATTCTGAATTGAAACTTTTTACCTGTGAAATATACATAAGAAATCAGTCAGTGTTGCAATTATATCTATTTTTAGCTCTCAGGTAGCAGTGACAAAACTTAATGTCACATGGGCTAGATCTAGTTCAATCTAATTTTAGCTCTGTGTCAGTTATGTTACCTGTCTTGAGCTCATCACTGTTTGACATCAAGATTTGTCACAACCAGTGCAAGCTAGTTTCAGCCAATCAGAGGAGGTCTTTTATAGGAGTCATATAACAATAACTTTTTACAGATAATTTACTAAATATACGAGGCTTGTTCAGAAACTATTGAGACACATGCATTTTAACATGCAATCTTTGGCCTAAGCAGGTGAAATTCGTTCTGAAGTATTATTGTCCTATTTAAAGTCATTTTGCTATACAATATTGGACTAACTGCGTCGACTTTTATTCTGCTGTTGCCTTAGTATTCACAGGTAGCAATTACTGGAGCACGCCAAAAAACGCATTAAGTACTTATAATACTCAATTTTACAATCACCATGACGTATATGATCTAAGTAAAATATTTTGCAAACATTGTAAAACCAACACTGCCATTACGTGGGCATCATTTGACAACAGATTTGTAATGTTTACAGATAAATGAATGGTGTATTGGACACATACTCAAGGATACTCTTGAATTTCAAATGTCAAAATTACGACGCTTGTGAAAAACGTGGAGCACCAAAAACGAAATTACTGAGTGCAACGCCTAAATGCAATTTTTAAATGAAATTAAAACCAAATATTTAGTTATAATTTATTTTCAGCTGGTAAAAGTATTCGTTTGAAGCACCTTTTAACAGACTATTTAACGTTTTTGCTTTTTACAATCAAAAATAAATTTGACATGTCCACACAAGTGGGTTTCCTCAACGTATTGTTCACATTTCTCACATATAACAAGCCATGCCTTATACCTCCGAAGTCCCTACAGATAATTAGTGGATTCTGCAAATGCAGACATACATATCAATAGTGTGTGCGCCAGGAATCCCTTAATTGTCAATATATCATTGTAGCTTAATTACCTGAATGGTATTATTATAGACACTGCACAATGAATGCAACCGTTATATGGCGTGCTCCGATGTGGTGGGGGTATCGGTCGGCTAAAAGCTATTGCACCATAGCAATTAGATATAACTGTAAAATAGTCCAGCCCACGCCCCCGTAGATGCTGCATTTAATGTATATGTACTTTGACAAAATGGTGATTGTCTCAATAGTTCCTGAAAATTAATAGTAGAATCTGATTTATATTTACCACTTATTCGCATCCCTGACTCCCACATTTAGATTTCAGGTAGTTGGATTCCCCCTTATGCCCAATGGATTCTTCCTTAACTTTTGATGCATTGAAACTTGGGATGTTCCACTGTATCTAGTGAGGGTCACAGTTAATAATTTCCACATTAAAGTGAAGTTCTTTTGCTAAAAATTGTTTTTGTCATAGCAACAGTGTTTAGGAGTAATAACTAGTATTGAAAGTGTTAATGAGAGATATAAATAACTTATTTTGCTTCCTGCAATATCTATGTATCAAAGAAAATGTCTCAAACAATTAAAATGCACTTGTTGAAGCACATTTAATGCAAAAGTATCTACGGTTTAAATTTAAAATTTCATCCGATAACCGTTCCTCGTAATTATAGTTTCCACCAGAATGTACATAGAGTTGACTTTTGTCATTTTCATCCAGTAGAAATAGGTGATGTTATAAAATAACATAACAATATAAAATGAGCTGCGACATGTGATTTCCTACAATGTGGTGTTTTGACAAGTGTAGACTCAGATCAGCCTGTGCAGCTTCTTTTTAAGCTAAGAAACTCCAAATGTTGTTCCGTCAGTAGCTTAATACTCATAGAATATTTAAGCGAATAGCAAAGGCTCTGATCAGACTGCGCATATGCGCAGTCTGGTCTGAGCTTTTGCTAGTCCCATATACCACATTGTTTGTAATCACATGTCGTGACTCAAATAGTGAATATTTAAGGCATGCACTGTCCCACTTAAATGTATTTTTGTCGAGTCTATATCAAATTCTGATAAAGATATGTATTTTTTAAGAGCCAGGATTAATTTTCTGCAAATAGATTTTGTGTGTTAAGTTGGATAGCATTCGTTAAACTTACAACTTTAAACTCCAACTTAATAAAGCCAATGCCTCTGATACCGAAGCCGCATTTTTAGACTTACATTTGTCAATTTCTAATGATATTGTTTCTACCAAAATTTATGATAAACGTGACGACTTTGATTTTGAAATTGTCAATTTCCCATTTTTAGATGGTGATGTTCCTCGTTCTACATCCTATGGAGTCTATATCTCTCAACTCATTCGTTTTGCTAGAGCATCTAGATATGTAACTGACTTCAACACTCGCAATAAATTGTAAACTCAAAAACTTCTTAAACAGGGCTATCGGTATCATAAACTTCGCAAAACATTTTCAAAATTAGTATCTTCAAGGATAATTCAGTGATTTCATCTATTCCAAATTACTTTAATAATTCTGAAACTCCTATTATTTGTTATAAATATAACAAACCAATAAGGTCTACAATATTTAACTTTAATAAAATTGTAAATGATTTAGATATAGATTCCAATACTCCTGCCTCCTGAGATTGTAAAAATTCAAATTATTTATATCCCTCTGCAGGGCATGTTATTACAGGTAATCTAAATGTCATTCCTGACGCTAGAGTTCGCAATATCATTTCTAAAGGTCCTAAATATAGATTTCCCTCTAATATTGATTTCTCTAAATGTCGTAGAGAGATCGCTGCTTCTTTAAATGACTTCAGTAATCGTTGGTGCAAACGGGAAAATGTTGAACCTGATGCTTTGAAGGAATGGAAGATTAACATTTTTAAAATTATTGATACTCGTATTTCATTTTACTCTCGTAATACACATCTTTTGCCCCCTAAACCTAAATCTTCTTTTAGTCATCTTAAACGAGGTATCCAGGATTTTCATATGAACTATGTTTTGATTCCAGCAGATAAAGCTGCTAACAATGTTGTAGTTGTTTGACAATTGTATTATATTAATACTCTTAAGCGTGAGCTTGTTGACACTAATGCCTATAAACTGCAGCCTTCTTTAAGTGAAAGGGTGATTGTTGATGGGCATGGTTGTCATACAGCCCTACATTTTGGTGTCAAAGCTAAAGAAAATCAAGACAAAGTTCCTACGTTGTACTGGTTACCTAAACTCCATAAAAAACCCTATAAAGCAAGATTTATTGCAAATTCTAGTTCTTGTACAACAACAGAACTTTCTAAATTGTTAACCTCGTGTCTTACAGCTGTTAAAAACATGTTATCAAATATTGTGAAAAGGTATATGAGAGATCTGGTAAAAACCTATTTTGGTCGATTAAAAATTCAGGTGAAATTTTAGATAAACTTAAAGCTAGAGATTTCAATGCGACCAGTTTGTCTACTTATGATTTTTCTACTCTTTACACTACTTTACCTCATAATTTAATTAAAGATAAACTTATTGATCTTATTGAAAGTACCTTCCAGAGAGAAGGCCATCCTTACCTTGCATGTAGTGACAGAAATGCATTTTTTACTTCAGAAAAACCTAAAAAATATCATGCATGGTCGTGTCAAAATGTATGCGATGCGCTGACTTTTTTGTTGGACAACATTTTTATTCGATTTGGCACCAAGCTCTATAGACAAGTTGTTGGGATTCCTATGGGCACTAATTGTGCTCCCCTGGTTGCAGATTTATTCCTGTTTTGTTATGAAAGGGACTTTATGATGTCTCTTTCTGATGATAAGCAGGCTGATGTTATTGATGCGTTTAACACTACTTCCAGATATTTGGACGATATTTTAAATATTAATAATGTTTATTTTGACAATATGGTTAGTCAAATATACCCTTCAGAGCTCCAACTTAATAAAGCCAATGCCTCTGATACCGAAGCCGCGTTTTTAGACTTGCATTTGTCAATTTCTAATGATATTGTTTCTACCAAAATTTATGACAAACGTGACGACTTTGATTTTGAAATTGTCAATTTCCCATTTTTAGATGGTGATGTTCCTCGTTCTACATCCTATGGAGTCTATATCTCTCAACTCATTCGTTTTGCTAGAGCATCTAGCTATGTTGTTGTCTTCAACACTCGCAATAAATTGTTAAATCAGAAACTTCTTAAACAAGGCTATCGGTATCATAAACTTCGCAAAATATTTTCAAAATTTTATAGACGATACTATGATTTGATTTCTAAATTCCAAGTTGGACTTAAATCTCTCTTGCGCCAAGGACTTTCGGAACCTGATTTCTATGGTGACTTGGTGTATAAGTTAAAGAAGATTGTTGGCTCTAATAATTTTTCAGCGCAGTTCATTAAAATAATTTCCCATTATAAAAAGATTGGCTATAACATTAATGTATTGCAACAAACTGCATGCTTGGTAGTCAACCCAATCACGGTTGGCAACTTTGCTTTCCTCTTTAATTGCACGCCAGTGGGTCGGACTTCAGACTCTATGATGGTTCCGACTTAAAGACTTATCTATTGATGAGATGGTAGGGGCCTGATGCTTTGGCTGTTTGTCGGGCCCACCGGGGTTTACCTGTTGGATTTCTTTTGCTCCGGTATTCAGTTTAATTTACTGTTGAGTCCTTATCCTTGCTTTATCTCCTTGTTATATCTTGATTTATATGTTTTAGGGGATGATGCATTGATAAGTTAGGGGTCTTTCATGCAAACCAAATATCTATGTGTCTTGATCCGCATCTGAATTAAGGGTGAGGTTGGCGCCGTTAAACCGGTTTAAGCCCTCCAGTAAAATATTTTACTGACCGTTCCAAGGCGGTACTTCTTTTGTGGATCTTTTATGTTTTTGTTCTGTCTTGTGTTTGCTATGTTTTGTGCGCGTCTGTTTATATGTGCTTTTTGGTCACCTGCTGGGAAAGGGCTGACCTCTTGGCTCTCGTTTGTGGTGTCTTCTGTGAGTTTGTCACTTTCCCATTGGTATCCTGGGTCAGGTGTGGTACTTGATTGTATCGATTCCTGATCTTTGCACCATCACTTACTTTTATAGACGATACTATGATTTGATTTCTAAATTCCAAGTTGGACTTAAATCTCTCTTGCGCCAAGGACTTTCGGAACCTGATTTCTATGGTGACTTGGTGTATAAGTTGAAGAAGATTGTTGGCTCTAATAATTTTTCAGCGCAGTTCATTAAAATAATTTCCCATTATAAAAAGATTGGCTATAACATTAATGTATTGCAACAGACTACATGCTTGGTAGTCAACCCAATCACGGTTGGCAACTTTGCTTTCCTCTTTAATTGCACGCCGGTGAGTCGGACTTCAGACTCTATGATGGTTCCGACTTAAAGACTTATCTATTGATGAGATGGTAGGGGCCTGATGCTTTGGCTGTTTGTCGGGCCCACCGGGGTTTACCTGTTGGAATTCTTTTGCTCCGGTATTCAGTTTAATTTACTGTTGAGTCCTTATCCTTGCTTTATCTCCTTGTTATATCTTGATTTATATGTTTTAGGAGATGATGCATTGATAAGTTAGGGGTCTTTCATGCAAACCAAATATTTATGTGTCTTGATCCACATCTGAATTAAGGGTGAGGTTGGCGCCGTTAAACCGGTTTAAGCCCTCCAGTAAAATATTTTACTGACCGTTCCAAGGCGGTACTTCTTTTGTGGATCTTTTATGTTTTTGTTCTGTCTTGTGTTTGCTATGTTTTGTGCGCGTCTGTTTATATGTGCTTTGTGGTCACCTGCTGGGAAAGGGCTGACCTCTTGGCTCTCGTTTGTGGTGTCTTCTGTGAGTTTGTCACTTTCCCATTGGTATCCTGGGTCAGGTGTGGTACTTGATTGTATCGATTCCTGATCTTTGCAACCTTATTACTTTTACAAGCCTGTCACTGACACGGTATGTCTGAAAACTAGATTTTTCCCGTACAATTCACAAGTGGAGGCTTGCTTCTGCAAGAATTCCAGTTGAAATGTTTTGTAAATCGTAAAAGTCAGAACAGCATCTCTTTAATTATAAAAAAACGAGACAAAAGTCGTTCAATACTATCAAATACTATTATACATCACATGTCTTTTATAATTCAGCTTTAGTTCAAATCGTTCGGCATTTGTTGTTGTTTTTCTGCAAAAAAGACAGCCATACAGTCAAATTCAAGTCAAGTCACAAATTTATTTCTCTGGTACACAATGTATACAGCAAGAAAATCAACATGATCAACGTATAACAAAGTGACATATTTCATGATATAAGGGTCACATGAACGTATATTGTAAAATGTAACATATAATTACATAAACATATACTGATCTATTGAAAATAATAATTCTAGATCTATTTCTAAAGAGTCCAAACAATCTCTTGATGGGAGATTAACTATTCTTTATAAAGCAACTTACGAGGGGGGTTCAATATGTAATGAAAACCCCTTCATAACTCAATCCACAAACGCGTTAGGATCTTATGCCATATGCCAAACGAAAGATCAAAGCATCGCCGTTAAAATGGTGCATAAAACATTATTTTAACTTTCTAAATTTAATAAGTTACATACTTTTTAAAAAGCACACTAATATACACTGCATATTTTTTCCTTCGAATTGTAAAGACTCATTTTAACAAAGGTAGAAAGGCATGCTGTATTTTCTAAAACATACATTTAACATTTTCTGACTCATTCCCCCTTTATCAGCTATAACGATACAAATTTTAACGCTACCGATTTCTGGTGCAAACGGTTTTATTACGTTACCCCTCTTACGTTGACGTCGTTTAAAGCAATGGACGTAATACTTAAATATGCATGGTTCTTGAAAATTGGAAATGTGGCTTTGTACCAGGAAAGGAAAATTTTAATTGTATCGAAGTTTCAATACATGCAGTGCATAGGCGGCAGACAAGTTAAACTGAAACCAATATCTAGGAGTATCTCATCTGAGTGGTAAACCATTTTCGTTTCCTATAATTGTATTGTCTGAAATAAGCCAGCCAGATTATGTACATGTAAATACGTGTTACAATGTCCAAATAATGCATCCGAATGCAAACATCGATGAAACGCGGTATTTTGTCTGATCCATTTTAGTGTAAGCCAGAGATTGCATTCTTTTAAGTGATTTTCTTATTTCAAATGACGTGCTTGAGGGTACTTTATGAGTGAGATTAAATGTTGAAATTTTTAAATCAGCTGTATTTCTTGCAAATGAACATCAAAGCGACCAGAAAAAATGTTACCAATGATTTTCGTTAAGATTTTCGCAATGTATTCGTTCACGCAAAAACGACTCTGTCAGTGGAATGCCAGAAAATGTAGCATCAATGAGGATTTTAACCAAAATGACAGCCTTAGTATTTCATAGAATATTAAGCAATATCAAAAAATTTTGCAGGTATAACTCACCAATATATGGATATTTACCACACGAAGAAGCAGACTGAATACATCCCTCGTTCATGTAGTTATCTGCTTTTGAAAACATTGTTTTATTTCATATCGCAGTGTACTTCAGTACCCTATTTTGAAAGGGGCTTGTGTAAATTAGGTAAGGAGCGTGACAACTGCAATTTTACTTTTATTTAGCCAAGAAACAGATGTTTAAATGAAAGTAATTATGAAGTGTGTAAATATAAAACTTTGGGATATACTGGACTGTTTTCATTACATATTGAACCCCCCTCCTAGTGGTGTTTATATTAGCCCCTTTATACCTGTTGGGATTTTCTACTGGAGCATTCAATTTTTGTTTTAAGGGTTGTTGGATGGGACTTTCTATATTTAATCAAATTTAATAGAGCAGTGTGCGAGCAGGCAATATAAATCCTGTTCAGCCACCACATTTTAAGGTGTCTGGTCTGGGTCCACACTGTTTGCCTTATGACCCACAAAATGTCACCAGGCTAATATGTGTAAAAGTGCATATCTGGCAATAACATTATCAGAATATCAATATTAAACATGCAGATAAACATTTACTTCTGTGTTGAATCACCCAGTTTCTTCAATTGTGCACTATAGTCCGTACAGAAATTCAGTGAACAACGTTTTTCTTTTTTAAAATGTCTTTAATGATAAAATTTTGGAGTAAAATTTTGCAAATACATATAATAAAACACCGCCTAATATACAAAAGCATATTTGAATATTTATGATTGGAAAAAAAGTCTGGAATCTCTTGTGAAATAAAATAACTTAGTCGTTTTCGATTTAGAAAATTCCTTATTTTCCCTCAATGTATTTCATATGGGTAACACGTGGTTTATACAGTTCAATGAATACCATGTTTACTTTCGTATATCAGGTTGTATTATATAGAAAACAGTCACCAGCAGGATAACTCTTGGTGTGTCTACATAGGCCTACGCACTGCAAATGCTTTGAATAGACTGCGCAAATTACAATTATGTCTGAGTTATCATATTTCCCATGTTTTCTAAGCGTTCATGGATAGCAATTGGACCGCGACTGCAAAAACCTGTCTTCGTTGATTTGTAACAATAAAGGCGCAGACCAGCCTGCTCATCCGCGCAATCTCATCAGCAACTTTGTTGTCTGATTTTTAGATGAATCATATCTACACTTGCTACGAGAGAAATTTCAATTTCTAGCTAGCCTGTTTAGCTGAAGCTCGCTTTGTCGGAAACCCAGAAGACAGGTTTTCTCGCGTCGTGGCCTGTTTTGCTTGCTCGACAGCTCTAGGACACATATTACAAGAGCAACAGATAATAATGTTAAAAAATAATGAGGAGGCTTTTCATCAGATATATTAACGGGAGTCAAATTATTTGATTACGCTCTACATCGTCTAATACACAAGTCATTCTTAACTACGGCCCACAGAGCCAGGGAATGGTGGGGACTTTGATTTCCTGGTATGACCCTGTACTTACAGCGCATTTGCCCGGCTGGGGCATGGTTACAAATTGCTGGTGCGCATATTTTTTTCGCCTTTATGCACTAGTCATTTGTGACCACGCACCAGCCCAGAGGAGTGTCGAGGACAGTGACTTTGTGTCTGCAGTTCCCCGTAGTAACCACCACGCTGTGGGGACAGCTTGCTGGCAATACCATGACAGTTCTACCCCGCAGTCTGTTATTATACTGCACTGTCATGTTTGTCTAGGTCTATCAAACCCCTACATTTCCTCCGCATTGTGGAGGCAATGTAAAAGTAAAAACACAACTTATTTACCATGCCATGGATATCCCTGGCCTGCTCAGGGGCTGGGATGAAGCAGTGGTTACAAATGACTGGTGCATTATTTATAGCCTATAATGCACTTTGCATGAAAATTTTGTTCTCGGCCAC
The DNA here is from genome assembly GCA_964019695.1 of Loripinus fragilis. Taxonomy (NCBI): domain Eukaryota; kingdom Metazoa; phylum Mollusca; class Bivalvia; order Lucinida; family Lucinidae; genus Loripinus; species Loripinus fragilis. Next base: position 66,310,730 of record OZ026530.1, read on the forward strand.
CCCAAAACTATATTGACCTCAAACACAAAAAATGACATCCGCTGATATATTGTTCAACCTATATCCAAGCACATTCCCACCCATCACTAGTTTCTCCTTCCAACCTCAGCATTATTTTTATTGGATGAGTATTTTTTTCATTTGAATCACACCTAACGGGTGAGCCCTGTGATTATTTTCTCTTATCATTTATAATTGCCCGGAATTACGTTTTGGCATGCATATTTTGCATTGTCTGGTGTCAACAAATCAGTATTTGGAATAAACAAATAGAAAGTTCAATTTATTTAATAAAACAAGCTGGAAAATGTTTAAAATCTGATGATCAGATAAGAAGGGAACGCAGAAAATCAAGATTTTAAATTGAAGAACAGGGGAAAACAGAGATTCATTTAATAGGAACAAGTGGACGGGTACCCACTGGGATTAAGGCCTCAATATTTTCTCGCATGCCAAAATTCTGAGAGTCCAAACTATTGCCATAAATCGCATTTGATGCAAATATTTTGATATGATAAGACACGTTACTTCGTCTTATAAAACTGTATAATTATTCATCGATAGTAAACTAAAGGCAGTGATCCGTACAAAGGTGCATTTAGGGTAAATTAAAAAATGCAGATGCTCAAATGCGAACAAATTCCATCATATCACAGCCCATTTGACAATACATTTTATAACGAAAAAAATATCATCAATTAGGTGTATAGATGCATTAAATTTTGATGGTGATTGTGCGATCAGTCCGCACATAACGAAATAAACTCAAAAAAGCGTTGTTCACCGAATTTCTGTACGCACAGTATGTCAATATTAGGTACCGATGACACTGATATAATAAGGCTATTGGGCCAATGTAAAGGCGGCACCTCATGAATGCGTAATTAGGATTGAGACACAAAACATATGATTTAATCCTTAAAACACCAGCAAAATAATGCATCGAAAAATTATGTTTATTGGTTAATTATGTATAGTGTAATCAGTGTAGATCCAGATCAGACTGCTCCTGTCCGACAGGAGCAGTCTAATCTGGATCTACACTGTTTGTCGAAGAGGCTTCAAATTTCAGCAGAGGACAAAAGCGTATGACTTTTGTGTGATATGCGCTTAGTGCGTTCTGTGTATATACAGTCCGGATTTTCATACAATGCGCTGACGTTTGCGCGACTCAAACAAAATTATAAACTCTTTATCAAATAAATACAAAATTTTCGGCCACTTGGCCTTTATCAAGAAACAAATAACTGAATTAATGTTGTGAGCTACATCTCCATTGTCTTAGCCAACCAGTAAATATAATTCTAACACACCTCGCCTATAGAGCCAACGGTAACAAACTGTGATATATCGGACAATAATTCACTGCTAAAGTGTGTGATAGCTGACGTCACTGAAAAATGACGTCATTCATGGCATTAGACGGTGTAACGTCGTTTTTACGCTTGAAAGACGTTACAATTACATGTTAGTGTATGCGACGTAGTCTAAGAATTGGCGGGAGTTCTTCAGTGCAATGGCGGAAAGTTGGAAGAAGCTGAAGACTTCGGATGTGTTTTCGTCGTTTATTGTGTGTTAGAATCGAAATAGATCAGCTCCATTGCGTGAATTTTTGAGTAATAATTCACTGTTTGTCGGTCATTGTACGAAGATAAATCACTCGCGCTGCGCGCTCGTGATTTGATTTTCTTTACAACTGACCTCCAAACAGTGAATTATTACTCAACAATTCACTGCTGGAGCTGATCTATTTCTTAAATAACGTTATGATATTGTCATGGGCAATATGACGTCACTTCCAGTACGCCAAAACGAAACGTCCTGATGCATAAGCGCCATATGACGTCATATCACTTACCAGACAAAATCACATTCCAAACACCTGGACAAATGCATAAACTAAAATAAGAATAATAAATAAATAAGTAGGCCAAGTTGGCTAAGACAATGGAGATGTAGCTCACAACATTAATTCAGTTATTTGTTTCTTGATAAAGGCCAAGTGGCCGAAAATTTGAAACAGAGTAAACATAGTGTTTTAGTGTGATTAAATTCCCTTTGGAATTTTTATTGAGATATTCAGTGTTTACACTAACGGTTGCAAATAACCGTTATTGTAAACGCCTGGACAGTAACGTTTACACTAACAGGAGCGTTGACATTAAGGCCAGAATTTTTTTATAAGTTGATTTACGAACCCTCCTACTGTAATTTTCCGGAAAGTAGGAAAAAAATAAAATTTAATTTCTAAAAAATAAATTTTATTTTATCCGCCGACTCTAAATGTTATTTGTTTGGTTGAAAAAAGATAATATTTTTTTGAGGTTCTGTATGTGCATTTTTGAGAATGACATTGTTAAAAGTGATTGTCCTGTCCAGATTTTTAGGAAAATGATAAAATATTTAAAGATTTAATATAGACTGTTGGTTTACCTATTACTAGTTTTACTGTTTCTGGAGATAAAAAAAAAAAAAAAAAAGAAGAAGAAAATATTAAAAAAAAAAAAAAAAAAAAAAAAAAAAAAAAAAAAAAAAAAAGCTCTGAAAATGACCAGTTGACTGGTCATTTTCAGAGCTTTTTTATTTTTATTTTTTTCGTCCCCCCGGCCCTAAATCTGAAAAAAAAATTCCCGTAAATCAACTAATAAAAAAATTCTGGCCTAACGGATGTTAACACTAAGCGTTGCTACTGCAACAGTGACTGTCAGCAGGCTTACTTCCAAATATTATTATAGATAAGTTTCCGCGAAATATTGCAATATTGCAAATACAAGAGTTAACACACATAATGACTGAACTTTCAATAAAAAATGTGGCAGGCGAAACCAGCACACTACAACCTTATCACATGCCAAGTGTCAACAAGCTAGCTTAAATAGTTAAGTAGATTTACGTCGGGATCCATATGTTTTCGCAATAATTTGACATTTTGCATTACCATAGAACCCACGTTGTCATGATACATACAGCAACAGAAGGTGACGTACATAATCAACACATCGCGCCAGTTCATTTTCTTTGTTTTGTTGCTTTACGTCCCAAGTCAACAGCTATGGTCATTGCGGGACGGTCAGTTCACCTAATCACACTTTTTTCCTGGGCAGGCTTGAACAAGCGGTTAACCAGTAATTCGTGCACATACTTTCGCTTGTAACTGACAACAACCCTTCTTGAATGAATCAGCGGAAGGGAGAAGAATGACCGTAGAAATTATTTCATGATCAATCTCCACGAAAGTATGGGACCGGGCCGGGATCGAACTTGCGACCCCTGGATATGCAGTCAGACACGCATCTGTAGCCAGACACGTTACCGACTGCGCTACGCGGCCCGGTTCACGCCAGTTCACATATCAAGTTTCATCAAGCTAGCTTGACTAGTTTTTGAGTTGTCTAGGAATCCATATTTGTGTGCAACAATTAGACTATTTCCTTTACCATAGAAATCCCAAAATTCATGCAATGTCGGAAATAACATCGCTTGCATTATCGGCCCTTTGCAACCTGTTTACTTAAGCTTAAATAGTTAATGGGTCATCGAATGAGATAAATGTATCAGTAATTATAAATAAGGAATACATGTAGAGTCCTTGCTCGGTAAGCGTAGAGTGACGAAATAGATTAACAGTTAGAAGTATGAAAGAAAACCCTGTATTTGTCCAATCGGTTGAATAAAGCACAATCACCTGACCAACTACGTAACTCTACGCTTATCGAGTAATAACTATAGCAGGTAAATTAGACAAGAACTCTATTAACGGACAAAACATTCTATCATCAAATATTACGACATAAGATTAGATATTGTTAACAAAAAGTGTTGATATCGCACATATTATCGCCACACGCTTCCGTTAGTGTAAACGTTGACAATAACGGGAGAGATCGCTCCCGTTACTGTCAACGTTTTCACTAACGGGAGCGTTAACACTAATGGGTGCTACAAAGATCCTTTATATAACGTATATTATGAGGTATCTGAAAGATTAAGATTAGTAATTTCACACTGGCTCTGTTACAGATGCTGCAAAATCAGGACGATCTATATCTGCAACAAGCACAAGCAATATCTTAGTACTCAAATTGTCAATGTGGAGCACAATTTGAAACGGCGGAGCATTATCTAATGGAATGTCGTTTATACTATGCACAGAGACAGAGACTGCAAAATAGTTTAAATCCTGATTTAGAACTAAACTTTGATTTACTTACTTCTGGGACTGAAAATTGATTTTAGCCATACTAAGATACATTAAAGATACCCAAAGATGTTAATAAATTCAGTCAAGATGATTTTGATATTGTGTCAAAGTGTTTCTGAAAAGAATATACATTAATATTGACAGTTCCAGGGAAGGGTTATACTTAAACTTAAAGTTAAAATGTGTTATGAAATATGCATGTTTACACCATTTTATCAGTCACCCCTAATATTAACTGAATTGTTTCAACATAACCTTATAAACGTTTCCTATCTCACGGCATGTTACCTTTATCAGGTCATGATGACGTTGCACTTTTTGAATGACGTCGCCAATGACACTGATTCAACACAGAAATCAAAAATTACGTCATAATCGCTAGTTTGAAGAGTGTTTAACAATGGGTAAACTGATAAATAGAATACCAGGTTCGCGTCTTTTGATATCAAGTTTACCAGGCTCGGCTTTGAGAACGCGTGTTGAATCGCTCGGCAAGCCTCGCGATGTCAACAAGCGTTCTCAAAGCCTTGCCTGGTAAACTTGATATCAAAAGACACTCACCTAGTTTTCTCTACATATCTCGGCAAGCCTCCCGATGTCAACAAGCGTTCTCAAAGCCTTGCCTGGTAAACTTGATATCAAAAGACACTCACCTAGTATTCTCTATATCTCGGCAAGCCTCGCGGTGGCAACAAGCGTTCTCAAAGCCTTGCCTGGTAAACTTGATATCAAAAGACACTCACCTAGTATTCTCTATATCTCGGCAAGCCTCGCGGTGGCAACAAGCGTTCTCAAAGCCTTGCCTGGTAAACTTGATATCAAAAGACACTCACCTAGTATTCTCTATGTATCCTCATATGCTTACCATTTACTGTGCAGGGAGAGCACGATATCTTGAGTCCAATCACATTGCTAATTTATGCAATAAAATTATGTTTAAAGCTGCATAGTCTGTAACTTTTGATCTTCTAATTTTGAAAATAATGTTTTTATTTTTCAAGAACACAGTAAAAATACTCAAATTCAGGTAAACATTTTACCATTTTCGTAAATCTTAACAAGTTATCACTATCAAAACAACTGCATTTATGTTAAAATTCAACGGTCTAGAATTATTGGAGGGACGCAAATAATTACCAACAAGAGAAAAACACACCTATTTGATAAGAAAATTCACTTTTCCATGCAGTTTTCAGTTGCATTGAACATTTTTATTGTGAAAACATAGCTTAATTCTACTTTTACAAATGATTTAAAAAGAAAAGAAAATTTTTCGAAAAATGTTCATAGTTACAGAGTATGCAGCTTTAATCTAAATCAATATCTTAGATTAGGGAAATAAAATGAAAGGGATGGCAGAAACAACATTTACGATCAATTGGAACTGCCTCTGCCTATTCCGTGCCAACTGTGCCAACCTATACTGCGCATTTCGCCGTACTTTTTACAGTTCAGTGATGCAGACTGGGGTTGTACATGGACTAATTTCACATTACCTAAATAATAATAAGAAACTATTTTGTGCATTCATTGATTTTTCTAAGGCATTTGATAACATTGTAAGGGATAACTTGTGGTATAAATTAATAAAACTTGGTATAAGGGGGAATATCTTAAATATTGTTATGTCAATGTATCAAAATGTGAAGTCTAAATGTAAATTTGATGGAGAAAAAAGTGATACTTTTGCTTGTTATACAGGGGTACGTCAAGGTGAATGCTTGTCCCCATTCCTTTTCTCAATGTTCATTAATGATTTGGAAGATGAATTAATCCTTAATAATGTTCAGGGTTTAGATTTGGAGCATTTTAAAATATTCTTATTAATGTATGTTGACGATATCGTAGTATTTTCAGAAACTGCTGAGGGGCTTCAAAATGGGTTAAATTGTATGTATCATTATTGTCAAAAGTGGAAATTGTCAGTAAATACCCAGAAGTCAAAAGTTATAGTTTTTAGGAAGGGTGGGGTGCTTAGAAGAAATACACATTTCCATTATGGAGAACACGAACTTGAAATAGTTAGTAAATTTACTTATCTAGGAATTGTTTTCTCGACTGGAGGTGCCTTTACTGAAGCACAACAGGCCTTGTCAGGACAGTCTCTTAAAGCTATCTTTATGTTAAATAAGTATATTCGTAAATTCGTCAATTTGAAGCCCCAACACATTCTGGATTTATTTGATAAGCTAATTCGGCCTATTTTGACTTACAGTGCGGAAGTCTGGGGGTTTACAACATCTATGATAACTGAAAGGGTACACCTTCAATTCTTTAAGAAACAATTAGGGATTAAACAATGCACCCAAAATGATTTCGTATATGGTGAATAGGGTCACACATCATTGTTAGTGGATCGCCATCTACGAATTATAAAATACTGGTTAAAAATATGTAATGCTAATAGAAATGAGTATATATGGCATGTTTATAATGTATTATTGTCAGATATCAACCAGCATCCAAATTGGGTAAATTGGGTTTCATTGGTAAGGGATTTGTTGTCACGTCTAGGATTTTATTATGTATGGATACAACAAGGTGTAGGTAACTCTAACGCTTTCATGAGTGAGGTTCGACAAAGGTTAACTGACAATTTTGTACAAAACTGGAATTCACGCTTACTTGATTCAAGCTGAGCTTCGTGTTATAGAAATATATCACTATTTGGTCATAAATTATATTTGGAATGTGTGACTGTTAAGAAATTTAGAATTGCTTTGACCCGTTTGAGAACATCTTCTCACCGTTTGGAGATTGAGGCAGGCCGCTGGTCGAGACCTGTACGGAAACCAATTGCTGAAAGGCTATGTTTTCTATGTAATACACTAGAAGACGAGTTTCACTTTATTTTAGAGTGTCCAGTTTATAGTGATTTTAGATCTCAGTATATTAAGAAGAAATTTTGGAAACGACCAAATATGCTAAAATTTATAGAATTAATGACCTCTGAAAATCAAGCAGTCTTGCAAAAATTGGCATGTTATGTCCATAAATCGTTTGAATTAAGAAACGAAATGTTGTATAAACGGTGATTTTATCAATTTTTTATATGATAACTTTCAAATTGTGCCTTCTCCCAACACAAGATCTTCTTTTTTGTATGAAAATTGTATGATATCCTGGTTGTCGAACATTTATTATGAAATAATAGCAAAACAAGTCTAAGAACTCTGTAAAACCTACAATTACATCAATTTTATCAAGTACAATACTGTATGTACGCGTAGCTCTTGAACTATTATATGTAGACAGCACATGGGTGAGTGCTTTGGGATTATTCCTGAATTCAGGATTCTGAGACTGTCATTCCCTAGAAAGTCAGCCTCAGAATTCTGAAATTGGCAAAAAGTTAAAGCGTCTATGATTAGCTTTCACTTATAGTATCTCTGACTAATTTTCAGTCTATCTGAAGATATTTCATCATTCAAAAATTTAAATTATTGGTATAAGTGTTTTGGTAAAATTAATTAATACATGGACGAGAGATGTATGGTTATCCCCAAATTCTGAATTTTGAGACTGATAGTCTGTAGAAAGTAAGTCTCAAAATACTGAAATTGGCACATGATTATAGCTTCTCTGAATAATTTTCAGTCTGTCAGAAGACAATGTACCATTCACACACCATGTATCATTTACAATGGTTTGTTTTTTGAGTAATTTGAGGTTTTAGTGCCAATAGTTCATGATGTCTGAAGTTTTAACTTTTGTACATGACATTACGATAATTTGAGCCATGGGGAAAGAAGTGCGCCTACCACGAGCGAACATCAAAGGCGCAGATCTCAGAATACGTAATGGCTAGTCTAGGTATGCAGCTTTGATGTTCAATAGTGTCGACATTTAGTGTATGTGTCAATTTGAAGATACCATTCTCAAAAAGTGGTCGAACAACGGTACATGCATGAGGTTTGAGTGATGCTCATTGGTGGGATGCACAGTGTCTCCAAACAGGTTATATTGTCCTACATATATATGTACATGCTCGCCAAATGTTCTTGAATTTGCACGTGTGTGCTTTCATGTCAACGTACTCAAATATTCTCTGTTTGTGTATTGTATGTAGCTCATAGGCCAGTAGGCCTTTTGCGAATAAAATTATCTATTTATCTATCATGTCTATCAGATTGTGTCCGACATGTGGATGTGCTTTGTTTAATTTGTCCCCGAAGCAATATTTTGTGAGCTACGAGAACAAAACTGCAAGTGGTACCTTGTAAAAGAAGAAAATGTCATTGAACATAAAATTCGTTTCAATCTGATAGTCATAATGCACCATGAAAAATTTATAAAATGAAATTTTAATTATATTTTGATGGAAAAACACAGTTTTCACAAATATATTGATTTATGTGCCTCCTATTTCTGTGTTGGTCTATGTTTTGATATGCATTACTTTGTGCTCTTTCTAGTTTTGCAATCATCCTGACTGGTTGCTTTGCTTTGCTTGTGTTTCAGATGTCATTTTACTGTTAATCTGTGGCTCTTCATCACAGTGCCGTCTGTAATGTTTGATTGTGGTATTTCTGATCATTCTCACTTTTTCTGCTCTTCCATATTATTGAATTTATTTAACTCGACAGACCTCACATATGACACTTTTCCTACTTTTATCTATTGTTTAGTGCCAATAAAACAAATTATGTTCTAATTCGACTTCGTCTCAAACGAACATAAATCATTTATATTTTATTTCAATGTTTTCACCTTCATCTACATCAAAACTTTTTGCAACATAATTCAAAGAATTATACTGCAAAAACTTGTGATACATATTTCCGTATAAACAACCAACAACATACTTAGGATACTGCCAACAGACTGCCGATCGATTTATTTTGAGCGACTTTTTCACAGAGATATTTCAAATAGAATTCTGGAACACTCTTAAAGTTAGGCTATAGACCGCACGAATTTTGTGACCTTGAAGTCTTGGACGCTGACCTTAGTCTACCCTATGGTAACCATACTCTGATAGCATTCGAATACCTGAAAAATACTGAAAAGTCTCTGAGCAAAACAAAGCCTTGTGTTATTATCTTTAGAGGATCAATTACAGTCCATTATGTATTAAGCAAGTACCTAAGTGATACTCAAAAAGTACTTGCTTAAGACAGATGCTTTCGTACTGCATGTACGTTCAACAAATTTCTCGATTCTTGGATCTCATGATATGCTTGCTTAATCCACGTTTCTTGCTTAAATAGATAACCACTCCGGCTCACTTTTGCTTTATAATGCAAATATAAACAACATAGACTTTCATCACTTAGGCTGGTTGCTTTGCTTTATTGTGGTGTATATGTCTTGTTACTATAAATGTTCTGTTTCTCTTCCTCATGGTGCAGTGAGTTGGTCTGCAATGAATCATGTGGTATTTGCATGGTTGAAAGTTCAAAATTTCAAAAATCCTGAACTTTTGAAATTCATATCTTATATCAAGCATTACGGCTATAAAATATCAAGATTTTCAAGTTTTAACTGTCAATTGTCTTAATAGAAACTTTAAATAAATCAGAAAAGCTACTTAATTCAGTAATTTGAGGCTGACTTTCCGTGGAAAGTCAACCTCAGAATCCTGGATTCAGAAATAATCCTGAGAACTTTCACCCATGTATTTGCTGATCTTACTGTCTGGTGAGAATGTATTACAAATCACATGAAACCTTTGTGTACAAACAACACCGTAAACGCTTATTAAATTCGCCACTACGGCTCTACATGTGTGTAGTACTGACTGTAACTGCGTTTGTCCTTATTACTCATTTCTATTTAGGTTATTTCCCTTGAAACATAAAAAAGAAATACTTAACTTCAGTTATAACTCCACCAACAGCTCCGCCCCTCAGATCGCCTGCACCAGATACTGAAATATATAATAACATCCCCACAAGGTCCATTGCTTCAATAACGGGTGGTGGGTGGGTCGATCCTTCACTATGGCTATCTTTGGCTCGAATGACTAAAGTATATGCACAGGTTAAGTTTTACTTATTTTCATGCATTTCATCAATATCACGAGCTCTCGCATACCAATGCTTTCCTCGTGGTAATCAATCTCATACTTGAGCTATTCTTACCACGTCTTGGCATAACCAAACACTAAACGAAACACATATCAAACAAATATAAATTCAATTATATTGTATCTTTCAGGTAGCTCCTGTTTTTCATCCACAACCTTTAGAACCATTACTGCAAACATGGCTGTGACTAGAAAGAAATTGTTAATAGGGCTAATAATTTTCTGCATATTATCATGTACCATTTTAGTCCTTAAAACTATCACGTTACAGACTGTACATTTCAAGATCACATCATTATCCATTTCAAGTCTATATAAAACATCGAAAGAATTAATATTGAATAAGGAAATAGGCAAAACAGAGAATAATAAGGGCGGTGAACTACTAACAACAGTTGAGGATGATTCTTCACTTTTAGGAGACTATAGGAAATACCCATGTGTTCCAGGGATAGACCCATTTCCGCAATCCATTTCGGCAAAAGCTGGAAGATGCGTGCGCATGTTCAATGACACACTCAACCAGATGGAAGCTGACACTAAATGCGTATCTCTTAGAACTAGAAAGGGAACAACTCCTGTATGTATATACGATGCTGTAGAGGACCATTACATTTCGAAGTCCCTATCAACATCAGGCAGATGGGAAACTGGTTTTGTAAATGGTATTATAAACCTCCTTGAAGCTCATAAAGACGCAAAATTTTTAGATTTAGGATGTAATATTGGCGCGTATACTCTTTCTGCAGCAAAATTAGGATTTCAGACTATGGCTGTTGATGCAGTACTGGAAAATCTACAAAAGCTGTATAAGTCTGTAGTTCTCGGCAAACTCCAAGATAAAGTGACAATCATTTGGAATGCCATATCGGATGATTATTCTAAAGTTGGACTGACTAAGTACAAAGGTAATGTAGGTGGTACTGCTATACGTAATCTAACGATGAATGAAGGAAAGATAACTAATTCGAGTATAACACAGACTATAAGGTTAGATGATCTAACACCTTTGTTCAAAGGCAAGCGTTTGGTGATCAAAATGGACATTGAAACACAAGAATATAATGCATTAAAGGGAGCAGGGTCGTTCTTTGAATCAGTTGATGTGCTTGCAATTCAGATGGAAATATATTCACACTTAAATGGACCAATTGGGCCAAAGATTATTGAGTATCTAGCAGCCAGAAACTACAAACCATTTGGTGATACCAAGAAACAAAAACTTCTAGATCCTGGGAATATGAATAAGAAAACCTGGCCTGGTGATGTATATTTTATGAAAGACTAGCATTTATATAGATGATATTACATGACTGTACATGCAGTATTGGGTTCATGAAACGATTTAAAGTAGATCGGGACCCATGGAAAAGATAACCCAGTACTTTATAAAAGTATTGGTTATCTTTATTTAATGCCTTAAAACGTCAGTGCTAGGTTAAAGTGACGTCATCATGTGAAATTGCATCTTAGCGTAAAAGACTAGCATTTATATAGATGATATTACATGACTGTACATGCAGTATTGGGTTCATGAAACGATTTAAAGTAGATCGGAACCCATGGAAAAGATAACCCAGTATTTTATAAAAGTATTGGTTATCTTTATTTAATGCCTTAAAACGTCAGTGCTAGGTTAAAGTGACGTCATCTCGTGAAATTGCATCTTTATTGTAAAATAAAAAAAACAGTGATGAGCAAGAAAAATAATCCATTATTCGTGTGAGGGTAGGATAGAAAAATCCGTCCCTCGGGATCACCGCAAGCCTCGTGATGCCAAAATCGATCCTGGGGACAGATTTTTCTATCCTACCCTCACACTCATGATAGAATGATAGATTCTTATAATCTAGGCAATCCTCGCAGAGACCATCGTCATCATCAGAAACATTCTTCTCACCTGGAACAAGTTAATTTGTGTAGTCAAGTACATTGTTATGTATATCAGTTTGTAATCTGTCTTCTACGGATGTACTAGATTTCAGATCTATGACGGTGTAATCATAAGGTTGTGCTGTGGCATCTTCAAATCTCCTCATGCAGCACTGGTGGACGGATAAATTCTTCTTGCTAATGGTGTTACTTGTTGTCTGTTGATGGGATTATTAAACAAGACCAAACATTGTGTATTTAACGCGATATCCCTGCAACGTTATTCTTAAGCCTGTTTACATCAATCTTACGATCATTTGTCAGTAAGATTTACCGCAGGCGTCAGGCCATGTGGCAATCGCAGACAAATTACATACCACAAATTGATTTTCATTAAACGTAAGGCAGCTGTACGATGCTCACACGATTGTCACGTGTTCACACGCAGGGCTGTAGTCAGATGTGCTAGCAAAGTTGCAAGACTGTCGCAAGTGTTGCCGCGCGACAATCGTGCGAACTTCATGAGCTGTCTTACTGTTCGTGGCGTTATTGACGCAGCAGTGCAAAAAAACGAAAGTTCATTGCATGGTTATCGCGCGGTAGTCTTACGGCTTTGCAGGCGCAAAGCCTGAGTGCCAGCTCTTGCAGTAGTCGGACGAACATCTAGCGTGTCTTACAGCAGCCTTACAGCAGCATTGCGTGACTTGTGGCAGTCGTGCATCTTAATAAGATCGCAAGGAAAATGAACATGTTGAAAATTTAGTTGTTGTCATTGCGTCAGCCGTACGACGCTAAGTTTCGCAAGGTAGTCTTGCGGTGTTGCGCACAACACCGCAGGACTGCCGCACGAAACCCAGAAATGTGTCGTCGTAGACAGGTGTATAGCTGCCGTACGATTGATGTGAAACAGGCTTTAAGGAAATACGTTTGTGTCAAATACATGCTAAATATATCTGGTGACTGCCTTTGGTAAAAAGATTGACTATTTTTCAGGTCATATTTTGCTTTGGTCGTTAGATCATAAAAAATGATAAGATTCCTTTTTCCAGGATCATTTAACTTAGAGTTATTGAGTTAGTCTGGGATACTCAGTATTAGTTCTTACCAAGGAATTTTCTTTTGAAGGTCTTCGTACAGGGTTTGTCATTGTTTAAAACACCATAGGATACATTCTGAAGGTGATTGTGCTAGTGAGGAAAGTATAAGTTTTCTAGTCCATTCCATTTTCCAGGATCCACTGGGCCCAGCCACCATAAACATAGATACTGAAAGTTCAGTGACCTTGGTGTCATCTGCATCATGGTATTATTGGTGTTGAGATAATTATATTAATTATCTTTTATGTTATTGTTCTGTCTTGTGTTTGCTATGTTTTGTGCGCGTCTGTTTATATGTGCTTTGTGGTCACCTGCTGGGAAAGGGCTGACCTCTTGGCTCTCGTTTGTGGTGTCTACTGTGAGTTTGTCACTTTCCCATTGGTATCCTGGGTCAGGTGTGGTACTTAATTATATTGATTCCTGATCTTTGCACCCTTACTTACTTTGAAGATTTTTGGACATATTGAATTCAACTCCACGTAGGTTGCTTAAGACATTTTGAAACCTGGTTACAAATAGTAAGTGAGTATGATCAGGAAATACCACAATCACAAACTGCAGGCAAACTCGTGGCATCGTGAGTAAGAGCCACTGCAAAACACCAGGAAAGCAAACAAAGCAAAGCAACCAGCTCTCTCTTCCCCATTAAGATTATTGTAAAACAAAATTTGACACAAAGTAACGCACAACAAAACATAGAATAATTACAGAATCCCACAATGAGAGCAACAATCAACAACAACAGAACCACCGCCTTAGAACAAACAGCATTCTAAGCCACTGGGGGGGGGGGGGCTTAAATGCATTTCTCTGGTTTCAAATCTTCGCCCTAGATTTTGCTGTTGTTGAAGCACAAAAACTGTAAAGCTCGCATGGAGGCTTTCTAACTATTGCAATGCATCATCATAGAGAAATAATCTAATCAAATCAACACACTATGATGAAACAAAAAAGGGTTCTCGACTCACAGATAGTCAGGGCTGAAGGAAACCTCAAGTTGAGCTACGGTTGGTCCAGGTGCAGACAAGGATCAGGGAAAAACGTAGACTGGCTCCAGTCCTTCAAACAATTTATCATCAATGTGTCAGAGCATATACCTGTAGCCAGTCTAACTCTGATTGCTCTGTTTTAAAGCTGCATAGTCTGTAACTTTTGATCTTCTAATTTTAAAAATAATGTTTTTATTTTTCAAGAACACAGTAAAAATACTCAAATTCAGGTAAACATTTTACCATTTTCGTAAATCTTAACAAGTTATCACTATCAAAACAACTGCATTTATGTTAAAATTCAACGATCTAGAATTATTGGAGGGACGCAAATAATTACCAACAAGAGAAAAACACACCTATTTGATAAGAAAATTCACTTTTACATGCAGTTTTCAGCTGTATTGAACATTTTTATTGTGAAAACATAGCTTAACTCTACTTTTATAAATGATTTAAAAAGAAAATAATTTTTTCGAAAAATGTTCATAGTTACAGAGTATGCAGCTTTAAAACAGAGCCATCAGAGTTAGACTGGCTACAAGTATATGATATGACACATTGATGATAATTTGTTTAAAGGACTGGAGCCAGTCTAGGAACAACCCACCGATTAAAGCTTTACGGCAGTGCAAACATTGAGTCTGAGGCCTGACCCACTGTTGTGCAATTACAGAGGAAATCATGAAGCTACTGTCGTGCTAACCAAGATTGACACTGACGTAATGTTTTGTTTTCAATTGTTAAGTAATACATTAACCTTTACACTCCTCTTGAGATAACGCTAATCGATAGATCACTTGTGTATTAATCCTATCCTGTGGATAGAAATAATACACAAGTGATCTATCGATTATATTGTAGCCTATAGATAAGTTAAAAGTGACGTAAAAGACCGTACCAACACTTGACGGTTATACAGGTTATACCGTTATTAACGGTAAAAAATTACATTAATACCTGACAAAGGTTTTCAAAATACGGAAATATTATTCCAAGCCGTCATAGCTCAGTCGGTTGAGCCGAGGCAAATATTTGTATCTATATCTATTATCGAGAGATTTAAAACGGGGGAGGGTTCGAATCCCACACGATTGATTTTTTTCATGAAGGAGATATTTTTAAATATCATTATTGCTTAAACAAGACTTTTTATCATATTTTTGTTATATTTTAAATGTTTTACTATAGTATTCTTTGAGTGTTTTTGTGTGTGTTTTTTTTCTAGTTTTTTACATTCTTCACATATTCATTTCGTTACAATACAATACAAAACAATACAACAGAGGTCAGGACAAACATTCTTCGTCTGCTGATTCTGTGTCGGAATAGTCTGAGCACTCTGTTGCGGTGTCTGTGTCTTCGTCACTGGAGGTCACCTGAATAACTATCTTCTCCATCTCCGCTTCCTATGCAATGTCAGCATCCCAGTACTTCCTCTCTACTTCCTCCACGTGCCTGCAACTGGAAGCCCAGTCATCCTCGGTAACTGCTGCAATGGCATCATGAGTCAGCTGTAAAACATCCGTCATCTTAAAACTGACATTTCGTCTGGCGATGTATCCTTTCATCGTTGCCCAGATCAGCTCAATCGAATTGAGGTCTGCATGGTAGGCATATTTGAGAAGCAGACTTTGGGTATATCGCCTTTTTCGTAACACCCATTTTAGACAACTGCCTTTTCGTAGGTAAAATGATTATCAATGTTTCTATGATTAATAGAAAACCAACTGCTGCAAAGCTCAAATTTGTAAGTGGGTGGTAAACGACAAGCCTTTTTGTAAAACAGCTGTTTCTAAAAAATGTGTAAGGAGAGTAGACTTACATGTATTACAAAACATGTCATCAGGTCATCGCCTTCTTTCCGCTTTTCGTTTTCTGTCATATCCGATAAAAATAATAAAGGTCATCATTCGCAAACATAAAATATCAAAAAGCAAAGATAAAAGAATATGCCGTGATTGGGGTTCGAACCATCAATTGCAAAACTTCGGGACAGAGGTCTACGATGTTACCACCACGCCAGCCCAACTGTGACAAATATTAATGATAAAATAATATAATGTACAAAGTTAGCGAAACCGTTTTACCTATTTACATCAACGGACAATGTCCAATTATCAAAACATGCTCTGACGTCACTTTGAACTTATCTAGTAAGGACAGTAAGTCCCTGATAACTTTGTAAACAAAACATGACGTCACTGTCACTCTTCGCTGGCAGGACAGTATAAACCGTGATGGGGTTGACAACCAGGCAAGTAGACTATCGCATGATATCTGAGCTATTTCCACCTTTTTATAACGGTTGATAATCTTTTTGAATTGATCACTAAAATTAGGTTTTCCAACAATTCTTTTGAATTTATAAACCAAATCACCATACAATTTAGGTTCTGATATGCCCTATTGCAGAAGAGTTTTTAAACTAATGTTGTATTTAACAATTAACTCTGACTGTCTATATGGGACAATTTAGAAAATGCCTTTCGAATTTAATGATATATATGGCCTTGTTTTAACAACTTAGCAGTCATAAATAGGTTTCTGTTGTTGATGTCATCAACATTAGAATTCACTCTCTCAAAACAATATATGATATTTATAACCTTGTTTTAACAACTTAGCAGTCAAAACTAGGTTTCTGTTGTTTATGTCATCAATATTATAATTCACTCTCTCAAAACGGATAAGTTGCAAAATGTATGCACCATAGGAAGGGGATGAGGAACATCTCTATCAAGAAATAGGAAATTTACTGTTTCAAAATTAAAATCATCCTGTTTATAAGACTCTTTCTTTCACGCCTCTACGAAATTTATTTAAAAATAAATTGAACTTCTTGGTTACTGTAAAGGCGGCACCTCATGAATGCGTAATTGGGACTGGTCAACCTTAGACATAGGTAAAAGCTGAAATAAGATGTGTTTTTATTCAAAGGTAACAGTATCATTGTACCATAACACCTTAGTAAAGACTGTAATTATTTAGAATAAAATAACTACATTCTAAAGTGTCCGTTTAGCGTAATATAAGTGTAGACGCAAACAGTGTGGACCCAGATCAGATTGCTCCCATCTGATTTGAATCTAAACTGTTTGTTAAAGAGGCTTCAAAATGTTTCAGCAGACAACAAAAAACATACGACTTTTTGTGATATACGCTTTAATAGTTAATACAATGTTAACTTTCATCGCCTATGCAGTTTGATAAAATTAAAACGAAGTGGCTATTTACAGTCAACTGTAAATAGCCAAAAAACGTTAAAATGGCTATTTACAGTTGACTGTCAATAGCCATTTTAACGTTTTTTGGCTAATGACAGTCAACTGTAAATAGCCATTTTAACGATTTTTGGCTAATGACAGTCAGTGTCGTTAATTATTTGGGATACAGGGAGAAAGTATTGGTTATATCCCTTTATTTAGCTGAAATCCTTGTTTGGCTTTTGTTGAAGCATTTTTTTTCATAATGGTGCGGCTTCGAATCAACGACTTCCCGCTCCGAAAGTGGAAAATGAACGTAACGATCGCAAAGTCAAGAAATTAAACAGACTAATTGCAAAGATTTGGTAAGCACTTAATCTATAGCTTCCTAACATTATTTTGATATGACTTTAAGTGCAGAGTAAGAAGAATTTCTGAGTGACACTAGCAGCCTTGTCTTTGTTGGTGATTTTAAGACTTTGAAACATCTCTCACAAAGTTTTTTGTTTAAAAAATGTCGGTCCAGATCTGGATTGAAACTCTTCGGTATCATGGATCCAAAATAGGCTCCGTGTTGGCATTTAATAATACTTTACTTTAATAGACATCTCATCTTGGTCTACCGTGTACTCAATTATTCGTCAAACTCATGATGGCAGATCGCAACCGTTCTTTTGACTAATTATATACTAGTTTGCTATGCAGACTACTGCTAAAATATCAAACAAGAGTGATTCATGATCTGATTATAACAGATAATTCCTTTGGGAGCTGTCTGATTCTGATCTATACTGCTTGTGGATGTTGTGTACATGTAAGTTGTCATGTTTGGCAATCATTTCCAGTCTGCAAAATTATGTGTATGTGTACGAGGGCCACTACAGGGATTTCGGTACTTATACTTAACACATTTTCGAGCATGGAAAGCGAAGGCGTGTCGGCATATGCGAAGACTCGTCAGAACCTTATCTACTCCCTTCTACAAATGGACGTCTCGAAGAGAGGAGGATCCAAGTGGCATATTCAACATGCTCTTCATTGAGACAGTCATCGATTTTTTTTTTCTTTTCTTCTTTTCGGCCTGTTGAAATTTATTTATATTTTGTAAAGTTTACACCCGCGAATTCGGGAATAGGCCCTTGCTAAAAATATTTAGTCTCGAAAAACGTGCAAAATATGAAACCCTTGCAAAAATGTGCAAAATATGAAACCTGTGCAATATGCTCAGGTTTCATATTTTGCACATTTTTCGAGACTACACTATTTCTTTTAATTTCGAGATAAACGAATATTTTCTCTTTTTTTATTTTAATTTTTGGGGTGGGGGTGGGGATGGGGTGTTGCGGTGGAGGTAATATTAGAAGATTTTATTAGTGAAATAGAATCTTTTCATATATTCTATTTTTATTTTCACAGAAGCATCACCCAAAAGCTTAATCTCTCCCAATAAACAGGATTAGTGTACTTCACCGGGAGGCAATAAAACTCCCATGGCGATTGAAGCGTGCCGGATTAAGAGGTGTGACAACCTTTATTCAGGAGACGAGACATTAATTAGGTTTATAAATTACCTTCGGCGGCATTGGCTGGAGCAGAAAGTGCACTTGCGCGGTCTGTCCTGAAACTCATTGTTTTGTATTTTTATGATTTTCGACGACGTATTGTTGATGCCATAAACAAATGCTATCGCATATTGTTTCCCTATGCCCTCAGAAGATCGCAATGACCATGACCAGATTGAGCATATGCTCACACCGATCCTGGCCATCGATGTCTTATGATCCTGGCCATTGATTTCTCTCAATATCTCGCCCCCACCCCCCAAAAAAAGTCCGTGGGAACATGATGGTATTGCATGTTACATGTATGTACTACACTATCTTCTGTCATAAAAATATATTATGTCGTATCCTCATTGGCTTTTATTGCCTATTGGAATATCTGATTAAAAGTACTTTCGGGATGAATTCAACACGTTGTGGCAAACAGTTTGATTCAGAGGCACAAACAGTTTGCATAGGTTGTCAAAGATGACACAAGCAGGTACTCTAGATGCTGACGTGCGCACTGCCTGGTATTAAATTTGAAAACCCTTGTTTATACAACATACATGGGTGTTTCTCATGCTTTACAATATCTGAATGAGCTACAAGTTTTAAAGGTGGAAGATGGAAAATAATCTTGAAAGATGGAAAATGCGGACCGAGTTTCCCGCCATAGTTTCGCCATGTCCAACAATGAAATTTTCTTACTGGTAGAATATTCGTACACTTCACCCGTCTCAAGCTGGTGAATTTCCGAAGACTTCGAGACGCGGTGATATGGATGGTTAGGTGTGAAAATAAACCCTGGGGCTTGTTGTCTTATCTTAATCCTCATAAAACACTGGTCTTTATGGTTTTAATTGTAAAACGACTTATTATAAAGAAAGTAGAGTTTTAAAATAAGATTTTATGCAAAACACACCGGGTAGGCGGCTATCGAAAACGCTCTTAACAATCGAAGAACGAGGATCAAAACTCGATAGAAACAATGTTTTCGATTTCCATATGTCACCAGCCAGGCGATAAATGGCAATCGAAAGCTGTTTCTAACTAATTTTATTTACGTTCCTCGACAATATTAGAGTTTTTGATTGCCGCCTATCCAGTGTGTAATTGTGCGGAAAAAAGAATCAGCATGCAAAACGTTAGTAGAGTGTTTCTGGAAGCATTTTAAAATGAAAATGTCTGAGATTGATCATACAAACAGTTTAGACCCAGATCAAGCTCAGCAAAACGTTTGGCAGGACCCAAAGGAGAAAGGTCTCCGCTGAAACATTTGGAACACGTTGACACGTGTCGGGTGTATGACATAACTTACGACCACTTTTGCAGTCTACAGCAAGCTACTAAGTATTTCTGTTTACCCTTTGTTCGTTCTCCTAAAAGAGGCACTTTGGCAAACAGTGAAGGCCGCGATGAATTGTCGCAAGCATGATACGACTTTTCATCAGGGTCTGCGCACTTTTCAGAGAAAAGCATTACATTTTGGAAATAAACAAAATCTCTAAGGCCGAAAACACGCTAATCACATTTTTGTCTTCTAGAAATATTTTTTGCAAACATTGTATGCTCAGTATGATCTGGGTCAATACTGTTTGCCGCTCTACTGGCCATGGGTTTGGTTTGAAGATTGAACACGCTGAGCATAAAACAGTTTCATAACCTCGGTGAAATGAATACCACCCAATAACCAGTTAATTATCGCCAATTAAATGTTTTAAATGCTGCGAGACATGATATGATGATATGCTGGAGTTACTCAAAAGAACCGTCTCATCGAGACGTTCCTTTATCAGCCACAGCATAGTTATTTTTAGTACAGTTGGTCATTCTATCACTTTTGCTTACCGAAACGTCGCCTCTCACTAAAGCTTAATGGTTTCGGCGAGATGACGACAACAAAAAGCATATGCTGTGGTTACTTAAATGAATCGTATCACTGAGATGTTTCTCTTAAGTAACCACGGCATATGACTGGAAACTGATTAGAGAAACTCTGAGGGCTGTTTCGTACATGTACTGTTAGTTGATATACATGAATCGCTTTTTTTAGAAAATATGAATCGGATTTCATTAATAAAATAATAAAATGTTCAAATGCGTTCAGACATAATCAGACCTCGTACATGTACGTGTAACTCCGAGGAACAAAAACAACTCGTACTATAAACAAGTCAAAGTAGCTATATATACATCCATGGGATATAGACAAACAGTCGAGATCCAGATCAGATTCGCAGAATGTGGTGTCTGATCAGGAAACCTTGGAATATATGTTACACGTAAGAAGTCTGAGCTCTATAATCTTGATCAGGAAATGTCACAATCACAGAATAATTGCCTTTCACCTGACTGCCAATCCATACTTGTACATTTTTTTTTCAGATGTTTGGCTCTTATATGAATCATTTTCTACTTATGCGTGCGAACAGCGATGACAATGGAGCGTCTGTGTAGATGCACAAGCTTGCGTGTTTCTTAACTTTTTGCATGCGTCAAATACCCAAAACTCACATGCCAGGCTCAAATACGATCTACAGCATGCACTAATTATGGAAGAAACACATTTATTTGACTTTAATATACATCTGTACTTGAAATTGTCCACCAAATGTTCGAATATAAAGTCAACATCAATGAAAATATCTGATTTATCTGTAAATAGCCAAAAAACGTTAAAATGGCTATTTACAGTTGACTGTCAATAGCCATTTCAACGTTTTTTGGCTAATGACAGTTGACTGTAAATAGCCACTTTGACGTTTTTTGGCTATTGACAGTCAACTGTAAATAGCCATTTTAACGTTTTTTGGCTATTGACAGTCAACTGTAAATAGCCTCTTCCAAATTAAAAATAAAAAGTTATCGCGGAATATTAATGTGAAAAACATACAAAACAAGTTTAATCCTTTTTCTTCTTCCAAATCAAGGGTAGAAATCTTCTCCAGATTGTAGTTTGCCCTGTATAAAACTGCGATGCCCTATAAAAGCAGTTAAACACAGATCTAAGGACCCCATTTAAAACTATACTACTCAAAATTTGATAGGGATCATATTTTATTATATATACTACATAGGTATGACAAGAAATTGATATTTTAGCACAGCATTTTATCAAATGGTATGATTTCAGGTTTCAAATGGCATTCAAGCGTAAAGGACACCTAAACATGATAGGGGTCAAAATAGGCGCAGATCAGGTTGTTACAAAATATAGAAAGTCAACAGAAATCCTTGGAACATTACTTAAACTGATGCCAATAGCGAGTGTGATGTCCACGAGCGTCAATCCCAGTTTGACACAGCCTCGGCTTATTACTGATAAGCCTGCCGAGCTGTTGCTGAGGGAGTCTTGCCCATTCCTCCTGTAACGCTGTACTGAGCTGTGGAACCGTTGTTGGCTTGAATGGGCGAGCAGAAATTGCTTTCTGAAGCATATCCCAGGCATGCTCGATCTGGTTCATGTGGGGGGAGAGAGCTGTCCAGTCCATTCTAACAATGGTAGCATCTTCCACATATTTGTTAGTGACGTGTGTTCTGTGTGGTAACGATTCCACATCCTGGAGACAACAGTCTGTGACACATCCAGGTGTTCTGCCACATTCCTTTGAGACGAC
Organism: Loripinus fragilis; assembly: GCA_964019695.1. NCBI lineage: Eukaryota > Metazoa > Mollusca > Bivalvia > Lucinida > Lucinidae > Loripinus > Loripinus fragilis. The sequence goes on from OZ026530.1 coordinate 66,333,284, forward strand.
CCTGCTTCAAGCAAACCGATGCTGACATGCATTTCGTCTGAAGTTAATCGTCTTATATTCGGCATTCTGAGCACAATTTGGTACAAAGTCCCAGATAGAATCGAAAACATGAAGTGAAAAACAAGAGATGGCCACATGCTCAAATTGTTAAATGCAGGCAAAACACCTTATTTCATGGGTATGCAGTTTTCCGTGCCGCTCGTGCAGGCGCAGGTAGCAATACGATCAAAATCATAACGTATTCTTAAGGTCAACGAATGGATTAAAGTAATGCAGTAAAAATAAATAAGCATATCTATTTGTTTACGTTTTTACACATAACTAAAAAGGTGACCCCTATAAAATTTTGAGTAGTATATTTACAGGTAGCTGTGGATCTAGTTGGCCATATGGAGTGTGGGATGGAGGTTTGCAAGGGCATCTCTGAATTCCTCAGGGCTCTGGATGTCGGTGATGTGCGTTGGCAACCTGTTCCAGTCACTGATGATCCGAGGAGAAAAGGAGAACTTGTATGAGTCGTTTGTGGCCGGTAGCTGGTGTAAACGCTTGGATCCTTTGGTTTGTTGGTCGTTTAGCTGTACAAAGTCTGGACTGATGTCAATGATGCCATGCTGGATCTTGATTAACATAGATAATCTATTGATGTAGCGTCTATGTTGAAGGCAATACAGAGGGTTGAAAGAAATGGAAGCTCGACAAAAGTAAATTGCGCGAACAGATAAAATCTGTTACATGTATTACATCATTACAGAGAGGCTTCCGAGCTATTGCAATGTATCATCATAGAGAAATGACCTAATCAAGTTAACGCACTATGACAAAATCAAGAGGACTCATGTCTCATAGATAGTCAGCGCTAAAGAAAACCTCAATTTGAACTTCGGTGGGCCCAGCCAAGGACAAACATCAGGCACCAACAAACGGTTTAAACCCCTAGAAATGGCCAAACCAGGGAATTATCGTTAACAATAGGAGAACTATAGTATGACAGATAGAAAGAGATAGAAATGCAATGAAACTATGGACTGGAATTCATTCAGATACTAAAGGATGTACAACTGCCTAATATCCAGTCGCCATATGCACTGCAGATCAGCTTAAAATATAGAAAGGAAGATTTGTCATTTAAATATGGACACAAGCCAAGGTCCGGGTGAACACTGGGTGACATTTCATTTTCCTAAACGGGTCCCATATATTTTTTGACTCATTGGGACACATGCCAGAAGACTACGAAGTTGGATTTGAGAAGATCCTTACACAGTGCTAGGTAAAAGGTATGTGCTATTTATAGCACTCCATTATGCTGCTATGAAAAACTGATCCGATCTGATCGAGTTATTTTCTTGTCTGTAGGAGTGAACAAGTAATACCTCAAAAACGTTGGACAACTACAATAAGAAGAAGCAAAATGAAACAGTGTGTAGTTGTAAGCGCTGGGTGTAATGACTCCTAAGAAAAACACCATGCTCTAGGACGTGACACTACCTTCTCGCGGTCTAGAGCATTGACTCACCCTCCGAGGTGCAAAAAGAATGTGTCAAGAAGGCTTTCAGATTTATGGTTGGCCCGGGTCATTGTCCCATGATTTCAAAATATGGCCCATCACTTTCCAAGGCAGTGGGCCCAGTGTTCCCACCATTTTTAGTTGTGAAAAATCTTACTTTAATAGAAATATTCGTCTACGAACTCCACAAAACAGTAAGAACATGGGACATAGGTTGTCAATAAAGTAAAACATGTCTTAAGCAGCCACTCCAACAGAGATCTTAATAACAAATGGTAGCTTAATGAAGGTCGAAATGATTGCAGAATGCTCCCCTTGGAGCATTCTGCAGTACTTCTAACCTGCAGTAAACGATAATTGGTCTTCTTTTTGAGTGGCCGCTTAAGACTGATTTAACTGTGTAATCATCAGTCAATATATATATATATATATATATATATATATATATATATATATATATATATATATATATATATATATATATATATATATATATATATATATATATATATATATATATATATACACACAGACCCAAAATGAAAACTTTACACTTTATTTCTTTGAATAACTGTTTTGTTAGTATATATGTCGTTGTAAGATTTACGCATGCTTATCGCGACTTCGTCGCAGATAACGATTATGCAATTTTTATTCAAATCCAAGGTCAATTCAAGTGTCAACGCCTGAAAAACGTGTTCCTTACGTCGCACGTGCTGAGGAACAGGTGATTCATTGACAGCTTTAAAACCGACAAGAAAACATTTACAGCTGAGTACTGGTAATAAAAATTAATTTTTTGTTACAAAACGCTTCCATTTAGTGACGGCACGTCTTTCAAAAGTTCAAAGAAACCAAGTTATTGGCGTGTTCAATGCGGGGTCTACGGTAAATGATATCGCGCATCATTTTGGCTGCTCTAGACAGATTTTTCATTATCATATGAACCCGTACAACAAAACTGAGTATGTCAGAGTTCGTGCAAGACCTGGTAGCGCACGTGTGACGACGTTACGTCCTTTTCGCGTTAACACGTTAACTCACCCACGTAATCGTTTTAAACGGCAACCATTATTGCTCGTCTTTACTGGGTTCATGCACAAATATAATTAGTCATTTCGTGCAAAATAAAGGACCTGACATTTACATGCATGACAATGCACGGCCTCACACAACACGTAAATAACCACATAATTTCATGCTAAAAACGTCAACCTCTTGCCTTGGCCTGCTTCATCCCGGGTCATGAGCCCCATAGAACACGTACAGGATGAATTGGGTCGGAGGGTCAGGTCCAATAATCAAATGGATGCGTTAAATGACACCAATATGCACCTCTGTTAGCATTACATATGTATCCCTAACGTGCTCATACAACGTTACGTAATTTCAATGAGGCGACGTATTCTGCTAAGCGTTCGTAAAAATGGAGGTCACACTGGTTACTGATGATCTTTTAAACATCACTTAAAGCATGTAGTCAGTAATTTCCTGTTTCTAAAATCTGTGTGACTGTTTTAATTGTTTTTAGAAATTTTCATTTTGACCCCTCTGAACTGAATTATTTATATAATTTATGCAATTTATGATTTTCATCCAATACATTTTTCAGGGACATCGATAAGGCATTGAAGATTCGATGACCGAAAAAATTAACCCCGAAACTTAATTAATCATCAAAATATATACTTTTGAATACAGTGTAAAGTTTTCGTTTTGGGTCAGTGTATATATATATATATATAGTTTTCGTTTTGGGTCAGTATATATATATATATATATATATATATATATATATATATATATATATATATATATATATATATATATATATATATATATATATATATATATATATATATATATATATATATATATATATATATATATATATATATGAACGAGAGCCAAGAGGTCAGCCCTTTCCCAGCAGGTGAGCACAAGCCACAAAAAACAGCCGCGCACAAAGGCGCTGACAAACACTAGACAGAAAAAACAAAAGGATCCATAAAAGAAGTACCACCTTGGAATGGGGGGGGGGGGGGGTAAATGCATTTTACTGGTTCCAAATCTTCACCCTAGATTCTGTTGTTGTTAAAACACAAAATTATTTAGCTCGCATGGGGGCTTCTTAACTAATACTGTGTATCATCACAGATAAACAATCAACTCAAATTAACACACTATGACGAAAGAAAGAAAAGGGCTCAAGACTCATAGATAGTCTGAGCTAAAGGAAACCTCAAGTTGAGATATGGCGGGCTCAAGCAACGGAACCGTCATAGTGTCTGAGGTCCGACCCGCCAGTGTGCAATTAAAGAGGAAACAAAGTGTCAGAGGTGATTGGGTTGACCACCAAGTATTGAGTCTGTCGCAATACATTAATGTTATAGCCAAAAATAGTAAATGAGTATGATCAGGAAATACCACAATCACAAACTGCAGACAACCCAGTGGCACCGTGAGGAAGAGCCGCTCAACCATCACGAGACACCAGGAAGACAAATTAAGCAAAGCAATCAGCTCTCTCTTCCCCATCAAGATGATTGCAATACTAAAATGAACATAAAGTAACGTACAACAAAACATAGAACAATTACAGACTCCCACAATGGGAGCAACAATAAACAGAAAGTCAACAACAACAGAACCAATCCTTTTTTATAATATTTACTTAAATGGATATACTAATTCGCCATAGGACTCTGGCACCAAACAACGTGGAACTTAAATCAGCAAAAGCGAGTTAAGTTCACCAATGCAGCCATTTTTTATCCCACAATTTTGTTGGCTTAGATTTTCGTTTTATGTTATTTTTTTAATTATTGGTATAGGTCAATTAGATAATGATGTCTAAAAAAGTGCGCATCCAAAAATTTCAGATCATTCAGCCTCACAAAGATCACCACTGAATTTGAATGTTAACTACGTTACTGTGGTAAATATACTTGTACATACCAAATTTCTTACAAGACTGAAATATTTAAGAACTTTTATAGCATGCACTTCTACTTGGATCTCTTGTTGATCAAATAAGTCTACTGTGTAGGATTTATATCATAGTTTTGCTTTTCAGCATTGACCAGAAAAAAATATTGGTTTTGCAACAGTAGATGATGAATATTAAAAAGTACATTCTTCTTTGGTATTGGAAATATAAATTGCATTCTTGTATAAAGAACATTGTGCCAATAGGTCGGTAACGTAGTTCACATGCCTTACACTCTGGTCTTATTTCATGCGTAGAAACATATATTTTTCTGCAATATATCAGGTTCTAGTGTGTTGCTTAATACTTTTTACATCATCCTTTGCACATTGGAAGTAAGCTGTTGCATCTTGTTTCATTCAACTTGTTGTAATAACACTTTAAAATATGATTATGAAATCATAATTTTAAACAGTCCCTATATTTGAAAACTTGTTGTGGCTCAATACAAACAAAGGCAATTTAGAAGAAATAATCTAACTTCTATAAAGCCTTTTCATGTACATATATTACAAAAAAAAACAAAGTTTGCACCATTCACAAAGGTACGCCCTTCTCAGAAAAATGGCAAAATGTTCATGGTAACGTAATTCAAATATACAATTTGCTCACTTCAATTGAAGATAAGAAGTTATAAATTCAAGTTAACTATTTTATCTATCATGTAAACCATAGAAGTTATCGACATAGTATGTCATGAAAACATTTGAGGTCACTGTGACCAATTGGAATGGACCAGGATGCAAAAGCGAGAGTGCCAATTTCAAAGTATACACATAAACTTACCAATAAACCTCCAGTGGTAGCAGCAACGAGAAAAAATGGTTTGAAAAATAGAAAATAACAATTTGACAACATGTCAGAAACTTATAATCACCGTCGATTTTTGTTGCCTTTGGCCCTTTGATAGGACTAATCTGGGGTTTTCGTAGAACTTGAATTACGTTACCTACTTGTGAATTACGTTACCTATGTTTAATCCATCTCATTTCAAAAACCATACGAACAATTCCTTAGAGATTTAAACTATTCGATGTCGTTTTTCAAAAAAAGATTAATGTGCATATGTTGTGTTGATATAATGAGTATCTTTGTAAGTAACATGAACAGGGGAGTTGATATACCCAGAGCATATAGGTAAATCCTTGTTACAATAAAATGACAACTGTAATATGGTAAAAATTGATCTTTATTAACTGGGACAGATTTGCTTTGATTAAAAACAAACATTTTGTATCAGCTAGTGTATGTATTTAGAGAGGTATTTGGATTTTAGTAAAATTGTAGTAACGTAATTCACAGTAACGTAATTCACTAATCTGTGTTTCTACTTGTTTTTTTTTTCTATGCAAACAACTTCTTGTAAAGTTCTTGTATGGTTCGTTATATAGTACGATTATAGTTCTCACATTGGCTTCAGTTGCACTATTTGTACCTCTTCTTATACAAATAATACATATAGGGTAACGTAGTTCACAAAACTGCAGAGTTTTAGACAACCTCAGATATCTTTTCATCCGCGAAAAATAAAATAAACAAATGTTTCCCATAATTCGTTGCTTTTGTCCATGCACATACTAATCCTCTTGACATAGAAATGTTTGATGTGAGCTTAACATGCATGGTTTGTTTGAGAGATGGTCAAGTTTGTAACGTCATTCACATTAGAATGTGGGACATTTATCATCAGTACGACAAAACTTGTTTTCACCTTTCAATCAAATGAGGGACATTAAATGAAAGGTATATATGTCTGTCAATAAAATAAAGTTGAAAACTGTTTATAAATTGCATACTATGACGATGGGACAGCATCTTTTGGGCAATTTTGGGGGTACTTGCTGTTGATAAACGTCGTAAGGAATGACTATTGACCATTTTCATTGCTTTTTTATTGTTTAGAAACCTAAACTAAACTTATAAACCTTAAAGCGTTAGAAAATACACTGTTTATATGCTAAAATGGGGATGGGTCACAAAAAAGACCGAATTAGTGAACTTAACTCGTTTTGGCTGAAATATCAAATCATATATATATTATCGGCGATAAAATTAAGAAAAAGTTTATGCGAAGTTTATGGTACTGATAGCCTTGTTCAAGAAGTTTCTAATTGAAAAGATTATTGCTCCACATGTCTACTGTGTGGAGCTGAGAGCGAGGACCTACCACATTTCATCTTCCACTGTTAAACTCTGAATTCTATCAGTCCGTATTCTATACTGAGTGCCATGTAACTGTGGAATATAAGTTGCATTTTAACATTTGAGCCGTGACACGTGATTTCCAACAATGTGGTATTTTGGCAAGTGTAGACTCAGACGAGCCTGTGCTGCCTCCTTTTAGGCTTAGCAACCTCAAATGGTGTTCATGTAGTATCTTAACACACATAGGACATTCGAGCGACAAGCAAAGGCTCTGATCAGACTGCGCGTATGCGCAGGCTGATCTGAGGCGTTGCTGGTGGCACATACCACATTGTTGGAAATCTCATGCACTGGTTCATTTGTGTGTGCCAACGTTCATTGTGTATTTAGGGATTCAACACATCTTCGAGGCTTTGAAGGGGGTCCCAGTATCCCATATCCCTTTAATTATTTTGAAAAATATCCCATATCCCTAAAATAAATATGGCAAATATCCCCAAAATTCATAAAGCATTGTATCCCCATATCCCTAAAATTGATCCAAGTATCCCGTATCCCTTTAAATATTTACAAAAATATCCCGTATCCCTTTAAGTTTTTGGCCAATATCCCTGTATCCCTAAAACCCCTTCCAAGGCCTCATCTTCAAGCCCTTCTCGGCAGTGTTCGAGGTTCGCCTCTAAAGGCGGCGAATATCTAAAAGATAACAATACAATGGCTGTCCGCATACGCCGCGACGCAAGAAAACCTGCACCATGGAAGACTCAACCCAGTCTACCCAGCTAGAGCAAAGAAATTCACAATAGCGTAACTAAGAAATGGAGCTAAACCTAGGATAGACCTACTGATTTTTCTTTTTTTCAAAATCAAGCTTTCAGGGTTTAAAATAATGTGGATCCAGATCAGGCCCAACATTTTGTAAGACCTGGTCGACCTGGGTCCAAACAATTACACACCGACAGGCTCACATTAAAATATAAACTGCATGACTTTGGTAAAAAGCGTAGACGACTTCAAATGAATTAGTAAAGTTTAAAATTAAACGCATTGTATGTATATCGAATTCCGATCGGATGGCATTTTGCCATCATACATATAATTCCATCGTGTGAGAACCAGTGTATGCCTTGTCTATCGATATCGTCAATCACCACCTGTATATGCCAGACTTATCATGTTGAAGCCCACAAAAAATGAGAATGAAGAGATTCATGTATCTGCCCTGGATACTTTACAAATCACATGGCGAATTAAAAAGGCGCTGATCAGTCTGCATGTGTGCGCAGGTTGGTATGTGCCTTAGTTGTTCGCAAGCAAAAAAATCAGGGGTTTTCACGTCGAGGTCAATATGCTGTTGAAGCCCAGGCTTCTGTTTGCATGTGTTAGGCTAATGGAACATTAAAGCCGCAGGCTGCCCGTGCCGTCAGCATTTAATACCCGGATCTTTAAAGCTAAGATTGCGCAGGCTCTTCTGTGCCGTCGGTATTTAGTAAGCGGATCTTTAAGGCTATTGCGCAGGCTGTTCTGGGGCAAACGATTTGAAAATGTTGAAGGCCCGTTTTGGTTTGGTGTGGTTGAATATGAATAGTATACGTAATTTCTATATTTAAACATTTGCATTTCGAAATGATATATCACCTGTGGTATATAAAAGACACCGAAATCCCCATTAGCGACAAATAAAGCTCAAACAATCTTAATAAAACACATCTAAATGTATACCGTACCCTTGTTCTCTAATGAGTCAAGCAAGAGCGGAAAGTTATAACTCTAGAACTCGCGAAAACAGCGCAGAGACACAGAGAGGGGTAAAACCCAGGACCAGCTCCGGGAGTGGGGCGGAAGAGGAGGGATACAGGAAAAAGGACAGAGACAAGTCACCGGATCGATACGACTGGAAAGACTCGCCGTACGCCGAGAAAGAGACAGTTCTTACTGACTGGTATTTAGTTTACTTTTTTCATTTATGCCCAGGTGTTTGTTTACAAAAACAGAATAATCGAATCGTCAGTTATAGGTTTATTAGAATTATGTAGAATTAATACAATATAAAATGTGTGCCCCGCAATGACTATGACTAGTCTGTTTACTTTGAGTATGGAAAAAGTCGTTTTTCCCTAATTTGATTAGAGGGGTGTTAAAGCTGGCGCACGGGTCATTTTGTTCCCAGCAGGTTGTCAACGTCGATGAGACGGTATTGACGTTATGACGTCGATACGACCTTGTTTTGACGTCACGTGCCTGCTGGGCATTGGTTTTGTGATTCACTTGATCATAATAATAGTCCAAGTAACGTTAGAATTTCAAATGCCCGTTGATCATCCATTGATTTTAATAGATTTGTGACACATATGTATTATGTATACTGACTGGCAAAAGAAACACTACAATATAATTTTGTTAGGTTAGACAAGGAGCTGATCGAGTTTACTATGCCCAGATCCATGAGTAAATCATCGGGGTTATAGCAATTTATCGATTTTGGTTTATCAGGCATATTGACAAAGATACGTTAATATTTCAACTGCTGTCACTAATTTTATTTCCATCTGAGTAATGTATCGAAAAATTTTCATGAAGCGTTTCTTTTGCTCATCAGTATATATTGAAGCCATGTGAACTTTTCTGACTCAACTAATTCAATCAATTGTGAAATACCTATCAAAGAAGACGAGGCTCACTTGGGGATTTTACTTCATAATCAATCTCAAACCGCCGCATGTCCTCCATATAGAAATCAAAAAACGATGTAGGCCTGCCAAATTCTGATATGTGGTTCATATAAAGTACGTTATTTACTCTTTTTAAACTTGCTTATATTGATTTTCATTGTGCTTTTCAGTTTTGATGGAGAAAAAAGACATGATGATGACAATACTGGAGACACCGAAAAGAAAACCGAGCGTGGAGGGGTCGAGGTATGTTTTAACCCATTTCTGCCAAATGGAATTTCCCCTAGTTCATATGTTGGTGGTATTTTTTCATTTTAATTCAAATTTTGATAGAACGTTCTGGAAGTATACAGCGGAGACCCTGATGTGATCTGTTTGTTTATGCGCTAGGGTTAGTAAATTCTCTTTACTCGTTTAAACCACAATTGTCGTTGCAAAAAGGGCATTTTTCAATCTCAGACAAAACATAACCAGACAAAACTTAAGTGCCGTATTTGTTTATATTTGTGGTAAAACACAACAAACACATCTGTTATAAGATCATAGACTGGTCTGAGTCTTTATATTTTTAACCAAAATAAGTCACAAGCTCGTATACGATAGAGATTCGTATCCTTGTATTAACGTACCTTTTAGCTGTGTTTGGGACGGCATGGTCATGGTAATCAATCAATCAATCAATCAATCAATCAATCAATCAATCAATCAATCCATCCATCCATCCATCCATCCATCCATCCATCCATCCATCCATCCTCTCATCCACCCATTCATCCATCAATCCACCCATCCATCCACCAATCCATTTATTCATTCATCTTGAAGCTATGTTTGCACGTTTGGTACCCTTGTTGCGTTCCTATGTGTATGCATGAAACATAAACAAATTACAGAGGGCGTGGTCTAGGCTAACAATCCATCCATCCATCAATCCATCCATCCATCCATCCATCCATCCATCCATCCATCCATCCATCCATCCATCCATCCATCCATCCATCCGTCCATCCATTCATTCATCTTTAAGCTATGTTTGCAAAGCTGGTACCCTTGTTGTGTTCCTATGTGTATGCTTGAAACTTATATAAATTACAGAGGGCGTGGTCAAGGCTAACAATATATAAATCAATCAATCAATTAGTTAACCAGTTGATCAATAGAAATACAAAAACATGATCTACATGTATAAGTATAAAATAGTTAATTTTACACGGATCCGACAAGCATGTTCCAATAACCGCAGTAATACCTATACTGCCCTTTAAATGGGCCATAAGCAGCCATTAGTAACAATGTTTTCCAATACGGAATGCTGATGATCGCAACATCTCACCAGGGTATAAATTTCCCGCCATGACCATAGCTGTTGACTTGGGACGTAAAGCAGCAAAACAAAAACATCATCACCACGGTATACACTGATTGCTATCGGGAAAAGACCGTCTTCAACAAGCGAATTAGAATATTATTGTCTAGCAGCAACCCCCCTACAATGAATAATAATGTTTAACCCTTCCAAGCCACAAAAGGATGGAAGGTTCTGTGGGATAATGTGGCTTATTTCTGTCTATTTTACAGGATGGCCTCGTCGGGGTGTACACAAGTTTTGATGACATGAACCTCAAAGATGACCTACTAAGAGGAATTTACGCATTTGGGTTTGAAAAACCCTCCGCCATACAGCAAAAGGCGATCGTTCCTTGCATCGAAGGTAATAAAATTTTAGTAGCATGGTTCCCTCTATACCGTCAATGACGTCATGAAAATAAATCCAAGATCACCCTTATCCAAATGACATCTAATTTGATTATTCTTCTCAGTAAGCATGTAAACGTGGGCCACTATCGGTCTGCCATTGAAACACCATTTGAATGACATTTTGCTAATGGGCTGGCTGTGGCTCTATGCTGTTTGCTGCCTGGGATAGAGGATCCATACAGAATCCAAAAGTTTATTACTAGTAATAAGTGTGATACAACTGTCTGAATATATACTCGTGCTTCACACCTGTGAAAATTCGGATATATTTAAGTTATTATACAAATGCTGTCAAACTGATGTTGGAATATGTGTGCAGTAAGAAGTAATAAACACCTAGAGTACCCAAACAAAAGTAGAATAAACTACAAAAAAAACCGTGACATTTGATTTCCAACAATGTGGCATTTCGACAAGTGTAGACTCAAGCAAGCCTGTGCAGCCTCCTTTTAAGCTTAGAAAATCCAAATGATGTTCAGTCAGTAGCTTAACGCTCATAGAATATTCAAGCGACTAGCAAAGGCTCTGATTAGACTGCGCGTATGCGCAGGCTGATCTGAGGCTTTGCTGGTCGCACATACCACATTGTTAGAAATCCCATACCACGGCTCAAATGATAAGTGTTGGATGTCTCCAGAATAAATTTTACAGCTCAAGTAAAGAATAATCCACATCACAACGCATAACATATGACAGAGCAAGCATGGACGCAGTGACCAACATGGCAAGTATATTTCATTTAACCATGTATTAATTTTAATTTTAGGCCATGACGTCATCGCGCAGGCACAGTCTGGTACTGGGAAAACAGCAACTTTTGCGACCGCGGTCCTCCAGAATCTTGACACCAGTTCATTCAGATGCCAGGCCCTCGTTCTGGCGCCAACACGTGAACTAGCAACACAGGTATAACACAAAATGATTGTTCAAAATGTAATTTTTCTCACAGAAATGTGAGATGGGCTAGTGCTGGACAGAGTTAATGCATGGCTCAATGATGCAATCTGTTATTATTGAGCAGACATCACTAACTACAATGTAATATTGTTGACTTATTTTACAGGAAGCATGATTTATAGAACAATGCTTATTGAATAAAGATCCATATTTGTTTAAATTATGAACCAGGACATGTTGCGGATACTCTAAAGAATCGTCTATTTTGAGTAACCAAAACAAACATTAAAACTGAAAGCCTCAACCTTGCATTGAAAAAAAAGTTTTTTTCTGGACTTAACAGTACAGTACTAGATACCTTAAAAAGCGCTGTTGTATTATTATTGTCGAATGCCTATAAACTTTGCTTATTCATAGTATCAAAACTTAGTGTCATTGTATTAATGTCAAATGCCTGTGTCTGTCACAATTGATATGTTTGTGCTATATTCTCAAAATATTCGCTAAAATAAACATATTTATCAGTCACCCCCAATATTAACCGAATTGTTTCAACATGACCTAATAAACGTTATCTATCTCACGGCATGTTACCTTTATCAGGTCATGATGACGTTGCACTTTTTGAATGACGTCGCTTATGACGCTGAATCAACATAAACATCATAATTACGTCATAATCGCTAGTTTGAAGAGTGTTCAACAATGGGTAAACTGATAAATAGAATACCAGGTTCGCGTCTTTTGATATCAAGTTTACCAGGCTCAGCTTTGAGAACGCTTGTTGAATCGCTCGGCAAGCCTCGCGATGTCAACAAGCGTTCTCAAAGCCTTGCCTGGTAAACTTGATATCAAAAGACACTCACCTAGTATTCTCTATTTACCAAACCGCTTGGCCTCTTCTTGTTTACAGTCACAGCGCCACCTGGTAGCTCTTGGTGATTACATGGGAGCGAACTGTCACGCCTTAGTGGGCGGTACTACAGTGCGTGATGACGTCAGAATCCTACAAGATGGGCGAGTTCATGTTGTTGCAGGAACTCCTGGTAGAGTCAATCATATGATCAAAAACAACTCATTAGGTAAGCTTTAGTTTTCAGAAAAGAAATTGTCTCATTTTTGACTCTGCACAAAAATGTTGAAGTATTCATTGATAGCTTGGCAAATTATTGGCATTGGCTTAGCATCCTTTATGCATTTACTCATGTGCTAAATGAAAATTGTCATATTCATGATAAAATGGACCTCGACACAAGAAAACATGTCTTCAGTTACTGTATAGCCCCTCTTGGTAGCTCCCCCTTCAAGACTTAATAATATAAATGTCAACAGGGAGGAACAAAACAGACTTACCATAAAGATTTTATTTTAATTTTACAGATACTCGGTACATCAAGATGTTTATCCTAGACGAGGCTGATGAAATGTTGTCACGTGGTTTCAACGACCAGATATACGACATATTCCGAGAAATGCCTGAAGATGTTCAGGTATGTATTTTTAAGTTATAGACATGTTAGAATGACACACAATACACAGGACTAGCGATCATTACGCACAGTACGCGCAAATGCGTAATGAAAATTGTACATATTTAAGAAAGATCGCCTAATGTGAACTGTTAAAATAATGAACAAAATTACTGGATATATCGATCTAATAGGTTTTGCTTGACCATAACAGGCATTTACTCTTGAAGCGACTCCCAATACAAGATGAAGACTTAGGCCAAATTTAGATTTCTAGCCCCATCAGATACGTCAGCAATCAGCATCAGTGGTGGATCCAGGGGTAGGGGGTTCAGTGGGTTAGCTTGAACCCCCTCCAACCTGTTTTTTTTTAATATCCTATGAAAATGAAATAATTTGGTCTCGGTGAGACCAAATTATTTCATTTTCATGGGATATTTAAGAATAATGAAGTAAAATCAGCAAAGCGAACCTCTATACATATGATCCCCCTTTCCGAAAATCCTAGATGCTCCCCGGAGCATGGTCGTTAAAAGGAGACTTTTTCGAATATGTTCATGCGAGATACCATTTATCATTTCAACCCTTGTATTCTGATAGATTTTCCTATACAGATACATACAATAAGGATGGTATTGTTCATTATATATTCTAAGGGTTCACAGGTAGAAATTTCCAAATAATTATGTACTTCAGACCCTGAAGATTGTATGAAGATTGTATTTATCTTCGCAAACAGTGAAGGCGGCCCTGTTTAAATGCCACATTTTGTGGTATTTCATCTGGGTCTTCACTGTTTGCAAAAGTATCACTTTAGGGATTCCCTCTATATATATATACAATGTGTATCATATGACGTTACTGTTATTCAGTGGATAACGTCATGTCATAAATAATGTTATGACCACACATAACATAACACTTTTGGTGGGAACGAGTAACGTCATGACGACGTCCGTTACAACAATGCAAATTTTCATGGAAATAAAAAAAAAACTTTGAAGGCGATAAAATTGCATTTAAAAGGTCATATGATAAACAGAATCTTACACTCGTGATCAATTCATATATGATTTATTAAACTTGCCAAAGGCGTGTTTAATAAATTTCATATGAAATGATCACTTGTGTAAGATCCTCTATATATGTAAAGGGTTGAATAGTCATAAAAAGGCACAAGTATTTTCATTATTTTAATTATTCCAAAGTTTTTATTTGACATTTTGTAGGTGATTTTGGTGTCAGCTACAATGCCTGTTGAGGTACTTGAGGTGACATCGAAGTTCATGAGGAATCCGGTTCGAATCCTGGTAAAGAAAGAAGAACTCACTCTGGATGGAATCGCACAATACTATGTACAGGTGGAGAAAGAGGTATGCGGCACGTTCAAACAGCAGGGGGAGGTGTGGGGTACTCTCATTGTTTCTTGATACGTAGGCTTGAACCCAGCATCTACTGTTGAAAAAAATCAGGAATATTAGGCATACCCCACAAAATATTTGAAATTTTAGCGACCCCAAAAAGTTATATACATTCTGTACCTTAAGAAAAAGCCTGAAATGACCCCACAAAGTAGTTCAGTTTTGTAATGACCCCCCAAAAATATCCATAATTTCTTCATACCCCCCAAAAATATTTTATTTTTTCTGAAAACCCCAAAATATATTGAAATTTTAAATTTTGAAACCAAAAAATGGTCTGAGCCTACGTATATATGAAAATATCTGAGTACCCCCTGGGGATCAAACATGATAATTTGAATCCCTGTAGTTCATAGTACCTGCTAAATCATATATTGGATGCAGAGAAATTGGTGTTTACAAGGGTGTATATATGAATTATTCAATGATATCCTATCATAACGTGTTTTACGTGTTATAATGAAGCATCTCACTTTCTAACCAAACGTTCTTTTAACATTTAGAAATGTCCACCCTTTGTATATTAGAAACCTCTAAATGGGGACTTAAGCAAACAGTGAAGATCCAGATGTAATGCAGCATAAATGCTGCATTTTATCAGGGTTTGCACTGTTTGCTGATATTAAAAAAGCCTTCAGGGACTGAAATACATCATAACTTAGACATTTCTACCTGTGATCCCTTAAAGTACGTCATGGGCAGTCCCATATTATCTGTATCATTATGTATGGGAAAATCCATCAGAATACAAAGGGTTAAATTGACAATTTTCTAAGGTCAATATCTTACTAAAGTTATTTTATTATAAGTGCTTTTAAAATGAATGTAAATTAAATTCATGTTGTCCACAGTTATTCCTTATTGGATTTAGTATACAGTGAATGCTCTGTCGAAACTGCGCAGATGCTAAAGTGGCATCATAGTCCTGTCTGAGCATTCACTGGCAGCATGAGAAGCAAATACTAGTTTTCAAATTGATATAAAAACATTACGAATGAGCCAGTGCATGAGGTTTCCAACAATGTGGTGTGTGCGACCAGCAAAGGCTCAGACCAGCCTGCGCATATGCACAGTCTGATCAGAGCCCTTGCAAGTCGCTTGAATAATATTTGAGTGTTAAGCTACTGACTGAACATCATTTGAGTCAACACTTGTCAAAATACCACATTGTTGGAAATCACATGTCACAGCTCATATTGTTCTTAATATCTACCTCTCTGTTCTCTATATCAGGAATGGAAGTTGGACACGCTGTGTGACATCTATGACACTGTGTGCATAAACAAGGCTGTCATTTTCTGTAACAGCAGGAGAAAGGTTGAATGGTTGACCAGACAGATGACAGATCGTGATTTCACAGTATCTGCAATCGTAAGTATCTATCCTTTGTACTAATTTCCATTATTGTATTGATTCTGAAAAGTGCACCTGTTACACTATCTAGCTTATACTGAAAAGTGCAACGATCTCATTTTCTAATTCATACTGAAAGGTGCAGGTTTTGCACTATCTAATGCATATTGAAATTGGTAACGTTCTAGTTTTTTTCGAGTGCACCTTTTCACTATCATACTGAAAAATCTAATCTATACTAAATGTGCAACCTTTACACTCGCTAACTCATACTGAAAGGTGCACCCTGTACACTATCTATTTCATACCGAAAAGTGCAACTTTTTCATTTTTTAATTCATGCTGAAAGGTGCATGTTTTCTAATTTATACTTAAAACTTTTTCTTTTCCACTATTTAATAAATTAACACTATCTAATTCATATTGAAAATGGCAACTTTCCACTTTTCAAATGCAGGTTTTGCACTATCTAATACATACTGAAAAAAGCAATTGTCTAGTTTTCGAACTCAAACTGAAAAGTGCACATTTTACTATCATTCTGAAAAATCTAAATAATACTAAAAAGTACAACCTTTCCATTTTCTAATTCATACTGAAAAGTGCAAGATTACACTAGCTAATTTAAACTGAAAAGTGCAAGTTTTACACTAATTCATACTGAAAAGTGCATGTTTTGCACTATCCGATTCATACTATAAAGTTCAATGTCAGAATTATGTTACTCAAACGCAAATACAATGTAGCTTATATGTCAGAAAATATGGGATGATGCTATACGCGATTTACATAGAAGTGAGTATGAGCAGAGACTACCACAATCACACACTGTAGACCAGCCAACTGCACCATTAGGAAGAGTCACAGAAAAAATAACAGTCATAAGACACCTGGAAGACAAACAAAGTAGCAACCATTTATTTCAAAATAACATCAATTATATATTTAAAGCTATATATAAATACATTGTTTCAGCATGGAGACATGGACCAGAAAGATCGTGATGTCATCATGCGGGAGTTCCGCACTGGTTCCAGTCGTGTACTGATATCAACAGACCTTCTTGCACGTGGAATTGATGTTCAACAGGTGTCACTTGTTGTCAACTATGATATTCCCTATAACAGGGAAAACTATATACACAGGTAATGATCCAGCCACTTATTTTCATAGTTTTGCACGCAAAAACAGACCTACCTGTAAATGAGTGTGGTCTGGCCAGCATTTTTTACTGTTCTTTGTGTGAAAAGTATCCTAATCTTGGTAAAGAACTGTCAATAGCCCCCATTGGATTGCATAAGCAGTTATTGGCATATTATTATTACATCCATTGACTAGAGCTGAGTAAGTCCATTAACCATGGGTTGATCCAGAGGGGTTAGGAACAGGGTGTCCGGACCCCCTTAGCAAAAATCACCCCCTCCTGCAAAAATTAAAAGTGGCTATAAGTTTCCTTAGAAATGCTGGTACCGACCCAATCGAGAAGGGGTCAAATTGCTACTCGAGGGAGGTCCGTATTGCCTCTGTGAAATACCTTCATGACAAAAATATTGTAAGGACCCCCCCCCCCCCCCCATCTTAACAAAATTTTCTGGGTCCACGCAAGGTGAACAATTATGGTCACAAACCAGGATTTAATACTTTCTTGTTTTTATCTGTAAAATGCTATGACAGAACATCTACTTACGTCATTTTGATAAAGGACATGACATGTCAGTCTGATAATTCCCATTTGTAACCAATAAGCTTGTTCTTATTTGTAAAATAGGATATAAAGTGTGTTTTATCATTCATAAGTCGAATGCATCTTTTGTAATAAAAATTGAGCCAGTGCATGAGATTTCAAACAATTTGGTATGTGCGACCAGCAAAGCCTCAGATCAGCCTGCGCATACACGCAGTCTGATCAGAGCCTTTGCCAGTCGCTTGAGTATTCTATGATTGTAAAGCTACTGACCGAACATCATTTGAAGTTTCATAGTTTAAAAGGAGGCTGCACAGGCTCATATGAGTCTTCACTTGTCAAAATGCCACATTGTTGGAAATCACATGTCCCGGCTCATTTGTGTATTCCAGAATTGGAAGAGGAGGCCGATTTGGACGTCGTGGTGTGGCTATCAACTTTGTGACACTTAACGACCAACGTACTCTCAGAGATATAGAGCAGTTCTATAACACAGAGATACAAGAAATGCCAAGAGAAATGGGCCTTGTAATGGGAGGAATTTAGAACAGCAGAAATTCGAGGGAGGAACTAAGAACAGCAGACTTTCAAATGAACATTTATTATTATATTTTTGTGATTTGATCATTAAATTTATAGAGAACCATTCCAAAATATCATTTACAAGAGGTGTCAGAAAAGCTGAACTTCTATGAGTGTGACTGAATGCAAGCTCTTAAGGACATTTCTTATTAAGTACCAAAATACTTTCTGTTCGCAGTAAAGAACATTATATAACAAATTGTAATTATCAATAATGCAACAACAAAATTAATTTTAATCTATTTAGCACTAATGATGACGTTTTTGCATTTTTGTTAAAATGTCAGGCAACATTTTAATGTCAGTCAACATTTTAACAAAAGTGAATAAATGTTGTTTTTTGTTGTTGTTTTTTTTCAAAGCAGATATCTCTTTTATCATAAAAAGTCTAATTAACAATCATTTTATAGTGTTAAATAGTACTTGATAAAGTTATTTAAGACGTAAATAGTGACTTGAAGAACATGCGCAGATCTAAAAAGTTTCGTCAGTTGGGGTCCAGCTCTGATAATGTTTTTTTAGTCATCATTTTTTACAGAGAGGAGAAGGGGCGTTATTTGCTTCTTGATGGGGGCCCAGTATGCCTAAGAAAACGCAGAACACAACTATCGGACCAGTGTTACTACGGAAATCTACTACAGCTGTGCGATTTTCCATGAAATGGGGTCCAGACTCCAAGTCTCCCTTCCCCTCGAAAATAATATGAAATGCAGTTCTGCAACTTTGTAATAGTATTTACTTATGCCTAATGCAATTTCCCATCCTTAGCAATTGGACGATTCCATAACGAATTTAAGTGTTGTTGGTTAGTTATTTTCTCTTTCGAACATTCTGTAAGCAAAATACTGCAGAACCTGCTTCTGTACTGTTTGCCTATATCCCGTAAAATGAATGATAGGCTGATATAGGTTAAACTAAAACAACATCATCTGTATGACAATTTTTCCTTCTTCTCAACAACATGACAAGGAGCGCAGTGGCTCAGTGGTAGAGATCTGGACTCGAGACCGAGGGGCCACGAATTCGAGCCTCGCTGGCATAACTGCGTTGTGGTCCTTGAGCAAGACACATTTATCCTAGCTTAGTACTGGTTCAACCCAGGAAGACCCGTCCCTGTTTAACTGAAAGATTGTTGATGGGCTGTAAAGAATCAAATCAAACAAACAAATCAACAACATGACAAACTCATGAAAACAGGATAAATACATAATATAGGTTGGAATACCTATAGAAGAATTGAATTAAGTTACATATCTTTTTCATGCTCAAATGCACAACCTAACATGAAAGTTATTCTGCTTATAAATGTTAAGCTTTCAATAGTTGTTGTCAACTTAAACTACAGCAGCACGCTGGTCAAGGTATTGACAAACATTAGGAGCAGTCTGATAAGGGTCCGTCAATAATATTTGCAAATATATGGATTAGCAGACACCATTTTCAGTTGCATTTGGCAGGTGTTTTAACCCTTAAGGCGTCAATCACAACTGCAGCAGACGACAAATTTTACGACACATTTTTTTTTAATTTTCGAAACAATAAGGTATGATATTTCATGAGAATCGTCTGCCTGCAGACATTGTCGTCTGCTGCAAATTATAGGTGGCGTTTTATGAAAGTTAATGGTAAAACTGTCTGAAAGCCTCTAGTAAATTGTGTTAGGAATGGTTCTTAGGGCCTCCTTTGGTTTTTATTACGTATTTCATTGATGAGTATATTTGTATCATCAGAATTAATCTCATCAAAACAAAGTTTTGCACGTGTCTTGATCTTTTCTAAAGTTGAAATAAATTATCTAATATTTAAGCCCGTTCAAAAATGTCCTTTGTAAATGTGAAGAAACCCCAATTAGACTTCACAATAAAAATATCAAGATGCATATACAGTCAAACCTCTTTATAATGTCACTCTTTATAACCGAATATTAACTATCCGACAGAAATTTGCAGGGAATGGATCTGCTTCCATTAAAATTCCCTCTTAATAAAAGAATATTCACTTAACGACACGGACAGTAAGTTCTGGGAGCAACTATACATTTTCTATTGAAAATAAATTCATTATAACAGAGTTTTTACCATATGTAAGTCAATTTGGTGATCAGGACAAGATCTTTTGCATGAACAGGTATCCATCACATGATAAGAGGGAAACTTTGTGAATTTTGATGCAATATGAAATTGAACTGATGTAAACATTTGGAATAATAGCCTTTAAATTGATTAGTATAATATTTTCTTTTATCAAATGATTATGATGTTGAAACCTGATACTGGTCGGCATTTCATTATAACAGAAAATTCACTTTAACATCAAAGATATCTTGGAACAAACATGGTCGTTAAAAAGAGGGTTGACTGTATGTAAAATTGTTCTTTGCACTTTTTTCTTTTTGGATTCACAGTACAATAAATGAAATGCTAAATATTTGTGTTTGTTCCACTTTACTTTATAATAGGGTAATGTCAGTTAAATTCGGACATCAGGTAAATTCGGACATACATTTGCAAACAGTGGAAATCCATATGAGACGGCTCCTTATGAGCCGTCTCATCAGGATTTTCACTGTTTGCTTAGTTTATTTATTCTTTATTCCAATAATCAAACAAATGTAACATCCGAATTTAGCTGATCGTCCGAATTTACTCGACATGAACCTATGGGCCTTGTCGCGTGAGAACCTTCCTTCGTGGTTCCGATCACGTCATCCTTAAACCAGCCTGTTCAAATACAGAGACTAGCTAGAATCTTGAAATTATGAGTAATCATACTTTGCTGTAAGAAAGACGGCAAGGATCAGACATCGATACAATCAAGTACCTTATCAGATGGGAATGTAACAAAATCACATAAATATCACAAGCAAGAGTCAAGAGGTCAGTCCTTTACCAGCAGGTGACCACAAGGCAGCAATGAACAGACGGGAAAGCATGACAAACGTTAGACATAAATAACACAAATGAACCACAAAAGTATCGCCTTGGAATGGTCAGTAAAAAGCACTGATCACACTGGGCAGAGCATCTGAAAATAAATACGTGGTCCAAGACAGTAGTCAAGTACACCATCCTTTCAAGCTCATTAGGTGAAATAAAAAGCCAAATTGGAGCTATTGAGTTGCTCTCTGAACATTTGAAAATTTCAGAGAAACTAAGCCGTTGGTTTGTAAACTATTCTGCAACAAGGACTATCGGATTGTCCAAGCCAGTATCTTATGGTAATTTAAAATATAAATTCAAGATAATCATGGGAAAGCCTTCTTTTGCAAATTTGTTCAAACTAGAACTTTTTTTCTAAAAAATGCCTCCCACCTCCCTCTCCTTTTTCGTGTCTGAAGGATCAAAATGTCACTAATATATTTCAGCTAGTTATAGTTCTTAGACTAGATACATCATCACATTGCGCTTAACATGTGGCTGAAGTTTCATCAAAATATCTGCAACAGTTTTCAAGTTTTAGAGAAGACACGAAATTGGATTTAAAACTATCAAAGGCAAAAAACCTCGAAAAATATACAAGCCAGAGTTATAATTTTTGTACATGGCATGTCTTATCATGCTTTACAAAATGTCACAAGTGCCCAACGTTTTCTTTACATGTAGCTCTGACTTTCTGTGGACTATGAGCACTTTTCTTTAAATCATCACAGTAAAATTGACTGTTCATCTGTGGTGATGCATTGAATAAGTTTAAGCAAAACAATTAGTATTCTTTAACAACATCATGGTGACGATTTGGGCAATTAATTATACTCCACCCATCAATGGCTGCTGCTGCTGGTGGTCTGTACTAAGAAAGTGACTGTTAAGCTTTAGTTCTTTGAGTTCTCATTGTGTAAGGGGAGTTCATGTTTTAATCCTGACCCCGATGTTATAAAGCTCTTTCCATGCCAAACTAAACTACTAATAGAGAACTTTTTAAGCACTGACCTCAAATTTTTCATGCTTGCTCAAGTTGCACAATCAAAAATAATTTTAAGATGCAAACAATTGTTGGCATTTTACATGGGCCTAGATGCTAGAAAGCCCGTCTTTGGAGTTCGCATAGCAAATTCGCAGACCAGCCTGCTCATCTACAGTCTAATCAATGCCTTTGTTATTCGTTCATTGGAAAGTTCCTACAAGTGGAGCTTCATTTTTTAGCTATTCTCAGTAGCTGAGCAGGCTAGTTTGGATATGACCTGGTCAAAAACCCTTAGCATCGAGGCCGAAATGTATGTCCAGGACAAATGACATGGTCTTCTGTTCAGATTTTACCTTATTGGTAATAAAATAAGTTTTAATAAGCGTACCTACCATATATTTATTTTATTGCTATAAACTTATTGGTACCCACAAAATTTTAGAATCCAGACCTTGGGGCCCTCAGAAACGGTAGCTATGTCAATAGTCACCGACCGACGACCATGTCAATAGTCACGAAGTGAAACTATGACGTCTGAAATAATTTTGGAAATATTACATGAATTATGTAATAAAACTTCAGGGAATGGGGGGATTGGGATGGCTGGGAACTCCTAGATAAATATATGGTAGGTACGCTTATTAAAACTAATTTTATTACCAATAAGGTAAAAATTACATTTTAATGAGCGCTTAACTTACCATATATTTATCTTATTGCTAGTAGAATCACTACCACCGAAGGGAGGATTCCCTCACCAAGGTTGATTCCAATAAATATAAATTTCCAGAGATAAACTGAGAGTCTTATAGCAAATTTAACATTGTCAAAGCATAAGATCTCTGGATGACTGATAAGAAAATGGTCTAGATGTAAACATCTAATACCTCAGTCACAGAGCTTGGAAGTAAATAGTTGAGAATAATATCTTAATACTTCCAACACCATCACTGACCAACAGTTAGTTATCCTTAATCTATGAGACATCTGTCCTCATAGGCTAGGATTAATTAAGGCCATGAATCATTTCCTCATTAAGAGGTCAGATCCCCCCCCCCTTTTTTTTCTTTTGATCCCTACATTGGTTCAAAAGGGAGGACATATTTTAATCCTGAATTAGTTCAGTTAATACTGAATAATTAGGATAATACTAGATTGTTGTCTCAATAATATTCCTTCATGAATGCAAAGTATATAGACAACAAAAGGCACGAAAAGTTTATGACTCATGTGCTTTAATATGAAAATAATCTGAAAAATTCAGACTTTTATTAAGACATAACGCATACACTTGTAGGGAAAATAGACATGAATATCTTATTTTCCTACAAGCATAAAAGCGATAGAGATTTCTCTTATAAAGAAACTCAGTTTAAAAGAATCCATGAATAGTTTTCTCCTATCATACAAGAAATTAAAATCAATTTCTCTGTTAGAGAGGCCTCTATTCAAATTTGATAAAAAATCTTGTGATAAATTTTTATCAAAAAATGAACCCAAAAGGTTCCCGAAAAAAGTACTCACACTCAGTAGTACTCATATCCAATAGCCTACATAAGACTAGAGATATATGAGATGTCAAATATCATCAAATATCTTGCTATTGAAAGAGTAGAAAAGTAAATGTTATCAATTTGCTTAAAACTAACTTAAGGATCAAGCAAATTTAAAAAACATGTGAAAAAAAATAGAATATAATTTCTATGATTTAAATGTTGTTGAGAGAGGAATTGCAAGATTACTGAATCTTTACCAGAACACAATAAAGTTTGAAAGTAATATCAGATGAAAATAAATCTGTAACTTTCACAAGTATTCACATTTAACAATATACTGTATAATAATAATCCTTCCTCTTATCAAATACATTGGTTTGATTAGAAAGTAATTATTGATAAATTTCTCATAATCTCTCAGAATCTAGAAAAATAATAATATCTTTCTTCTGTATAAGATGATATTATAATTCCATAACAGGAAGAAAACCAAACCACAAATTTGGTATCTGAAGAAATTTCCTATAAAACCCAAGATATGGTATTAAAGGAAAAATCTAATAATTAATTAAATTTATTGACACCCTAAGACTGAAAAGAATGACTAAGAATGTCAAAGGTTTAGTCACTGGTAAAGAAAATTGTCTCATAACCAAAATGATATGTAGATACATGTTGTAAGAACATAGCAGGTAACAACCTTCCGAGTTACTAAACAGAAAAGCTATAATCAATTAATCTTAATGTAGTTATTCTGTTCTCAATATAAAAGTCTCTGATGAAATTATCATAAGAGGGTCTGGTATGAATGTAAGTAGAATACATACATAAATGTACATATTGAAATAACTGTCTGACTTCATAGTTTCAAATATATTTAATCAGGCAATACTAGGTGATTGCTGACAAAAATAACTGTCATTGTTAATTTGAACTTATCAGTTCATATACTCCTAGAACTATATGACTGAATAAGTTTATTCAAGATTTAATAACAATGTTAGAACCATGTCTAATGAAGCGTCTCCTGTACTATAGACTAAGAGTGATGATCTGAAGAACATAGAACTACTTACTTCAATTCATGACCGAGAAGATAGTAGACCTTAGAAATTCTTCCATCAAATGAAAAGAAAGAAGACCACTTACTCTTCCAGTCTGTTTAGAACCAAGACATTCATGATGAAACATGGACTCGTACGCTTCTTCATTGACTTTTAACTTCATCTCAATCTAACCAAGAAAATAAGCAAAGAAGAGTTAGAAGATGAAGAGTATCTAATACTCATCTTCAAATTAGCCCTATACATGTATCTCTTTCTATAACTCCTGTACCAGAGCAAGGAAAGTGGTTTTCCCTCAATCCAAACAAAATGTACATATTTTGATTTAAATGGAATAAAGAATGAAGATTAAAGTTATAATCTAACCATCCTATTAAAAGTAAATGAGTATGATTAGGAAATACCACATAACACACTGTAGACTAACCCACGTTATTGTGAGAAAGAGCCACAGAACACTAGCAGTCACCGGATTTCAAAAGACAGATAAAGCACTGCAACCAGCTCTGTCTTCCTAGTCAAGATGATTGCAGACTAGAAACGGCACAATAAAACTGAAATGTAAATAGATATTAAAAGAAATGTCTGAATCATCAGACTTGTTTTCATCAGCTAGTATAAAACACATCATTTAAGTTTTAGACAGTCGTAAAACGGAAATGATAGTTAATTTTACAATCCATAACAAATAAAATGTCTTAAAAAGACATAATACTGACACATTTTAGTAAATGACTACTAAAATCAGTACTCACGAGTTCTCATTAACTCCAAATTAGGATTATTTACCCCAATATTTGGATTCTGACTCTTTCAAGAGTTCTATTAGAGAACTATGGTAAAACTGTAAATTTTCTGGTAGACAGCATTTTAACTCCAATTTCCAAACCATAGTGAGAACTCCCTGGTGAGCCGCCATTGGCTCTCTAGCAAAATGCCATAAGAATGGCATTTCGCTGGTGGGCCTATGGTGGCCCGACACTGTCTAAGTATTGAATGGAGATGAGAGACATTCTATTAAAGTCTCATTGGAGTGATAGTAGAAACCATGGTTCATTTTTTACCGACTCTTGTTCAATCAGGTAAAATAGTTTAATCTCTTTGCCATGAATGTTCCTACCAATAGTGCTTGACATACTATATTCAAATAGTCAAACCATAAAATTTTCTGTGAATAAAAATCAATAATGCCACCAAAAACAAGGTATAATTGTGTATAGGTGGTGATCATATCAAAAAACAAAATAATATGGAAAGTTCTTCCAATTATTTGTTTAACATGGCTCAGAAAATGTTGACTGGTCATAATCATATTCTGAATAGTATTAATAATAAATTAATAGTTCTGAATATTCTGTATCTCTAAGCTGATTACTCAACCCGGTCCAGAATCTGTCAATGAGCAAGATCTGATCCGTTGATATTAAACCAAAGCATAAAGCAGGCCAGTGTCACATAAGATTGCTGTGAAAGGATGCTATAAAGCAGCCCTGCCCTTGAATTATACCAATATCTTACAAAATGCGAAAACAGCTTTGTAAAATTCATGGAAAAAGTTATCCTGTGGTTAACTAAGAAACAATCATGTTAATTGATTCTTTACATCCCAGTAAATAATTTTATTTATGTTGGGACGGGTTTCCTCAGTTGAACCAGTACTAAGCAAGTTTTGAAATACTAAAGTACTAATTCACACAGCAAGAAATTTTGTTTGTTTTGTAGCTTTATGTCCCAGTTAACAGCTATGGTCATGGGGGGACACTCAGTCCACCCAACCACACATTTTCCTGGGAAAGCTTGAGCACCCGGTTAACCAGTAATTCGTGAACATACTTTCGATTGTAACTGACAATTCATGAATGAATCAGTGGAAAGGAGGAAAATGACCTTAGAAATTATTTCAAGATCAATCTCCATGAAAGTATGAGACCGGACCAGAATTGAACTTGCTACACCTAGATCTGCAGTGAGCACCCTACGGACTGCACTACGAGGCCTGGTAAAGCAAATGAAAGTGACAAAACTGGTGTTTGCTTGAAATAAGCAATAAACAAATATAAATCAAGTATGTATTTAGTTCCTATTAAAGGAAAATACATGGAAAGTACTTGTATTAAGCCAGCCCATTTTTTAAACAGGCATAGTAGCTATGATTTCCGATACAGGTGGCCTGACCATATGTGACTTGAAAAAATTGACAAGTGGTAAAATAACTTTGCCTTTGTTTCTCTTGGTGCCTTGAACTGTCCCTTGAAGTAGACAGACAAGACAAATGATAATTATTTAACTGATAAATAACTACCCAGATTTATCACAAATTGGTCACACTTATAATTTAAACTTTTAAGTTGAAATACCAGGCCATAATTATTAATAATAAATATATGGCCCTTCAGATTTGACTTCTAGATTCTAAGAATAAATATAAATAATCCTAGATCTATATGATTGGCAAAAATTTTGACAAGTCAACGGATTTAGTCAAAAGATACCAAAGACCAAAAGATTTCAACTAGAACTTTTCCATAAAAGATCTTTCCGATCTGTCAATAAATCAAATGGAATAAAAGAATATTTTCTTAAATTGGTGATAAAAAAAGTATCCATGACCAAAGCACCATTTGTTAAGAACTTGATTAGTCCTTAATGGATGGTAGTGGTAGATTGGTCTATTTGTTCTCTAAAACAATAGAGAATCACTGATCATGTGGTAAAGTCTACCAAGATCGGTGATTGTCCGGTACGGATAGCCAATGCCTAAAGCAGGTTGCCTAAAGAACGTACCGTTTGTGTACATGTCGTAGTTTGTTAACTCCGCTAAGATAACGAAGTCGCTGCTTAATCTACGACAAGACTGAGAACTAACTCTCGGTCTGTTCCGGAAGAACAGAGTCATTTTTGTCATTTTGTTCTATTAGAGAACTATGGTAAAACTGTAAATTTTCTGGTAGACAGCATTTTAACTCCAATTTCCAAACCATAGTGAGAACTCCCTGGTGAGCCGCCATTGGCTCTCTAGCAAAATGCCATTAGAATGGCATTTCGCTGGCGGGCCTATGGTGGCCCGACACTGTCTAAGTATTGAATGGAGATGAGAGACATTCTATTAAAGTCTCATTGGAGTGATAGTAGAAACCATGGTTCATTTTTTACCGACTCTTGTTCAATCAGGTAAAATAGTTTAATCTCTTTGCCATGAATGTTCCTACCAATAGTGCTTGACATACTATATTCAAATAGTCAAACCATAAAATTTTCTGTGAATAAAAATCAATAATGCCACCAAAAACAAGGTATAATTGTGTATAGGTGGTGATCATATCAAAAAACAAAATAATATGGAAAGTTCTTCCAATTATTTGTTTAACATGGCTCAGAAAATGTTGACTGGTCATAATCATATTCTGAATAGTATTAATAATAAATTAATAGTTCTGAATATTCTGTATCTCTAAGCTGATTACTCAACCCGGTCCAGAATCTGTCAATGAGCAAGATCTGATCCGTTGATATTAAACCAAAGCATAAAGCAGGCCAGTGTCACATAAGATTGCTGTGAAAGGATGCTATAAAGCAGCCCTGCCCTTGAAGTATACCAATATCTTACAAAATGCGAAAACAGCTTTGTAAAATTCATGGAAAAAGTTATCCTGTGGTTAACTAAGAAACAATCATGTTAATTGATTCTTTACATCCCAGTAAATAATTTTATTTATGTTGGGACGGGTTTCCTCAGTTGAACCAGTACTAAGCAAGTTTTGAAATACTAAAGTACTAATTCACACAGCAAGAAATTTTGTTTGTTTTGTAGCTTTATGTCCCAGTTAACAGCTATGGTCATGGGGGGGACACTCAGTCCACCCAACCACACATTTTCCTGGGAAAGCTTGAGCACCCGGTTAACCAGTAATTCGTGAACATACTTTCGATTGTAACTGACAATTCATGAATGAATCAGTGGAAAGGAGGAAAATGACCTTAGAAATTATTTCAAGATCAATCTCCATGAAAGTATGAGACCGGACCAGAATTGAACTTGCTACACCTAGATCTGCAGTGAGCACCCTACGGACTGCACTACGAGGCCTGGTAAAGCAAATGAAAGTGACAAAACTGGTGTTTGCTTGAAATAAGCAATAAACAAATATAAATCAAGTATGTATTTAGTTCCTATTAAAGGAAAATACATGGAAAGTACTTGTATTAAGCCAGCCCATTTTTTAAACAGGCATAGTAGCTGTGATTTCCGATACAGGTGGCCTGACCATATGTGACTTGAAAAAATTGACAAGTGGTAAAATAACTTTGCCTTTGTTTCTCTTGGTGCCTTGAACTGTCCCTTGAAGTAGACAGACAAGACAAATGATAATTATTTAACTGATAAATAACTACCCAGATTTATCACAAATTGGTCACACTTATAATTTAAACTTTTAAGTTGAAATACCAGGCCATAATTATTAATAATAAATATATGGCCCTTCAGATTTGACTTCTAGATTCTAAGAATAAATATAAATAATCCTAGATCTATATGATTGGCAAAAATTTTGACAAGTCAACGGATTTAGTCAAAAGATACCAAAGACCAGAAGATTTCAACTAAAACTTTTCCATAAAAGATCTTTCCGATCTGTCAATAAATCAAATGGAATAAAAGAATATTTTCTTAAATTGGTGATAAAAAAAAGTATCCATGACCAAAGCACCATTTGTTAAAGAACTTGATTAGTCCTTAATGGATGGTAGTGGTAGATTGGTCTATTTGTTCTCTAAAACAATAGAGAATCACTGATCATGTGGTAAAGTCTACCAAGATCGGTGATTGTCCGGTACGGATAGCCAATGCCTAAAGCAGGTTGCCTAAAGAACGTACCGTTTGTGTACATGTTGTAGTTTGTTAACTCCGCTAAGATAACGAAGTCGCTGCTTAATCTACGACAAGACTGAGAACTTACTCTCGGTCTGTTCCGGAAGACTTACCTGGAGCTTGCTAAATCTGTATGGATTAGCAGGTAAGCATAGATTTCCCGAAGAAATGTGCCTCTGGAATAACAATGTGTTGAATCCATGGGGCGCTCGATTGTTTGTGTCCGGTTAAAATTTCACCACTGGAAATTGTCCGGTACATCTTCATTAGTAATTGTCCGGTATATGACCGGTACATGAATTACCGAAGTTTGACAAGTGTTTTCGAGAAATTCACTTGCTGAAATAGACTATATAGTTCTCGTGTCCGGTAGAGACTCCTTGAGAATGAGATCTCCGGAAAAGAACAGAGTCATTTTGTCCTGAGACAGTTTGACAAGTGTTTTCGAGAAAATCACTTGCTGAAATAGAGTTCTCGTGTCGGGTAGAGATTCCTAGAGATCCTGTGCAGATGAGACTCTTGACTCTTAGTCTATTTGGTGCCCTTTCAACCGGGTCCCGAACTTGTTCAAGGATCCGGAGGGACCTTGATCTGAAATCTGAGACTTCTGATCATCATACTTACCGACCGAACATCACTTAGATCGATGTCCTGCAGAGGACTTTGAATCATGGGTCATATAGGTAACCTATACATCTGTGTTTGAATTGATGTCTGAAAAAGACATCAAATTCAGTGTTCAGCGGTCCGGATCGAGCTAGTTCCGGACTTGTGAACTTGTCCTCTAAAAGGTGATTCAGACAGGTAGCCCTGGGGATGAGTCCTAGACTCGACCGGATAACCAGATAAATCTGAAAAACCTTCCCCGTCTTGGTAGTTCTGGCAGGACTCCGAGGAGTCGATCACTTCCCGAACTACCGAAACATTTCCGGCAATGTGCCTCTTCTTGACAGCATTGGTTCCTTCTTCGCCATCTTGACATGGATGAGCGGCGTCTCTCGAAGTTTCGCCAACAAGCTGAGAAACATAAAACTCACAAGTTTCACTTCTGAAACAATAAGAGAAAGTCAAGCATGTAGTACACGTAAATACCACGCGTACAAGGCAAAACAGGACAGGCGGAAAGAGGGGGAAATCGCGAGTTCGAGTTACCGTAGTTGAAATTTAAACGGGCGGAAGCCATAAGCTCCACTCTAATCAAAATACGCGAGAAAATTGCAAATTAGAACAAAATAAACGCAGGACAAACCTTGCGAAAGTAAATAAATTAAATGAGTAGCAAATACAATGTGAAAAAGGAAAAGACGCAAGGAAACTTAGAATTTGATAAAACTTTCTATCCAGATTCTCTGCACGTGTCTTCTTCCTCGAGCACAAAAATTATTTCTGACGTCATAGTTTCACTTCGTGACTATTGACATGGTCGTCGGTCGGTGACTATTGACATAGCTACCGTTTCTGAGGGCCCCAAGGTCTGGATTCCAAAATTTTGTGGGTAGCAATAAGGTTATAGCAATAAGATAAATATATGGTAGGTTAAGCGCTCATTAAAATTGTCTCATTTGTTCTATATTTTGAGATTCCATGCTCATAAATTTAGTTTAGTTCTTTACATCCCAGTCAACAGCTATGGTCATGTCGGGACGGTCAGTTCACCTAACCACACATTTTTCCTGGGCAAGCTTGACTAAGCGGTTAACCAGTACTTCGTGCACATACTTTCCCTTGTAACTGACAACAAAAGTAAGTAATGGTGCAAAGATCAGGAATCGATACAATCAAGTACCACACCTGACCCAGGATACCAATGGGAAAGTGACAAACTCACAGAAGACACCACAAACGAGAGCCAAGAGGTCAGCCCTTTCCCAGCAGGTGACCACAACCCTTCTTGAATCAGCGGAAGGGAGGAGAATGACATTGAGCGATCTCCTTGAAATTATGGGACAGGGCGGGGATGGAGTCGCAACACCTGAATCTGCAGTCAGACACTTATCTGTAGTCAGACACGTATCGGGGTCAAAACATGTTACCGGGGCTCAAAGGCAAGTAGGAGTAAAATTCAAGGACTTTTTCAAGGACTTTTAAAAGCTCTCCAACAGTTTTCAAGGAATTAAAGTTAATGTAAAAACTAGAATCGTTTTTCTACGAAAAAAACAACAGATGTCCCCCCCCCCCTTTTGATGTCAAAAGCATGAGTCATTAAATACAATTTCAAACAGAAACATTAAATACAATTTCTAACGAAATTTCTAGTCATTTCATGCAGACAATCAGCTCGTATCTAGTATAGATATCTGTCAATGTAGTTAACTATTACACAATCATAACCTCGTATAAAATAGTCATCAATAATTTTCATTATGGTCGAAATCCATTTTGAAACCAGAATGTCTTTCTTTCTATATATTCTGCATCACCCTCTTTGAAAGTTATCTGGCATCATAAGAAATTCTGCTCTCTGCAGATGGAAAAACAGACACAGATGAACAGCGTGGATATAATGCAACTGATCAGTATCTTTGTTTATCCCTACTAAAATCTTACAAACTTTTTGTTTCATAAGAGTCCTGTAATCTTATGTTGTAAAACAACCTGGATTGTGTCGACCCTAAAGACAAGTTTTTTTCATGACAAAGCTAATATTTACCTAAGAGACTCACGCCAGGAGATTGCAAAAGTGGGCGTGTACAATCCCTATATTTCATGCTGTTTTTTTTTTTACTAGATTCTAGTACCTGATTAGCCCTTTGTCCTATAGGTAATATCGGGAATAGAGCTATTAAAATTAGAATTTTAATAGGGAAACCTCATCATGACTTATCTTGCACTCTGCACGTCGACTCATGTTGGTTGATACTTGTACTGTTTCGTGAATATAGCGTTTTTCAAGTTATAGAGCGGACACGGTTTTTGTGATCGACAAAGTTACAAGGAAAATAACTCAAAAAGTATAAAAGGAAGTTACCATTCTTGCACTCTGCACGTAATCTCACGCTGATTGATATTTGTATAGTTTCGTGAATATAGCTTAAGCGGTTTTCAAGTTAAAAGTGGACACGATTTTTGTGATGCACAAAGTTCCAAGGGAAATAACTAAAAAAGTATAAAAGGCAGAGTTACCATTCTTACACTCTGCACGTCATCTCATGCTGATTGAAATTGTATAAAGTTTCGTGAATATAGCTTAAATGGTTTTCAAGTTATAGAGCGGACACGAATTTTGTGATGTACAAAGTTCCAAGGGAAATAACTCAAAAAGTATTAAAGGCAGAGTTATCATTCTTGCACTCTGCACGTCATCTCATGCTGATTGATATTTGTATAAAGTTTCGTGAATAGAGCTTAAGCGGTTTTCAAGTTATAGAGCAGACACGATTTGTGACAGACAGACAGACGGACCCCCGGGGAAAAACAATATGTCTCCCGACCCTGATCTAAGTGTTAAAAATCCACTTCAGAATTGCAAGACTGAGATAACGGAGACATTAGTACTGGAAAATTAGTATAAAATTGTTGTGCCTTTATTTGGTGCAGCATATGCGGCACCAAATAAAACACACAGGTTTATACTCATTAGGGTCTCCAAAGACAATCACTGTGTTAAATCCTTCTGTAAATGGTAAAATTCAAGGACTTTTCAAGGCATTTGAGTGTTTGTCAAGTACTTTTCAAGGCAAATTTAATTTTCAAGGACTTTTCAAGACATTCCTGTATATTCAAGTACTTTTCAAGCATGTGTGCGAACCCTGTGTATTCAGACACGTTACTGACTGCGCTACATGGCCTGGTCCGTGCTCATGTGAGTTTAGCATGAACCTGGGCACATGATCAGTGGCAAAGGAAATTCCTGGGCATTATTGATGTTCAACAACAAAGCACAATGTGTTTGCTTATGACGAGTTTAATATATATCTCACAAAGAAAAGCAACAATAAAACGTAAACCTAGATCTAATGAATTTAATGAAAACATGATCAGGGTCAAACTACATATGAGTCACTTCAAAGAGAAAACCTGTCTTCGTGACTTGTGACCATTTATTCACCCTTTCCAGACCAATGGAGTTTTCCATAAAGCTACATGCAATTAAGTCAGAATGGTCCATTGTATATATCAAGGGGGTTGCATGTCAAAATTAAAAAAAAAATTTGTCTTTCTCTGAAGATCGATTTTGTCTACGCAAACAGTGCAGTCCATGATGAAATGCTGCATTATGCAGCATTTCATCTGGGTCTTCACTGTTGCACAAGTACCAGTTGAGGTGTTTCCGGTCTTCAAAGGGTTATATATTCAAGCTAGTCTTTGCAGCTGAGCAGAATGGATTTAACTTTACCTAGTTGCAAACCCTAGATTGTTTTCTGGCTATGACGCTCAACTATTAAACGTCATCAGAAAATAACAATAGTACTGACCAGGCAGTACAGGTGTGCATGCTAATCAGTGCCATTGTCGTTTGAGATTGGGTAGATGGTCACATCATAAACAGGTTTCCTCATGTTGTGACTCAATTAACAAAACAAGAAAATAGATTGTAATATGGGTTGCAGCTTTACAAGTGCGAATGATCGCTGTTCCCATGTAGACATATACTAAGGAAATTACTGAGTTCACATTTTTCATTTGGGGAGGTATGTAGTCGGATTCACAGTGAGGCGTCAGCTGAGCTGCAAATCCTGATTTCCGTCCATATATCTGATGATATACTTCCCCAAATGAACATTTTGAACATGGTTATCCCCAACTTATGCTGCTTTGCGCTTGTTAAACATGAGCAATCGTTGATTCATCTCCAAAAATTGGCGAAATTGACCGCCAAAATATTTCTGACAGTATATTGCATGATATACGTGCAAATTTCTAACGTTAGCAAGACATAAGAATATAAATTCAGATCAATTGTTGTGTCTTACATGGGCCTTGGTGCGACAAAACCTGTCTTCAGGGTTTCCGACAAAACAAGACTCAAACCAGCCTCCTCAGCTACTGAGACAAGCTAGAAGATTGAAAATTTGCTTGTAGCAAGTTTAGATATACTTTCCAATAAGGGAATAACAATGGCGCTGATCAGACTGTGCGGATGTGCAGGCTGGTCTGCCCCTTTGTTGTTCCCAAACACTGAGACAGGTTTCCTGGTGCCGAGGCCCATATTCATATGGACAAGCTCATGAGATTTTGGTATTTATTGCATATTCAAAATTCATCCTTTTTAACGTCATGCATGCACCACCAATTAGTGCAGCTAGATGCCAATTAGTGCAGTTAGAGGTCTGCAATGTGCTATAAACCTTAATCTACTTCCATACCAAGCACATGGGTGAAAAGTCAAAATTTCAAAAATCCTGAACTTTAGAACAAATTTCAAAAATTGCAGGATGACTACAAAAATGAACGATTTCAAGTTTAAATGGTGAATTGTTTTGATAATCTGAAAACTGATCAAATAAGCCTTTACAATCTCCCTAATTTAGCATTTTGAGGCCGACTAAACCTCAAAATCCTGAATTCAGGATTAATCCTGAAAACTTTCACCCATGCAAGAGTGTGCAAGCAAGGCTCTGGCTATACTGCATGAATGTGCAGGCTCGTCCGAGCATTTTCCAATCAGTGTCAGAATCTCAAGTGCTGGCCCTCCTGTTTTGTTTTTCCAGAATGGCATAAAATACACTTTTTTTTACAATACACTTCTAAAATTACTTTGTAAAAAGGGGAATCACACTTGACTCTTAACAAACACTACATACAATAAGCTGCCATTTTCTATCTTTTGTTTCGGATGTTGTTTTGCTTGCTTGATTTATTGCCTTAGGTCCTAGTCAACAATTTTTCAGTAATGTCATGACCAGTCTTCCTGGGTTGAACCATTACTAAGCAAGGATTAATGTGTCTTGCTCAAGGACGCCGGTAAGGCTCGAACCCGCAACCCCTGTCTTGAGCCAAGCACTCTACCAATGAGCTACTGCACTCCCTTTCTGATGTTGTTTTTCCATATCTTCTTTAGGTATGTTTCAGCATTAAACTGCTCAAATTACATTTAAGGGGATATAACTCTAAATGCTAACAAACTGCTTCATAGTTAGCTGCCATTTTATAGTCTTAAGTCAACATTATCTCATTTGATTCAACATGATCTGATTTGAGTCACTATGAACTGATAGAAGTTAACATGAACTGATAGAAGTTAACATGAACTGATAGAAGTTAAGGGGGATGGCAACCCTGATAGAAAGATCTTTATAAACCATGAATTTTGATACCAGTTTCAAATCAGTTAAAAAATGTGAGTTGTGGGCGTTTGAATATTTGCAAATGGAATGTAATGGAAGCGGCCATATTGTAGGCTTAGTGACGTCACTCAGCCTAATCAAATATACGTAATCAAAATAAGACAAACCAATGCATTATTTGCATTAACCTTTCATGAAACATTTTCCTTATGTATAAAGCTGCATATCTGCTGAAACACAGATGCTGTGATAATAGTTATAACTAAAAATTAAGCAGTTTAAAAAATTCTGAAAACTAATTAAATATTCAAAATGGCGGCTAAATGTCGGCCATATTGAATTCTTTAAATGCCCATAACTTGCCCATTTTTCAACCGATTTTGATGATACTTTTATCAAAATTCATGGTTCATAGAGCTCTTTCTGATAAAACATACTTATAATAGGGTTGCTGTCCCCTTTAAACTGATTTATGCTATATCCTGCTGAATATATTAACCATATGTGAACAAACTCATGACAATGAAAACATGTACAGTGCAGTTGCTTTATAATACACCTCAGTATACCACACATTTGGATATATTGTGACTCATTTTTTTTACCATGGAATTTTACAAAGGAATTATAAGAAAATGACCATGATCTTTTTCCAATATTTCCTTTGTTCACAATGGCCTTTTTATAACATGATTCACTCCTAACATGTCGCACTCAAAACATTGTTATAAAGGGACTGCACTATAAACGAGCCATGAAATGATATTTCCAACAATGTGGTATGTGAGACCAGCAAAACCTCAGATCAGCCTGTCTGAAAAGGAGGCAGCACAGGCTCGTCTGAGCCTACACTTGTCAAAATGCCACATTGTTGGAAATCATATGACACGGTTCATATGTCAATGTGCTATTACTGACTAAAACAATATACCACAGATTTTTCCCTAACACAGATCTCCACTATTCTAAGATAAAACAATATTCTGGAACTGAAATTCATCGTAATTTGAATACTCTAAAATGTCCCCCCTTGATATAGACAATGACTTTACCATTTACTCCACAGATAATGACATCATTTTCTATTTTTAGAAAAATTTAAGTTTTTAATACTTTTGAAAATATAATGGGAAATGGAGCATTTGCTCTTAAGGAGCAAAAGCTCCATTTTCCATAATATTTTTAAATACATGATATTTCAAAGGCGTCAAAAGGTGTTATTATGGAGTAAATGGTTAACCCAAAGTTTATTGTAACAATACAATTGGAAGCATGCATTAATATATAAAGGGTTTTCTTTCTTTAATCACCGTTTCTTCAAGAAATGAGCAAGCACGAGATTTTGGTGTGCACTGTCAAACGAAGAGGACTCAGGCTAGCCTGCATAAATGCGTACCAGACTCACCAGAGCCTTCCCTCTGAAAGTAGGGATGTAGATTTATACTTGCCCGAACATGTTAGACCTCTAGCCTCAATGGATACATCACATGGATGAAAGTTCCAAATTTTCAAAATCCTGAACTTCGAAAATCCGACCTTTAAACTTGCAGTATGCCCACTAAATATTCAGTTTTAAGGATAAAAGGTCAATTATCTTTAGACAGACTGAAAATTAATCAGAGAAGAAATTCCTGAATTCAGGAATAATTCTAAAAACTTTCACCTATGTACGTAAGCATGGTGTTTCAAGCTTTTTGCACATATGCTAGAACACCAAAATCTCATATCATCTCGCATCTTGGCCCCCTCGTATGTCTTTTGCATATAATAAGTAAAACTTCTTTGGACAAGTATCATATGGCAATCAACTTGTTCCTGGGCAAGTATCAACTTTTTCTATTTCCAAACCTCATCTTCCAAAGAGTATCCAAAATGTGATTTTGCATAGGTCAAGAAAAAGTTTTTATTTAAACATAAAATTGAAAAGATTTTCTTACTCATCAGTTTAAACCTATGTTTTGGGTACTCAAAAGAACCATCTCATTGAGACGGTTCTTTTGAGTACCAACAACATATGTTTTGGTTGAGAAGTAAGAAAAATAATGTTCAATTACGAACTTTTATCTGGAGGCCTGTTTTGTTAAGAAAAATTAACATCCTAATACTCCTATTCTGACATTGATAATGAAATGTTACATATAAAATTGCAGTAGTTGATTAAAAATTAAAACAGAAAAAACAAACACAATTTTAAGATAAAAACATACCGTTGATTTTCATTCTAATAAAAACATGTACAATGTGATTTGATGTGCTGGTCAAAGCTTAAGTTTTACTCTAATCTATTCAATGATAACAAATATATAACTATATTTCAGCTACGAATTTGAACATTTTCTGACCCAGACTTTATAGACATACGGATAAGATAAAGGTGTTTGTTCCTCCAAATGGAAAAATGTGAGCCAAAACATTAGATTTTAATATTAATTGCACAGGTGACCAGGAAAGGCTCAGACAAATCTGTACATCTGTGCAGTCTTGCCAGAGCCTTTTCTTAATTGCTACTCACCCATACAAAGTAAAGTAAGAACATAGAGGAAGGCTCAGGCCAAATTTTAGAATCTAGCTAGAGAATACTAGGTGACTTTATTTTAATGGCATGGTTTTCCGGCGCGAGGCTCTGCCGAGCAATTGAACATGTTTCTTGATGTCGCCTGATAAACTTGATATCAAAAGATATGAACCTGGGATTCTTTTTATCAGTTAACAAGTTGGTCCACTCTTCAAACTAGCGTTTATGACGTAATTATCGATTTTCATGTTGATTGAACGTCATTCAAAAAGTATAATGTCATGTTGATCTGATACAGCTAATGCAGTGAGATCAGCCAACGTATATAATGCAGATTATATGAGAGGTAACTGATTTTGTTTGTTTGATTTGATTTTTTATGTCCCATCAACAATCTTTCAGTTATAAAGGAACGAGTCTTCCTGGGTTGAATCAGTACTATTAGCTAGGATTAACGTTCTTGCTCAAGGACACAACACAGTGACGCCGGTGAGGCTGGAACCCCCGGCCCTTCGTCTCGAGTCAAGCACTCTACCACTGAGCCCCCCTATATCCACAGCAATCATAAGGATCAGCCCTAAGTTTAGCAACTTGTCATGATAAATCCCTGAACATCTGTATGTTGTCTCTGAAAGCCTGTGTCAGCATTACTGTCAGAGTCACATCAGGAGAAGACATGCCAGGTTTCAGGAAAAGTGGGGTACATTTTCCTGCATATTTTCCTCAACCCTTTACAGACCTATAGAATTTTTCCATAAAGTCCAATACTGTTAAGTCACGATGGTCAATTATATATTGAGGGGGTACAGGTTATAATTTCCAAAAAATGATTCATTCCTTTCTCTGAAGATCAATTTGGTCTTAGCAAACAGTGCAGTCCCTGATGAAAAGCCGCATTATGCGGCATTTCATCTGGGTCTGCACTGTTTGCCATAGTACCCGTTTAGGGGTTTCTGGTCCTAAAAGGGTCAATTCCCTCAGTGAGACAGATAGTTTCTCCTAATGGAACCCTTATCAAACATATTATATCTTTGTAAACAAATCAGCCTGGCAGAATAGAAACAACCTTTGTATTAAGAAGTATTTGGAGATGATCAGAAAACTACAGCCGTAGCTAAATACTTTCGTTAATTTTCAACAAAAACATGTGTTGTGGGAAACCATTGAAAGCATCTCAATGTGACCTTCCATTGAGCACCACAAAACTGTTTTCTGTAAAGAAATGATTATGTAAAGAAAAAAAGTGATTTTTTCTGTACGTGAAAACCTTTTAATTATAATATGCAAAATGTAGCGTTGTGAATACGTATTTTTTTCTTTTTCGGTTCAAAGGCTTGACTATTCAACCATATCAGCACAATGCTTGCATAAAAAAAAAATTACACTTTTGAAAACACTGTAGATCTAGATCAGCTGGCTTCTGATGAAGCCAGCTGATTAGGGTCCACACTGTTATTCATTTACCACATGATAATTTCTTACTTTAATATCTCCAAATTTCTTACAAAACACTGCTTTTACCCCTTGTCAAGGCCATTATATACTTTTGAGAAAAAATATCAACAATTTACAATTATTTACATAATTGGTGTAAGTCTAGGTGTAAAACAATTATATACATCATTCTCTAGGTGTAAAACAATTATATACATCATTCTCTAGGTGTAAAACAAGCATTTACATCATTTTACATACATTATGGAACAATCTAGTTATTTCCCTTTAAAAATCTTTTTGCCTTTGCACACAGCCCTAGATGAATTGCTAATTCACCCAATGTCAACTATCCAAGCAGTAAATGTAATATTTGGTGAATTCCATATTTGACCCAATAGAACCCTCCCTAGATAAGAGTGTATTAAAAAATAATCATATTTCTCAACCAAAACTTATGTTGTGGTACTCAAAAGAACGGTCTCAATGAGACGGTTCTTTTGAGCACCAAAAACTTCTATTTTAATGGATGGATAAGGAAGTATTTGAAATTTTACATTCATTTTTTTTATCTCAACCTTAGCTTTAGGTAAGTGGTGTATTTTTGTTTGTGATAATTCTTTACGTCCCAGTTAACAGTTTTTCAGTCATGGGATATGCCTTCCTGAGTTGAACCAGTACTAACCAGCGGATAAAGAGTCTTGCTCAAGTGCACAACGCAGTGCCTCCGATGAAGCTCGAACCCGCTT
This sequence comes from Loripinus fragilis, assembly GCA_964019695.1. NCBI lineage: Eukaryota > Metazoa > Mollusca > Bivalvia > Lucinida > Lucinidae > Loripinus > Loripinus fragilis. The sequence goes on from OZ026530.1 coordinate 66,374,019, forward strand.
CCACTGGATCTCGGGTCAAGCACTCTAACACTGAGCAACTATGCTCCACATTACACAGCTTTAAATTATGTAGATGAAGTTCAAAATTTACCAAATCATGAACTTCTATAGCATGCCATTAAAAAAATAATTACAAGTGAACAGGTTAATTGTCTTTTGATAAATTGGAAATTAATCAGAGCAGCTATTATAACTAATCAGCCCCAAAATCCTGAATTAAGAATTGAGCCTTGAACATTATTCTATAGCACTTAATATGCCTCAGCTAGATTGCGTCTTCACTGCTCACCAGTGTGATAAGTACCAAAATCTCATGTGAGCTCCACATGAAAAAAATTTTGATAGTAAAAATTGCTCCGTAAAATAACTCCACTGAGTCATCATTTTTACTCAAAAATAGACTAAACAAAGGTCTTAATAATGGTAGCTTAATGAAGGTCGAAAGTATTGCAGAATGCTCCATTTGGAGCATTCTGCAATACTTTTGACCTGCATTAAGCAATAATTGGTGTAGAAAACCCACTTTTGGTCTTCTTTTTGAGTGGCCGCTTAAGACTGGTTTTACTGTATACAATGCACCTGTTGATGAACATTTACGTTAACTAAGGTGACTTTAAGGGTGTGAAATCTATAAATATATGTATATATATCTCTGATTTTGTGTGTAATATAACTTTTATTTTACATCTGTACATATTTACAAGAATATCTACATGTAGATTGGTTTTGAAGTCATCATATCCATAATACAATCAAATCTTGATAATTCCAAGTTCTCAGAACCAGAGATTTACTTCGAATTATAAGTTTGAATTAAAGGGAGTTGGACATTAAATAATACTTCACTCAAAAATGATTATTTTAAGTAATTCCTATCAGTACATATATTCTGCATGCTTCGAAGAATGTCTCAATGAGACATTTCTTTTAACCAATTTAAGCCTAGGGTCCTTTTTATGGGACATAGGCAAATAGTACAGACCCAGATCAGACACCGCATAATGCGGTGCCTGATCATGTTCTTTAAGGTTTGCTTACAGAATGCTCTATTGAAAGCTGGAAAAAAGGAGAAAAATACCACCAAACACCCATACAACTGGAAATGGACTTTCAAACCTATAGGAGTAGGCAAGTTCATTCAGCTTAAACATGGGTGAAAGTTCAAAATTTCCAAACTCCAGAACTTTAGAAATGCAATTTTTTTAAACTTGCATGATGCCTACAAAAACGAATAATTTCATGTTTATATGGTTAATTTATTGTGTATAGATAATCTGAAAATTAATCAGAGAAGCTGAAAATTAATCAGAGAGGCTATTAAAATCTCCCTAATCCAGGATTTGAGGCTGACTTTCTATGGAAAGTCAGCCTCAAAATCCTGAATTCAGGATTAATCCTGAAAACTTTCACCCATGCTTAAATGTTTGATAGGACGTTACTAAAATAATTCATGAATACAAATTTTCTTTGAATGTACTATATTTCATAATTGACTAAGCAGGTACTTCAAGTAATAACAATTATAGCCATAACTAGTAGTACATTGTGAACTTGTAAAAAATGGCTGGTATAATCTTTGAGTCAGTGTCCATATCTTCATATAAAGGAATAAATTCTGAGCATTAACACATTCTTAACTATTAAGTTAACTTGGCAAAATACTTTTTAAACAACAATCAAATATGAGCCATCACATGAGATTTTGGTTAAGTTTTATTTGATTCTTTACGTCCCATCAACAATCTTTCAGTTATATAGGGACGGGTCTTCATGGGTTGAACCAGTACTAAGCTAGGATAAATGTGTCTTGCTCAAGGACCACAACGCAGTGACGCTGGTGAGGCTTGAACCCGCGGCCCTTCGGACTCGAGTCAAGCACTCTACCACTGAGTCACTGTGATCCCCACATGATATTTTGGTATGTATCAAAATATGCAAAAATACTCTTTTAAACACACATGCTGACGAATCCAAAGGGTCTAAACTTTGGTTAGTCTCTTCATATACATCCATAGTTTGTGTATGGGAGTAGTAAAGGCTCTGGGGAGTCAGAGTATTTGCGCAGGCTGATACGACACTTCATTTCTCGACTAATGCGATGCATAGCAAAATCTCATATGATGGCACATATTTATCTAAACGAAAGTCTTAACAATTTGTACAATCTCACAAGAGAAAAATATCGTTGAAAGTTCCAAGTCCTGGCCCCCAGGTTGTAAAACTTTTTTCATGTACAGCATGAAATTTCAACTACTCATATAAACTATAATTCCGACAAATAAAGAAAACTCTTGCTTTAAGTGTCTCAGATGTCGTATCTATCGGGCTAATAAATGTTAAAATATTGACATTTTAACATTTATCAGCAGGATAAAGTTCGTGCTATGCTGAGTTGAGTATGAAAAAAGTTTTATAACCTCGGGCCCTGGGACTCAAGAAGGAACAAAGCTGCAGTAAGCTAAATAATTTTTTCAATTTATTTTTAATCCTGCTTCAATGTACCAAAAATACACAATCTTCAGTTTAATTTAATTATATGGGCCATGACATGAGAAAACCTGTCTTCAGGGTTTCCGACAAAGTGAGACTCAAACCAGTCTCCTCAGCTATAGAGACTAGCTAGAATATTGAAATTTCGCTTTTAGCAAGTCTAGATATGATACTTTATAAAAAGTGAATAACAAAGGTACTGATCAGACTGTGCCGATGTGCAGGCTGGTCTGCGCCTGTGTTTTTGGCAAACCTCCAAAAACAGGTTTTCTCACTTGGAGGCCCATATGCAAACATAAGTGAAAGATCACAATTTCCAAAATCCTGGATTTGAAAAATTTAAAGTTTAAAAAATGCAGTATGCCAACATAATATTTAAATGTTACCAGTGCAAATGGTCAAGTGAAAATAAATCGGAGAAGCTGTTAAAAAAAGCCAAATAAAGTATTTTGGGCTTTCTATGGAAAGCCAGCCTCAAAATCCTGAATTTAGGAATCCTGAAAATTTACACTCATGCATGTATTTAACCCTTTGTATACAGATGGTTTGATACAATAAACATGGGATGGTCAGTTGTACATATCTGGGGGTGTCCGGTTATAATTTTCAAAAAATATTGTATTTTTACTCATAAGTTCTTTTTTTACCTTGACAGAATAGACACTGATGAAATGCTGCATCATGCAGCATTTCATCTGGGTCTTCGCTGTTTGTAAAAGTACCCGTTTAGGGGTCTCCCGTAAAGGAAGCAAACAATTACTCTTTTATATTTTTTGATCATTTTGATAGAAAATATAAAATATTCTTCAAGGAATTACTTTGTAAAACAATTAAAACATTTGATTACAATTATAACAGAGTTAAAATTTACACAACATAATTGGCATTTTAAGATTTTTCTTTCTTATAAAAACAGATTACATTATAAAAATATTGCAATTTATCTTTGAGAGTTTAAAAAAAAATCCTTTATGCAGGCCTACAGGTAAAAGATACCCCCTGCCCCTTCTTAAAGTCGAAATATGGTATAACAACATAAGATTAAAACAAAAGAAACATAAAAGCAGCTTAACATTTTTTTAAGATCAATATTTAATTTGAACAATGGTACTAATCAGCAGTATACCTCACTGTTTTTCTGGAAAACTATGGACCAAAAGCAACTGGAAGCCTAATGTATACTATAGAAAAATGGTCTACTGATATCTGCAGGTGGGAAAATCACCGGGTCGCTGGGTCAGTGTTTGCTGCACCAAATATAGGCACAACACTTTTATACTGATCGACAGTGTTGAGTCCTACAGAAAATAGTAGAAGTCAAGGCCTTTTCAAAGCCTTTGAGTGATTTTCCAGTACTTTTCAAGGTAGACTTAATCTTCAAGGACTTTTCAAGCAAGCCCTCCAAATTCAAGTACTTTTCAAGCCTGTGCGAACCCTGAAGAGGCAGGTGTGACAAAAACAGAAATCTGGACAGATTGAGCTTTTTGGGGGGCTTTAAATTTGTAAAACAAAAAGATTATTCTGTCAATCACAACTGATAGGATAATTTACTCTTTATCAGCTGAATTTCAGAGTGGAACATTACTGATGATGTTCATTCCTAACTCATCCTAGTTATTGATATTATGAAGTTATTTGCTGAAGATAGTGCAAACAAATAGTCCCTAATCAGACTGCTCCTAGAACTATTCTGTTTGCATAAGCTTCTCTGGCCTGAGTAATTTGGTTCTAAGACCAAAGAGTAAAGGGTGATAGCAGAATTAAAAAGTTCTCAGCACTTGTAGATGATGCTTTAAAATACAACACAAATAATGAGTGAAATATTGTACAAAAATACTTGTAAATGGTTGCTATGGAAACTGCCCTCCAAGTTATGAGATTGAGTCATGATCGTGATAGCTAGTAGTGAACATTCATACAGGGAATAAGCAAGGGGGCGACTAGGACGAAATAGTCGCCCTAGGGAACCGAAATTTCCCCCCTAAATGGAACCCAGGGAGAAGTAGGAGTCTCCCTAAAAAAAAAAATTTTTTTTTAGGAAGACTCATATTCATTCTGTCACCACACATACAAGCTGAAATCTACTACCACTGCATTGTTTTTCTCTTTCCATTTAATGGCAAAAGTATGTGTAATTGCTAATTTGCTTCTAAACTGACAGAAAATGTTGATTTTGTGCTATAACTTCTCCCTATAAAACTGTCACTTCTCCCTTATTTTCTTGGAGGGATATTGTCAGGGCCTGCGCTAAATGAAAACAAGCCTAGAAGTGGATTTGGGTGAGACATCTCAGCTAGAACTTTAACAGTGAATGACTGGTGACTATGAAAATGTAATGCTTGATGTTAATTAGTAACTACCATGGAAACCGTTAAATACTAAAATGGACACTACAACAACTTAGTTTAATGATAACCATAGCAACAGCTAAATCTGTAACAATGAAATGGCTATGGTGGTGATTCATATTGTAACAGTGTTGTGTTATACTAGTTACCATGGCAACAGCTAAATATGTAACAATAAAATGACTATGGTGATAGCTCAGAATGTAACAGAGTTGTTCTATGATTACCATGGCAACAGTTAAAACTATGTTTAACAAATAAATGACTGGTGATAACTTTAAATGTTACAGTGTTGTGTAATGATTACCATAGCAACAGCTAAATCTGTAACAATGAAATTACTATGGTGATGACTTTGAATGTTACAGTATTGCCCAATGATTACCAAGGCAACAGCTAAATCTGTAACTATGAAATGATTATGGTGATAGCTCTTAACATGACAATGGTGTAATGATTACCATAGGTGACAGTTTAAACTTAACAATGACATTTCTAAATTTATGTTAATGCTCAAACTGCTTCAATGAATGTAACAATGCTATAAAATGGGTAACCATGATGGCTGATACTATGAATGAGTGAGTTTATGTTTAACGTCCCACCGCAAGTTAAAGTCAAATAACTCATGGGATGATAACAGTTACCATGACCACAACTAAAACTGTAAAAATAAATATGACTATTTGTGATGGGTCTTAGTGTAACAATGCAAGTTTATTATAGTTAATAAGGCCACTGGTAAAATTGTAACAATAAAACGATTAGCGATTGGCCAGTCAGTAGCAATGTGATTATTGTTGCCATGGTAAATGCTTAAACTGTATTTGGCAACTACTATAACTTAACACAACATATGATAGCTCAGACTGTTACAGTCAAACTTCAATGGCTCGAACAGGCTTGGGACCATGAAAAATAGTTCTAGCCACAGGTAGTTCCAGCCATCCAGGGTGGATTATGCATAAAATGACTTGTAGGGACCATGGTGACACTTCTAGCAAGCCCAGGTAAATAAGCCATCAGAGTTCGAGCCATTGAACTTCTACTGTATAATGTCCAATAGTTATGACTACTACAGCAACTGTTAAAACTTACGATGGAATGACTGGTGATAGCTCTGGCTGTAACATGGGTGAAAGTTCAAAATTTCCAAAAACCTGAACTTTAGAAATTCAAATTTTTGAACCTGCTAGATGCCTACAGAGATGAATAATTTAATGTTAAAATGGTTAATTGTGTTTAGATAATCTAAACATTAATCAGAGAAGCTACTATAATCTCCCTAATTCAGCATTTTGAGGCTGACTTTCTATGGAAAGTCAGCCTCAAAATCCTGAATTCAGGATTAATCCTGAAAACTTTCACCCATGCTGTAACAATGTCCAATGAATATGGTTACCATTACAACTACTAAACTGTAGCTAAGAAACACCTGATGATTGCACTAACTGTAACAATGTGAGAATATCATTACCATGACAACTGCTGAATCCATAACAATGAAATGACTGTGATAATGGTTTGAACTGTAACAATGTGAAATGATTACCGTTACCATGGCAACTACTAAAACTAACAACTAAATGACTGTGGCGATTGCTCAAACGGTAATGTGGAATGACAATGTTTACCATGGCAACTACTAAAACTGTAACAACTAAATAACTGTGGTGATAGCTCAGATTGTAACAATGTGAGAAGAATATGGTTACCATGGGAACTGCTGAAACTGTAACAATTTTGGATAATGCTTATTGTGACAAATGCTCAAACAATATGACTATGCTGACTGCTCATACTGTTACAAATTTCTGTTGAGATTAATGTGCAACGTTAAAGCTTTACAAAGTGATCAACAATGACTGTAACAACTCATGAATGTTACCTTGGGTGTCGTCCAGCAAGACATTGAGTAATATTTGAGATCAAAACAGAAATACAGGTAACATAAAATGAGTGACAGCTGTCACTCAAATCCTTAACCATAAAACCATGAGTGTGGTAGCCCTAAAATATGTGTGAATAGTTTGTTAAAGTTATAGCTGAGTCGGTGATTCATGCTGCCATCAGTTATTTGCAAATTTCAATGTGCAATGATACTAGGACTGAGTTTGTGGGAAGACAACAGATTTCCATGTTGTTTACATAATTTTTAGTCAAAACACATGTCTAGAGCCACAAAAGAGCCATCTCAATGAGATGGTTCTTTTATCAACACATAAACCATATCTTGATTGAAATAGACTTACTAATTTTTCCCACTTTCCTTGTGCAAATTCATCCCCTTCCCCAGCCCCCTAAAAAAGACACTTCTTAACAGAAAAAATGTGAATAACTATTGCTATTGACAACAATTGGAAACTTTTATAATATGACATTTGAATGCTATAAACAGTTCAAAACTGTAACAATGTATCAATGACTGTTACAGTTACAGACTGTTACAAATGGCTACTTTAGATACAGCTCAACATTGGTACAATGTGACAGTTGAATGCTATAAATAGTTCACAACTGTTACAAGTACACTTGTAAAAACGACTGCAATATATTAAGCTCAATGCTGAGCTAAGTACTACAATGAAACAGATCGTATGGTTACAGATCATAAATGTCTACAATTGTTGAGTAAAATAGCAACTATAACAACAGATTTACCTGTAACAGAGCTATATAATGGTTTCTATGGTAACAGATCAAACTGTAACAATGTTTGCATGAATGAAACTATGAAGAAAGTAAAACAAGTTGTAACTATATGGGCTGTGACATGAGATTTCCTGCAATCAGCAAAGGCTCAGACCAGCCTGGGCATATGCGCAGACTGATCAGAGCCTTTGATTCTAGCTTAAATATTCTATGACTGTTCAGCTACTGACCGAACATCATTTGGAGTTTCTAAGCTTATAATGAGATTGTACAGGCTTGTCCGAGTCTACACAAGTCAAAATGCCACATTGTTGGGAATCACATGTCAGGGCTCAATTATTATGAATGGAGTTCTATGGTTTTGTCTAAATTTGTACCAATATCTGAAGTGATGGCAACAGATACGGACTCTGTACATGCGAGCGAGATGGGGCACAGCGGTGGTTTCCATAGATAACGAACTGATTCCCAATGTGGTGTCTAGCAACTACGGTGGTAAAAGTAAATGCAGTTTGTAACGATCTTTGATGTGTGGTCGTACATCTTCATTCTGAAAGAAAATAATAAATATGGATATAGAAAATTTGATACTAGCCCAAGGACAAGTAAACAGCGAAACAGCACTTGTCAAAAAAATTTTTAACTGGTCCCAAACCACTTATTGTGCTTAAACTTATATGACTCTTGAAAAAAGACACACTATTGGAAACAGTGTGACTGTACATCAAAAAGTCTGCTAATGGGGGCTTATATGTAGATGATAATAAGACTTTACTGTTCTATTGACAGCTTAAGATTTTTCAAAGTTGACAGGATGGAGCCTAAATTTATTTCTGCCCAGAGTGTGTTCATTTTTAAATCTTGACAGCTATTCAGGCTTAAATGGCTTCCATGCAAGCAAACCTATATTCTGGGTTTCCTACATTGAGATTCCGGCCAGTCTGCTCAGCTACAGCGACAGCGACTAAAAGGTTGACTATTATCTACTATACTTTCCAGATACGCAAATGTGCACGCTGGTCTGCACCATTGTTTTTCACATACAACAAGGTCAGGTTTCCTTGCAGTGATTTTATATGGCCATTTTTAAGGCCTTATATGGGAGTCATTCCCAATCAAAAAATAACCTTTATTTTCCCAATTTCATGGATTTTAGCACTTATTTTCCAAATTTTCATCAAATACTTTCCCAAATATGAAGGAAACAGTAGCTTCCAAATCGCAAATAAAATCACTGCCTTGTGTGGAGGCCAATGATCTGAATTAATTCTCTATTGCCTTTGTCCACAAACTAAAGAATATGAACTTTACATTAGCCTTTGGAATATAGGAAGAAAATGAATTCTAGTTTTAAGGGATTTCAATCAGAATAAAATCTTACCATGGAGACCAAGCTTTCCAGGAAGGGTAACATCTTAATTAATTCTCTGTCATCTTTGTCCATAAACCAACTTTCTATAGGGATGCCATTGTGGAGCTGTTGACAGATAAAAATCATGTAGTGAAAAAATAAATGCAATAGAGGCAGGGATTTTCCTACCTTTCTGAAAAGGAGGCCAAGATCGAAGGACCTGTTTAATTTGGGGAAAAAGTATTCTGAATCATCAAAATTGGGGAAAACTTGATAGATTAAAAGAACCATCCGCCCTTTTAAAAGGATTAAAAATCATATCAGGAAATAGTAGTGTAAAGTGGTAATATATTTGTTGCTTAAATTGCCCATCATAAAAAAATGAAAACATGTTTTCATTCACATTTTTTTTGCAAATTTTCATGTATCTGTAACTTTGGTATTTTTGCTTGGATTTTCGTGAAATTTCCCCAAAAGATTAACACTAAGAAATTGGGAATGATATACACCACTTTGTGAAGTCTTTGCTCATTTGTTTATTGGGAAGGGGGCGATATCCCGCTTCAAATCAGGCCTAGGAAAATCTCCGAAATGGGATAATGTCAGAGCTACATGTGAGATTTTGGATTTTTCTGACTGCTTGATTAGAAGCTGCTTAAAACATGTTTCTCTGTAACATCCATTTTTTTCCTTTTCTACCTTTTGACTTGGTAGAGAATTTTCACTGAGCAGGGTTCCCACAAAAAATCAAAAACACTATTCCATGATTTTTCCATGATTTTCCATGAACAAAAATGTAATATCCATGACAATTTAATACATGACCTCCAAACTCCCTTTTTAGCAGCATCTTCACCACGCTGAGCATAAATGTGGAATACAGCAACAGTTATATATCTAAATAAGCATTCTTGTAGACCATGCATGCATTTTGAAATCATTAAAACTTTAAACCACCTGTAGCCAGAAAACTAGCTGTCGGACACACAAGTGTCCGACAGCTAGTTTGCTAGCTACTGGTGATTTCGTCAAATTATTTCACAAAATTCCATGATTTTCCATGATTATTCAGGTATTTTCAAATTCCATGATTTTTCCATGCATGGAACTTTTTTTCATGTTTTCATGATTTTCCAGGTTTTCCATGATTTCCAGAGCTTGTGGGAACCCGGTGTTAAAAAAATATTCTCAAACTTCTGGTTTATCTGGACCTGTTTACAGCTGCTTACCTGATAGCCAAATGCCTGCGGTGAGTTATCTACAATAATGGTTTTGGACAGATCCCGTCCTAAAATGGTGAGATCTTTAATATAGTTGCCATTTACACAAACACAGTGCTCCCGAAACAACCGATGTCTGAAAAACAGAGAAAATATTATCCATAGATATCTACCATTTTACAGGCCATTAGATAAAATTGTGTAAATAAAAATTAACCCTTGTTTTTGGGGAAACCCCTAAACGAAAACTTTTGAAAACCGTGAATACCCAGATGAAATGCAGCATAATGCTGCATTTCATCAGGGTCTACACTGTTTATAACGGTCAAAAAGATCTTCAGACAAAAAATACAATATTCTTTCTTGTAAATAATAACCCGACACCCCTACATATGGACTATCCTAACTTTATCGCACCAAACCAGAAGGAAGAATCCATTAGCATATAAAGGGTTAATGATCTTATTTCTATGAAAACCAAAACATATCCCCTCAGTTGTGGGAATTGAAATGAACCATCTATTGAGATGGTTCATTTGAGGAACCCAAACAAATGTTTATACTAATTAGGGTTATAGCTTGTTTTGAAATAATGTTACACAACTAAAGGGGAAGGTTGTGGATGTGTACCCCCTTTGGCTAGTTGAAAATTGAAAATAGAACTAACATTGTGAGCTCAGGGATGTATTTGGAGGGATTTGTAGCATTGAATACTACTCCCCCTGGGTCCATATTGTTTGCAATATTGGCTACCTTAAGCAGAAGAGAGCAGATGACAAATGTTTTGAGTTAACTCACTTTAAGCAGTAAAACATCACACCATTTGTTATATTTTTCAACAAAACAGACAATGGAAGCATCCTATTGAAATGCACCATAAAATGAACAAACAATTGCCCTTTGGCTACTCTCACCTATTTCCACACACTGATCTGGATCTACACAGTTTTCAAAGTGAGATATGTCCGTGGTCAGCATTGTAGGGGTTAGTTTCCGTTGTGCCTCTTTATTATTGCCATTACTACAGGCTAGAGCACGGTAGACAGCCTAGGCCCATGCCCGGGGCTTCAATTTAAGCCTTGCGCATGAACCTATGCTGTTTGTTGCTCAAAGATTTGTTGTGAAGTCTATGAGACAAGCACAGTAGACTCAGATCGAGAAACCATGCTGTGGATCTCTGATCTGGCTGTGCTGTGTGGAGTCAAACTGGTCTTATAACGGTCAAGGATTGATCTACTTTTGACAGAACTAAGCCTTGATATACTTTTAAAAACGCTCATTATGTACAGAAAATGTACAGTTATGTACAGAAAACTTACAGAGTTTGAAGCGCCTTATAGGCCCATGCGGCTGGGTGTATTAATTATGTATACTTATTCCTATTACGATGTTACATGTCACTATAATAAAAGATTACTTACTTACTTACTTACTTACTTACTTACACACAAAATTTTTCAATCATTTGATGCTCACATGTATTTTATGTGTATGCCAAAAAGCCTCTTCTAAAAGCTTAATTTTCATGGGTCTGAAAAAGACTCTGGCCATGTAGCTAGTAAGCAACAAAGAGAAACATGGAGATACAGGCCTCCAGATAAGAGTGCCTAATCAAAAATTAATTTTCTTATTTCTCAATCAAAACTTATGTTGTGGGTACTCAAAAGAACCGTCTCAATGAGACGGTTCTTTTGAGCACCAAAACTAATGTTTAAACTTATAGATAAGAAAATATTTACAATTTTACGCTAAAAAATTTTGCCTATCTGGACCAGTGAAGATATTCAAATCAATCCCAACATCTCTGATGCAATCAAAAAGATAATTATTCAGGGAGTAAAATTTACAAAAATATCCCAATATTTCAGCCAAGAAAAATCCCGTCAGCAAAGGCTATGCATGGTTCATACAGGCAAGGCTATGTAAAATTCAAGGACTTTTCAAGGACTTCTAAAGGACTTTCCTACTGTATTCAAGGACTGAAAACTTATGAAAAAAACTGATTCAAACGTTGAAATTCTACTTCCCAAATGCTAGACTGCATTTCTAAAGATATTAGATTTAGAAAATTAGTATAAAATTGTGATGCCTTTATTTGGTGCAGCATAATGCTGCACCAAATATGGGCACACAATTTTATACTGATTTAGGTCTCCAAAGCCAGTGTTGAATCTTCCTGTAAATGTTAAAATTCAAGGACTTTTCAAGGCCTTTTTGTGTTTTTCCAGTACTTTTCAAGGCCTTTTTGTGTTTTTCCAGTACTTTTCAAGGCAGATTCCATTTTCAAGGACTTTTCAAGACAGTCCTGTAAATTTAAGTACTTTTCAAACCCTGCTATGGTGTATAGAATATTTACTCACTTGATGAGTTTCTTCTGTGGGTCGAGTAAGTTCATGAGTTTATCAGCATAGACTTTCTTTGAAGCGGTAAACAAGATCACCTCAAATAGCTGCGAGACCCGCTCCAAAAATTCTCTAAAGAATGGACGAGTTCTAACATAAACCTGAAATAAAAGAAGAATTCAATTAGACCAAGGATTAAGTAGGTTAATCATATTGCAGTGCTTTTGGGTTTGATAAAATCTCATTGCAACAAAATCTATAAACCACCTGTGATTAACAGTACCTTAATAAGTATGCGCATTTACCCAAATAAATTTTCAAAAAAAAAGCAATTCAAATTGATCTAGTAGGGTAACAAAAAGCAAAAGAAATTCAGTATACCCAAATATAATCAAATCGTAATGTGTACCGAATTTTATTACTTTGCCATCCACAGTTCAATTTTAACTCAGAGTGGCTAAATGTATACAGCCAACAGACTGATTTTTAGCATCTGATAGGACAAAGTCAGTTATGTTCACAATAAGACATATACTGTATCAATTGGTAAGTAAAGTTTTAACATTTACAAAAATACCCAATTGAAAAACCAAATACCCAAATAAACTATTAGAAATATTGAATACCCAATTAACATTTGCAATACCCAAAAGAATGAACTCATCTGATAATTTTCAAGGACATTTTGAGGGCCATCAAGTTCTGTGATTCTCCAAAAGATTTTAAGATATTGAAGTTTATGAAAAACACTTTCTAAAAATAGCACGACTCACACTTTCAGGATAGCAAAGGTGCTGACCAGACTGTGTATGTGCACAGGCGGATCTATATCTTTGCTTTCTCATACAACATGAGCAGGGTTATACATGACCTAACTCACAATATCAGGATCACCCACAAAAACATATGAGCCGCAACATGTGATTTTCAACAATGTGGCATTTTGACAAGTGTAGACTCAGACTAGCCAGTGTAGCCTCCTTAAAAGCTTAGAAACTCCAAATGGTGTTCAGTCAGTTGCTTAAAACTCAAAGAATATTTATGCGACTAGCAAAGGCTCTGGTGACTGCGCGTATGCCCAGGCTGATCTGTAGCTTTGCTGGTCACACATATCACATTGTTGGAAATCTCATGTCGCGGCTCAACAGGGCCTTTTCCAGCTATTTTGGGAAAAGGCCCCTGGCTTGAATTGGGAAAAATATGCAGCATTTTGGGAATTTTTAGAAGTGTAAACTGCTAAAAAATATTTACTATTGTGAAACATTTTGACCATGAATACAGATGACATTTCGGTGTAGAAAAAGCATAAAAAACATCCGAGTGTGCCAAAATGCTATCCAAGTCTGTCTGTTACAGCGTGGCTCAGAGAGCAATTCTGGAGCTATTTCTCGATCGAACCTGGTGAGATTTATTTTTACCTTCAGATTGGGATTTATTTTGAAAATAGGGAAAAAGGAGGATATTTTGGATTGGGAATGGGGCATAATATCGGACCCTGGTGATAGGGAGAAAAGGCCCTGCTCAATAATGTTACTTGGCACAAAAGTTGAGAGCCAAAAAAAATATGTGCCGCAACCTGTGAAATTGACACTGGACAACTTACTTGGTATGTGACTTCTTGAAACAAGACAGGAAATGTGAATGAAGCATCTTCTAGTTCAGTAAGGCTACAGTGTACAAGGGTTTCATCCTGAAAAATCAAAGCAATCATCCATGTTAGCAAACTTTCTGAGCATAGAATTGTGATTTTTTCTTATGTATTAGTTTAAACATATTGCTTGGGTGCTCAAAAGAACCATCTCATCAAGAAGGTTCTTTTGAGTACCCACAACATACAGTGATTTTATTTGGCCTTTTTTAACACCTTGTATGGGAGTCTTTTCCAATCCAAAAATGGTCTTTATTTTCCCAATTTCATGTATTTTAGTACTTATTTTCCCATTTTTTATGATACGTTTTCCCAAATGTGCAGGAAAAGGTAGCTTCCCAAAATCGCAAGTAAAATCACTGACATATATGACATGTTCCATTTAAGAGAGACAAATGTCCGTCAAAAAATTGCACAGCTTATATTTTCTTTACATAAAGATATTGTGTTTTGCCAAGTTGTTATTCCTTATAAGGGCAAATTTAAGAACCTAGAATACACAATAAAATGTGCGATTTTGCATTTGGAGAAGAAAAAAACAAACAGACAAAGTCAATTTGTTGCAATTGTTTGACGGACACAACTCCCGCCAATTTAGTGCTTGCATTTAGATCAATAAATTGAGCTGAATTTTTGTTGTAAATGCTATCATACTTAATGGTTAAAAAGAGTAAACACCGCTGTATGAGAATTTTAGAGCCATTTCGTCTAATGCATGGTAACTTTTATGAAAAACATATGCTTTTGTGACGTCTCTTCACTTTCCCATGTCCGTCAAGAAATGTGACGATCGCACAAGTTGCAATAGTTTGTCAATATAATTATATTTTCTATCTGTGAGGCACTATTTATTTAGCACTGATCGGTTAATTGGTATTCATTACTAAAAATAAAACAAAAGAAGGAAAAAACAGCGTTAATTTTGCGACTTGGATGTTGCGATCGTCACTTCCGTCAAACTACCCTGGTTATGATCGCAACATTAACAATACTTGTCTTGGAGAAAGTACCCATTTTAAACAACTTTGGTTTTCTTTGTCAGATAGATGCTTGTATAAGAGGTAAACTGTAATGGCAGGGAGTTAACAAGGCTGGCCACGGGATGAGTAAATGGTCATTAAAGTTTGTCTGTCAATATTTTGTTATGATCGCAACATTAGATGGGACGATCGCAACATATACGGATCACATCAAAATAATGAGTTATCGCGGTTTGAAGAGCATGTATCATGCTGGAAATTTCAAAACATTGTTTTTATATGTTGCAAAAAGGTGCTTATAAAGTTAATTTGATATCTGGGTCGTTAATTTTGAAAATTACGGTTGCGATCATACTTGTTTGACAGACATATGTAGCGATCTTTCATCCTGTCTTTCATTTTTCTGTCAAAAATAACAATCACAACAAAAACAAAATGATATTATTCAAAAATGGAAACGTTTATCAAAGTGATTTTATTTTAATATTGAAGCTTGTTGGATGCTGCATTTAACACCACAATTTCTCTGTCTGTTTTTACAATAATTTGACCTTCAGCATGGTTTTTGATGTTGTGATCGTCACAAAAGTCTGTCAAATTGTCCGTCAAATCTTAAAAAAGACAATCGCAACATTTAAAACGGCTGTTATTGTATAAGAAAAAATATGTCAAAGTGATCCTATTGCATAATGCAAGCTTGATCTATGTTCTTTTTCAACCATCATGGGCTTGTCTGTTTAAGCCTTAGTTTGATTTTTAGTAGAGTTTTTCCTTGTTGCAATCGTCTGAAAAGTCCGTCAAAATGTCCGTCAAATATGATGAACGATCACAACCACTTTTTAAAATATGCTGTATTTTTTCAGATTTAGCTGTTCTAGCCCCCATTTTGTACCGTTTTGCTCGGTTTTGCATACTCTTTAATACAACACCAAACAAAAAGAGGAATGCTAAATTCAAAAAATCCTCTCTGACGGGAGTTGTCAGCACTCTCTTATATGGAACATGTCATATGTTTTAGTTGAGAAATAAGAAACCCAATTCTAAATTATAAATTTATTTATTCTTATCTGGAGGACTGGCAATGAGAATTATCTCTAAATACTTACTACTCTGGCATAGTTTTCTGCAGTTTGTCAAACAAATGCCTCATCATTAAATTTTTTTATGATTTATAAGAGGATTTATTACCAGTTCAAAGAATGAGAATCATTACAAATGCTATTTTTCAATCATTTTTTAAGCAAGATGTGTTTGTGAAACCTTAGCCTCTAAAACAACTTAGTTTGTTGTGGCATTGCACACTGAATAAAAACAATATGCCTCCCCCCACCCTTTATCACTTTTTCTAAAACTGTGAAAAAATATTCTAGAGAAACGCAGTGAGGACAGGTAAAGAGAAAATCTTATGGGAGAAGACTTCCACCACCACAATGTCAAGCTGCATTGTCGAATTTACATTTCACACAGGTTTAGATAAACTTTACATTTTAGCGTACAATTGTAAATATTTACTGTCATCATTTTTTACATATGTTTTGGGCGCTCAAAAGAACCGTTTCAATGAGAAGGTTCTTTTTTGTACCAACAACATATGTTTTGGTTGAGAAATAAGATTTTTTTGTAACACACTCTTAACTAAAGGTCTGATTTCGAGATCCGAGTCCAAACTAGTTGCAAAACTTATAGGCAGATCACACTTATGGGCATTGTCGCACTGAAGATTTACATTGAAACAGTTAAGCAATATCAACAATGTTGTAGACCTTACCAAATCTAGAACTAATGAGAATTCCGGAGAACTTCTGGTTTTCAGAGGCAATGCTGGTACTCTGGCTCTGAGTTCATCTGTCAGTGGCGGTAAACTTCGTATAAATGCATAGCTGAAATGACAGAGAATATTATAAGTAAACTTTGTGTGCATAAACTTCAAAAATACTTCAATATTGCACTTGTCCTGCAGGACGAGTGACTTAAACAATTTTCACTCATCCTTCAAACACATGCACTTGTAAAGTTCCGTAAATATCACTGCCAAAATGATATTTATCCAGTAAGTTTCAGAACTGCATCCCATATATTGACAACAGTTAATGCTCAGAAAAGGCTAGTTTCACCCTCCGATTTTTCACCCTCACCCTCGAGTAATTCTTCCCAAAGCACTCGTCCTACAGGACGAGTGCTTTGAGAAGTATTACTCGTCCTTTCTAGATTTCACTCGTAATACGAGTGAACGAGTGGATTTTTTGTCCCCTGTACTTGTGTTCATTTTGTTATCAATCACTTTAACCTATGTTTTGGATGCTCAAAGGAACTGTCTCAACTCATAACATGTTTCGGCTGAGAAATAACAAAATGAAATTTGAATTACACACTCTAATCTGGAGGTCTGTTCATTGATCAAAAGATTCCAAACTGGAAGTCTGTTCATTGATCAAAAGATTCCTGTTCCCACAGTGGCTTTTTATGGTTCATACCTGTAGGCATTTAGCTATAAAATGAGCCTCAGCATGAGATTTCCAACAATGTGGTATGTGCGGCCAGCAAAGCCTCAGATCAGCCTGCACATACATGCAGTCTGATCAGAGCCTTTGCTAGTCGCTTGCATATTCTATGACTGTTAAGCTACTAACTGAACATCATTTGGAGATTCTAAGCATAAAAGGAGGCTGCACAGGCTTATCTGAGTCTACACTTGTGAAAATACCACATTGTTACAAATCACATATCGCAGCTCAAATTCAAGCAAAAAGCATGGTTTTGGGCAATCCAACATTTTTTCAAGTATAAACTTATAAAAAAACACTGATACATTTACATTTTAAAGTTTGCCTTTTGAAAATGCTGCTAGACTGAAAAAAAGCTCATAAATAAGTATATGAAAATGTTTCCCTTAATTTGATGCAAAACCCCATGGTACTTAGTCAGGCGTGTGGAAATAGTAAAATTTTCTACTTGTCCAAGGACAAGTAAATGGCCATAATGTACTTGTCCAAAGAAAAATTTACTTGTCTGATAGTAAAGATTAGCTGATACCTTTCTGTGCTTTAACAATTTTCACTTTCCAAAACAGTATGAAACCATGCAGATATCAACTCTCTTGTAAACAGTGTAGATCCAGATCAGCTGGCTTCTCCAGAAGCCACCTGATCAGGATCCACACTGTTTTCAATGCAACATGTGAACTCGTAATGATTAATCAAAATATTAACTACATATTTTTTTAACTTTATACAAATTTTGTACTTGTCCAAGGACAAGTAGATTGAAATTGTCAATTTGTCCTGAATGTAATGGGACCAGGTCGGACAAGGTATTTCCAAAGCCCTGACTGAGTACTACTTACGGATCAAAAGGTTCCTGGTCCCACTCGGTCTCCTCATAACTGTCATCTGCAGCTTCCTCCTCCTCGTGACTCGGGAATGTCGCCTCGCAGTCCATGTCTACGTTATCATACTTGTAGAGATTATTGTTGTTCTCGATATCCACAGAGTGACTGGTGTGTAATGTATCATGCTCCATCTGATGATCCGAGTCATCAGAATCATCAAAGTTAACTTGAGTGCATACTTCTATGTCAGGGAGATGGTTCTCTTTACCTGGAAAATAATTAAGATGCATAGGTTTAGATAAACAAAAAATTTCAGCGTAAAATTGTAAATATTTTCTTACCCATCAATTTTAACATATGTTTCGCGTGATCAAAAGGACCGTCTCATTGAGACGATTCTTTTGAGTACCCACAACATATGTTTTGTTTGAGAAATAAGAAAATTAAATTTTCGTTACGCACTCTTAACTAAAGTCCTGGATTAGGCAAAAAAAAATCTTGTTTTCGGTTACCCTACCAACCCTGCATATTAAAGTCTTTTTTTTTTAGACTTTTTAAAGCCTTTTTTTTTTACTTTTTCCATACAAAAAGTTGTTTGATTATCTACCGACCCTTATAATATTGGAGACGTACGCAAAAACAATACAATTTTTATTTATGATCTAAACAAAAAATTTTAGTGTAAAATTGTTAATATAACATAATTTTTAGCATATAACATTTGTTTTGGGTGCTCACTCTAAAGAACCGTCTCATTGAGACTGTTCTTTTGAGTACCCACAACATATGTTTTGGTTGAGAAATAAGAAAACTATTTTTCCTGTTATTTGCACTCTTCACTGAAGTTCTGAAGATGTATTAATTGTAAGATTGAGACCATGAAAATATTTGTGGGTATTTTATAAGCCTTAAAAATTTGACAAAAAATAAACAAACAAATGTTAAAAATAGTTTTGGCTCAAACAATTCCAAATATATACATATCACAATGTATAAATGGCCTTTTTTTCTCTGACATATATAATTTTTGCATTGGTCATAATTACTAATTTCGACGCTATTTTCCCTGGATCCCAATCGGACTGCAATAGAACCGAAGGGATAAAATCCTTTCGACCTTCATTAAGCTACCATTTGTCATTAAGATTTTTATTTTGTCTTTATTGAGTGGCTGCTTAAGACATGTTTTACTGTATTGACAACCTACATACATGTACTTTCTGTTTTGTGGAGTTAGTAGACTCGCTGTAAGATGAATATTTTTATTAAAGTGAGATTTTTTCACAACCAAAAAGGATGGGTCCACTGCCTTGGAAAGGGATGGGCCATACTTTGAAATTATGGGACAAAGACCCCGGCCCACCATAAATCTGAAGGCCTGGGATACAACTAAAACCACTACTTACAAGAAGAAGTACTATCAGAGTCATCAGTCTCCGTATTATTATTTTCTCCATCTTCAACCGACTGTCCGTAATACTGATACACCGGCGAGAACAACGTCCCTGAGCAGCTGTACCTCATGGGACTGGACTTGTGCTCGGTATTCTCCTTCACCTGGGTAAACGGTTTCTTCTTTTGGTCTGTGTAAATAATGTCAAGATACAAGTACAGCAGGGTCCATACAGGCAAGATTGTGTAAAATTCAAGGACTTTTCAAGGACTTAAAAATACCATACAGGCCAGATTGTGTAGAATTCAAGGTAAGTAAGGTTGCAAAGATCAGGAATCGATACAATCAAGTACCACACCTGACCCAGGATACCAATGGGAAAGTGACAAATTCACAGAAGACACCACAAACGAGAGCCAAGAGGTCAGCCCTATCCCAGCAGGTGACCACGAAGCACATATAAACAGACGCGCACAAAACATAGCAAACACAAGACAGAACAAAAACATAAAAGATCCACAAAAGAAGTACCGCCTTGGAACGGTCAGTAAAATATTTTACTGGAGGGCTTAAACCGGTTTAACGGCGCCAACCTCACCCTTAATTCAGATGTGGATCAAGACACATAGATATTTGGTTTGCATGAAAGACCCCTAACTTATCAATGCATCAGCGCCCTAGATAAGCTTTTGGGTCAATTGGGTATTTACGCAACCTGGTTATCCTCAATTGCGTACCTGCAAAAACAATTGCGTATTTTCATATTTTTTTACGCCACGTTTTTTTCTGTGATTACACCTTTTCTCATTGCATGAATCCGTCAGGAATGTGCTTGCATATGTATTCACTCCCATCGTCTGCCTTTCTGAAGTATCAAACTCGCGGATTTTATTGTACCTGAAGCAAATCTCATCCCCTTGTTGATATTTCGAGCGTGTATACTTTGCAAAGTTTCACTTTCATCAAAGTGTTTTTCCGCGAAATACTGGACTGGGCACCAATATTTCATAAAACTGGAGTATATTGCGCGCTCGCTAAAGAAAATAAAATCAATACCTGACTGGCATTTGTTTATTAGCCGAATGGAAACAAAATGGACCAAATGGTACGCAATGAAATCGCATGTAATTGCATACCGATCGTTAGAATTGCTTTTCGGTACGCACACATTTCATTTTAATTGCTTTTTTGAGGATTTTAATTGCGTATTTACGCAAATACGCTACCTATCTAGGGTGCTGATGCATCATCTCCTAAAACATATAAATCAAGATATAACAAGGAGATAAAGCAAGGATAAGGACTCAACAGTAAATTAAACTGAATACCGGAGCAAAAGAAATCCAACAGGTAAACCCCGGTGGGCCCGACAAACAGCCAAAGCATTCAAGGACTTAAAAAAGACCTTAAGAAAATGCTGATTTACACGTTAAAATTTTACTTTGGAAATGCTAGAGTCCATTACTAAAGATACGGTAAATGTTCTAAAATTTCGAACACTCTAAAATTACGAACACCTAAATTATCGCCGAAAATAATTTTCAAAACATCCTAAAAAATCGAACACTGACCTTTTTTGGAAAAGTGAATTTCTAAATTTACGAACACAAGTTATTTTCGGCGAAAAATCGATGTCCGTTTATGCTCGGTTTACTTATACCGTATAGCGACATTTGGAAGGTTCCATTCTACTTAAATGGGTAATCTGGCACGTGACGTTCTTTTTCGCATGCCGAGCGCAAGATTATACTTTTTGTCTGCTAATTGTGCGATACATGCTTTCAGATAAGATCAAAGGCAAGAGCGCATTAAAAGCACGGACTTTTTTGTTTTTGAACGTGACAAAGTTCATGTATGTTATATGGTTGAGGCTGTCTATGCATCTATCGATGGAAAATAGTGCAGGCTCAAATATTTTTAAAACCCTTCATTGGCGAAATGTTTACCTATAAGAAGCATTCGATTCATCGGAATTCTTCAGCAATGGTCATTAATTTTAACATGACAGACACGCCTCGGGCAAGGATTAGGAGTTACATTTACCGCGAGAAAACGTCCATCTAAGCTTATGTTCACCATGAAGGACTTAGGTCATACGCTGCCTGGTCGTCAAAATTAAACATTAATTTTGCAAGTAATAGTAGATGTTACTACTTTAAAAAAAACCCATGCAAACCACAGCGTTAAACAACTGAGTAAATTTGCTAAGTTAGTTTGCTTATACAAACTTATATACAAAAGGGCCTTTTTCCAAGTTGTGGTTTGAGTCGTGTGACACAAAATTAATCCATTCAACATAAAAGCGGTGATGCTTGACATACCAGAGCCATCAATGCTGAATTGATCAGGCTCGTCTGAGTCTTTGTCGCACGTTGTAAGTACCCAAATATCATGAAATTATGTCCGTCGACAGTTTAATTTCAATCGAGCCGGTTCATATGCGCGGATCCAGAACATTTTGTCAGAGGGGGTAGTGAGAGAGGACCGAAATGCCACTAAAAATGGACATCGGCCCATCAGCGAAACGCCTTTGAAATGGCGTTTTGCTGGCGTGTTGAATGCTGGCTTGGGAGCTTTGTGATTTTTAGGGGATTCGGATCAATATTGCTAGGAAACCCTATATTTTTGTGATTTTTCAGGGGGGTCCGGACCCCCTGCCCCCCCCCCCCCCCCCCCCCCCCCCCCCCCCCCCCCCCCCCCACTGGATCCGCCCATGGCATGCATCTGAAAGAAGGTAGCCTACTTGTCTGAAATGTTTCGTGATCATCGGATGCAAAGTCGGACTAGATTATAACTCTTGGTATGCTTGGGCACGTCGGACGATCTTTTGGATCCAAACTGTTTTGCAAACTTTGATAGCAGGTCGTAAAAGGAGAGGAGAGAGAGAGAGAGAGAGAGAGAGAGAGAGAGAGAGAGAGAGACACTGCACGGTGTTTGCACACGAATCTTTTGTTTTGGCTTGGTTTCTTAGAATATCGAAACACAATGTGTTTATCTTGTTACAACTTCTTGCTTTAAGGACCCAAAACCCAAGCTTATCGTGCGCATCGGCTTTTGTACGACAAAGTCTGACATTCCACTTGTATACTTTCTATCGCATGCACACATCTTTAAATTGACGAAACATTCTACTATCCTGAATACCATTCGGGTCTGATCTGGATCCAAACCGTGTTTGCAAATGTAGAGAGAGAGAGAGAGAGAGAGAGAGAGAGACTGGTGCAGGCACATCAAAGTAAGCATTGCATCGGCGGATCGACAAGTAGAGAGAGAGAGAGAGAGAGAGAGGTGTGTGTGTGTGTGTGTGTGTGTGTGTGTGTGTGTTCTTTTTGAATTTCATCAGTTTGTTTTCGTCTACGTATTTCAAAGTTTTGTGTCGATCTTTGCAAAAAAAATCTGATCGTACGAGATGTCTAGTGAGTACAATCTCGGAGGTACAATATTAACTGGAATTCGAAGTCGGCAGAGCGAGCGAAAGCGTTTTGGAACGAAATAGTGTAATGATTCATCGGTAGTCCGAGACGAGTGAACATAGGAGACCCGGCTTATCGAATAGTTTAAATCAGTGGACTTTTATGACTTGTAAGTAAATTGAGTGACATAATATGCACGTGCCTGGCTCTCGACTTGGCGAATACCGCACACGCTGGACATTTTACTGACTCAGTCTGCATGAATTTAGCGGCGGTTTTAATAAGATTAAAGAAAAGAAAAAAAGAGGAGATAGCACAGAACCATATCGCCGTGTTTTCAACACGTTTCTACCATATTTTGACATGCACATATACCGTTTTTTCTCACGATAAAGCCCACATTCTAAAATTTCGAACACTAGCATTTTTTCACAAACGTAATTTCTAAAATTACGAACAGCGGCAAAAATAATTATTTTTTAGTGTTCGTAATTTTAGAACATTTACCGTATTAAGAAAATTAGTATAAAATTGTAGTGCTTTATTTGGTGCAGCATATGCTGCACCAAATAAAGGCACCACAGTTTTACTGATTTAGGTCTCCAAAAACACAGTTGAATCCTCCTGTAAATAGTAAAATCAAGGACTTTTCAAGACAGATTTAATTTTCAAGGACTTTTCAAGACAGTCCTGTATATAGGGATGTAACAATACATTGGACTATCGATATATCACAATAGTAACCTAGGCAATGTTACTGCATCGATAGGAAAGTGACAATGCCAATAGTATCGACAATAGTCTTTTCACTATCGCAATAGTTTCAATAATTTTCAGACATAGGGATTTTCACTTTAAAACTGTTTGGTAAGACACAAAAGAAAGTAAAATGGCAATAGAATGTATATTTTGTTGCCTCCCATGCAGATATAAGTGGACTTTGATAATATTCTGAACCTTTTCTCTTGTTTCCATGTACAAAAATTGGTACCCATACGTGCAGAAAATTCCTACCATGTTCTTAATTTTTTCCTTCAAACAAGCATAAATATTTCAGACAATAGTATCACAATAGTGCAATCCTGCAATGTCATTACTATCGCAATAGTGATATTTGGCTGCAATAGTCACCCCTACCTGTATATTCAGGGGACAAAAATATTTCAATATTGCACTTGTCCTGCAGGACGAGTGACTTACAATTTTCACTCATCCTGCAAACACGTGCACTTGTCCTTTAAAAGTGTATGCAATAAAGAACATAAGGGAGTAATATGCAATATGACTTCCTCGAGTAATTCTTCCAAAAGCACTCGTCCTGTAGGACAAGTGCTTTTGGAAGAATTACTCGTCCTTTCTAGATTTCACTCGTAATTACGAGCGGACGAGTGGAATTTTTGTCCCCTGATATTCTAGTACTTTTCAAGCCTGTGCCTGCCCTGTACAGTGTCCAGAGCTGGGAATCATATGATTTTTGCTTCAACACACTGCACAGATAAAATGACGGAATGGGAATACTTATTGGATGAAAACAACAGTGTGTGCAGCGTACCAACATAAAAATGTGATTTCCCACCCTGGTGTCTACACCACCTTCATGTCAACAGGGCCAGGGGACAAAAATAGTTCAATATTGCACTTGTCCTACAGGATGAGTAGCTTACAATTTTCACTTGTCCTGCAAACACACAGACTTGTCCTTTAAAAGCGTATGCAATAAAGAGCATAATAAGGGAGTTATAGGAGTTCCCAGAGTAATTATTCCCAAAGCACTCGTCCAATAGGACGAGTGCGTTGGGAAGAATTACTCGTCCTTTCTAGATTTCACTCGTAATAACGAGTGGACGTGTGGAATTTATGCCCCCCCCTGAGGGCACATTTTTTTCAGGGTGGTGAACTAAGATTTTTTTCTAATTAGGGCCCAGAGTTCTCATTCTCATTAACTCCAAATTTGGATTATTCTTCCTCCCAACTTTTTGATTTTGAAGGAACTTTTTCAAAATTCCCAATTTAGAGAAGTATGGTAAAATAATTATTTGCTTAATAATATTTGGAAAGGATAATGATATATATACCCGTGTTATGCAAAAATTCAGTGTTCTAGCTACAAATATAGCCTCGGTGGCTGAACAGGTCCGACTGAAGCCTTACTCGACTGCAAACCACAAAGACAGGTTTTCAGGTAATGGCATAGGGCCAGTAAGTTAAGCAAAAATAATTTGCGTTAAATTGCAATTATTTCTTATCCATCAGTTTAATCATGTGTTTTGGATGCTCAAAAGAACCGCCTCATCGAGACGGTTCTTTTGAGTACCCACAACATATGTTTTGGTCGAGAAATAAGAAAAATACATTTCAGGTACACACTCTTATCTGGAGGCCTGTAACGGACCAAATAAAGTCCAGATAAGCTGTCAGTTCAATTGGGTATTTACCCCTACAGGTTTTTATCAATAATGTATTTACTTTTCAATGAGTATGGTGTTGATGTGATGAAATCTGTAGCTGCTGTGACTGGGTAGCATGGATCATTCGCCAGCTCCCCTTCCCGTCCTCCGGGGCCATGATGACACACCCCAGTGTCCACAACCTTCATGCTTACGTCTGTACGAGTCTTCTTGCAAGGGGCTTCACAATTAACCTGCAAGAAAGTAAGAAAAGATAAACAAGGGGAAATAACAAGGCAGGATTTTTTTATACAGGACTTCTTTTAAATTAGGAAGAATTTTATCCCTTGGTCTGCTGAACCTGGTTTAACACATATGGGCCTAGACACGATGAAACCTGTCTTCGGGGTTTCTGACAAAGTGTGATTCAAATCAGCTAAATAATTGAAATTTCGCTCGTAGCAAGTCTAGATATGATACTTTGCAATAAGCTAATAACAAAGACGCTGATCAGACTGCCGGGATGCACAGGCTGGCCTGCACCTTTGTTGTTTGCCCACCACCGTAGACAGGTTTCTCCCATTGAGGACCATATCATGTTTTGATATATCACTGTAGATCTAGATCCAGTGATTTTTTTTACCTGCGCATCCTGCATCTTTTGCGCATAATTTTTTCTCAGGGATGCAAAGTTTTTATTTCAGCGAGTCCCAGGATGCTATGGTATTGCAGACTTATCATGAAAAAAAGCGATCTGGACTCATAAGTTTGCAGTTGGGACTCATTGATATGGGAAACAGGGAGTCCCAGGACCCATAAGCCAAAAATTGTATATGAATCTCTGTAGATCAAATGGCTTCCGATGAAGTCATCTGATCATGATCCACAATATTTTCCACTCTGACACAGCACATTTTTAAATTTTAACCTTATTTTTTTCTCTACGGCGAAAAGCTTTTTTATAATTTAAATGGCTATAACTTCTATTTCATACATGCCAGCTACATAAATACTACTTAAACATTGATAAGCATCAAAAAGATTTCCATTGGGCTCAATGCACCGAGCCTACGCCTTTGGAACTCGATTACTTTCGACATTTTTCATCAAATTTAACAAAATTTAAGGCTTAGAGCACTGAGTCCTATGGAAATCTCTATAGTGATGCTTCTCAAAGTTTGTGTAGTCGGCAAAAACACAATCAGATAGGGATAATTTGTTTCACTTTTTGTAAAATAAAAAAGTTTTTGAAATCACTTATTTTTGGCATAAACTGTTTACTTGATATATCAGACATATGATCATAAAGGGATTTTTATTGGATTTTCTCCATCTTTAAACTATTGAGCTTTTACCATGATAAGGGTCAGGGGGCTACGGACACTACCATATAAAAGTATAACGTGTACAAAACTCCTAATAAATAGTGTAACATTATATTTTTGCAAGCTAATTACTTATTCCTTGTCAGTACCTTAAGATTTCACACAATTTTCAAAATTTAAACAATTGTTTTAGAAATTCAATAAAACTTAAAAACTAGCATTTTTTATTCTACTTATGGTATCTTTTGCAAATAGAATATCTTTTCATACAGGAAAGCTATGCTGAGGAAGTTCTTTTTGATTGCAACCTATATCTCCATTCTTTACAATCAGTGATTTTTTTACCTGCGCGTCCTGCGTCTCAGACGCATGATTCTCACAAAGGACGCATGATTTTCAACCATGAGAGTCCCGCAGGACGCATTAAAAATTGTGGCGAAAAGTCTGCACTTTCGTTTTGAATGTTTTTTTTTTACTTGCACACCGTGTCTTGAATAATATTGGTAAAAACCGGTACCGAAATACTCCCCAACAGTAAAGCGATCATTACTTCCCTTGGGACAAACTCCCCAACAGTGGCAACTTCCTTAGCAAGAGGCATGAAAATGAATCCTAAACGAATGACAACAAATGGCCTGGCATTTGAGTC
Source organism: Loripinus fragilis (assembly GCA_964019695.1). Lineage (NCBI taxonomy): Eukaryota > Metazoa > Mollusca > Bivalvia > Lucinida > Lucinidae > Loripinus > Loripinus fragilis. Next base: position 66,401,545 of record OZ026530.1, read on the forward strand.
TGACATTCTGAGGAATATTAAATTGTCTTCTACCGACCAGGTATGTACCATTTAGTAATCTATTTTCCAAAAATCTATCATTCTGGAGAAGAGGGTGCTCTGATTACATTTGTTTATATTCAAATCAGACACCCCTCCCACTCTTCTCCCTCTGTCTTTGTCCAACACTTTTGAAGGCCAGGGTTATTGTGGTTGGGGGGTGAACAGAACAGGCCAGCGCCTAAAGACAACCCCTGCTCAATTTTTTTTAGGTGTGGACTTAGTTTTTTTAGGGGAAGGGCTGGTAAGTTTTTTTAGGGGGAAGGGCTGGTAGGCATTTTTTTTAGAAAATTACCATTACCCATTTGATTTGCAGATTGGCACCCTTTTGAGAACACAGGGGGGTGGGGGGAGTTGGCCCCTTCTAGACAAATTCTAGAATCAACTCTGCAAATAGAATGGTTAAAGTATTACTGCAGGCTCATGAAGTACGGGGACTGTACTGTGCACAGATGGTAAAAAGAAAAATTAATATGGTATGTCCAAGGGCTCAAATGCAGTAACTTCCAGCAGTACACTTGTAGGCATGCAGAGTTAGATGAACACAAGCTAATTACCTGGGCTCTATAAATTATTTTACATGACAAAGTAAGTTTGATCTTTATTGTATAAGTAAGTATGCCAGTGTCTTGTTTCGGAAATTGGCTTATAAAATTTATGATTCAAAATGGGACCCATATTGGATGCACAACTTCGAGTTTGGGATGCAAAGAATTTTGGCCTAGTGAGTCCCGGGACTCATAGAAACAAATTTGTAAAAAAATCACTGTACAATAGAAAAGTTTTCCAGCCTTTGAGGGGACTGTGTTTTTCATGAAATGTCATTTTCCATTTGTATGCCGAAAGGGCTACGGACACTACATACCATGTTATGCTATAAATATACATTTCTTTTAGCCAGTTTCATGAATTGAACTCTTTTTTGGAAAAAGGGTGGTTCTTAAGTACAAGCAATGGCATTCCAGACAAAATAATGATTCTATTTTCATATTTTGAATTTTCTTCTTACTTTATAATCATCAAATAGGAGATTGGAATGAATACACAATAGAAGAATTCTCTCTCTCTGTGGAAGAGTTCATATTGCATTAAACTTTGGTGTCAAAAGCTTTTCTATTTAAATCATCATAATAATGCGGTCCAGGGTTTTTTCTCAGCATTTTGGGAACAAGACCCGACCCCTAGTAGAATTGGGAATTTTCGCGTTGTTTTATACAAAATTGGGAAAAAACACACCCTATTATAAAAACAAAACAAAAATATCAAGTATTTCGTTTATTCAACTTCTTACTCTTCACTGACTCATAAGCAAATTCTGAAATCTGATTTACAATCTGATTTACCATTTGTTGTGGGTGCTCAAAAGAACCCTCTTTTTAAGATGGTTCTTTTGAGTACTCACAACATATGTTTTGCTTGAGAAATATAAGAATATTTTTTCTAAACAGCACTCTTATCTAGAGGCCTGGAAAGGTTAAACTTAAAAGTAATAAATCATTAATTTGTTTAAATCACGATTTGAGTGAGTGTCATCACACTGAGAAGGTACACCAGCGGATGTCGACGGACAATTTTTTGTGGAAGCAGACGATTCGGCAATTTCGGCCGATGCTTCTACTTTTTCGGTCTGTTTGGGGGTGATATTTGCAGAATTCTCCGATGCTAATGCTTGCTGACGAAAAAGCACATCTATTTTTTACTTGACTCCGTTTTTTTTTAGTTTCTTTCTGTAATATTTCGTATTGTGCGACATCGCGAAAATATGTTACAAGCCTTTTCTTTTTTTGTTATGAGAAAGGTGCCCCGTTTAATCTAAATTAATACGCCAGAGTAGGGTACCAGTAAAATAAACCATGTGTGTTTATTACAAACTCCCCGGCTTCTTCTCGAATAAATTCTGCTGAAATGCCTCAAAGGGACTTTACCGTTTGGGAGTTTGCAATATTTGGTTATTTCCCTTGTATCATTCGGACTGTTCGGACCCGCTCTTTCAACCACAAACATAAACATCGTAAAATGGCGATATTTTGTTATTTTTTCTCCCGTTTTTTTTTGTTCCTTGAATTGGGAATTTTCTTATTCAAATTGGGAAAAAAACATACTTTTTGGCATTGGGAACACGACCGAATATCGGTCGTCAAAACGGGCCAAAAAAAACCCTGCGGTCTATAACACTGTAATTATTGTAACAAATCTAAGAAACTATTAAAGCTGGAGCAGGGCTACGGACACTACTCATTTGTTACAGAACGATATCACTGCAGGTTTTATGAAATATTGCTCTAAAGGACATACACAATGAAATCAAAACTAGCTCTACTGAAATGATATGTTTTATTGAATTAACAAATGCTTGAAAACAAGTGTATTTCAGGCTATTATGCACTTTCAGGACAGGCATGAGGGCTCAAATCCCTCTGGGCAGGTGTAAAAGTTCAATGCTGGAGGGTGCCTCTAGGTAGATTGTCTTTAAATAAAGACTCTGGATAAACTTGAAGCCAAATTCTTACCTGTTTACATCTAGATTGCATATATTTCATGGGCTGTTGTAGAGAATTAGAAGTGTAAATATCTTATATACATGTTCAGTTATTAGTGAGTTACTGTTATTAGTGAATAACTTGAATGCTGATGCAACAAGGCAAATTCGACGAATTTATATCCCCCGACGAAGGGTTATTTGAGAGAAACATGTAAATCACAAAACACAAATCCCGTTTATCTAACCCTAAGTTCACCTACAGTATTATTCGGATCATAACAAATGCCTGTCAAGCTTAGTTCAATAAAAAATATACTTACATCTGCACAATTTCAAGATCTGACCTTTAAACCCAACCTCAGAGGTAAGAGTGTGTGTAAATTCAAAGTGTTACATTGCATGTAGGTCTACACTTCTTCCACTTTACTTTGATATGCAACATGACCACTTTTATAAAAGAACAAAAAATTGACCTTTTGACCCCACCCCAAGGGTCGTTGGTGTGTGTAATGACAGCATACTTGCTTTCATGGTGCTCTGTGCTCAATTCCCTTTAATTTGATATGCAACATGACTACTTTCAGTAAAAGATATAGTTTGACCTTTTGACCCCACCCCCTGGGTCAAGGGTGTATCTGTGGGCAAAATATCTGCTACCATGTTGCTGCCAGCGTCGTCAGCTTTAATTTGATATGCAACATGACTACTTTCAGAAAAATATATAGTTTGACCTTTTGACCCCACCCCCTGGGTCGAGGGTGTGTCTGTGGGCAAAATATTTGCTACCATGTTGCTGCCAGCGTCGTCAGCTTTAATTTGATATGCAACATGACCATATTCTGAAAAAGTTTAATTTTGGCCTCGGCCCCGCCCCCTAAGTCCACCCAAGGGGCTCGGTCCCAGGCCTTCAGACTGAAATTCCGTTTGATATGTTTCATATCTATTGCTGCTCTGCCTGCATGCAAAATTTCAGCAAAAAATATTGATAATTGCCATAGTTATTGCGAAATTTAAATATTTGACCTTTGACCCCTTAGGTGGGGTCAAAGGGGATGGGGTAAAACTTTGACACTGTCATTCTTATCTACAGGCACTTGGCAATCATGGTCTATAGTGAGAAGTTGTTAAATAAAATAGCTTTGATGAAATGTGAAGATCATCACACAAAAAAGCTAATATAGGTTTTGCCTTATAATTGCCTATACTTAAACAAGGGCAATAACTCAAGTGTTAAGGGGTGGATTTTGACCAAACTTACAGAATATCGAGAGTCCGTGGTACTTATCATTTGTTCCAAGAATGAATTAAATCTGACCAATAGGTACTGAGATATGAATCCGGACGGACGGAATGGACGGACGGACGGACGGACGACGCCAAAACTATATCCCTCCGACTTCGTCGGGGGATAACAAATAACCGTCAATGGTTTCCAATTTGAAAGTTTATAGCCCAGTTACATGTAACATTTAAACAATCTACAGGTGAGAAATTTTTATTTAAAAAACACTTCATTTTCTGTGTAACAAGATGAAAAATGTGGAAATTTGACACTTGGCGCTTCAAAAAATAAGAGCTATTTTCTGGGATTTGATTAATATCTGAGAACTTCTGTTTGATTAAGCGGATACATTGTGGATAGTGAATAAGCTGAGACTTTGTGAAAAGTTTTACTGATGCCAGGCAGCAATAATATACCGAGGTTACAGTAGAATAATTTATTCTAGATATCTCTCTTAAGTGACTTTGTCAAATAAATTGAAATAAGGCGATAACAATGCGAAAAAGAGTCAGTGGTTACGAACATGCCTACTATTAAAAATTATATCAAATTGCTTAATGTGTCCTGCCTAGCACTTGCTTATCAAAGTATTGTATTATTTCCAAAAACTTCCCAATTTTCTTATTGATATAATAAGCATTGCCCCTTCCCTAGAAACCTGGAGAAGGCATTAGGGGTGAGATGTATAAAAAGTTTAATTTATGAGGCAGTTTTAATATCATACATTCAAATTTGATATGCTGACAAGTAGCAATAGAATTTAACATACATATAACTGATTTTCAATTTAGCTGTCTAGTGCCATTTGGGTGCACTTTAGGGTGGGTAAAGAGGTCAAAATCATTCTTCAGAAGTAAGTCATGTTACATATACATGTACAATGGAGGGACATTTAGAGTAGATTAACTTGCAAGCCAAATAACAATTCCCTAGGCCTTTTCAATAACCTTATTGGATAGGACAAGGGGCTAGACATAAAAGTGATCAGAAAATGGTGGTATTGCATATCAAACTGAAGGGCAATGAGATTAGAACTTATTAGCCACAGTTAGGCCTTTGTGTCCATTGTATAGGTTTTTGGGTTGGATAAGGGGCCACTTATCACTTTTTTCAGAAATGGGTCATAGCATAGCAAATTAAAGAACATAAAAAGTAGAGCATAATTTCTACATTAATTCTGTACTTGTAAACATAAAGAGTGGGGCAAGGGCCTGAATTGTTTTTTTTTTCAGAAGTAAGTGTTGCATATCAAGTTTAAGAAACAGATAGTAACGACATGAAACTAAAATATATTATTTACGCCAAGTGCCGACTTTGTAACTTAAAAGTTAATAAAATATACATCTACATGTTCCTATCTCTAACCAGTATACCATATTTAATTATCCAAGTAACATACAACAAGCACATAATTCACTGCTTGCAGTTTACATTTTGCATTTCTCTGCCACTCATTTGTCATTTTGTTCCCTTTTGTTAAAATTCACATTCATTTTGTTTTCTCAATCTATCTTTCTTATTTGGCTGCATCTGATTTAAAATATGTTACTTTGCCTGTCTTTAATATTCTTTCTGTATATACTCATTTATTGTTTTATTTTCCTAAATATATTTTGCTTTCACCTTTATAGCTGTTGCTGTTCATGGTCTATACATTACTGATAAAGGCTAATATTTACAGCTTACAAAGTGCATAACGCCAAATGGTAGTGTCCGTAGCCCCATGTTCATATTCATTTGTTTAAGGGAAAATGGAAACAATGGTAGTTAAATCCCAAGTACTTTTTATCCTACTTCATGTTTCTGTCTGGAATAATTATATGAGCCCAGAAAATGAACAACTAAATATAATGTATGCCTAACAGATGGTTCTCAAGCTCCTCAGAGGTTCCTTAAAAAAGCATCTCATTGTTTGAATCATATTGTGGAAATTTAAGATACTTGATAACACCCCTTGGCTGACCTTGTATAGTTATGCACTAAAAAGCGTGCTGGAGTTGTTTCTGTCTTCAAAACTTGTAAAACATTGAAGGGCCTACGGACACTACGGGGCTACGGACAAAATTGCAGACAAGAGGCCACAGAAGATAAATACTGCAGCTGTCTACAACTGTTATTATTTTACTAATATCCTCATATAAAATAGAAAAAAAGCCAGAATATGAAAATACATGTATACATCTATCAATAAAAGGAAGTTGAAAATGGGGCTACGGACACTACACAAAAACTACAGATATGGACCGACTGACATTTTATTACTTGCTTCCTATAAGCAGACATATATGAATTTTCTAGCACTGTTGGGTTCATTATATGCAACAATCAAAATAACCACCAGATGATTGAATCTTTAATCAAAATAATATAGCTTAAGTGTATGGGGTATAGAAAAGGCATTTTCATAACGATGGTATAGTATTTTCAAAATTACACCAAATTTTATCATTGCAATATTTTGTGAAGTTTTTGGCCATTTGATATGCATCATGTGCAATACTTTACTAAACATAGCATCTCCAAATGGTTAAATATTGCATGATTTCAAGGTTAAGTGTGCAAATTGGCCAATTTTAAAATGAAACAACATAACGCTGAAAAAAGGGCTATTTTGCGCTATGTTTCTGGTCGTGAGAAACAGAAATTTCAAATGACCATGACATGTTATATATCAGTTCGAAGGATTTGATGAGTTCTACATGGAGAACTTACTGCTATACAATTTTAGGTAAAAGAGAAGAAGTTATTAAGCCATAACATATGCCTCTTTGAATATCCCTATCTGATTGTGTTTTTGCCGAGTATATATATACCAAATATGACAATTGAAGAACTTTTGAAGCGCGCTTGGCATGACATTGTCATTTTTATCAGCAGGTATATAAAGGTATTACCAGCAGAGCTCTCACTAACTGATGATTTGCAGTTCTGAACTCCCAATTTTGTTGCTGGGACTCCTATTTTTTGAAGGAGGCTATATTCTTTTATATTGTGGGACTCCCACTTTTTGGCAAAGAGGGCTCTGGGACTCCTGTTTTCAAAATCCTAGTGAGAGCTCTGACCAGTTTTTAAATGCCATAGACAGGAGGCATTTCCTACTTATGTACTTACTACTTATAAAGAAATAAGTTTCTTCCAATTAACATACCTTATCAACCGTCTGTCTCTTTGAAGCATCACCAGACCCAGTAGTAACATGTGATTTTTTGGTAGTTTTACACCGCAGCCGCAAACTATTGGGCGACTTCTGACGTAGTTGCATCACTTATAGATGGCGACAAAACACATGGTGCTAAAACTGAACAGCCTGAAATCAAGAAAATGATTTTATCTTTTATAGTCTGCTATTTTTTCAGTCATGACGATGTCAGTTGAACCAGTACTGAAGATAGTAAGAAACATGGCCGGGTGAACATGAAAAGTACAAATCTTCCAAAATTCTGAACTTTTGATATTCAAATCTTAAAATTTGCAGTATACGCCTACAAAAACAGCTAGAATGGTCCAGGGAACATACAGAGAAACAGACAATTTAGCCACTTTTCAAGGTAAATTAATAGACTTCATGCCTTTACATGTAGGTAAAAAGTGTGTACCAAAACACTTTCTTACTACTCAATCAAAACACAAGTTGTGGGTACTCAAAAGAAAAATTCTCAATGAGACAGATCTTTTGAGCACCCAAAACATATGTTCAAACTGATGTGTAAAAAAATGTTTACGATTTTAAAAACTAAACCTGTGGACTAGTAAGGGCATTTTTACAGTTCTGGAAACATTTAATATTTCCTTCACAGAACCAAAGATCTTCAGGGTTCATACAGGCAAGGATAAGTAAAATTCAAGGACTTTTCAAGGACTTCTAAAAGCTATTCCTACTATTTTCACGGACTGAAAGCTAATGGAAAAAACTGATTTACATGTTAAAATTCTACAGTACTTGGGGGAAATACTTGAGTTCATTAGTGAAGATATTAGTTTTAGAAAATTAGCATAAAATTGTGAAGCCTTTAATTGGTGCAGCATATGCTGCACCAAATAAAGGCACCACAATTTTAAACTGATTTAGGTCTCCAAAAACAGTGTTAAATCCTCCTGTAAATGGTAAAATGTAAGGACTTTTCAAAAATTTAATTTGCAAGGACTTTTCAACACAGTCCTGTACATTCTAGTACTTTACAAGCTTGTGCGAACCCTGATCTTTTTAGCTGCATGAGATAGGGACATTTTTTGCCATTTTTTTGATGTCTGACATTGTTGCAGTGAACATAAAATACACTATTTGTTTATACACATCTCTTACTTGAACTTCAGGGTTCCGGCTGGGCCCTGACCATAGGGAGTAGTGACTTCTCCCTCCAGGAAAATTAAGAAGTGACAGTCATCATCATCATCATCATAATTGGATTTTTGATTAACGTGCAGGTGCAGGGGCATCATCCACATCAGTGGGCCCCTTTCCAGGTAACTGGCTAGCTGCACGCATAGCAGATCTCACACCTGATCTCCAGGTGCTCCTTTCTTGAGGGTCAACTGTGGTGAGCTTCCACTCACGACAGTCTTTCTCTGTCAGTTTCTTCCATGTTTGTTTGGGCCTCCCTGCCCCCCGCTTGCCGTCAATCTGCATATCATATGCTGTTCTGATTGCACCACTCGAACGCGCCACATGCCCAAACCAGCGAAGCCTTCTCTCTCTCAAAATGAGGTTGAGGCCCTCAAGCTGAAGCTTTGCCAGTAGCTCGCTTGACCTTACCCTGGCCACATCCTCTGGCTTGATACTGCAGATCTGTCTGATCATGGCCCTATCATTGCGTTGCAAGCACTGCAGGTTTGTCTTGGTAAGTGGCCAAGTTTCACTGGCATGGAGCATGGCGCTCCGCATGCAAGAGCTGTACACATGGCCACGGGTCTTGTAAGAGAGGTGGCGGGATGTGAGAACTGGTAGTAGCTCCCTGAACTTCTTCCAGGCGGTTTTCACACGAGTAGTGACTGCCATTTCACAGCCTCCACCAGCAGAAAGCATGTCACCTAGGTAGCAGAAGGAAGCTACCACCTCAAGCTTATCAGGTCCAACCTGGACTTCACTCTGTGGTCTGCCGTCAATAGGGCGAGCATTTCCCATGCACCGTGCACACCTATAATCAGGATTTGGTGTCAGTCTTTGTAGCCCACTGCATTTCTTATGCACCCAAAGTTTGCAGCCATTGCAGTAGATGCTGTTGTTGCCTACTCCTGTACGACAGACAGCGCATGGGTATTCGCCTGAACTCTGCAAGAGGTCCAGGCCTGTACCACAGATCATGACTTTTGTCTTTCTTGCATTCACCCTCGATCCCTTCTTCTTCATGGCTTCTTTCCATATCAAGAGCCTCCTGACACATTCCTCTAGGGAGTCAGCAATGATGACAAGATCATCTGCATATAGGTCCTCCCAGGGAACACCAGCCCGAAACTCACGTGACAAGGCCTCCAGCACAATGATGAAGAGCAAGGGACTGAGTACGGATCCCTGATGGACCCCGACCTTCACCTCAAACTCTTTGCTGAAACCCGGCTTAGTGCATTAGCGTACATTCCCTGGACTAACCGCACAATCCATTCCTCAACGCCTAGCTTTCTCAGGGCCCACCAGATAACCTTCCGAGGGACACGGTCAAATGCTTTCTCTAGGTCCACGAAGGCCATATAAAGCCTCTTTTCACTGCTAAGTATTTCTCCTGCAGTTGCCGGACCACAAAGATTGCATCTGTAGTGCCTCTTCCTGGGACAAAGCCAAACTGGGAGTCGTCAATAGACACCACCTGTCTTATGAGACCATCGACAATCCTCTCTAGGATCTTCATGGCCTGCTCAGTCAGCTTGAGGCCTCGATAGTTGCCTCTATCAAAAGCATCACCCTCGCCCTGGTAAAGGCAGACAAAGAAACTTTCCTCCCAGTCAGTTGGGACCTTGCCATCACGGACAATCGCAGTAGCAAGATCTCGGATCATGGTGGCCCCTGTATCACCTGCTGCCTCGATCATCTCCACCACTATGCCTGATGGACCTGCAGCTTTGCCCGACTTCATCTTTGAGATGGCCTTCTTCACCATGTCAATAGTGATTGGGATAGGCGGGCCTTCTAACGGAGGTTCATTGGACAGGTGATCAGGGTCCCAATCAAACTCAACGTTGAGAAGCCTTTCATAATGTTCAGCCCATGCATTCTGCTTTGCCTCCTCACTCATTGACATTTCCCCAGTGTCATTCTTCACTTCTTTGCCGCCTACAACATCAACATTCTCTTTCCTCATCTGGTTGGCGAGGCGGAAGATATCAGACGACTTGTGGTCAATGCCCTCATAGACCACCTTGTCTGCTTCGTGGCGTGCATGGTGCACCACACGTCTGGAGATGCACTTGGCAGTGTTATATGATGCTTGTGTGCATTTGCCAGCCTTCCATGCTTTGAAAGCTTGGTGCTTGGCTGTGATGGCATCATCTACTTCCTTATTCCACCACCAAGTTTCACGACGCCATCGGTGGGGCTTTGTTGTGCCGCACACCTCCTCTGTTGTCTTCAGCAAACCTGTCTTGAGTTTCGCCCAGATTTCCTCAGTAGTAGTAGCCGCTTCAGTTTCCACAGCGGTCAGATCAGTTTCAGTCAGATCGGGAGAAGTTATAGCGCAAAATTATGGCATTTTCTGTCAGTTTAGAAGCAAATTAGACATTACACATTACTATTTCCATTAAATGGAAGGAGAAAAATGATGAAGTAGTGTTTCCCCCAGCCCCCAAAAAGGTCATGGTAAAGTTTCCAGGAAAAGGGCACTTTAAGCGCACGAAAACGGGCTAAAAGGGCACTTTTGGAACGCGCGGCGACAGGCAAAGAGGGCACTTTTCAGTCCAAGTTCTTAATTGAATTTGGTATTGTCATATATAAATTTATGTCCCTTAGCATACTGCAGCTGTTATCTGTCCTTTTTAAATGCAAAATATACTACTTATTTAATTATTATTTAGAATTTTCAAACCAGTTTTAGGACTCCTATTTGAGCACACACTCAATATATTATAATTATTTTTTAATTATTAAAATTTATCAGAATCACATTATTTATATGGGAATCATTTTTTTTTTCAATTGCCAAGATCACTTCCTAAGTTTTTAACAAGACTGCCTTTCTTTCCAGTACTTGTTTTGACAATCTTACTTGTTCCTGGTTCAGATTCACACTTCATTTTAAATACTTGCTAATTGGGGTATTGTCATCAAAGTGATGTGTCATAATTGCCTCAGGTAATTAGTCACCATTGTAAAAGGATTAACACTGAGTAAACTATTGTAACAGCAGGTGTCTTCTTTGCTAGTTCAGGCTTCAAACTGAAAAAAACTGTAACTTCCTTAGTTTTTGTCAGATTTTCATGATTTTTTTACCAAAATGTAGGGCATTTTATGTTGTTTTAGAAAAGGGGCATGGCGCTGGGAAAAAAGGCATGGCGCTAGAGAAAAAGGGCATGGCGCAGCGCCATGCTAAAACTGGCTAGGGGAAACACTACTGCAGTGGTAGTATATTTTGACCACAGCTAGCATTTGTGTGGTGACCATAGCTCCAGATAAGGATTGGAAGCAATTGGGTATTTACCCACCTCTTTTTGGCTTAATTGGGTATTTCAAATTTTAAATTGGGTATTTCAAGTTTTTGTATTGGGTATCCATCTGAAAGCAAATAAGCAATGAAACCGGGCCTGCGCTAGTTTCTCCTGATTTTTTTGGTTTACTTTCGGTTTCACTTTCAGAAACCCACTGCCAATACTGCTTTAGTACACATGAGACGGCTATTTCAGACTTATTTCGAAAATCCAACGTCTTTATCAAGTCATCTATGATTCTTCAAACCTTCAACGCGGTATTAAAGTTGAGTTACTACTGTACGAAACTACATTATTTGATAGCTTTTTCGCCTTCGCCAGCGTTATCGTAAAGCGAGATGAATGTCGTTATTGTGTAAATATTGGGTACCGCTAAACAGCAAGAAGAATGTTCCTGGACTGGTTTACAATTTAATATACTAGATTTCGCACCATGCCGTGTATAAATGTGTACCCGACAATTGCCAGTATTGTATACAAAAACGGCAATCGCAAAGGGGGAACGGACTAAAGCCCACTGGGACAAAAGCCCACTAGGACAAAAGCCCACTGGACAATATCCCACTGGACAAAAGCCCACTGCTAAATTTGGCAGGGTGGACAAAAGCCCACTTTTTTGAAAAAAAATAGGTTTAAGTCTTTTTAAAACCGTGAACACTGATCAGAATGCTCCTTCAGGGTAAGTCACACCTGCAGTGTGTTTTCACTGACATTATTATTTCTCCTGTATATTGTGACAAACAGCTTAATTTGGGTGTTAAAAGGCATTGATACTTGAAGAAAACCAATTAACAGTTTTGGCCAAACAATCTATTATAATTGGGAAACATATGTCTAATTAATCCGAATGACCTTTGACCTGGTAGATACAATTAGCATGCACTTTTATGAGAGGTCAGGTGCCAAACAAAAAGAGATGTTTGAAATTTCAGATTTGAGAAGAAGGGAGAGATCCGTCTGTCGGTTTGTCCCCCAGTGGGAGGGTGGGGGTACTCTGATATTTTCATACATACGTAGGCTCTGGCTTTTTTTTTTTTTTTTTTTTTTGGGGGGGGGGGGGGGGGGTTCAAGATATTGAATTTCAATATTTTTAGGGGTTTTCAGAAGATTTTGTGTTTGGAGGTACAGAATGGAGGATATTTTTTGGGTTGCTAAAACTTCAGATATCTATTTGGGGTGCTTGAAATTCATGATATATATTTTTTTTTTTTGGGGGGGGGGGGGGGGGTGAACAGTAGATGCTGGCCCCGATCCTACATATGAAGAAAAAAATAAGAGTACCCACCCCCTCCCCCTGGGGTTCGTCATCAGTTCAAACTGCATATAAGTGGGCTTTTGTCCTAGTGGGCTTTTGTCCCAGTGGGCTTTTGTCCTAGTGGGCTTTTGTCCAGTGGGCTTTTGTCCTAGTGGGCTTTTGTCCTAGTGGGCTTTTGTCCTACACTCATCGCAAAGCGTCATACGCTATGAAAAAATTCGGAATTGAGTATCAAGAATTTTTATTGCGTTTTTGTACGCACAGAAAATAATTTAATTGCGTTTTTGGGCCCAAGCTATTGCGTAAATACGCAATACGCAGCCTTATCTAGGGCTATGGGTGACAGAGTGAAAATGTGACTCCCTCTTTATTTACACACAGTTTTTTGCGCATCCCATAAATCCAAAAGGACCGGTTGTATTTTATATTTTTCATGGACCTATTCATATTTTCAAGGATGATTGTACATAATTCCAGGACAAGTCAAGAACTAAAGGCACTTTTTTTTCAAATTCCAGGAGTTTTCCAGGACCAAGGTCAAATTCAAGGACTTTTCCAGATCTTTGCAAACCCTGCCTTCAGAAACGACAAAACAAAAGTATGTAACACATAGATTGTCGATTTTTTGCTTCTTGAACCACTTCTTGAACGGAATGTTTATATCCAATTGTTACAACTACCATGCACAGTTTCTGACTAGTACAATTAAAATTCCCAGGAGTGAGGTTTCAGAAGAAATTTTTCACAGAGCCCCGGCTCTATGGAGAGTTAGGATGTGGGTCGTCTAAAACGGCGGGCGGATTACAGACACAGAGTTACATTCTTATCCCCACACTTTTTTAAAAAAGCAAAGGGGATATTGTAATCGCCTCCGTCCGTCTGTCTGTTATTCTGTTATGCTATCTCCTCCTAAACAATTGGACGAAATTCAACCAAATTTGGTGTGTGAGTTACTCACATGAATGGGGCGTGCAATATCAAACTTCCCCCCCCCCCTGGGGCCCTGAGGTCAGGAGGGGCCAAAAGGTCAAATATCATTTAATTTCAATTACTAAGGCAATTTCAAAGATTTTTTACCAAACTTTGTGCGTGGACTAACAAATAAAATCTGACACCAACCCCAGCTTCTGACCTGTAAAACGAACATGCAATTATTTGCGAATTTTCTGAAAACCATCCACTAAACTTACACATATTGATAGTGATGATGATGTAAGCTGAGCAGTGAATATAATGTTTGTTCCAGCTGTTAGCATCCTCCAATAAAAGGGAGAGGAATGTTGTTCGCACTGTCATTTTAACCACTGTTGCAGTGATTAGCACCAGACATCACTGATTTGCTTGTTCCATTGTTGCCAAGTATGTGATGTACTTACCTCTCCACATTAAGAACCTGTATATATCGGGGCAGAGGTGTATGAGGTAGTATCATAAGCCTCTGATCGGGGTATATACTTGTGAATTTAGGGTTCAGCACATTATTTCAGCATCATTTATCTTAGTACATGTACCGTGCCGTAGGCTAATTTGGCGCACCTAAGAGTTTGAGCTGAATTGGCAAATGTTAACTGGTCTACTCAGAATTGTTTATTATATCAGAGTGAAGAAAAATCATTTTTCAGCAAAAGGAGCAAAACTTCACAAATTTTTTTAAGCAAATAATAGAATAATAAGCGTTCAACGTCATTAACCCCCCTGTTTCAGAGTCGGGGAAAAATGTCTGCTAATGTGGCGCACCTATGTCTATTTTCTTGGTTGCCTTGAACATAAAAGATTTTTGTTGGGTTTAATACAAGTTTTTGGTTTCTACAATCAATGCAGCACATTATCTTGGCAGTTTTATTACCATCAATGACAAAACAACCTTCTGAATACAAGATTTGTGGAGAAGGGGTCTTGGGATTTAGTGAAAAACAGTTTTTTCTAATTATTTTGAAACTTAATTTGGATTCACACCACAAAATGTTATTTTCATATACCTATTAATGTGTTTCATACTATGAAACCACACAATAATGTTTTAGAGTTGTTTGGGAAATAATATTGGAGTGAGTCAAATTAGCAGATGCGCCAAATTAGACTACACAAGTGTACAGAAGAAAGAAGGGCCCAAAAGAAGAAGGTGCCTTAAAGCTTTCAAAGAATTTGGCAGCTGATTCTATAAAGCTGAAAAATATTGTTGAAAGTCTGGCTATTGACAGTAATTCAAATAATCAGCAAGATGAATCATCAGAGTTGAAAGGTCACATGACTGTCCAGATTTGATTGTTGAGATTTGTTGGTCTACAGTTCTGTGCATTGCAATCATTTATAAATGCAACCAACCATATAATGAGTGGCTAATTAACAACCAGCTCGCTGACAATATCTAAACAGTCATTCAATGTTTACTAACATTGGGATAAAATTGCAGAAATTAGGTCAAACCACAGTAAGCTGGTTGATGACGTCATGGTCAAATGGCCCGATTGGTCCGCTCTCTTGACATTTTGAAACGTGAAGATCCTCGTGGTCTTGTTTACATAGCAAACGGAGAAAATTTAGCCAAACTGGCAGAAAGAGAGAAAGCCAGACAGCATGAAGGAGATGAGATGGTCTTCTAGAAAAGAATAATTAAATATTCATAATAAATTAACGTCCCGTGATTCCGTTCTCGGCGAAATGCCAAACTAATTTGCTGAAGTTCACGCGAAACGTCCAATGAGAGTTTTACTATTAATTAACAACAGATCGCTAATATTGACATGCTAGATACATGCAGTACCCTAAAATATACAATTGTATGCAATATTTTGACAAAATATTTGAAAGACAAGCAGATAAAAGTGAATAATATCCTACCACAAATCCGTGTTTACTTCAAGACTCCATTTCGCGCGTAGGCCGCAATGCCCGTATGACGACCTCTGCGCACGCGCAAAGACAAACAGGAAGTAAACAAACGCACATGTACCGAGCGCTAAGTGGGGTGCTCCACGGGTTTCCTTCAACTCAAAAATTGTGTAGCCATTCAAAAATACTGGAGCGGGTTTTGGACAACAGTGCATTTCCAGATTTCTTGTAAAGCTTGGACTCATCATATGTAATTTAGAAATAAATGGCACTTTCGGTTTCTCAAGAAACACCAGGAGCATCACGACACTAATTTCGGTGTCCGAACACGCTTTCTCGTGTCATTTGCAGGGATGACGCTAGATAAGTGCATCGTCCTTCGGATCGGGACGTTAACTGGATTTCCCCTGTGCAGGGAAAGTCACCCCCTGTGCAGGTTAAAGAACCCTACGGTAATTTAGATATGGTTACTTGTAGGCTTTCATCCTGCAACCCGGAGTGTACAAAGTACAGCTGCCGATAATACTCTAAAGAGGGTCTGGCAGTATATAGAGAAAGAAGACACATACACCCTCTAGCATACAGACAGATGCAAACTATAACAGGTTCACATTTCCCCCAAAACAATATTATCCACTGGAACGCCCTCCCTGCTAACACACCGACCCTTCTCACCATGACACAGTTTAGCGGTGCTGTCTGCCGGGTAATTCATGTGTCCCCCTAAATACCAGCTTCTGTTTTATCTTTTACCTATACTAACACTCCTTCTCGCACTGTACAAACTCATCTCACCACCTTTTCTATCACTTTGTTTCAACTAACCCCCTCAGCACTTGGTATTCCGGAATATCTGCCTGACGCCCCCCTCGGGGGTTAAGACGTATTGGAAGATAGATAGATAGATAGATAGATAGATAGATAGAACGACGGGGCCCGAGCCTTCATCTACACATGCATATCTACTTGAAGGCCCGGGCCTCGCGTAATATAGCTACATAGTCTACACAAATACTTTGTGTTTAAGTGTTATGCGAGCTTCGCTGCTCGCTGACTCGAAGTACCGAAATCTCGTGCACTGACTCAAATAGTGCTTTATACATGTATTTGTAAACCGTTTACTTCATATTTTGTAGCTATACACTTTGACAGACTGAAATTCTTAAAATAATAGGGGAAACCGGGGCAAAATGATAACACGGGGCAAAATGAAACAGCGCGATAATGCCATACATGACGTTTCTTACTCAAACTGAATGCGCATTTTGAAATCCGCCTTATTATAAGAAAGGCTCTGCTAAAAACAGAGCAAAGTTAAGCTTTTTATATAAACAATTGACTTTTGAGGCACCCTGAGTAAATTTCGAAGGTATCAGTTATTTTATGAATGTGAAAAATGTTGTAGATATATATTTTAATTGTATCGTGTAAATTGAACTATAAGTAGTAATGGGTGACACTCTGGGCCAATTTTTTTTAAGCCTGAAAAGAACTTAGAATTTTTCAGGCTAAAAAATTGGCCCAGAGATGTCTACCCTGGTAGGCTTGAGTGACTAGCTGTGAATAACTTAGTTTATTTTTGGGATTATTCTGGCTGGGTCTGTGATTGTGATAGTTTCCTGGGCTTTTGGGGAATAACTTAGTTTATTTTTGAGGTCTATTCTGGCTGGGGCCTATGATTGTGATAGTTTTCTGGGCTAATGAGAAATAACTTAGTTTATTTTTGAGGATTATTCTGGCTGGGCCTATAATTGTGATAGTTTCCTGGGCTTTTTGGGAATAACTTAGTTTATTTTTGAGGTCTTTTCTGGTCTATGATTGTGATTATGATAAGCTCCTGGTCATATCCACTGGTTGGGTTGTGATTATAATAGTTTCCTGGGCTATGATTGTGATTATGATAAGCTCCTGGTCATATCCACTGGTTGGGTTGTGATTATAATAGTTTCCTGGGCTTTTGGGGAATAACTTAGTTTATTTTTGAGGTCTATTCTGGCTGGGTCTATGATTGTGATAGCTTCCTGGGGTATTGGCTACTGGGGAATAACTTAGTTTATTTTTGAGGACTATTCTGTTTTGGCCTGTGATTATAATAGTTTCCTGGGCTATTGGGAAATAACTTAGTCATTTTAAGGGGGATAAAGATTCTGCTGTGGTGATATATAAAATAACTTAGTTAATTTCAGCTTTGAAAATAACTTAGTCATTTTAGGGGGTATAGTATGTGGGATATATGGTGTGTGTAATAGTTAAGGCTACTAAGTACCAAGCGTCTTTAGAGTCTCTTGGTCAATCAAGACCTCAACTCCTAGAGGCATCACTCTGTAGCGTTAACTAGTGTTTAGCTAGCCGTCTCAAGCTTACTACTACTTTTTTTTTTAATTGAAAGAACAACAAAGACTGGTGAACATT
This sequence comes from Loripinus fragilis, assembly GCA_964019695.1. Classification (NCBI taxonomy): domain Eukaryota; kingdom Metazoa; phylum Mollusca; class Bivalvia; order Lucinida; family Lucinidae; genus Loripinus; species Loripinus fragilis. Next base: position 66,419,479 of record OZ026530.1, read on the forward strand.
TCTATAACTTTATTGCCCCGCTAACTATAACTGATTACAATGACAGAGGATTAGGGCCGTCCCTCTGTTCATTGTTTACAATAGAACTCCTTAACATGTTTACAACATATTATACATAGGATACTTCTTTGAAAGGTGATGTGAATAATTATGACATTTACAAGTCTGTATTCTGTGTTTGAATAAAAAGTCAGGAGGAGCCATGCGTCTCATTCCATAATGGGATAGGATGACTCTGGCATAGTTATACATGAACCACATCTCGATATCTCTGTCATTCTGGTATAAATCATCTCCAGTTCCATATAGTTCTTGATGAATGGCTGTGTTTAGATCTAGTCCTTTGTTGAGCTGGTGAATGATGTAGATACACCAAATTCCACATACTTTGCTCCATGGACTCTGTAAACATTCTTTGTTATGGATCCATCTTGAAAAGTTTCTTTCAATAAATGGTAGAACATATTGCTCTTTTGGTGGTCTTCCATATGAATCGAAGTAGATAACTTGATCTCTTCTGAAGTAGATAGCCACCCAATGTTCTCCTGGATCTGTGGATATATCTGTATTTACAATGTAAGCCTTCATATCCAGTGTTTTCTTCTCTGGTAGTAAATCCTTGGCACATACTTCTCCTTTCACAGGTATATTGTTTATGACTTTGATAAGTTCAACAGTGTTCATTTTTATTCTGTTTCTGGGTTCTCGTTTTCTTCAGTTTCCTTTTCTTCATAGGATTCTATGAGTTTCTTGGCCCAGTACGTCTTCCACTGTTCTGTTAAGTCACTTTGATTTTTCTTGAAGTACTGCCAGTTTTTATAGGCTTCTTGATTTTCTTCTGGCGTCAGGTGATTGATCCCTGTTGTAAAGTCCATAGGGTGTCGCCAATTGTCGCCATACAGATAGTTCCAGATTCTATTGTCAAAGTCTTCCATCACATCGTAGATGTTTAGGCCCTCTAAGGCTGGATCGTGACATCCATAATCTTCAATCCATTCTCTTGGAGAAGTGCATAGACAGATATCGTGGTATTTCTGACTTGGGTGGTTCATTTTGAATCCATGACATTCATGCTTCGCACAGTCTCCAACTGCCATCTTTAGACAAGTCAATATGGCTTGTTTTAGAAGAGTCTTCATAAGACAATTGATGTTCTCATTGTCTTCTACTTCTTTCTGTAAGGTACTCTTCTCATTTGATGACTGGACTGTTGCACTGTATGCATCTGTTTGGTACATCAAGTCCTGTTCAATGAAGTATCCTGCATTCATCTTTAGTAATCTGTGGTAACTTCTCTAAGTCCGTTGATTTCTATCAGGTTGTCAAACTCTGCATACACAAGCACGTTGATCGTTTTTGCAAGTGATGTTGCAAACTGAAGCTCCAATCTGAGGTTCCCAGTTTTTATAGGGTGCAAATGAGACTGATCGGCTGCTTGATCTGGTGTCAAATCATATCCCCAAAAGCAGTAACCTCCTTTGTAATCTTCATAATCAATGTTGCAATTTTGGACCTGATTCTGACTTGCTAATGCTTGGTAAACTGATAGAAAAGATCTGAGATACTGATCATTTTCAAATCTAGGTTCAAATGGTTTTCCATAGACACTATGTCCATCACAAGTGACATCCATTTTACTTAGATTGAAATGTTGGAAAAAGAAAGGATTAGTATCCAAATTCCCATTAAATGCCTCATTTGTTACTAAACCAATAACAACTCGTTTTGGAAGTTGACCTGTGAGAAGATGATCTTCAATTTTAGATCTTGTGCCACTACTGATTGTAAAAGTTTTGACTTCAACTCTTCTGATTGGAAATTTAGCATTATGATGAGCAATAGTTTGATTCAGTTCATTGCTAATGGCTGGTAGAAGCTGAACATTTCGTACTCTCAAGATAACAGTATCAATTTTGATTTTTGCAAGATAATTATCACTCATCAAACAAAACTGAGGAGATGATCGATTAAGTCTAAGTTTGAATTCTAAGCCATTAGGCAAATATTTTTCCTGCATAGCAAGATCCAAATGTAATTTACCCTGAAGCTCCACGGATTTGCTTTTTGCTATGCGTTTGCCACGATCAGTGATACATGTATTTGTAATATCTTCAAAAGCTCCTGCTTCATCCTCAGACCAAAATTCTGCTGCCTTCAGTTGATTATCTTTGACATCAGAACCATAAGAAAATAAATTTTCAAGGTATGCTCTGTATGGATACGTGTCTGAATTATTTGTGATCAATTTATTGTTGATATACAAATCGATGCCACTGAACATACTGTGAAAAAAATTATTAATTGGAAATACTTTTGCATCCGTGTCAAGATCTTCACCCGTTTGCTGTAAGATTCTGAATTTGATATACAGATAGGCTTGAGACAAATCAGTGTAAAACTCGGTGTGAGGTGGAATTAGAAATTCAATGGGTGCATGATGACTATCGAGAGAAGCGATGGGATGATAATCATTCCACTGAGTGCCTTGCATGGTAGTCATGGTGGGTGGAATGGATTCCATATCCAATTCCGTTTTAGTGCAATCGCAAGAACCTTGTTGAATCATTTTTCGTCAAATATATCTTTTTCAAATACCAGACGTTTAATAGGATTAAACTTTTTTGCTCTGCTTTTAAAACCCCTCTTAACAGTTCGGTGTCTAGATTGAGACTGAGGCTTTTTGCGTTTTTGAGTTGAATTTATAGCCAACTGATTAATAGTAGATTGACCAAAAGATTTCAAAGCTGTTTTTCCTCTTTGTTTTAAAACTTTTTTTACATTTTCACCACCTACAATATCTTTTAGAGCTTGAATCCCTTGATCTTTAGCTACTTTTACACAATTTTTAAACTTGCTTTTGCGACAGGTTTTAAAATTGGAATCACTGTTCTCAATGCAGCTTTAAAAATGGATCCTAAACCATTGCCATATTGTCTTGAAACGCCTCTGTACACGGGAAAGTCTCCTTTCCCAGATTGAAGAGACATAATGCTTCTGGATTGTTTCAACATTATTCTTTCTGTTGAAAATGTAGTTTCACTAACGTTTTCCCAGAGATAAATGGCACATTTTCACCTGTATCACCTTTTATACTAATGTGCACCTGATCTATGAAAGATTTTGCCACTGGAACGTAGTGTACATTGACAAATTCTTGATGTAAATGATTGTTTTCTCTTTTACTTTCAAATGGCAACACTCTCAAAATAGGTGCAGTAACATCACCAATAAAAGTATAACTTGCTAAATCAGAGTAAATGTAAAGTTGATGAATTTTTGTATTTAAATCCACACCATATCTGAAAATGTATTTTTCATTTCCTAATGGTTTATCAAAATAATTTCTATCTACACCTAATATTTCTGCAATTGCCTTTGGAAAAATAATTTGGACTTTTGTAGGATCTTGAACATCAAGTTTGACTCGAGCACTGTTTTCACCATAAGTGATTGAAATGGTAGCATTGCTATTTTTTAGTGTCAGTCCATATCGAAAATTGATGCTTTTTTGAATTTCTTCAACTAAATGGCGTGGAGAAGCATAATAACCATTTTGGATATAGATTTTTTGGTCTACATATGATACATACTTTGTACAATTATCAATATCTTCACACATTTTTCTATCAGTAAATCTTAAAATCACATAATTGTTTTCCTTAGTGATATTATTTACTTCAGTTGGAGTTATGACTTCTACCAAACCTACTTCCCAATTATCTTTTTCAATTTGTATGGAATGATCTAATTTCACTTTAAAGTCACATTGCGTATTTTTTGAAAATGTACTGAGTGAACTATCACTCAAGAGTGTCAAATAAAAGTTATTCATGGTTTGAGTTTGGGCGAATCTGTTTCGTCAGCAGAAATTGGATTAGTTTGTTTTCTAAATTTTAAACCTGGGGATGGTAGTATGTAACCAATAGAACTACTGAGTAAAATTAGCCACAATTCTTTATCTGGACTTCTCAGACTGATTTGAACTAATGATGTGATAATGATCATGTATACAACAATGATCTGAGCAAAAAAAGTGAACCGATTTTTAACAATTCGATCTCGACCTTCTGCAGATTGTACTGAAGCAGTGTCACCACGTACAAATGATCCTCTGAGATCCATTTTCATGCTTTTATACAAGATCAGATTCTAAAATCCAACTGTCAAATTTTGAAGGATAACCTTTCCAGTGAACTTTAATTTCTTTCACCCACTTTTTTCCTATTTTACGTTTTCTGTGATCTAAAACAGAATCAATTTCGTAAATTTGCTCTTTCTCTACACGTTGTAACTCGTGTGAATAGAAAGTACCTTTGACTAATTCACCCTCAAGATCTTTTATTTTATAGGTGATAGGAGTCTGAGTTTTGACCACTGCTAAAATTTGAAATAATTCTTGTGTCCAGTTTGGTAAATAACCTTTATCAAATGTACGTTTTGTTTTATTGATACGCACAAAATCACCCACTTTGAATTTTGGTTTGACTGTTTTAGAATTGGATTTGCCATATAAGTTTTCTGACACCTGTGGTTCATTTTTAAGAGTCACAGACACAGGTGCACATTTAATACTTCGATGATAAGCGTGATTGTAACCATGTACTAATTTGGGAAGAATGTCTACATATCGCAAAGTGCGATGATGAGTAAAATATTTCCACATGCGAGTTTTCAAAGTTCTTTGAAAACGTTCCACAATACTGGCTTTGGTTTCAGGATTTTCAGTAGTGAAGAAATGAATCTTTTTAGTTTTCAAGAAATTTTGAAATTCTTTATTTTTGAATTCAGTTCCTTTATCTGTTTGCAAACTTTTTGGACATCGTCCACATTTTAACACAGATTTGAAAGCAATCACTAAAGTTTTCCCAGTTTTATCTTTAATAGGTACCACCCATGCATATTTTGAAAAGACATCTATGATGCAAAGTAAATATCTATGCTTGTCATTGAACTTTGATAATTTTGATAAGTCTGCCAAATCTGCTTGCCATTGAGTATCAATTCCAGCCACTACCGTTTTGCGTCGCAAAAACTTTTTACGAATAGATTTATGTAAAGTATAAGTTTGTTGTTTTCTTAACCAGTCTCTAATATCTTGAAGTTTAACTTTTTTGGATGATTGTTTAGCAAGTTTGTACAAAGCTTGTTCACCTGCATACGCAGCAGGACTTTTAGGATTGTAATACAAGTGTTCAAGCTTCATTGTAACTGACCCATGGAGAAGAAAACTCTTCTTTTATACGTTTTTTGGTGGCAGATAAAAGTGCAGGGGATGAAAAATGGTCTTTGATACGTTTTCTGACACTCAAACTCTTTGCAGACCTGACAGAAACAGGAATACGACTTGCTGTTTTTCTGATGGTGCGTTTTTGTTTGGGAGTGATATAATCCGTTTCAGGAGTTTCTGGAGCGCGATGCATCCAGTCCCACCTTTCCCTATTTCCAATGACATCTTGGGGAATATTCATGTCTCTTAAACCTTCTGCAAAAGCTTGCCAACCTGTAGGTTCACTGCCTTTACGATGTCTAATGACATCATTGACCAAATCAATAATATTAGACCCTGGAATAGATTTGCCATAAAGTTTAACTGTACCATCATCTTCCCAGGACACATTTGGGTTAGTTTTTAGAAGTGAAACTAAAAGCTGAGCTTTACGTTTCATGGTGGAAGGCACACTATCTATGACCAATTGATTCATTTTGGAAGAACTAGGGTCAGATTGGGGAAAAAGAGATGTTTCTTTTAAAGCTTTTTGATGAGCTGTTTTAAATTTGTGCAAGGTCTGGCCATATAATTGAGATTGTTCAGCTTCAGACAAATCTTCATTGGCCATGACAGAAGATAAGTCTCTTTGAAGACTGGCTGTGGCAGATACATTAGGATCAGGAGGCAGTCTTGGTTTTTGAATTTGTTCCTCTTTCCAGCGTTTCATGTCTTCCCAAAGTTTAAATGGCACAATAGCCATTTTACGACCATCCATATTTTTATTTTTTGATAATTTCACCCAAGACAGAACCTATGATAGGAGCAATTAAAGGTTTTAACAATAATCCTAACAAAGCTCCACCTTTTTGATTAATAATTTTCTTTTTTGTGTCAAGTGGAACTTGCTTAGAACTCAGTAAACGTATATGTTGCTTTCTAGCTCGTAACTGATTCTTTTGAGCATTTGTCAGACGTACATTGCCTTTTATAAGATTGATGCAACATTCCCCTACACAATCAATGACTTCTTTAGGAGATTCTTGAATCATTTTCTTACGACATTTATTGGATAAATGAGTCAATCCTTCTAAAAATGTACCATAAGTTTTAATCAGAGATTTTTTTCTCATTTTATTTTGCATTTTTCTACGACGTGTTGTTGTTACAGCCATGTTTATGAGTGTGTACAACACTTTGATGTACAATCCTATTATAGTTTTTCTTAAAAATGAAGTCGTCGACGTTCAGAATGAGGTGGCGATGGATATTTGTTTGGATTTAACATGTGCATGGTAGCACCAAATCCATGTCTTTTTAACAAATCTTGTGCTCTCAAAGGAGTAAATCTTGCTAAATTAATAGAAGATCGTCTTGCATTTGTGTTTGGTGAATCAAGACCTAAATTTTGCCATGAGGCAGGACTTTTACTTTTACGTTTTGTTACAAAACGATCATCAACCTTTCTTTTTTTCTGTTTTCTAGGTTTTTTCACTGATTTTTTCTTAGGTTTTTTAGTTTTCTTGTTTAATTTTCTCATCAACTTATTTCCATCCCATCGAATCAGACTTCGAATGATCACACCACCAAAGAATCCACCACCTCCAGGTTTTAAAATGATACTACGTTTTACTTCAGGATCGACTATTGCACTTGCTAATTTTCGAACATCATCCTGATGTCTATCCATAAATTTTTGAGTTTGTTTAGGTAATTTCATCTTACCCTGAACAATTTTTCGAGCTGCCAAAGAAAACCATTTGATCATTTCAATTAAACCTGCATTTAAGAGTGATTTTGTCTTTTATGACTATCATGTTCTCTGCTTAAATTATACAGAGCACGTATCAGATTAGCTGATGTTCGTTGAGCCATTTTGACACAAATGATGGATTTGAACTCAAACACACCTTTTTATACTCCTGGAAAATAGACAACAGGTCCTTGTTGATCTGATTTTGTAAACCAGTTTTGAAAAATATGTGTTCTGAATCTAAGATAATCAGGTGTATTTGGTTTCAAATCGACCAATAAGTATCCATGAGGTATTGATGTGGCATCGTTAAATGCATGAATCATATGTGGAGCTTGAAGTTGATTTGCTAATACTTTGATTTGCATCTTATCTCTTGGACTTTGAAATAAAACTAAATAATGAGCATTCAAACTGATGGTGCGAGAAGATTTACTTTGTTGAAATAAATTTTGAGTGATGTACACCACACTTGCATTTCTATGATGTCCTTTTCTTGTAAACCATAACTTAATTTTTTCTTCATCTTTATCTCCTAACATGTCATCAAAAATCACCAAGTGAGTTGCACTGGGATCAGTGACAATTTCATCTTCATCATCGGGAATACCTTGAATAAATTTGATGTTTGACCCCTCACGTTCTTGTAAGATATTATAAGATGTTTGCCATTCCTTGTAACACCAAACAATACGTTGGGGTAAAATATCAAATAAATCTTCTTTAAACTCAATTATCCTTTTAACAAATTCAGTTTTACCCGATCCACTTGGGCCAGAAATAAAAATATTAGAAGGATGTTTAAAAAACAAACTTCCAATATCTTGATTTGAGTCCAACTGGTGTGTAGAAAGTGCCATGGTTAACTGTGAAAAAAATACAAAGACAACTTTATTTATACTCAAATTTTAATGAACATGAACCAACAGTTTAATACATAATTAAAAAAACAGTTTAATACATAATTGAAACAGTTTAATACATAAAAACACCTGTACAATACATCAGACACAATTCAATTCATGACTATCAGAAATAATACATGATCATCAGAACTACTCTATCTATGCCAAATACCCATAAGGAACAGTATATCCATCTCCAATAATGACACGTTTAGTATAAGTGAACCGATACGTCTTGGATTGCAATTCAGTGGTCACAGTCTTGTCTTTATGTTTTCTGATCCTATGGTAGTTGACAGTTTCTCTGAAGTCTTTCCTATCTCCCTTCACCAAGTTCAGCATCCGATCAAAGTGAATGACTTGAGATGTATTGTAATCTAGAGTGAGTCCTTTCACTTTGCAAGTAGATCCTCGATTCCCATCCTTGTCCACAAATTCATAGCCATAGTTCTTCGGTCCCATTCCAACAAATTTCACAATTCTAGCATTGGGCACTTCATCTGTCCATTCTCCAAGTCTGTTGTTGACAATAGTAGGATTCCATAAATGGGGTTTGTGATGATAAATGATAGAGTCTGTATCAAAGTAGAGTACACGTTCATTCAGCTTTTCCAAGGGTTCATACAACTTCAATCTGGCTTGAGCAGTGACAAAGGCTGCAACAATCACATTACTGCAAGCATGCGGCTCCACATTGGGTTCTGTATCGTCCCAGTTGACCAGTAGAAGATTTTCTCTGCAAATGTCCACATTCTTGACAATCTTGTTTAGATTCGTCACCAGATCAAAAAACTTGGCAGGTTCTGAGAAATATTCTGTCTTGGTCATATTATCTCGCTGTGCCAATTTTCCCCAGAGACTGTTTAACATGATCTTGGCAATAGCTCTCATTCCTTTATTCTTCTCAACATTCTCCAATCTGATTCCTTCAGCTTCAAAATAATCTTGCTTGAACTTGATCTTATCTTGCTCAGTCTTGCACCAATCAGGATAGCCACTTGATTTTTGTTTGATTCTCAGAAAAGTATTGATATAGCCAGCAAAGATCCCTTCTTCTCCAGATTCTCTGTCATACTGAGTTGTCTCTGAGAAATGCCAGACTTCATACACGTCCAATAACTTGTACCCTCTGTCCAATGCAGCAAACAATTCGATAGTGACCCAAGTCCCTGTAAAACTTCTATCTTCTTCTCGTAAATGAGTACATCTCATATAAGGATCTGTCTTTTCTGCACAACTTCTACACAATGGAAACATCAATTTCTGACTGCATTTCTGTGGAAGTACAGGATGGTACAAATTGGTGGGTGGTAGCACTTTACACTTGATCAATCCACAGTACTGTCTGATGTTGTCTTTATCAATGTTCTCTTGAGAATAGATGGTAGGATGACCAAGTGGAAACTGTCCGTACTTGCAAATAGTTGGATAGAGTGAACACACATCTATGTACTTGATTTCTTCATTGGAGGATTCATCGATTTCCTGATAGAGTTTGGTCGAGTTAGTCCTTCCACCAAATAAAGCATCTCTTGGTCTCAAAGGGTCTAAGTTTGTAAATTCTGAGTCCACCAAAGATCTAAAGTCTGGATCTTCCTTGTATCTCTTATCATAGTCACATTCCCAAAGCTCCACCACCTGATATCCTGCTTTTCGTAACTCTTCACTCTTGCCAATGGTCAAAATATACAACTGATGCATGCTCAAACACTGATGATGTTGAACTCTGTTTCTGTCTGGAAAATGAGTAGGACATCCATGCCAGTAACATCCATAGAATTCAAATACAGTTCGAGATTCTTCATGGTAGCCATCCACATAATGCCCACTGATTCTTTGTTCACCACCATTCAATGCATGTTTGATTTCAATACCACGTTCCTTAGCTTCACTTTGAATCCATCTTACAGCTTTGATAGAGTAGTTCTTTTGATTAGGATACCCTTCAGGTGGGATGATGGCAATACTGTTTTCAGGCATATGATTTTTTCTCCATACTTTTGAACAAGCTTGAGCGATAGTGCAAGCTTCAGACAAAGGATCGAGTCCACTAATGTTGATCAATTCTCGTCTGAAACAAGCGCATCCTCGTCTTAGAATATCCACATCACTACGACAGTATTCTTCCATCTCCCATTTGAAGTTAAATATAGCACCACTCTCAATTTTATCTTTATGCCAAGCTAAAAATGTCTCACGATCCTTGACAGACATCTGACCAGGATTGTACATGTCCACAGGAAAGTAAGGTCCCACATACTTTTGGTTTGCCAGTGTATTTGCAAGATGAGGAAAGTAACCTTTCTTCATCTCTGTCAAGCCAAATGTATCTGGGAAATTAGCCAGTCTCATATGCAAAAACTGATTAGAATCAAGGAATGTGACACGTCCTACTTTCATTCTAAGTATAGTATTTCCATTCATGATCACATCAGGTTTCACTGTACCATATTCTAAGATATAGTGTAAGATGAACTGACCATCGTATCCTCCAAAATTATGTGCAATACATGTCACTCCTTTATTCTCATCTCCTAAAACCCAATTGCAAAATTGTGGTAAAGTATCAATGCCTTCAAAGATAAATTCTCTCAGACCTGTTTGTGTTGAACAAGTCGGACAAAATGTATCTATGGGCAATTCCATGCAATCATCACACGCTTTATGAGCAACACAGAAATTCACTTGATGTGTACCAGTTTCTTGATTTGACTCGAAATCAAAGAAGATGAAATGAGATTTCTTAGGTTGAGAAATCTCTTCTTCTCCTTCATTTTCAGTCATCTCAGATTTACATTCATAACTTTGAATATAGCATTGATGATTAGGTCCAACAATCTCTTTACAATTCCTACATTTTCTCTGTCCTGGACACACATGATTTTTCTTATTGCCCACAATCCTTAAATTACATTTACCACAATTATACACAAGTTGACAAATAGATTTAAGCTGCTTAGATTTTATTGCCTTATGCTTTGCAAAACAGTCTCTACTACGAAATGTTCTTTTACAGTCCATACAACGCGTTTTTTGTCCAGGAATACAAGGAATGTCACTATAGCAACCATCACATCCATCAGCACATCTATGGTCTCCTCTGTTCGAATATCCAACATCACAATACTCGCAGTAGTAATATCCACCAAGAAATCCTGTCACCTTCGTAATCGTATCATAGTGATCAATTCCATTGAAGTAAATATGGATCACCTTCGTCTCAGGCTTCTTCTTGAATTGTAGTGGAAATATTAGTCCATCTTTAGGATACTGAGAATGGACTTTGATCAAGTACTTGGGAGCAAGTACAGATTGGATCTTCTTGTATTCCTCAATACCACAAGACTTAGTATGAGGAATCTTCGCTCGATCCAATAACTTCATGGCTTCTCTAGTCTGCATAGATTTGTCAGATTACGAAGCTGTTCCCAACACTTCTTCCAAGACTCTGATTCTTCTTTGTCCGCATTACATTTCCCCACCACCACAGCTCTGGCCATACACATTACATCTTTGGTATTATTGATCTGTATAATACTCTGTTTATTCTTTCTCATATTTTCTGACTCAAAATAGAGACCAGCATGTAATGGTTTACGTCCGCTGCCTACTGGAAGTCTCACCACTGTCACTTGAATAGTCATCTGTCCATCATGAATCCTGAAATTCTCATTGGACTGTTGTACTTTCATGATTTCTTGAAGTATAGCTTCTCCAGTCATGGCTGAGACATCTCTCCAAGGCACAAACACTCCAAGTTTCAATCCAGGATGCAAAATAGTCATCCGCATCTTATCATTGGATTCCATCTGGCATCGTTCTTTAATGTCTTCTACCAGCCGATCAAATAATCTGGATATGAACTGTAGGTGTGGAACATTGTCAGGGAAAGTCTTGATGTTGAGCTGAAACTCTTTCCCTTGAACTCGAAAAATTCTAGACTTCTTCTCGTTGACTGTCTTAATAGTGTAATAAGAAGTCAAATCTTCATCATCTTCATCATCTGAACTCTCTGCGTCTGAATAAATCACCATAGGTCTTCGTTTTCTTGGTGGTGGTCTAATATTATCTTCATCATCTGAGCTCTCTGTGTCTGAATAATCCACCAATCTACGTCGAGGCTCTTCATCATCAGAAGTGGGTGGGGTAATATCTCTCTGTCGCTTAAACATGTCGACTCTTCGAAGTTCTCTACTGAAATAATGCTGCAATAGAAATCTGAGCTCCTTTTATACTGGAAAAACCCAGATTTGGAAAAACTCAGATTTTCTGAAATCAACAGTTGAAAATTCTCAAAATTGTTTCATCAAGCGTAATCACTATTTGATTTTTTCATCCGATCGAATATTTTCCATAGGTCAAACTACTAAAATTTTCACCATGTGGTAGGCAAAATCACTAGTTCTCAAATTATTTTGATATGCAAATTTGAATTTTTCATCCGATCAAATCTTTTCTATAAGCCAAACTACTGAATTTTTCACAATGCGGCAATAGAAATCACTAGCCAAAAAAAAATTGACAAGCAAATCTATATGAATTTTTTCACTAAGTGTCATGCGAGACTACATGTTTTTGCTAGGCCTAAAGTGCAGGCGAGACTACATTTTTTGAAATATTAGCAAGAAGTATCAGGCACTGTATAAACAGCACAATTACTCCCCCAGTACTTTATCCTAACCTCGGAATCCCTGGCGATTGAAACTGTCTCAAATACAAGTCAAATTCCTGCATGTCTCTATGGACCAGAGAATTTGAGGCGGAGCCACTCCAACCCGAAGGCTGGCGCCCTTAAACAGCCGAAGCTGCTCTACCTTTTTAAATGCATATTCAACAGTTTCTGAAGCACAAAGCTTCTCTACGGGCCTCGGCGGATGTATAGAGTACCAGTGGTCAGTTATTTTTTGTTCAAACTATATCTCTACTGACTTAATAAGCAAATATTTGCGATTCATATATATAGCTATCCTATCACAGAATAAGTTTGAAATGGTGTCTCAATGTTACTCTATCCCATAATAGTTTTCAAGCCTTATAGTATGTAAAATCGATAACTTGAATATAAGAGCTATCTTTTGGTAAAAATTTGAAGTAAATCGGATAAAAAATACCCGAGATATTACAAATTTTGCATATTTTTTACCGTGAAATTTTTATTCAAGGGAGGTAATTTGATGAAAAAGCAAGAACCGGATTTCTAAAAAGTAAAAAACATATTTTTGCAAAAACTTGAGTTTGCCTCGACCGATTTTCAAATTTTTTTCACCCTATAAAAGCTGAGAACAATAGCTATCTCATCACATACATTATATTTATTTTATCTGCAAGTGTAATATCATGGAAGAAGCAAGAGAGAAGAAATATTTGGAAATTCCACTTTCCAAGATTTTGAAGTTCAGACCGTATAGAAGATTATTGTTCTGCATTTACATCTTATTTTCTCATGATGAGATTACAGTAGAAGAGATTCAACAGAAACTCAATAGTCCTGAAACTTTTGAAGATTTCAAGAAACTTTGGTGGATCAGTATCAGTTATTTGATGGAAAAAGAGACACTGATTACATTTGAGAATTGGAAAAGATGTGTCGCTTACAATTCTAGTGTGATTGAATTTCTCTACAATCATAGAAGAGACAGAACTTTTCCAGGACTATAAATAGGTGGACACCAGTGAGAGAGAATCATTTCACTTCTTACTTTTGAAGAGTAAAGATGGCAAACAGTAGAGATCCAAGGATGGCTAAAGTCTATGATAAGAAGAGTATCTACTATCATTGTGTATCGTTGAAGAAACTTTTATCTCAAGAAGAACAAGCTTTGATGCAACCATTAGAAGATAGTTTGAGACAACAAGACAAGTTGAGGCCACCTTATGGAGAATGTCACCATTGTCATGATAGGGGACATTGGCTTGGAGATTGTCCTGAGGCTCAGAAATTAAGAGAACAACAGATGTTTACTGATAAGAAGCCTACATATGGACAATGCTATATCTGCGGACTTGAAGATCATTGGGCTCCAAATTGTCATAAGAGAGAAGAAGATTTGATGAATGATAAAGAATCTCAACCTAAGTTGGTGGATTATTCAGACACAGAGAGCTCAGATGATGAAGATAACATTAAGCCACCACAAAGAAAACGAAGAGCTATGGTGATTTATTCAGACGATGAAGATGAGGAAGAGCAACAGTCTTCAGAATCTACAGAGAAGCAACAGTCTTCAGTATCTACAGAGAAGCAACAGTCTTCAGTATCTACAGAGAAGCCTTCAAGAAAACGAAAGGCTTCAGATATATCTGATGTCAGTCCTAAGAGAAGACGTTTAGACACTCGTAAAATGAAGACAGTAAGCCGTGGGAAGAAGACTTATTGTTTCATTTGTAAATCAGCCTCTCACTCGCCTCGATCCTGTACAGAGATGGTGACGGAGAACAGGGATAAACCGATTTCTTGTGATGAACCAGACTCTATAGTGCATATTCATTAAAGACTTAAATAGACTCTAGGGACTTATAGTGATTCTAGTAGTTTTTGGATTTAATTAAAAGTATGTTGTTGAAATTGTGTTTGTTTTTATTTTGAGGTTATTCTTTAACGAAACTAATTGAGTAGCCCTGAAAAGGACTGTTGTTTTAAAGTCTCCTAAGTAACAAAATATTTCTTACTTAGAAGATTTTAAAATAGGTCGTACAATGGCTACAGGTTTTCTTGATCCAATCCCTCTGCGAGCAAGAAATTGCTCCAATCCCAATTTATTTCGTTGTTTCTCCACCTCTTTCCAATCTTTTCGCTGCAAAGCAGCACACAACTTAGTCAAACTGAATTTTTCAAAGAACTTCATTTTTTGAGAGAAACACAAAGTACATTGGGTTATATAGTAGGATAGGTGGATTGACCTACATTCTACTCCTCCGCTAGAGAGAGCAACTAAAATCTGATTGGTCCATTAAAAGATCACGCCATAATCACCCCATTACTGTAAGCATGATTAGGAAATACTACAATCACACATATATTAGGCATAACCTTACATACAAAACAAAGTGCAACATATTTAGTTATTCTTTCTTGAAGAAATAGGTGGCCCTGAAAAGGGCCGGTTTGGTGGTTATATTACCACAGAGACATCTAGGAGCAGGGACATCTACTGGGGCGGCCACCACATGCAGGACACCGCACACCCCGCTGTTCAACCGTAATTGTCCTTCTCACTGGTATGTAGAAGGGCATATCATCTGCTTCCGCATCCCAATCCTCAGAAGGATGAGGTGTGGGGGGAGAATTATCCCCCCAATCTTCCTCCTCGTCACTGATAGTCTCCACCTTCACTTCTGTCTTTACATCATTTATCAAAGTTTCTACCCTCCGACTCATCTCCAACATCTTCTGATGAGTCTCAATCATCTGCAATAGAAGTTCTCCCGTATCCTTCACAGCATTCACAGTCTCCAGTAACATCCTAGTAGCATCAGCCATAGTCTTGCCCTGCTCTTCCAATTGCTCCAAACGCGAATCCAAATTGCAAGCCATTTTGTTGTTGTTGTTGTGTAATACAAGAACAGAATAAAGAATTTGAGATTTGAAACGAGCTTTTATAGTTTTCAAAGGGATTGACCTACATTGAACTCCTCCGCTAGAGAGAGCAACAATACACTGATTGGTCAGATCATTTATTTTCACCCAATCAGAGTTGACTTGATTTCTTTAAGCGCGGGAACTTTAAACTAGGTCAATCCGCTTGACAAGTATAAAAGGCTCAAACACACTACATTTTTTCAACATTCATAATCATGGAGCCATCACTAACACTGGACGATATGATCAACAATCCTGATATTCAACTATCAGCAGTGAATGAGACGTTTGCTAACGATATGACACAACAGTATTATACGCCGCAAACACCCTCAACGTATATACCTCAACCTGTTCAGCAGATGCCACAAAAGCAACAGTCAAAGACTCAAGTCATAGAAGTCCTTCTCAAGGAAGTCAATGAGTTAAGGTCTAGAGTGAAGAAGTTAGAAGAATTATCTCAACAGCGATCGCAGCAGCAAACGTTTGAGATACAGCCCATCCAGATACCAATAAGACTTGACATTATGACCAATGACCAAGAGACTAGTCAAAACGTAGGAGTTAGAAAAGCAACTAAGAAAATTAAAATGACCAAGAAGAAGTGCTAGAAATAGCTAGACAATCAACAAACAGCCCTTTTCAGGGCTACCACTTCCCTAGAAAGAATACCACTAAACTTGCTAATATACACTAGTTAACGCTACAGAGTGATGCCTCTAGGAGTTGAGGTCT
The DNA here is from genome assembly GCA_964019695.1 of Loripinus fragilis. Lineage (NCBI taxonomy): Eukaryota > Metazoa > Mollusca > Bivalvia > Lucinida > Lucinidae > Loripinus > Loripinus fragilis. The sequence continues at coordinate 66,435,657 of OZ026530.1, forward strand.
TGATTGACCAAGAGACTCTAAAGACGCATGGTACTTAGTAGCCTTGACACACACCATATATCCCACATACTATACCCCCTAAAATGACTAAGTTATTTTCAAAGCTGAAATTAACTAAGTTATTTTATATATCACCACAGCAGAATCTTTATCCCCCTTAAAGTTATTTCCTAATAGCCCAGGAAACTATTATAATCACAGGCCAAACCAGAATAGTCCTCAAAAATAAACTAAGTTATTCCCCAGTAGCCAATACCCCAGGAAGCTATCACAATCATAGACCCAGCCAGAATAGACCTCAAAAATAAACTAAGTTATTCCCCAAAAGCCCAGGAAACTATTATAATCACAACCCAACCAGTGGATATGACCAGGAGCTTATCATAATCACAATCATAGCCCAGGAAACTATTATAATCACAACCCAACCAGTGGATATGACCAGGAGCTTATCATAATCACAATCATAGACCAGAAAAGACCTCAAAAATAAACTAAGTTATTCCCCAAAAGCCCAGGAAACTATCACAATTATAGGCCCAGCCAGAATAATCCTCAAAATAAGTTATTTCTCATTAGCCCAGAAAACTATCACAATCATAGGCCCCAGCCAGAATAGACCTCAAAAATAAACTAAGTTATTCCCCAAAAGCCCAGGAAACTATCACAATCACAGGCCCAGCCAGAATAATCCCAAAAATAAACTAAGTTATTCACAGCTAGTCACTCAAGCCTACCAGGGTAGACATCTCTGGGCCATTTTTTTAGCCTGAAAAATTCTAAGTTCTTTTCAGGCTTAAAAAAAAATTGGCCCAGAGTGTCACCCATTACTACTACTATATAGATACTGATATGTCTCTCAAAATAATCAGAACTATTGTGGGGTGTCATATTTTTGAATTGAAATGAGAACAGTAAACAAGAGGTCACTGGGGCAAACCGATACAGTCTGAAATAATCGAATTTAACTCTGTTTTAAAGCATTTTCAAGATATTTTTATCGAAACTGTCTATTCCTATCACAAGAAAATTAAATGATACTGCTATGTCAGAAAAGTACCATTTTATTTTTCAGAATGCTAAAAATGGGTGGTAAACTGTATCATTTTGCCCCGTGGCAAAACACAAAACATGAAAGGTAACAAATGTGACTCAGAAAATTCAGAAAAATGTTCGTGTTCAATCATATTTCCATGGCGATATATAGCATTATAAATTGTTCAATTGTGTTTATAGTTATTTCTGTGCTACGTCTTGAATTTTTGAATCTGAGATGAGAAAAGTCTTACTGTATCATTTTGCCCCGTGTACTGTATCAGTTTGCCCCATGCACGGGGCAAAATGATACAGCTTACCACACATTTTGAATGCTTGATTTCATGCACTAATGTCACTTAATGCCTGTTTTTCTTTCTCTCAAGTTGTAGCTAATACTTGACAGTGTATTATACATTTAAAAGCAATAAGATATATCCAGTCATAAAAGTAGGAAAAACTATTTTTAAAAAGTGGGTCTCCCCTACCTACGGTATACAGAAAGAGACACAACTATAAATACATTTACAGGATGCAGATCGGTTTGCATTAAAGTCGACATGCCAAAGTCAAAGGCATAGCTCATCTTATTTTTTAACTTCTTAAAGTCCTGTCACTTCTTTTTATTGGTGGTATAGAGAGAAACTCTGGCCCGTCGTATTAATTTCCGACGACTCAATATCGTTTTTTATCCACATGAAGATAAATTTTCCATTGTCAGAGTATTGCGAATAAAATGGATTTGATACAATCGGAACTGTGCAATTTTGACGTCATTTGTATAACTGAGAGTAGAACTGCAGATTGAAAACTTTAAACTGTTTAGAAGGGACAGGCCATGTGAGCATCATGATGGAATTTGTGTTTAGTTTAAACTTTTATTTCATTTTTGTATAACAACATGTGTACATATAATGCAATAAGTTCACATACAGATCATTTCGAAATACAAAAAAGGGATTCAGAAGAAAGTCTATTGACTTTTGTAAATCTGTTTATTAGAAATACAATAATCGTATGACTTGAATTGACATTAGTATGTATAAACAATACAGCAAAAACTCGATAATTCGAATTGGAATTAACCAGGTTTAGCTGTATATATTATAATGTCAAAACCGCTGTTTAATACAAAGTATGAATTTTGACTTTTGAAAAGGAGAATGAATATTTTACAAATTACAATTATCCTTGTTGTCTCCACGGGGTTTGGAGATGATCAATTCTTGGGGGGGGGGGGGGGTATGGTCGTTGCCTCTATGTACCCAGCTCGCAGAATAGTTGTCAAACCAACCAGTTGTGAACATACAAGTATTTTGGTGGATAATTTGTGCTTATATTCGTAATAAAGTTTTCACGATCTTGAGCTACCAAACATTGAGTGCCTCTGGGTAGAAATTTCTATCAAAAACAAAATACAAGACGCCTAACTTGACAAATGCAATCTTATCAACTATAGAAAACTCAATAGGACTTGCTTTTGAAACCAATATCTCTGATATTTTGATAACAGGTGATTTCAGCCTCGCATCCTGAAAGGTAAATCAAACTGAAAAGTAAGAGATTTATGTCAGCAGTTTACTTTTGAACAGATTATTAATGAACCGACACATTTCATGGAAAACTCCTCCTCACTCATTGACTAAATCCTTACCTTCAACAGTAACAATATATTATCAGTCACCCCTAATATTAGCAACCAACCAACGAGTTGTTGCCGCGCAGCGGCAACAACGAGGGTTGGTTGCTGTTACGATTAGAGGCTCTGTTCTGTTCTATTCATCTGCTATATGAAGGCCTGATTTCCGTTCTGTCAAAACAGAGTTTCGGTATCTATACGGAGTCGATTCGATCGAACTAAGAACCTTATTCTACCTTTGAAAAATGTGCTATGATCATCATTGACATTGAAAAAATACAAAAAGTAAAAGTGAATCGCGAAAATGCCAGTTTTGTTGTTATTTAACTTGTATTTTAACCATAAGACTGAGGGATTTTTTCGATCACCAGGAGCTTGAACGTTAACGATAGCTCTTTCAAGAAAGCGGCTGTGTGATCCTCATGACGTGACGTCACAATTCTTATAACGTTACGTCACGACGTGATAACGACTTGAGCCAAACGCCAACTGCCACGTGCATCGTCGCGCCTTTGAAAAAAGACGGCCACAAATGAGCCACGACATAAGATTTCCAACAATGTGATATGTGCGACCAGCAAAGACTCAGATCAGCCTGCGCAAACACGCAGTCTGATCAGAGCCTTTGCTAATCGCTTGAATTTTCTATGCGTGTTATGCTACTGACTGAACATCATTTGGAGTTTCTAAGCTTAAAACGAGGCTGCACAGGCTCGTCTGAGTCTACACTTGTCAAAATGACACATTGTTGGAAATCACATGTCGCTGCTCAAATCAAAATCCTTATTGTATCCCAGCGCCTTTAAAATAGCTTGCAGGATTATTTTATTTCCTTATACTCAGAGCATTGACAATTTACTGAAACACTTTTGTCACTTTTTATAAGGTGTTCTGTGCCAGGTGTGGTACTAATTGTATCGATTCGTGGAATTTTCCTTCTTCCTTACTTTTTATACTCACACGAGTACCGACTCACAAGAAATACCGTATAGGCATACTGTGCTATCCTCTCAGATCAAATAGTGGTTGGTTGCCCATTAGGTGTGCCTATTTCATATTAACTGAATTGTTTCAACATAACCTAATAAAAGTTTCCTATCTCACGGCATGTTAGCTTTATCAGGTCATGGTGACGTTGCACTTTTGAATGACGTCGCTAATGACGCTAAATCAACCCAAAATCGAAAATTACGTCATAATCGCTCGTTTGAAGAGTGAAACAATAGGTAAACTGATAAATAGAATACCAGGCTCGCGTATTTTGATATCAAGTTTACCAGGCTCGGCTTTGAGAACGCATGTTGAATCGCTCGGCAAGCCTCGCGATGTCAACAAGCGTTCTCAAAGCCTTGCCTGGTAAACTTGATATCAAAAGACACTCACCTAGTATTCTCTATTTATTAAGCGGTGTTGGCGAACCGTTTCTTGAGCAAAACACTTGTCATTGCCCTGTATTCTGTGTTTTAACTTTTAGTAAACCGTCAGCACCTATGTACAAACGCAGGGTATTCTTATATGAGCCGTGGCATGAGATTTCCAACAATGTGGCATTTTGACAAGTGTAGACTCAGACGAGCCTGTGCAGCTTCCTTTGAAGTTTCGAATCTCCAAATGATGTTCAGTCACTAGCTTAACACTCATATAATACTCAAGCGATTTGCAAAGGCTCTGATCAGACTGCGCTTATGCGCAGGCTGGTCTGAGCCTTTGCTGGTCGCACATACCACATTGTTGGAAATATCATGCACTGGCTCATATGATAGAGGTAAATACCAAACGTTTTCAAATGATCTAGTTCAAACTGGCTGGCAAACTGTAAAAAGCGAAAACACCAACACTTACGCGGAAAACATCACTGAAAGAATAACTACTCTTGCAACTAAGCATGTACCTAACAGGTTAATGAATGCATGTAAAACTGACCTCGCTTGGCTAACAACACTGTGACACGTCAAGTAATTAATAAGGAAAAAGAAATGACTATACGACAAATACAAGAAATCTAATAATATTAACCACTTTGAAACATATAAACAATTTACAAATTTAGTAACAAGGGAAATTAGTAAATCTAAAAAAGACGTATTAAATGAGCTAACTGAAAATTTGGCAAGTCCTAAAACTAAACAAATATAACTGGTGGAAAACATTAAAACACTTTATTAAACCTAATCAGGCTGATGTCATACCACCATTGAATAAGGATGGACAGATCTATACTGAGGAAAAGGACAAAGCAACTATCTTGAACACCTTCTCCACTGAACAAACTCTGTAAGATGAAAGCCAAGCAACCCTGACTCAAACAGTGAAAAATACCACACACAAACTTGATTCTATCATTGTTATACCTGAAGAGGTTAGATACACATTGAAATCACTTCCTATTGGCAAAGCTGCTGGACCTGATCTTATAAATAATCGACTTCTCAAAGAACTTGCTCAACCACTTGCTCTTCGCTTTCTGATCTTTGTAATTTCTCTCTAAGTTCTGGGAGTGTGCCACATATTTGGAAACAGGCTAATGTCACACTAATCCATAAGAAAAATGACCCATCTGATGTGTCCAACTACATGCCAATCTCTCTTCTAAGTACAGTCAGCAAAATTTTGGAAAAATCGTGCATACATACCTTTTCAACTTCTTTCGAGACATTTTGTCCCGGTGATTCTACTGTAAATCAGTTAATAGATATTTACAATACATTCTGTAAAGCTCTTAATGAGGGTAAGCAAGTTCGCTGCATATTTTGTGATATAAGTAAAGCCTTTGATAGAGTTTGGCATAAAGGTCTTCTTTTTAAACTTCAATCTGCAGGTGTTTCTGGATCGTTGCTGACTTGGTTCTCTGATTATCTGACTGACAGGAAACAAAAAGTTGTTTTGCCTGGTGCAAGTTCTTCTTGGACTTCAGTAAAGGCTGGAGTTCCACAAGGTTCTATCCTTGGAACTCTCCTGTTTCTCTTGTGTATTAATGACATTGTTGTAGACATTAACTCCTCTATTAGATTTTTTCTGGCGATACTAGCTTGTATATCATTGTCGATGACCCCATTCAGGCTACTGAACAGTTAAATTTGGACCTGGCTAAAATCCATCGCAGGGCAGATAAATGGCTAGTAACATTTAATCCTGAAAATTCAGAGTTTATCCTCCTCTCTATGAAATATAACAAACAACATCACCCTCCAGTCCTGTTGAACCAAACCCAAATTCTCATTCGCACCTTGCTATCACCTTTAGGCCACTGCCATGACAATGACCGGGGCATTTAGTGTTGCCCCTGTCCGTCCGTCCGTACTTACAGACGTACATACGTCTGTCCAACGACGTCCACTCTCAAAGTCGAATACTTTTGATCATAATTTTATGAAACTTGGTCACATTGTAAAGTACCATGATGTCTTCTTCAAGTTCGATAATGGTCCATATCGCACCATGCTTTCAGTAGTTATGGCCCTTTGTTTATGAAAATTCACCATTAGAAACGATGTCCGCTCTCTAAATCGAATATTTTTTTTATTAGAATTTTATGAAACTTGGTCACATTGTTTAGTACCCTGATGTCTCCTTCAAGTTTGATAATGGTCCATACAGTAGATATGGCCCTTTGTTTATGAAAATTCAACATTTGAAACGATGTCCGCTCTCTAAGTCAAATGCTTTTGATAAGAATTTATTGAAACTTGGTCACATTGTTAAAAACCATGATGTCTTCTTCAAGTTTGATAATGGTCTATGTCGGACCATGCCTTCAGTAGTTATGGCCCTTTGTTATGAAAAATCACCATTTGAAACGATGTCCGCTCTCTTAGTCGAATATTTTTATCAGAATTTTATGAAAGTTGGTCACCTTGTTTAGTACCAGGATGTCTTCTTCAAGTTCAATAATGGTCCATATCGCACCATGTTTTCAGGAGTTATGGCTCTTTGTTAATTTAAATTCATCAATTTGGTCGGTGTCCGGTCTATAAATCCAGTAAAGTTGATCACAACTTTATGAAACTTGGTCACAATCTTTGATACCAAAATGTCTTTCTCAAGTTTGAAAATAGTCTATTTGCTATCATGAGTTATTGCCATTCGTTGTTAAAATTGCTAATTTTTTATGATGTATAGTCATTAAATTAAATCCATTTTTTGTCAGAACTTTATCAAACTTACTTATACACAATGCTTAACACCACATTCAAAATATGTCATTTTTGACTATTTGAGAGAATATGCAAAATTTACATCAGCGGGGGCATCCGTGTCCTATGGACACATTTCTAGTTTCAAATGATAGCACCTGGCATGAACATCTTGAACCAGTCGAAGCGAATCAATACAATGAGTTCAGACTATACCCAACAAAAAAGAAACGCACCACTACGTTTTTCCCATTAATTTCTCTTTTTGATAAGAAAATGCAAGTTGCCATGAAATATTTATCTCTGATCAAATCATACTAAATCTTGAGTGTGACGTAAATGAGTATCTGTACCTTCCTTCCCTGTGTAGATGCAAAACTTATCAAGCCAAATGGTAAATGGGTTTTAGAAGCGTTTATTCAATGCTACTGTCTAAATGAAATTCCGAGTATGTTTTACATTTGTAAAGTATGAAACGATATGTTGTCGTTAGGTGAGACAACCAATGTGTTTATTGGTGATTTTGCTACTCCAAAATCTATTTACATCAGTTAGGACTGTTTAAATTATTTTATTATAATATTAATAATTATTACATGTTTTGTAAGGTTTTCCTCCAGTATGATTCGTTATCCAGAGGGTAGTCACAAGAAAGGGACTACCTAGCGTTCAGTAATCGCGTATGTTGAGATTAAAGATAGAATTGCAAAGAATAAGTGTCTAAGTACAATTTTGTCTACTTAGACGATTCCCTTTGCTTGAACTAATCCTGCAAGAGAGCATTTCGAAACCGCTAAGTTTCTGTGACTTTACAATATGACCCCCACTTGGTTCATGGCCAATTTTCTCTTACACATTTTGACAACTGATTGCAAAAGATGTGTAACGCAGCAGTTTCTGACATACGTTTGCACTGATATAAACGAAACTGGCATATCACTTGTGATCTTCCTGAGATTTGAACAGTTCTGCATGGTGTGTTTCTTTTTTTGTCGGGTATATTTACTTCTCATTTATACGTCCACTGCTAGAATATGGTGACTATGTGGGGAATAATTGCACATAATATGATTCAAATGAATTAGACAGGATCCAAAATGAAGTTCCTAGAATAGTTACTGGTACAACTAAGTTAGCCTCGAGCTCCATCGATTCTCTACACATAGAAACACGTTGGGAAACACTGGGATCAAGAAGGAAAATACATAAGCTAACCATGCTTTATAAAATGAATAATGGCCTTTGCCCTAATTATCTTGCTTCTCTTGTGCTTGCTACTGTTGGAAATGCGTCAACATACCCTCTACCTACAAATATTACATACGAATTCTTGTCTTTACTATACATCTTTCTTGCCTTCTGCTGTCCGTATATGGAATTAACTCCCCAAGCCTTAACAACTTCAAAAACAGACTGAAAATCAATTTGATTGCACCACCTCGATACTATAACACAGGTAAAAGACTTGGTCAAATATATCATGCTAGACTAAGAACTGCATGCAGTCCTCTCCGTCAACACATGCATTCAAAAACTATAGTTGATAGTCCCTACTGTACTTGTGGTGATATAGAAGATACTCATCATTTCTTATTTGTATGTCATCAATTCACAGACCTTAGACGTGATTTAATAAACTCATTGTCAGATATCTGTCAACCTAATCTTAACGTTCTACTCTGAGGTGATATATCACTAGATTTTGATCAAAATAAGCATATATTTAAAGCAGTTCAAGAATTTATAATTAAGTCAAAACGTTTTGAATATACATATTAACGCTTCAATAACGCTTTGCATTTGTATGTAACAAACCTCAATGTTTGCAACAATAGAACTATTTAAAGTACGTTTTGTATACACATAGCGATGCTCCAATATCACACTACATTTGCAGAAATCATATCTCAATGTTCTTAACAATAGCATATTATCCAAGATACTGGTATATTCACAATGAATTGGTATGGCGACTATTCTGCTAGCTGAGTACATAGAGGCAACGACCATAACCCCCTCTCATAGAATTCATCTCCAAACCCCGTGGAGACAACAAGATACAAGATACAAGAAATACCAGCATTTTATTTCACCTCGGATACATTTAAACAGATAATATTAGCTATTATAGCCATTTTCTGACAAACATATTTTAGAGCTAATATTCAACAAGTATAAACAAGCTGTAAAAGAAAAACATGCTAGATAAAACAAGGATAATTGTAATTTGTAAAATATTCATTCTCATTTTCAAAAGTCAAAATTCACACTTTGTATTAAACAGCAGTTTTGACATTATAATATATACAGTTAAGCCTGGTTAATTCCAGTTCGAATTATCGAGATTTTGCTGTACTGTGTATGCATACTTATGTCAATTCAAGTCATACGTTTATTGTATTTCTAATATCGAATATCTGGGAAACAGATTTACAAAAGTCAATAGACTTTCTTCCGAATCCCTTTTTTGTATTTCGAAATGAACTATATGTGAACTTAATGTGTTATATGTACACATGCATGTTGTTATACAAAAATTAAATAAAAGTTTAAACTAAAACAAATATCAACTCAGTTACGTTCAACTGCGTTATAAAAATGAATCAACTCCGTTACATTTTGTCATTTCTGTTATAAATTTATCAAATATCAGATATTCAAATAATCCTGTTGCCCATTTTCAAACCTGTTTGTCAAATACTTTTATCTTTTGACGCATATTACATGTTTATTATTTGTAATACTATACTTCGTAAAACTGTCATCTCCGTACATGAAAAATCCACTCCAATAACAATATTATGACCATATTTGTGTAATGCAAAGTACTGTTTCCACTATCATATTTATGATAACACAAATACTTTTCATTGTGGATGCACTAATGGCAAAATAATAATAATTTATTATCAAACAATAAGAAGAATGCATTTTATACAGTATCTCAACAAAGTAAGTAAGGGTGCAAAGATCAGGAATCGAAACAATCAAGCACCACACCTGACCCAGGATACCAATGGGAAAGTGACAGACTCACAGTAGACACCACAAACGAGGGCCAAGAGGTCAGCTCTTTCCCAGCAGGTGACCACAAAGCGCATATAAACAGACGCACACAAAGACATAGCAAACACAAGACAGAACAAAAACATAAAAGATCCACAAAAGGCACTTTTGTAATAAAGCTGACATTTTGTGATTAGACGAAGTTATGAAACGTCAATAACTATTTCATTTAAAAGTGGAATTTTGTAAAAAAAAAACATTTTTATTAAGTTTGCTAGTCATATTTGCGTGTTGTAAGGGGAGTAACGGAGTTGACATCATCATCATCATCACCATCATCATCATCATCATCATCATCATCATCATCATCATCATCATCATCATCATCATCATCATCATCATCATCAGTAATCGCCCGCCTCCTTGCGGAGTATAGTCGCGATGAAGCTAAAACTATGTGCATGCACATCAATCAGGTTTCCTCTTTACAACTAAAAGACAACTTAAAGACAGTGGTGGTTCTGTTGTTGTTGATCTATTGTTTAATGTACTTCCCATTGTTTATAGGAGTTCTGTGTTTGTCTTTGTTTTGTTATGCATTACTTTGTGTTCATTCTAGTTTTGCAATCATCTTGAAGAGGAAGAGAAAGCGTGTTGCTTTTCTATTATTGTCCTAGAGATGTATTGTTACTATAAGTGTTCTGTAGCTCTTCCTCACGGTGCCATGGGTTGGTCTGCAGTGTGTGATTGTGGTATTTCCTGATCATACTCACTCACTTTTTGTACAGTGTGGATAAAACAGGTTAAAAGAGCGGTATTTGCTGCGCTGCATCCCAAGGCCGATTGGAAGTGTTCTAATGTCGGCTGTTCTACTATGTCTTGGGGGGGGGGGGGATTCCGAAGGATGGTGGTAGCCGGGAATAAAGCTGTTCTGGTAAACATTCTTTTGGACAGGTAGAACTCTACTTTGGCTGAGTTGTTCTGAGGGTTGCCTCTTGATGTTCTGGCGTTTCAGCGAGGTAGATCTGGTGTAATATCCTCAAGGTTGTGCTTGATCTTGTAAAGCATGGATGATCTTGCATTGCCTCTCCTTTGTTGTAGTGTGTTTTGGACAGCCAAGAGAAGAAATCATCTCAGAGACACTGATCTGGCGGGTATAGTCATTGCAGACAAACCGCACCCCTCCCCGTTGGACCCTTTCCAGCTGATTGATACTCGGGGTAAGGATGGCCATAATGTCTTATACGCTTAAAATTGCTTTGGCATCTCGTGGGCTGGATTGTATGTTTTATTGGAGAAAGACCATGGTGGAATTAGCCTCCTTTGTGATTTTGACAATGCGGCATTTCAGATCAGGGGTGATGGTGGCCCCCAGACATTTTGCATGGTCTGTTGATCTGAGTATAGTTTGGTGAAGCTGGTAATTGACTATGTACTATGGGTTTTTCTTCGTACTCGGATGCGGATGATCTCATAAATGCACGGTCAATGTATTCAAATGTAGTTTGTAAGTTTGTCGACATTAAACTCCAACTGCCACTCTTTGGCTGTCAAGGTCTTTTTGTATAACATGGGCATCTGATTTACTTTTGATCTTTCTGAATAGCAAGCATTCATCAGCAAACATGCCAGTTCTGGATTTGACTTTATAATAAAGAGGGTAGGTCATTTATGAAGGCCTGTAACGTTAAGGGAAAGAGCACGCTACCTTGTGGCACACCAGAAGTACTGTAAATCCGGGAATTTTCGCGAGAATTTTATTTTCGCGAATAGCGTTATAAGACATATTTGCGACGCTAAAAATTCGCGACTAGGGCATGATTTTCCTTAATCAGTAAACGACAGAGTGATTTCGCCATTTCGCGAGGATTTGATTTTCACGAAATTTATGTGCGAAGTTTCGCGAAAATAAAACCCTCGCGAATTTTGGAATATCTGTTAACTAGTAGCGCAATCGGTAGCATACCAAATCGGACTGGCGGGAAATGTGGTGTCAAGTTAGCCTACCATATACCTCATCTAGAATCTCCGAGTACCGACATCAACATATTCACGTAAGTATATTCAAGGATTTCCTAAAACAAGAACAGCTATGATTTAAAAATTACATAAGACTCTTGCAGTGTTCCTGGAAACTAATAAAAAGAAGCGAAACAAACGCACGCTTATGTTACTGCTTGTTTGTTTCTGTTTTTCAGTCACTTACTGTCCTGCCAGCCAAGAGTGACAGTGACGTAATATTTTGTTTACAATTGTTAAGTAAAACATTAACTTGTTTACTTCACTTGAGCTAAAGTGAATCGATAGATCACTTGTGTATTAATCCTATCCTGCGGATAGGATTAATGCACAAGTGATATATCGATTATTAGTCCCTGATAACTTTGTAAACAAAACATGACGTCACTATCACTATTGTCGGGCAGGACAGTAGGTGAAAAGGCCAACCCTGTTGACAAAATAATGAATGAGAAACGCATAAAAGTATTTCGGTCAAACATGTCTTATCATTTTATCAATGTGCCAAAAAGTTGTTTTTGCGGTAATGTTTACTGTCAGTGACCAGGGGTTTGGAAATAGCAAAGGTTTATACATAAACTGCCATAAGGTACTTGTCTATATAAAGTTTACTTGTGTCCCATATTAAAGAGTAGATAATGTACAAAGATCAGGGCCCGGAATTACAATGCCTCCTTAGAGTTAAGGAAGACTTAAGTTAAGTATTGATTTTTCAGGATGCGAAAAATAACGATTAAAACTGATTAAAATCAAAATAAGTTTAATTTTTCTGAAGATCATAATGATATCTTTGACCACAAATACCACATCGATCCAGGTAATTTATTAAGCATTTAATATAGCATGTTGAATTATCAATACTTAACTAAAGTCTTGCTTAACTTTAAGGAGGCATTGTAATTCCGGGCCCTGAGCACTAAATTAAAATATACATGTATAAACTCCTTTAAACAGTATGAAACCAGACATAAAGATTAAATTATTTAAAACAGTGTAGATCCTGATCGGCTGACTGAAGCCAGCTGATCAATTTCCACACTATTTTCTACACATATTTTATTTATTAAAACAGATAAAGTGGTGACAATTTACAGCAAATTTCGATTCAATTATCACAAACGTAAACAAACAGGCATGGAAAATGCACACTTACCCCTAAAATGTCCCTATTCTCTAGCCCGTTATGATATTTTCAAAACGCTCAGACATGTAAAGTGTTAGTGTCACATTGTTACATTCTATCTGAAAATTTCAGATTCATATCGCAAAAAGAATAAAAGCTACGGATGTGCAAAGAATGGCTTGTTATATAGTGATAATGCAAAAATTATAAACACGGGATTAACTTTCACTATGATCCTCTATAACTGACATGTATATAATGTATATATAATATATATAATGTCTAAAACATTTGAATGCATTTCTTTGGAGTGTAAATACGCACCTCTTAGCTATCCGAATACATCAGATTGTGTATAATCTAGATGTATATTGTATTCTATTAGATAGTTAATAAATTTAGTTGACGTGAAAATAACTAATGATGAGTATACAATTCTTAAAGATACTCTACATGAAGCTGTCATTCATTGGATGACTTTAGTCGTATTGTATTGATTCGAAAATTTATTATTTATTTACTTATTTTTTATTTATTTACTCATTTATTTATTTATTTATTACAATGTAGCTATCGATAAAGAAATTGTTTAATAGGCATGTTTGCATGTCTAGATTACGATTTGTATATGCAGGGGGAGGGTCGTAACTAATGTTGCAAGAACTTGTGACCCAACCCCAAATAAGCCTAGCGTCCTTTTTATGGGACATTGGCAAACAGTGCAGACCCAGATCAGACGCCACAAAACGTGGCGTCTGATCAGGGCCTCCACTGTTTGCTTGCAGAATTTTCTATTAAAAGGGGATCTCATTTGCGCCCACGCATGGATTTTCATCTAATTTTCTATTGTGAATACCTTTGACCTATCAACCATAAAAATGCATTTATTTATTTCAATAGAGACTTTTAGGTCCCAGGAGCTCGAGAGCACCCTGAGTTACACCAACTTTTCAATGACACCTGTCTAATATTTTGTCATTTTTAACCATCGTCTTTATCGAATCTCGGCCAGTTTCAACTAGAATAGTGAAAGGACTCTTTATGGATGCTTTGATACTATTTTGGCTTATGCAAACATGCAAACACCCCCCTTTTTTTTTTATAAAACTTTAAATTCAAAATTTCAATAAATATCAGTGAAGTTCATGAGAACGTCAAATTCTGTCTACAATTTTTATATGCTTCTGTGCTTGTCAACCAATGATACTGCCTTTTAAAATTTGCCTCACGTGTCTTCTGTATACTGACAAACTTTCGTGACTTTTTGAAACCGGTAACAGTGAAAAAGCATGATATCCATCATTTTTGACATTAATGATATTTAATGTTTGAGGCTTGTTTTGTCCTGGAACCATGTAATTTCTCAATTTTATTATTGGAAACGTTATGAATATAGATAATAGAACGCTCTGCATGTACAATAGCATATTTGATTTGACATTGAAACAAATCTGAGACCTGTGCATCATTAACAATCAGTTTTAGTAACACGCAAACCACCTGCAACTTTAAACCTTCTCAAAAATAAGTTGAAACACATCAATCAATTTATTCAGTGCTATGATCTCTTACCCATTGCTTCTTTATGCGAAAATGTATTTTGATTTGTTTTGCCTAGCATTGTTCTAATTGACATTTCATTTTCATAATAGTGCTAGACAAGGCAATTCATTTGATCCCTGACTTAATTTCTTTTGTCCCTTTGTATGTTTATGTACAATCTTACTTTTATAACTGGCATTCATTTCACCAGCAATGGCATGTGTCGATAACCTTTTTAATTATTCTATTTTTAAGCTTGTTCAGAACCATGTTAACTTTTTTGCTTGGTATCCCCCTGAAAATGTCAATGGCTAGGATGTAGCTTTCAATTTTAATACCAGGTACTTGTTGAGACCCCTTAAATACTATTGGCTGATCACCAATTGCAGAAATGCATTAAAATCTCGCAACTTTTTATAACTGTTTTAAATTCATCATTTAGTCAATTCGTTGAATACCAAGATGCAAATGCAAACTTGTTGACTGAAAGCGCTGTATGCAATTTTACTTTTGGGAAAGAGTTGTCTATAGGTTAAACTGCTCACATGGTGTTCTCCTTGTAGTATGCCTGTTTCGAAGGCAAGACTTTGGTTCTCATTACTCCAGTTCCTGACCATTGTTACTTCCTTCATACAGTCAGACCCTTTTGCAAATTTGCATGTTTATAAATTTAATGAGTTCTGTATTTGTAGTTTTATGCTTAGAATCCTTTGGAGCTTCCATGATGTATTTTCAAAACTGGTTCCTCAGTCAAAAAAACTGGCATTTTAAGCAGGGAATCAGTTATGCTTTGAGCAATCTGATTGTTTTAGGTTAAACTTTTAAGACATTTTTGGCATTAATTTGTCTATCCCATTTGATATTATGACTTTGTGAAGGATGTGGAACACAATTGTAAGTACCTACGATTGTATCAGTTCGGAAAATGTATTTTTCAAATATTGCAACACTTTCGTGGTAAAGATATAATCAAGCATAAGATCCTTTAACTACATAAAATGGGTGAATAATGTAGTTTGACATTCTATTAAAGTCTATCATACTTTAAAACCATATTATGAAGACTAATGAAATTAACTACGTCATAAGGAGTTCGACAGGATGAAATACTCTCTGTGTGATCAATGTTGGAATAAGTATGACAGTTTTGAAAATATCAAAGTATATGTTTTGTTTATACAGGTAAATATGCTAGAAACATGTTCAATATTATGACATTGTGCAGAAAAATGAAATTTGGATATATACAATTGTCATATTTATTATATATTTATTTTTTATCATGTTGGTGATAAAGAAATAATCAAACAAAGGGTTCCCTAACACAAATAAAATGATTGAATTATGGAGAATGACTTTCTATTAGAATGAATCTGGACTTGAAACTTTATTACAAAGATTACAAAAGTTTACTGTTTTATGAGGAGTTAGCCAGTGGGAACTTCTATCTATGTGATCAGCATTCGACCAGGAACATTTGAGGCATGATTTTGTTGTTGTTAGTTTCCTCTTATCTTCATAAAATCTATGTCCATAATCTCTTCACAATAGAACATGGACAAATAGTTTCATTTCCAATAGGTTCCTTGTGTGGTCACATGTGAAGTGCTTATTACACTTGGTTTGTAAACCAATCACTGATTAAGATTGAAATCAGCTCTAAGATTCTTTTAAAGGTTAAGAGTCGACTTTCTTATCCACCATTGAATTTGAAAAAAATATTGGAAGATAATTAAGAGATTTGGAAGAAACTTTCATAATGGTTTGTATGGGTCTCTACCTGGATTCGCTGTAACATAAGATTCCATCTTACTTAAACAATAAAACAACAAGAAAACTTGCTTTTAACTAATTAACTAATTAAATACTTATTCATTACCTACAATCAGTATTTATTTTACATTTCTTAGAATTTGGATTTGTAACATTCAAAGTTCAAAGACAACATGTTACCGGTCTACGATTTTCTTGAAAATTTTAGCATATCATCTACATATGTATAGCCTATTTTAAAATAAATTTCATATGTTGACAAGAACCGGAACAGGCCTAAATTTAAAAACAAAACTGTTGATATCACATGCCTAAATTTAAAAACAAAACTGTTGATAAAATATTATGCAGCTAAAAATTTGGGACTGTTTAAAAATCACAATTTTCTGAATTTAACTTAACAGAAACTGTTTTTTTTCTTTGCATATATGATCAATGAGTATCATAGATAGTTTTAAAAACAAAGTGAACCAATATATGATACTTTGAGAGCTATGGACGGCTGAAACTGAGGGTACCCCTATAATCAGATACACAATTACATAACATCTCATTTTTTGACCATGTAATTAGGTAAGTGGGAAACTAGATCACAAATAGAATAGTCATGCGTTAGGCAATCGTTATTCATAATATTATGAAAATCTATGTGTGGGCAGAACCCTATTTAAATTTCTAATAGGGTCAGACCCCCCCCCCTCCTTTGACTAAAAGCAAGTAAGGGTGCAAAGATCAGGAATCAATACAATCAAGTACCACACCTGACCCAGGATACCAATGGGAAAGTGACAAATTCACAGTTAGACACCACAAACGAGAGCCAAGAGGTCAGCCCTTTCCCAGCAGGTGACAACAAAGCACATATAAACAGACGTGCACAAAGACATAGCAAACACAAGACAAAAAACAAGACAAAAATGAAAACTACAAGCAAGCGACCCTTAAAACGGAAATGGACTGGTCCAATTGATTGGAGTGGGGAAAACACTCAGCTTAAATTGGTTAAACTAAGACTTTTGGCGATTTTAATGATTCTGTTGTTGTCAGTTAATCGTTTCATTGTTTGCTGTTGTAACCTTTATGTGTGTCATGGTACTGTAAATTCGGATATTTTCGCGAGGGTTTTATTTTTGTGAAAATTAAACCCTCACGGAATGGCGAAATCACTCTGTCGTTTACTCAAGTAGGTAAATCATGCCTTAGTTGCAATTTTTCAGGTGGCAAATATGTCTTTTAACGCTTTTCTTGAAAATAAAGTTCTCGCGAAAATTTCCGAAATGCACGTCTCACCGTAGATATCAGTTGTGCTTTTTACCTTTTAACTATATTAACCCCCTCCGTTTCACTTGTATACTATATCTAAAATATACACCTCTTTTATTCAACTAACACCCGTTTTACACTTGTAAACCGAACCCCGTCTGATCCCGTTGTCTGATGAGGTTAAGACGACATGCAGGAAGAAAGAAAGTTTGGGTTTGTTTTCTTAGTTCTTCGTGCCCAACCTAGTTGTTCAATCATCCCGTAGAGAGAGAGAGAGAGAGAGAGATAGAGAGAGACGAAAGAGCTGGTTGCATTGCTCAATATTCTTATTTTTGTCTGTGTTATTGTGTCTCTTCCCCCTTGGTGCAATGCGTTGGCCTGCGATCTGTGGTTGTTGCATTCCCCAGTCATATTGACTCGCCCATAGCAACTATGGCTGTAAAGTGATCAATATTCTTGGCAGAAAAATCGCTTTTTTCTGTTTTATTTTCCAGCCATAATCATAGCAATACTTCTGCGATAATTTTTGGTAAACTATTTATTTTAGCAAGATGCTGTAGGTAGAATTAGCAAAATGCTTGTCAATAAGTAATAATTTCTGCCGTAATTGTAGCCATAATACTGCCCGGATTGCTATAATTATATAGCTGAAATTCTTCATAAATTCTTGTCGAAATTGGTGCTGAAATTATTGCCATACGAGGGACGTTTTTTATGTTCGTAGAGTGGTAGATTTAATGAAAACAGCGAAAGTAAATGCATAACTCATGTATATATTTGGAAAGATCGAGCTTTTATCTATACATGCAACCTAAATTATTTCAAAATACATTACTTTAATGATTTCCAAGAGGCAAAGAATACCTATATATGGGATACTGGCAATATGGTAGAAATATGACTTAGTATGATAAGAAATATGGATTTAGTCTCTGACAGAATGTTAGTAACAATTGCATAAAAATGGGTCCATAGCCAAACACAGCTACTGAATATTTGGCTGCAAATAAAGGGCACTAAGTGCTACAATATTATATGACCATTATAGCATATACGCAGCAATTATTGGATAGGGACGATTTATTTGGAACCTCAGCAAATTGTACAGTAGGCATATAAGCTTTATTGTAAAAGGTTGACACAAGTGGAAGTTCGATACGGGCTTTTGGCTGTGGTTTAATATGTTACCTGTAAAGGACTATTATAATTTTTCTTGTTAATATGGTAGATGGAAGTGTTATGGTAACTTTCATCCCAAAGCAAAGTTAATACTTTTGTTTTATTAGAAATGAACTGCAAAATAAATTGCCTAGGGGGTGCTAAAATCCCTTGTTTTGTACATAAATGACGTCATGGAGCGTTACTATATTTAGAAAATTCACTAAAATTATTCTTGTGCCTCTGAACAGGTGTTGGAATCACTGCAATTAGAAAATTATGCAGACCTGATTGTTATTGTTTTTTCTACGCGGGGTTGATATAACATGGGGTATGACAGTACCGAAGTTGCCAGGTACACACTTTAATCAATACATCAATATAACTGCTGATGAATGATTGAGTATATCATGTGCTATGCAAAACCAGAAGAAATTTTAAAATTTGTTCATAATTTTAATTTTAACAGATATAATAACTAGCCATTGACTGTGATTATTTTGGTATATTGATGAGTGTTTTAAAATTGTTATAGAAGAGCAAACAAGATGCTTATAGTTATGCTGCACTTGTCTACGATTAGAGTTTGAATAAGTTATATTGATGGTGCAAATGAAAAATCCGCTGGACAAATGCTTATATCACCATAGTGAATGGAACTTAACAGCGTCTAATTTTATGCTGGCTGCGTGGTTAAAATAACATGGATTTCGACCAGTGCCCTTTTCTATGGCCTATTCAAAGCAATAAACTTGACCGAACTAAGCGCTAATGATGTAAAAATTTATATCAGCGGATAGACAGAAGCTAGACCTTTCAATATATATATATATATATATATATATAATTATGGTACCATAAATTCTATATTTGTAAAGAAACAGCCCAATTCTACGACCCTCATTCTTATTGCTAAAATTCTGGCTAAATTTTAGCACAGAAAGAAACGCAACCTACAGGACTTCTTATTCCCCAGTTATTTTCATCAGTTTGAAATGTCTGTCTGATTTCAACACATTACCCATTGTACTAATTCATCTTAACTGTGCGAAGAATTGGTACCGATTCCTCACACATCAGACGAATTTGCACCAATAGTTCACACATGTGAGGAATCAGTACCAAATTCTCACACATGAGAAGAATCTTAATTAGTTTTCTGCATCTACGACACTATGGTATGCACGTGAATCGAATGCAAAGTGTAGCAGCTTTGGGGTATTTTATTGATGTCAAGAATATGTATAATTGCTACATAAAATTTGACTACGTACCTAATTCTCTCATGCGTGAGATATATTGGTATGAAATCCATGACGTATTTTTACCAATGCCCCACAAGCTGTGGGGAATTGGTATCCATTCTTCACGGCGTGAAATTTACGAAGTGTGAAATTTACTGTTCAACAAAGCATACTTTATCCATTAATTAGGAATATAAATTAAGTAAAACTGTAAAAAAATTGTTACAGAGAGAATAGCCGGATAGATGGAGGTACACCACTCTCTATTTTTTAAATTTTTTGTTGGATATCAGGGAGGGGTGGTTTTGATTTGCAGATGTATAAATTCCCTGCATTTTATCGCTTTCCCCCAACTCATTTAAAACATTCAATTAAACATTACCCTTCATATAATATCCTCCATTTAAAGCTATTTTTGGAACAAGGAACAATAGCGTGTCTGACATGATTTGTTTTGTACCAAACGAATCCTAAAAGGACCAATAGCGTGTCTGGCATAATTTATTTGATAATAAACGGATACTTACAAGAACAATAGCATGTCTGACATGATATGTTTGATAACCAACTAATCCTAACAGCAATAATAGCGTGCCTGGCATATATTTGATAACAAATGGATCCTAACAATAACAATAGCATGTCTGGCATGTTTTTTTTATAACAACGGATCCAAACAGGAACAGTAGCGTGTCTGGCATGACTTGTTTGATAACAAACGTATTCTTACAGAACAATAGCGTGTCTGACATGATGTTAGTGGTAACAAATGAATTTTAACAGAAACTTGAACCTGTATGACATGTTTTATTTGATAAAAGGAAGAATCGCGTACCTGGCATGCTTTATTGGATAACAAACTGATCTTAACAGGAACAATAATGTGTCTAACATTATAGGTTTGATAACAAACGGATCTTAATGGGACCAATAGCGTGCCTGGCATAATATGTATGGCACCAATCAAATCCTAACAGGCACTTGAACGTGCCTGTCATGATTTATTTGATAACACAATGATCCTATAATGAAGAATGACATGTCTGACACGCTTTACTTGATAACAAACTGATCCAAACAGGAACAGTAGCGTGTCTGGTCTGATTTATTTGATAACAAACATATCCTAACAGGAACAATAGCGTCTCTTGCATTATATGTTTGATAACAAACGGATCTAACAGGAACAATAGCGTGTCTTGGTAAAAACTAATCATAACAGGAACCTGAAAGTGTCTGAAATGATTTATTTGATAACAAACAGATCCTAACAGGAACAGTAGCGTGTCTGACATAATAATTTTGATAACAAACTGATCATAACAACAGGATCAGTAGTGTATCTGGCATGGTTTATTTGATAACATTCTGATCCTTACAGGAACAAATAGCGTGTCTGACATTATATGTTTGATAACAAACTGATCCTTACAGGAACAATAGCATGTCCACATGAGACATGACATGAGACATGACATTATATGTTTGATATCAAACGGATCCTAACAGGAACAATTGCATGTCTGACATGTTAAGTTTGATAACAAATGGATCTTAACAGGACCAATAGCATGTCTGACAGGATTATGTGATAAAAAACTTACCCTAACAGAAACAAGAGTGTGTCCAACATGATTTGTCTGATAGCATACATATCTTTACAGCAGCAATAGTGTGTCTGACATGTTTGTTTAATAAAAAATACAGATTCTAATAGTCATATATTGGCCAGCACAAATGAAATTGGTACTTATCACTTTGGCAAGCAGCGTAGGCTCAAACGAGCATGTGCATATGCACAGTCACATCAGAGCCTTTGCTTCTCACATAAGCAAAGTATGTGAGCAGAAAAGGTTTCAGACTAAACATAAGACTCGTAACCAATCAAGACACGTCAGCATGGGCGTTTAAAAAGTGTTTGTGCACATGCGATAAATACCAAAATCTGACACACTGGTCATAATATTTTGTCAGAAATAATCTGTTGGATAATAAGTGCACAATCCTAACGACCACAGTTATAGTGTTTCTAAATATGATCTGTTTGTTAACAAACGATCCATTTGTTAGCAAACAATGTGTTTGTTAATAAACAGATCACAACAATAACATGAGCCGCGATATATAATTTCCAACAATGTGGCATTTAGACAAGAGTAGACTCAGATGAGCCTGTGCAACCTCCCTTTAAGCTTGGAAATTCCAAATGATGTTAAGTCGGTAGCTTAACCCACATAAATTATTTAAGCGACTAGCAAAGGCTCTGATCAGACTGCGCTTATGCGCAGGCTGGTCTGAGGCTTTGCTGGTCCCACATACCACATTGTTGGAAATCTCATGTCACGGCTCACATAATACTTGTCTGACATGATCTGTTTGTTAAAAAATTGTGCGATTTAAAGCAAATCCTAACAAATACAATAGCTTGTCTGACATGATCCTCTATCGCAGCTCTGTTGACACCAGTTGTCCCAATGTTTACCGGCCACAACACTATTGGATCTACATCGAGTATGTGAGGAGACTGTCGTCGCTGGGGCGTTCGTGAAAGCAATCAAAGGTGCCATTGTTGTCGTTGAAGGAAACCCATTGGCTGATTCAGGATCAATTGCACAACTACAGGTAATAGAGGGACATGTTCCCTTGTTGCAGTTTTCAGTACACCTGAAATGAAACCAGTTTATAAATAGAGAAAACTAGGTGAGTGTCTTGGTGCTGACCTCTTGGCCTTCGTTTGTGATTGTTTGTATTGTAAAGGTGTCACTTTCCCATTGGTATCCTGGGTCGGGTGTGGTGTTTGATTGTATCGATTCCTGATCTTAGCCCTTTTTTTACTTTTATTATTCGTTTGTTTGTTTGATTTGATTCTTTACGTCCCATCAACAATCTTTCAGTTAAACAGAGACGGGTCTTCCTAGGTTGAACCAGTACGAAGCTAGGATAAATGTGTCTTGCTCAAGGTTCACAACGCAGTGACGCCAGTGTGACTCGAACCCGCGGCCTCTTGGTCTTGAGCCAAGCACTCTACATTGAGCCACTGCGCTCCCTTACTTTTATTATGATATCAGGTTTAATAGGCAAGGCTTTGAGAGCTCGTGTTGACATCCCAGAAGGAGCGAATGCTCTCCTTTAAAAGCACTTCCTTATGGTATGGAAAATCACTTTTACCAGAGTAGGTGACCTCCCTTGAATGTTACTATTTTTATTACGCACATGCGTAAATGCGTAATGGGAGTTACGCCAATGATGTGTATAGTACATCCGTATTTTTGTGTATGTAAGCAACAAAGGTTCTGATGAGTCTACACTGCGCAGACTCCCCTGAATCTTCACTCGACGCTGGTGTGATAAGTACTGAAATCTCGTGCACTGGCCCATCACTGCATCATCTGTAGAAGCCCTCTCTTGATACGTATTTTGAGCTGACTTTCTGTGACTTATTGTCATCAGAACTAGATTCCTTTAAACAGAAAGCTAAATCGTATCTTTCCTTTCCGTTTTTGAGCTAATTCTCATTGGAATTCATACCGAGTATATGGCAGTTATTCAATCGTTCCCATTGGCGTAGCTCCCTTTATGCAGTTACGCACGTGCGTATTAAAATAATAACATTCAAGGGAGGTCACCTAATGTGGTAAAAGTGATTTTCCATACCATTTTGAACTGCTCTTAAAGGTATATGATGTTTCTCCCTCTGAGAAGTTCCTATTTTGAAAAGAGACCCAATTGAAGAGAACCCCTGTTCGATCCAGTAGTCTCCTTTAGATGTGCGTAACATTTTCAGCGTTCTAACTACGCCATTGGTTCTTTATTCAGGATATTTAGGATTGCCTTTCACTAGCATATTATCATAAGAGTTCCAGTTCTAGACAGAGCAAGGAAGCTATGGGTCCATACCAAACTCAGGATTTAAGGACTAACTTTCTTTGATTAATTGCCCTTAGAACTGAAAGCCTGTATCAAGAAAGCTAATGCAGCATTCCTAATTCTGACACTGTTGCTAATTATCACACACAAACAAAACTTTTAAAGCATAGATAAAAATAAAAATAATTGAGCCGCGTCATTAGATTTCCAAGAATGTGGTATGTGCAACCAGCAAAGCCTCAGATCAGCCTGCGCATATGCGCAGTCTGATCAGAGCCTTTACTAGTCGCTTGAATATTCTATGAGTGTTAAGCCACTGACTGAACATCATTTTGAATTTCTAAGCCTAAAAGGAGGCTGCACAGGCTCATCTGAGTCTACGCATATCAAAATACCACATTGTTGGAAATAACATGTCATGGCTCACATTTACTCGTTTATAACAAGATCTATTGTGATCTGGTTGTGTTACAAAATACCAATTGAACAGACAGACCACCTTTAGAAAAGGAGAGTTTCCATGTCTGTAATCCATTAATAATTAAAATGTGATCCATTAGTGATTTGTCATTACTCTGTTTTTACTCCTTCCTGATATGATCTAATTGTGATTTTCTACCTCTTAGAATAAGTTTTTTCCTATATCCCTGTGACCTTGACTTAACAGGTGAATGTGGCACCCCAATGGTCAAGGTCGCTAGTTCAGAAGTGCTCTTAATAACTCGATCATCTCACCACTGTGACATTGAGTCTATCTTGGGTCACATGTGGAGCAAAGTAAGAAAGAGGGCAAAGACCAGGAATCGATACAATCAAGTTCCACCTCACCGGCGTCACTGCGTTGTGATCCTTGAGCAAGACACATTTATCCTAGCTTTGTACTGGTTCAACCCAGGAAGACTCGTCCCTATATAACTGCAAGATTGTTGATGGGACGTAAAATATCAGATCAAACAAACAAACAAACAATCAAGTACCACACCTGACCCAGGACACAAATGGGAAAGTGACATAATCACAAGAAAACATCATATACCAGATAGCCAAGAGGTCAGCCATTTACCAGCAGGTGACCACAAGGCTGCAAGAGACAGACAAGACAGTATGACAAAGACACAAACGAAACACAAATAACAAAGAGAATGCGCAAAAGAAAGCACCGACTTGGAACGGCGAGTAAGAAAATTACTGGAGGGACTAAACATGTTTGACGGGAACAACCTCACGCTTATTTATGATGTGGACCAAGACACATAGATCTTTGGTTCGCATGAAAGATCTCTAACTTATCGATATATCATCTCCTTGTACAAGAAATCCAAGAGTTAAACCCAGGTGGGCCCTACGACAGCCAAGCCATGTTTGAAGGTCGTCAGCTTTTTTTTCTTGGGGATCGATCCTTTTAACCACATTTGGCTCAAAATGAATGAAATGATCTTGAACGGTAAAACTGAATTTAAAAGTGAGATGATCTTGTGACGATTTGTTTACTTATCTGATAGTGTTCTATTTGAGTATTCTAGATGGTTTTTATTTGTTATCTATTAAAGCTGCATAATCTGTAACTTTTGATATTTTCATTTTAAAAATTATATTTCTATTTTTCAAGAACACGGTAAAAATACTAAAATTCAGGTATACGTTTTACCTTTTTCGTAATAATTAACAAATTATTAGTGCAAAAACAACAGCATTTATGTTAAAAATTAACTGTCTGCAATTATTGGAGGGACGCAAATAATTACAAACAAGAGAAAATACACCTGTTTTTATAAGATATTTCACTTTTTCATGCAGTTTTCAGCTGTAGAAATTAGATTTATTGTGACAACATAACTTTATTCTACTTTTGCAAATGATTTAAAAAGAAAATATTTTTTTTCGAAAAATGTTCATAGTTACAGAGTATGCAGCTCTAATAGTCAATTGTGTAGCACATTGATCCAAGAGACATTTATTTGTATACTACATGTACTTGTATCATCCGAATGTGATCTATTAATATGATCTTAATGTGACCTGAATATGATATTGGGATGATCCTTTTCTGATCCTGGCTTGATATAACGCCAGCGCGTTAATTTTAATTAGTGATCCCCTTGCTCATTTGCCTGGCATACGTAATCACCTCTAAATCAGTAAGAGTAATCCATCGAAGTGATCTTGAAACCTATTTTATCGTTTGAAACAGGAACGTATGGAAGAAAGAAGCTGATATATATTTTGCCTCTTAACCCTTTGTATACTAATAGGTTATTTCTATTGGATTGGTACAATACAGTTGGGATAGTCTACTGTACACATCTAGGGGTGTCAGGTTATATTTTTTAAAAATATTGTTTTTTTTGTCTGAAGACTTTTTACCTTTACAAATAGTGTAGACACTGATAAAATGCAGCATCATGCTGCATTTCATCTGGGTCTTCACTGTTTGCCAAAGTACCTGTTTAGGGGTTTCCAGTATACAAACGGTTAATGTCTTTCTAAACTCTTACCAGTTGTCATAAAATGATATTCCTTCCCAGATGTCGATTGCTTTGCACTCTCTTTGCTGTGTTATGGCTGTGTGTGCAGGAGGTACAGTACTTGTGGTTATAGTTGTAGAACGTAAGGTTGTTGTTGGTCTGGTTGTTATGGCAACGGCTGTATACGGCGTCTCAGTTGTACTTTGTTTTGTCACTGCTTGTCCTGAACAACGACAAGATGCCTCTGGACAGTTTCCTCTGGCGCAACTTTCTGAACACCACCTGTCAAAATGATTTGTTTATTTAATTTTTTACGTCCCATCAACAATCTTTCAGTTAAACAGGGGCGGGTCTTTCTGGGTTGAACCAGTACTAAGCGAGGATAAACTGTCAAAATGAAGATGCTTTGCTGAGGTTAACCTATGTAATGCAGAGTAAACTTATATGTTATATTCATTTCTGTTTTCTAGCCATTTCATTTGTGTAAATTTTATAAATACAGTGGATTTAAAGGCTACAAGGAATGCAGTGCAGATTCTTATCAGATAATGACCCCCATAATCAAGCCCTTGTATCATATGGCATGCTTTATCACTATTTTTTTTTAATTTTCTATCCCCTCCATTCATTGTGATTTCTCTTTCCTATATGATGACTGTGATACAATTGTGTAAATCCGCCACTCTCCAAAAGAGCAAAAATGGTTTTCAAGATAAATCATCGCCTAATGCAGGCCAAAAGTATTGCATTCTGCACCACTTTCGACATACATTAAGCTACCATTTGTCATTCAGATCTTTGTTTTGTCTATTTTTGAGTGGCCGCTTAAGACTCATTGGTATCCTGGGTCACGTGTGGTACTTGATTGTATTGATTCCTGATCTTTGCCCTCTTTTTTTATAGTGTATCATATCTATCTTTCATATCTGAACAAATGTCTCATTATAACTAAAGGAGACAATTTTGACCGAGCTTGCTTAATTACCAGCCTTAAAATGGGCATTTCCTGAGTGTAAAACAGTCTTCAGTGTTTTCATGCAGGTATGACTCAAACCAGACTGATCTGTTACAGACAACAGCTGTCATATTATAATGGGAGTTTGTAACATGTTTAACTATTAATTATTATTCTAGAGAGCTAATAACATTGGCGCTGATCAGACTGAAAAAATGCAACTTTACTCTTCGCATGCAGCAAAATCTGGCCTCGAACTTATAAAGCTTTTTCCATCCTGAAATCAACCGAGCATGAAATTTATCAAGCTCACACATGTTAAAATGCCAACAATTGTTGGCATTTTAACATTTATTAGCATGATAAATAACAGTATCTGAGGGTTTAAAGTTTTAATCGAGAACAACATTTTGTTATAGGATAAATTTTAGTTTTTTATGAGCTACATTGAAATTCATGCTCTGTTGAATCGAGCATGAAATTGTTTTATAACCTTGTTGCCAGGTGTTCTCACAGCGCTACTGAAACATTTAAAAAGAACAGAGGAGCAATGAAGGAATAGTTTCAAATAAATGGTTCTGCTGAACTGACCTACCTGTCCATTGCTGGTCTCCCAGCCCAATAGTTGATAGCATAACAAGAAATTGCATGCGACTGGGAACCTTCAGTTTTCTTTGTGGAATGACTAGGTCTTGTTGTAGTAGGTGTGGTAAGCAATGGTGTTCTGTGTGTATGAAAATGTCGAATAAGTTATGTCATTTATGAAACCATATAAGCATAACATCCTTTTTGTGGGACATTGGCAAATAGTGAAGAATCGGGATCTCCACTGTTTGCTTACAGAATGTTAATTTTACTTTAAACAGCAATGAAAAATACTACTCAACAGCCCTAAAATCGGCAATGGGATAGTCCTACTGATAAGGGAAGACAAGTCCATTCGGCTTAAATGGGTTAAATATAAAAGAAAAATCCAAACACTAAAATGGGCTTAGCAATCAGAAACCCTTTACAAATGTATAAGTCTAATGAAAATGAAAGGTAAGATTGTGTTGTCTGGTCTGTAGGATCGTATTTCGCTGCGAAGATGGGTGGTATGTTGGATTTTCTTGCAACACCAAAACCAAACTTTACAGATTTTGGCTAGTTTGTATAAACAATCTGGCTTGGCTCTCACAGCTAATTGTTGTCCAAATAAAATATTTATTTCGACTATACGGTTAAGAATTAGTCAATTTTGTTCAACAAGTAATAGATAAAGGATGCTTTTCCGAGGCTTTCTTGTTTAAACCGCGAGGTGGGCATAGCCCACCGAGCAGTTTAAACAGAAAGCCGAGGAAGAATCCTTTATCTAGCTTGTAGTATGGCGCAGGCGCAAATAAACAGGTGTTACTGACATCTGACGAAATTTACATTCACTCCTCCCTGCATCCGGCCTAAGCTGTCAATTATATTACATTTACCTACGGGTTAATTTGTCGCTATTTAGGAAGTTTCCGCCTACATTGCTGTTTAACTAAAATTGGAAGTTAGAGTACGGTTTTAAGCTCCTCCTTCGTCGTTATTCCAGGGTGTCTGATTTAAACATAAGCAAAGATCAAAAAAAAAAACATCGGCCATACTACAATATAAAGTATATACTGATTTCATCGAAATAAGGTTGAATATGTTTTTGCCATTAACAGAATTATGAAATATAGTCTATAATAACATTATATCGATGTGATCAGTTAATGATCTGACAAACTGACTTTCATAAATAAAGAGTACCCGTATACTACTACTACTACTACTACTACTACTACTACTACTACTACTAAACAAACAGAAAAAAACGTTTTACTCAGTTTTATTGAGCATTCATATGTGCTGATAGTCAATGTAATATTTAGATCCGATTTAATTTGCTATTTAAGTCCTTTCTGTCTTTCATCATTGTGTGTTAATTTGATTAGATTGTTTCTCTGTGGTGATACATTACACAAGTTAGAAATCCTCCTTGCGAGCTAAACACTTTTGTGTTTAAACAACGACAGAATCTAGGTTCAAAGATTTGATAATAGCAAAATGCATTCACCCCCTCTCCCAGTGGCTTGGGCTGCTGCCCATTCTAAGTTGGTGGTTGTGTTGTTGCTGGTTCGTTGGTTGCTGTTGCTCCCATTGTTTGTGAGGGTTCTGTGTTTATTTTGTTCTGTAGTATATAGTGTTCTTTCTATTTTTGAACTCTTCCTGATGGTGAAGAGGGAGCTGTTTGCTTTATTTTGTTTGTCTTTCTGATGTATTGTGTCTGTTATTGTTCTGTGACTCTTCTGCACTGTGGCTTGGGTTGGTCCGCAGTGTGTGATTGCTGAGTTTCTTATCATACTTACTTTTTAGAACATATCATATTAGTTCTGTAGACACGCTCTAGCCTATCCCAATTTATCATACACTGATTTGTATTCAGAACGTTCAATTAATCTTTCCCATTTTCCACATTTTAGTTTGTTTGTTTTGAAGCTTTACGTCCGAATCAACATGTTTTAAGTCATGCCAGGATGGTTTCCTGTCTTCCAGAGTTGAACCAGTATTAAACAGCAGATAAAGTGTCTTGCTCAAGGATACGATTTACCAAGTGAGCCACTGCACTCTGCAGCATGGACGTTTAATGGAGGCTCTTGTGCAAATGCGATACAAATCCAAGTAAAAAGAGTGGGAATTGATACTATTATGTACTGCACCTGACCAGAGAGACCATATGGACAAGAAACATCATTCTTGCACACCGGAAATGGACATCTGAGATTTTACCTTGGGTTGGAAAATCTTATCTTATCCATGCTATCTTACCAAGGCTGTCACGTGAGGGCTAAATACATTGGTTGTATTGGAACTCACGCACATGATCGTCAAGTGACATTATTGTTATGTCAAAGTGACGTCATCATAACATGACGCATCTCAGGGTATTCAGGAACTTCTGGGAGGCTTTTCTTTAGAGTAAAATGTGGTATCTAATGGTGAGCAAGAAAAACAATTCATTATTTGGGTAAGAGTAGAATAGAAAAATCCGTCCCTCCCTTTGTCATCACTTGGCAAGCCTCGCGATGCCAAACGGACTTTTCTATCCTTACCAAACATTCATGATAGATTTGTATAATCATACACAAGAGAGCCAAGAGGTGAGCCCTTTCTCAGGAGGTGATCACAAGGCTGCAGGGAACAGATAAGACAGTCTAATAAAGACAAACGTGTAACATAAATACGTGTAACAAAAAGGATCGTAGCAATTTATTTTGAATTTTGATAAATATTTTCCCATGATGCACCTGACTACTTACGTGGTAGTACTTGACACTGTTGAATGCAGTGTTGATTTGGTGGTGATCAATTCAGTAAAATGTTGACCCTGTATAGAGCAAGCACATCCAATACTAGGACAGTTTCCTATAGCACACTGTCTAGCACACCACGCATCCATTGCTGGCTGGCCAGCCCACATATTGACAGCATGGCAGGATGTGTGTTGATGAGGAGGCTTTATGTCAAAAGGAACAGAATATACAATATTAAACCACCTTTACCAACTTAAGCATAAAATATCTCGTGATGTGCAAGGTCTACACTGATGTAGGTGGTATAAAATAGTTATACCATGTTTGTCCACCTGTACGTAAGATAATCCACTCGCTAAAGCTCGTGGATTATCTCCACGTACAGGCGGACAACCCATGGTATAACTTTTACTAAAGTAAAAACAGCATCTTGAATGACAGCTCTATTAGAATCAACTAATGATCACTACGTGCATGTCCTTATCAGTCTATTAGATTATCTTAAATTACTAGAACTTGAAACATCGGGTATTGCAATTAAACAAGATGGATATAGTCAGGGAACCGAAGTCGTGAATTGTGCAAAAACGCAAAATTTTTGCACCCGAGCGGTATACGGCTGGAATTTTGTATACTCATAGTCAAAATAATGCTTGATATGAAACAACTGTATAGCAATACGGCCAGACTTGCATTTCCCTGAAAAACTGCATTTTTGTATGCCGCATAGGTCGAGTTAAGCAAACTTTCATAGCGTAGAAATTGTGAATTCCCCCCCCCCTTATTAAGCAGTTTAAAGGTGGGATTTGTCTTCAAAAGAACGGTTTCATTTAAAATCTCCATTTAATAAGCCATGTGATATGTTTTGGTTGAGAAATAACAAAGTTGTTTTTTCATTACGCAATCTTATCTGGAGGTTGGGTATGAGAGGCCGTTTTACAATAATACGCTATCAAAAGCATTCAAAGAGCATAGTATAGGCAGCCATTTATGCACCAATATAGTCATGCTTAAGATTTCTTTTTTTTTCTTTTAATATATATTGCTGTTACATTTCTGCAATTCAAACGGAGCCAGATAGAGATTTTATTGTTAAAATAAAAGCTATACGAGTTTTCCGCATTTATTTCACCCCTGTTAAATACAACTTCTCTTTTTAGCATGAAAAAACAACAACATTGGTCTCTTAAATGACTCTCTGTATCAAAGCTGTTATAAATACGGAAGGTAAAGCCTTTAAATTTCGATGAATATCATTTATGAGTTACATTTTTCTTTAGTTGGCCATAGTGTTAAACGTCAAGCCACCTGACATGGACTTAATTACTATGTATCAAATTTTCCTGGTTCCATATTTTTACTCTTTAGCTACCTTCTCTAGTTTTTCATAGAAAATATAAACAAAATGTCTTAAATCATGCCCCAAACGTCTGTATAACTGTATGCTGTGTTATACACTTATAATTTAAAATTTGTTTATCTATGTTCCAAAAATACGTAATACAGACCTCTTCAGTGGGAGGATAAAATGGAATATGTAAGCATGCATTTGTTCATGAGATATGCTTCTAAGCAATGTATAAGTAATTATCAAATACACTTCTGGCCAACAATTGCAGTTTTAAAGACATATGAAACAAAGAAATATATTAATTGAATTTCAAAATCAGGGTGTGCTATTGTACATGCTTTAAAAATCAGTAAGCAGTATTCTGAAATGACCATTACTGCTTCTGGGCTCTACACCGATGTCAGTGTGTTATAAAAAACCCAATATTTTTAGTCTTGGTCGTTTTTCGATAAAGATATATGACAATTTGAAAATTGATATTTTCACATGGTCTTGCTGGGCTTCCGTAGACAATGGACTGCTTTGGCGTTGTGCAAGTCGATCGAGTCTGCTATACAGTGGTTTCAGATACACCATTGAATTACCTTTGCAACCATACAAAATCCAGCTGTTTACCTTTTGGGTGCAAGGGTTAGCATTTTTTCTACCTTTTTACATTTTCTATTCTTTTGAAGACAAATCCCACCTTTAAACTGCTTAATAAGGTGGGAAATTCACAATTTCTACGCTATGAAAGTTTGCTTAACTCGACCTATGCGGCATACAAAAATGCAGTTTTTCAGGGAAATGCAATTCTGGCCGCATTGCTATACAGTTGTTTCATATCAAGCATTCTTTTGACTATGAGTATACAAAATTCCAGCCGTATACCGCTCAGGTGCAAAAATTTTGCGTTTTTGCACAATTCACGACTTCGGTTCCCCGACTATGAACAAAACACACAGATAGGTAGAAAGATAGAAGCAGGCAAAATGATGGTACTTGGTAGGCATGAACCGGGTTAAAAACCTTTTATTCGTATAACTATATAAGCAGCTTGGATTGCATCATAAACCCCACCATTTGATGTTACAAAATAATTGTCTGTTGTAATCTCTAATGGACATTTTATAGGTGAGCAAATACTACGATATCTATCTCAGTAGTATTGCACTGACAGTACAAAAATGGGTACTAAATGGGTATTTTCATTCCAACAAAAACTAAGTTATTTATTTTTACAAGATATCAGAGCAGTGAGATTGATATCATTCTCCGCCAAAATTTAAATCTAGTTAGGGTTTTGCTATATCTATGCGCATGCAACTTTTCAGGGTGAAGAAACCTTTATGTAAAATTTGAAAAACCAAAAACTGTGTTCCATTTGAGGTGCAATACTACAGTAGTGTCAAGTTTAGCTATTATACGTGTTTAGCAAATCAATAACAAAGCAGCTAATCAGAATGATACACGGATGTAAAGGCTTGTCTATGGCCTTGCTGTTCACATTGTAAACAAATCAGAGATTTTCGAAACAATGTCAATATGATACTGATGCATATCGTACAAGCAGTTCGCCAAGTATCAGACAAATCTTTCTCATCACGGAGCCTAGCTCAATGCATACACTCACAATATAGAAGTGCTGTTATCAAGCGAAACTGTTTTGAAATTCTACTTACTGTTGTCCCAAATACCAGTTTTGTTGACGGTTGTTTCTGTGTGGTTTGAGATGTCTTCAACGTTGTACTAAATATAAAAATAAGATATTTGTCCTAAGATTCCTGTCATGATATAACTGAGCCAAAATGCCTGCATACTAGCTAAACAAGTTTGTACTCTTAACAACAAAATCTAGGGCAAAGATTTGGCAAGTAAAACAACGCTTAAGCTCCCAATTGGCTTAAGCTGCTGTCCGGTCTAAGACGGTGGTTCTGTTGTTGTTGATTCATTGTTGCGTCCATTACTTTTTGTGTTTGGTCGTTGTTTTGTTATGCAGTACTGAGTGTCCTTTTTTGCTTTGCATTCATCTCGCAGAAGAAGAGAGAGCTGGTGGCTTTACTTTAATTGTCCTCATGCTGTTATGTGGCTGTTAGTGTTCTGTTCTTTCAATAAGCATTCATTTTGACTGACCACTATACAAAAGATCCCTAAAAAAGAAAGATTCCTGTATTCCTCACGATGACTCCCTTATAAAAGACCCCTAAAAAGAATGTGTATGCTACCTTCCTCAGTCTCGAGGAAGCAGGGCACCGTGCTCTAGGACGTGACACTACCTTCTCGTGGTCTAAGGCGTTGACTCACCCTTCGTGGATAACCAAACGCGTCACAGGGAGGTCTGGGGTCTAATGGTGGCCATTTTGGATCAGAACTCGTGACTTCATTGGGGCTCGAGTGTCCCATATACTACTTATGCAGGTCAAAAGTATTCCATAATGCTCCAAGGGGCATACACGTACAATATAACCTGTGTAAAACGACCACTCTCAAAAAGACCGAAAATTGGTTTTCAAGACCAATTATCGCTTAATGCAGGTAAAAAGTCTTACAAAATGCTCCAAAGAGCACATATCTACAATAAAACCTGTGTAAAACGACTACTTTTAATAAGATCATTGTTTTGTCTATTTTTGAGTGGCCGTTTTACACAGGTTTTACTGTATTTACCTGGGTGTCGTTACCGCAGTTGTAGATGTTTTGGTTGTTGTAGTCGATGACTGGGCCTGTACAGTGCAGCTGCAACCATAAGAAGGGCAGTTTCCTTTAGCACACTGTCGTGTACACCAAGCATCCATACCTGGTTGACCAGCCCAAAGGTTTACTGCACGACATCGAGTTGGTTGACTGGACGGTGTCTAAATAAACAGAGAAAATAGTAGAATGTGAAACATTGAAAACTCGATCTGCGATAGCTTGCTTTATATTCCGCTCAGAGGACATGTCAATGTATCATTTCTTTTATTATCATAATCATTGTGTTCAGGAACATAACACTTCTAATGATTGGATATATATAGGAAAATAATTCTTAATTTTATATCTATATACGAATCTGTTTACTATTGAAAGTTCGAAGACTTGTGAAATTTCTGGTACTGAAGATATCAAAGTAACAGTGTATGCTAACTTATATATATATATATATTTTGTTACGTCAGCGTAATACACTTAATAATAACGTTAACAAACAGCTTGAAAATTCAATGATGATACCGGTTGCTGAAAAAATTAATTAAAAAACTTAAAGTGTGCCAGTTTGTCTTTTTTAATTATATATATATTTGAGATAAATTACGTTTTAATGTACATGTACATATATATTTCCCTTTTTATTGAACATTTGCCATGCATGTGGATGGTGGAGTTTTAGTTAATGGATTTATTGCTAGACTATAGCTATCAGAGTGGGCGGGGTGCATTTGCATCTCTAAAGGGGTATTAATTTAAACATACAATACTGTAAATTTATTTCAGATCATTCAATTATGAATGTGCAATCGTCAATTAAGCGCATATCGGTAATCTAAAGTGGGTTAACTTGCAACTGAACTGGTGTCCTTTAAAATCGACCATCCCTGTCTTTAAAAGGCTACTTTTTAAAAACCTTTAATTAATTTGAATTTTGTAGGACACACTAAAATTTGGCCAGAGTTCGATATGCAGTAAAAATGATCTCGCTGACATTTTCAGTGTTTGTGCAATAAAGGATTTAGTCTATGTGATGCGTTTTCAAAGTCATCTAGTATATACCCGACAAATAAAGAAAAGCACCACTTAGAACTGTTCAACTCTCAGGAAGATCAAAAGTGATAGGCCAGTTTAGTTTATATCAGTGCAAAGGTATGTCAAATATTGCTGCGTCACACATCTTTTCCAATCTGGCGCCGAAATTGTGTTAAAGAAAATTGGTCATTAACAAAGTGGGGGTCAAATTGTAAAGTCACGGGGAATAAGCGTTTTTCATAATGCTCTCTTGCTGGATAAGTTGAAGCACTTGGAATCATCTCAGTAGACCAAATTGTACCCAGACACTTATGCTTTGCAAATTCTATCTTTAAATTCATCATACGTGATAATTAAACACTAGTTAGCACATGTATTGTGACTACCCTTCGGATAATGATTCAACACTGGAGATAAACCTTACAAAACATTTAAAGATTTCAACATTGTTTTAACCAATTTAAACGGTCCTAACTGATGAAAAGGGATTTTGGAATTACATCAATTAACACATTGGTTGTATCACATAACGACAACATGTCGTTTTCATACTTTGCAAATGTAAAACATACTTGGAATTCCATGCAGACAGTAGCGTTGAATTAACGCTTCCAAAACTCGTTTACCATTCGCCTTGATGTGTTTTGTGCCTACACAGGGAAAGTACAGAATACTCATCTACGTCACACTGTCACACTAAAGTTTTAGTAAGATTTGATCAGAAATGAATATTTCATGACAATTAACATTTTCGTATTAAAAGGAGATCATAATGGGAAAATCATAGTGGTGCGTTTCTTTTTTTGTCGGGTATATATAATATGACCTGGTGCGCGATGTGAAGACTGTATGTACATGTAGCTCTGTTATGCTAGTTACATCATCTAGAAATCTAGACTGAAATATGAGTGACGCCCAACCAAAACTGCAGGTTTCAGGGCACCACTCTATACGTGGAAATTTGGTTATTATACTGGTTTATACCACCCTTACCAACTATCTCGTAGTGCGCAAGGTCTACACTGATGTAGGTGGTTTAAAATAGTTGTGTTTGTCCACATGTACGTAAGATAATCCGCTCGCTAAAGCTCGGGGATTATCTTCACGTAAAGGTTGACAACCCAAGATATAACTATTACTTAAACACCCCATAATCATGATTAGCCTATCTTCCTAAAGCAATAAAAGAGGTTCGGGTATGATATGCCAATTGCCGCCTTCGAATGGTTGTTATCACATTACATGTGATGTCGTTACCTGATGGTTTTCAGTCGATTGTTTTTTCGTGGTTGTCACTACTGGTGTCGTTTTCCTCGTCGCACTTTAAAATAAACATATTAGATAGCGGTATAAATCCGTGAAGTAAACATGAACATGACGTAGTTCGGAACGTACCATTTTAAGGGAGAGCAGGAAAAATGTTTCATATTAGCGTATTTATTATATATCTAAACGGCCAAACGAGCATTGTATGAGCAGATAAAGCGGTGGCGATATAGGTAAGGGCGTATCATAACAACACTACCGACTTTTTTTACACAGAGGGTTGGGAGTTCGAATCCCACGAGTGCATTTTGTTTTCTTTCTTTTGTTACTGTTGATTTGCTTATTTGTATTTTCTTGAATTCACGTGCGTCCTTTTTTCGCATCTCATAATAGTTTGAAAAATAAATCTCTGAAACGGATGATCTTTATAAGAGTCTGTGCTCAAATTTATGAAAGCATGTTTTGCCCATGGCATAATAGTAATTGGTCATTTGGATTAGACATTCGCCTAGATCCAAGGATGAAGCCTGACTGGGATATCATACAAGCGAAATTAGTTGGTGCATTCATTATATATATACGTTATGGATGGCTAAACATTCACTGTTTTCAATGAGCTGAAATAACTCACAGAAAAAAATGTTAAGAAGCATTGGTTGATTAAAAAATGATGGGGAGCATACTGCAAAAATGTGATAGACATCGATCGAGAATTCTGGAGGAGAGACATGCCTGGAGAGATTTACCAAGTCATTATTCAAGTAGACTCAGAGATGACGTTGAGTGATTCATGGTACCCGTACACAGCCTTTAAAAGCGACAGATATACGGATACTCATCTGGTTTTTAGCTGTAATTCAGCAATATGAAAATTTGAAAATATATTGGCAAAATTGTGATGCATTCGCTTCATCACTTTATAATTGGAAAATTCTGAAATAACGAATGTTACATAAAACCCTATCAAATGTATAAAGAAAAATAAGATATATGTTTAATTTTTAAAAAAAAAAACTCCATAAAACTCAACATTACTATAAAATAAAAAATATTAACTTGGAAGTGCATTCAGGAGGTGCTCTAGCCTCCGTATAAAAATTACCAGTTCTTCTGAGTCGCAGCAGCTTAACCACTCGACCACGGCGTCGTCTTGTTTATCACCTGATATTACACGCACGTTATATGTACTGTCACTCCCATACATTGAAATGTGCTTTTTATGCAAACAATTGATTTTATTTGCATTTCCGACTTATATGTGCATGAAAATTTTGTGAATTATCTGATATTTCTATCAAAAACATCATTTTCTTCTATTTTGGTAAATGCTCAGATTGCAATGACGAAACTAGCACATGTTTTGAATGCTACTAACCCTTGAAATCGACTATTCCATGTGACATAATGTTCATGTTTACATCTCCTATTTATAATAACCATACTTCAAGATAAACAAATAATCAGATCAAATAAATTTATTAAGCATAAAACATTTACAACAATGTTTATAGCCTACAAACAAAATAAACATAAGAAACCCTATATTTTTGTGAATTTTTAGAGGGGGTCCGGACCCCCTGTCCTCCTCCTCTGGACCCACACATGATCACGCACTCTCTTGTCTTTTGGCATGGCGGCTTATTAAAGACACATTTAACCACATATCCGCTTTAACCCATTTATGCCGAATGTATTTACCCACACGTATCAAATGGACGAGTCCATTTCCAATTTTAGTGTTGTTGGGCTGTAATCTTTATCTTTATTCAAATTTTAAAAGAAACTTCTGACTGCAAACAGTGGAGAGCCTGATCAGACGTCGCGTTTTACTGCGTCTGGTCTGGTTCTGCGCTTTTTGCAGATGCCCCATAAAAAGACGCTAGGCTTATGAACATCCACATCAAATCCTATATTAAATATCTCTAGTTTGATTGTTTGAATGAGCCGGTAGCCAACATTAGGTACAGGTTGGCATGTGCATATAGCGAACATTTGGGAGCGTAGTGGCTCAGTGGTAGAGTGCTTGACTCGAGACCGAGGGGCCGCGGGTTCGACCCCCACCGGCGTTAGTGCGTTGTGGTCTTTGAGGAAGATACATTTATCCTAGCTTAGTACTGGCTCAACCCAGGAAGACCCGTCCCCTGTTTAACTGAAAGATTGTTGATGGGACGTAAAGAATCAAATCTAACAAACATAGTTTATAGCGAAAATTTAAATCCGTCTGCGCATCTAACAGTCCAATTAGTCTTAGTTTTTCGCCTGAAGAAACATTGGACCCTTGGTCATCCAATGAGCGCCTATAAATGACTCTGATCAGAAAAACTGCATGCTGATCTGAGTCTTCGATGGCGCACATGTCATCTTGTACCTTATGCTAAATCATTTTAAATTCCTTTGAATCTTGTCCTAGATTATTTTTTAATTTACAACAATTGTCAATCTTTTCTTTAATAAAAATCGGAATATTCACCAAAGAGTAGCATCAAATTACTTTGGCTATTACGTATTGAACTATGAAAGTATCAGTTTTACTAGAACTATTTATTTCAGGACATGGGAGTCGTTGCCTGTGTATATGTTGGCATGTGCAGTTATAATTATTGTTAATACATACATGTACTATGTCACAATAACGACGATCCGTTTATGCTTAAGTTGTGAATACGCTACTTACTTATTGCTATAATAACTAATTGAACAAAAGATCAGGGTTGCTTGAAAATCTGAATATAGCATACCAATGTATTCAGCATGTAATAAAACATTATCATAAAATACAACAGGTTGCCTTACCTGGTCGTTGGTGAGGATGGTGATTCTGTTGTGCTAGGTCTTGTAGGCGGTGCGCCACTTCTTGGTTTGATCTCGATATCAGCACAGCCGTAAAACTCTTCCTGTGGGCCACATCCCATGCACTGCTGTTTAGTAACTGGGTCCCGTCCCCAGCTGTTACCTGAAACCAGCATTACAGTAAAACCTGTCTTAAGCGGCCACTCAATAAGAAGACAAAATAAAGGGTCTAAAAGACAAATGATAGCTTAATGAAGGTCGAAGGTATTGCAGAATGCTCCAAGAGAGCATATTGCAATACTTTTGACCTGCATTAAGTGATAATCGGTCTTGAAAAACAAGTTTTGTCTTCTTTTTGAGTGGCCGCTTAAGACAGGTTTGACTGTAGTTTTGAGATTATAGTAATAGTTTTGGCTTGTCCGCCTGAACGTGGAGATCACCCACGAACTTTAGCGAGTGCATTATCTTACGTACAGGTGGATAATCATCTTATAACTATTTTATACCACCTACATCTGTGTAGACCTTGCACATCACGAGATATTTCGTTCTAAAGTTGGTAAGGGAGTATAATAATTGCTGCCAAATGAAATAGTAACAGTATCATAATATGTTTTGTTTTGTTTGGTTTATGGTTTCAAGCAAAGGCAACAGCTATGGTTATGACGAGACAGTCAGTTAATCTAACCACACTTTATTCCTGGGAGGTTCACCATTATTCTGTGCACATATTTTAGCTTGTAAATGACACGTGACCACCTCAATTTTGGTCATTCTCCAATTCATTGATCGTGTTGTTACCTTTTCCATGGAAATTTGCATACATAATACATTGATATAATGTAGAATAACTTGTTTTAATTTCTATGACCAATGGACCATAATGTATAGAAGATCAGGGGGCATAATATTTTGCTCCCCGTGCATGTGTGCTAGCAGATGACTTTAACGTTAGCATTTACCTCTGAACTAAGAGACCTAGAGCTTTTATCAAAATTAAAGGGCATTGACCTTTGGCCTAATTTATTAAAATAGTAGCAAACTTTAACATTGGTCATTACTTTTGAGTTTTGCAAACCCAAAGACCTGATTTTCACACGAGTATACCCTGTCGGCGGACCTTTTGCTATGACATCGACCTTGGCATTCTTTTGAAATGCAAAAGGAAAGATGTTAAATTATACACGAGATGACGTAAAAGATAAGAACAATCCTTAAAAAGAAGAATGCATACATTTGACAATTGTGTAAAATGAAATGTTTTCCAAGGTTCGACCTATGTATGTTCGATCGTGTACCAAGGGAACTAACCTTTAGGCCATCAGAACATTTGCATAAATGAATGGACATATAATAACTTCATATTCTAGGTACGGGACCAAGGTCCGAGTACTTAATGAATCGCACGAGAATCATGAAGATTTTGGCGTAAATTAATCAGTCTCAGACCAATGTTACCAGGCTTTACCTGCATGATACTTCCATTGAAGTACACACTGAGTACACGTTAGACCATCTGGAAGTTTTACTTTAATGTTGTAGTAGCCCCTTCTACCTGTTGTGACAGCGTACCTGAAACAAAGGTACATGTATATAACTCTGCCTCTTCACCAGACACCAAATGCAACACCTGCTAACATGCTAAATTCGAAGAAAAAACCTAACTCGCACACCTGTTTTAAACCCTTTGTATACAAGAAATCTCTAAACAGGTACTTTAGTAAACAGAGAAGACCCAGATGAAATGCAGCAATATGCTGCATTTCATCAGGATCTACACTGTTTGCTTACAAAAGATCAATCTTCAGAGAGAAAATCCCTTAATAGTTATGTAAATAATAACATGTGATTTCTCGAATTGACAATATATACAAAATATTGTATGTAGATTATGGAAATGCCTTTGGTGTGTTAAGGATTCATCCACAAAATCACGAATTTTAAGTAATTACAGCATTGCAGAATTAGCGTAACAAACTGTGTAGATCATAATTAGCCAATATGAGCTGGCTGATCTAGAGCCACACTATTTGAAAGATAGTAGGAAAAAAGATAAAGCAATTTATGTTTACTCTAATCTATCAATTCATTTTTTAGATATTTTCTTAAATCTCACGTCGTAAGTTCAAGAATGTTTTAAACTCAAATCATAGCGTATGAGAAAAAATTCACAAAACGCAATCTTTGTTCTTCGTTTATTTGCATAAAACACACACTATTACTGAACATCATAAAACCGTCCGATTTGTGAAAGCCAATACTTGTTTTAACACTTTTGCTGCTGCAGTCGAATTTACCGTTCACTGCCAAACGCGCGCGACTATAGTCGAAATTTAAAGGCACAGTTGATAGCTTTCTATTTTTAACCGATATATTGGACGCAAATCTTTGTTCTTTATTTCAAAATGTTTAAGGGACATAATGATATCGCATATGGAAGAATACGCAATTTTCTGTACAAGAATTGACTTTAGAGAAATATTTGTAATGTCATTAGATTTCGCGGACGTTAAAAACAGCGAAAACATGTCCAAGGGAATGAAATACAGGACGCATTAAGCCCTTCAATTGCTATATTTTGATTTATTTCTGAGGAAATATAATATCAGAATAAACCCTTATGTTTAATACTTGGTGTAGATGAATGTTTTATCTTTTTTTTTGCACAAAATAGTTGTTTATAGACATTTTCATATTTTCAATATGGCTTCAAAAATGACCGCCAACGGTCACGTGACTATTTTTGTTATTATTGGTTCAAATGAAAGTTTTATATATTAGCAACATTCTGTGAAAGTTGCATAGCAATATGTTGAATGGTTCTGCAGAAATTCTGTGTTGAACCCATATACCCTCAATATTCAGGAGTCCTTAAAACATGCTTGGCACTGAGGTGTTGGTTTTTTGAGGTGCTTGGCAGCGAAAGTGTTAATAATACAAACCTATTTCCAGAACCGTCTGCAAGTGCCAGCACGTGTCTGTTGAGGCAGTCATGGGTTATTGCTCTGTGTATGTTGTTATTGGGACAAAGACGAAACTCCATCCAGCCAAGGTGGTTCACCGTAATGTCCAC
Organism: Loripinus fragilis; assembly: GCA_964019695.1. Lineage (NCBI taxonomy): Eukaryota > Metazoa > Mollusca > Bivalvia > Lucinida > Lucinidae > Loripinus > Loripinus fragilis. Next base: position 66,478,375 of record OZ026530.1, read on the forward strand.
TGTAACTGGAATTGCTTGGCCTTCCTGTGTAGATATATAGAGAATACTAGGTGAGTGTCATTTGATATCAAGTTTACCAGGCAAGGTTTTGAGAACGCTTGTTGACATCGCGAGGCTTGCCGAGCGATTCAACATGCGTTCTCAAAGGCGAGCCAGGTAAACTTGATATCAAAAGACGCGTACCTGGTATTCTATTTATCAGTTTACCCATTGTTGAACACTCTTCAAAGTAGCGATTATTACGTAATTTTTGATTTTTGTGTTGATTCAGCGTCATTAGCGACGGCATTCAAAAAGTGCAACGTCATCATGACCTGATAAAGGTAACATGCCGTGAGATAGGAAACGTTTATTAGGTTATGTTGAAACAATTCAGTTAATATTAGGGGTGGCTGATAAAAATAAGCCGGTATCCAGCTTTAGGTACAAGTTGGCATGTGCGCATTCTCGCGAGACCTGACGATTCCTCATCTAGATCTCTCGCATTTTGCGCTTTTGAATAATGGGTAGCTAGCGATATCACGCTAGTCCCTTTCAATTCTCGCGCTTCTGTAGCGAGATAATTTGTTGTTAGAATCGTAAAAAGCTAATTTTTGAAAGTTTACCATTTCTCTATTAGTCAATATTTTCTGGATGTAAAGCCCTAAGCCACGCAAGCAGTGATCGCATAAAATAATTTCATAAAAATGGCGGCTCAATCCCAATGTGCACCGAGTTAAAGGCGACAGGTTAGTACGTGCTAGAGAGCTTCCTGTCTGCTACAATGGGCATGTGAGAAAAGCGAAGATTCAAATCTGTGATTCAATTCAAGTCTGTGCTTCCAAATAGTCTGATCGAAATCTTAGTTTTCCGCCTGAAAAAACGTTGTACCCTTGGCTACCCACTGAGCGCCGATTAAAGACTCTGAACAGACTGTGCAGACGGCTAGGGTGATCAGAGTTTTTAATGGGCATTTATGCCAACTTGTAACTAATGCCGGATACGGGCTCTTATTAAGTGAGAGAGCAGACATAAATATGGTGAATGACAGAAAAAGAAATTGAGATTTATATATACGGTATATGTAATAATATAAATACGTAATATAGGGAAATAACGAAAGTAGAAAGTATCTTGATTTCACCAAGGACCAAGCCTCTAGGATCCTGCAAAGATGGTGCATCTTACAATTGTACTTATTTGGATATGTTCATTTTCGAAGACGTAGCAAATCGTTTATATAAAGATTAAAAAGCCAGAAACACAAGTAAGCACGTCTCTCCCGCTGATACTGTGATGACTACACTCATAAAGGAAATGGACAGCATCTTCAATGTCACCACATTAAAACAAAGTAGTTTCAATTAAATATTTTTAGTATAGCTTGTGTTGGTTATGTATGATAAATTTTGACAGTTTTCATGTATTTGTGTAGCACATAATAATTTGGTATTCATCACATTTATCTCGCATATACAAAGTATGGATCTAGATGAAGTCTCAGACAACAATTTAGGCCTCTAGTCCCGTTAGATACGTCAGCATGTAGATTAATGGAGGTATATTCAAGTTGGTTTCAGACTACATGCGCGGATCCAGAGGGGGGGGGGGCGGGGGTTCCGGAACCCCCCTGGAAAATCACAAAAATATAGGGCTTAATAGCAATACTGGTCCGGATCCCCAGGAAAATCACAAAACTACCAAGGCAACATTCATTGTCGGGCTATCATCGGCCCGCTAGCAAAACGCCATTTAAATGGCGTTTCGCTGGTGGGCCTATGAAGGCCCGCAATTAGTATTATATGGATCCTCTGTCCTCTCCTCATCAACTAAAAAAGTTGTCAGAGTTGGACCCCTCTGATCCGCACATGGACTAGATACATGTAGCCCTATGGGCCCTGGCCAGACTGTCTAGGCTGGGTCTATAGTGTTTGCAATGTTTGCTAGCTACGATCATAATCAGAAGAGAGAGCAGAGGACACAAGTCGTGAATTTCGTGAAAAAAATCTTACCGTGTAGCTTCTAACTATTGTACCGGTTGCGTATTTTCCTCCAGCCTCGTTTTCGCGCACTCCGTTCCATGGATCTCCGCATACACCACATTTCCCTCCGTTATTTTGCTGTCTCTAGGAAAGAAAACAGATGCGATTGATTTTAAAATGTTCCTATTACAATTTCAGCCAATATTATTTGAGCCACTTTAAGATGAATCTGTCTATTCTGTAGCTCTGACTGTTCTTGTTGCATCTCAGTCAATGTTCTGTATCTCTTCCTCGCAGTGATATTCACGGTTTGGTCTGTAATCTGTGATTGCGGAATTACAAGGTTATGTTCATTCATTACTGGGTCTGTCGTACAGTCAATCCTACACTGCTCAAAACATTTAAAGGAAAACTACATGCTTTTGCAAATGCACTCATTGCCCGACCCTTTGCGATAGTTAGTTATAAAAGATAAGAGCATGCTTCTCTTGCAGTTAGTTTTGTAACCAATCAAGGATGATGATTGTTGCTCCCTTCCCTTAAATCTCCGTGGAACGCTTTATGTAAAAGATTACTTTTGCTAAAAATTCTCTTTTTATTAAAATCTAAATTTTCAGACAATGTTTTTAATCAAACAGTAAAGGGGCATCTTTCTGGACGTTCCACACCCTTTCAATATAGCAGAAATCACCAGATTACGTCTATGCAAATTCCTAAGATTAGAACTACAGATTTTAATAAAAAGTCTGCATTGTTTAAGGAAACAAAAAATTGCAATAGATGAGTCATGGACTTGAGCAGCAAACACATAAGTATGTGTAGCTCCCGGTGTAGCTTCGCCATCAAGGTACATTTGCAAACTAGAAATGAAACAATAATAATAATAATAATAATAATAATAATAATAATAATAATAATAATATATATATATAAAAAATAATAATAATAATAATAATAATAATAATAATAATAATAATAAAACGAATTACAAATCTTGGTTTGAACGTGATCCCCAAAGAGTAAGTGAGTGACTGAATGCCACACTCACATACTATATACACAAATAATAGTTCTATGGTTGTTTGTTATGTACTTTGCTATTTAGTTACTCGTTGAGTAAGAGATTTCGTGTTTTGATACTTTTAGGTGTCGGTCCTATTTCCAAAGTTCATTTGATCTAAGAAGTTGTATGTACAGTAGCCCGTTGGTCAACCCCGTTCTCGATGTCGTCTTTTATTACAGTATATTTGGTGCATATCAATGATAAAACTTTAAATGATTGTGGCGTTTCCTGTTCATACTCACTTTTTTCTGTAGCCTGTGAGGTCAACTCCGTTCTTGGTGTCCTTTTGGTGCATATAACAGATAAAGGCTATGGCTGTTGCATATCCTGGTCATTTTTTACAACTTCCTGTATAAAAATTGATATAAAAAACTGCACTCAGGTTTGCTTTCTAAATAGCTCATCGCGCAGATCCGACTGCCCATCCGTGTATTTTTTATCCGCTCTCAGCTTAACATCCTACCTGCCAATTTTATTATCGTAGTAACTCTCTGTAGCTGAACAGGCTGGTTTAAACCTTACATAGTCGGACGACCCGAAGACAGATTCTCTCACGTCGAGTTCAAGATAATGTACTACAACTCAGACCATTTTGTGCCAAATTATGAACCTTCAGATTATTCTGAATTCCAGTGATAGGGTTGTTTGATGGAGCTTTTTTATCTTTACTAAAGATATATGCGGCTAATTCACATGCGCATCATTCCTGCGTTAGGAAACTGGGAAAGTTGTCTGGGTCCTGTCTTTACAACCATTTATGAATTTGGATCAATACATTTTTCAGATACTCTTCTGTCAGATAGATATTTCCACAATTTCTTGACAAAATAAAGTAACTAAATGTGTCCAAATATCTGTTGACTGATCGTCTCAGTACCAAATAGAGATAAATAGATCAGGCGAAATCATACAATGTAGAAAATTTCCAAGTTTTGACCCTGTTTAGCCGATTTTCGGACTGTCTGATTAATATGTACGATTATTTCGAGCCGCCCACGATCTGATATCGTGGCCTAGTGTTTAGAGTGTAGGACTTACCAAGGTCGATTCCTGCGTGGGCACCTATTATAATGTGTCTTCTTTCTTAATTTTTAGCATTGTAATGTAATATTGTATTATGTAAATGACAAAAATTACATTCGTTTTTTTATTGAATAATCCTCGAAATATGTGGGATGGGGTTAAAGTTGGTCCTCCTGTAAGATAATTAGTATGGTGACCCTCTATTGTTTTCTAAAATATAATATGATAATCCATGCAATAAAAACAAAAATTTAAAATTTTCAATGTCGGATTTTTTAATATATTATTTACTTTAAAAATCGGAATCCTGTTTAAGGGAAGAACCAAACTATATCATGCAATATCTGGTCACGACTTAGGAAAACAAATAAATTTTCACTTTTTCTAAAATGCTTAATTGAGGGGATGAGCAATAATTAAAACTAGAATTGTTTTTCTAGGAAAAAACAGATGTCTCCCCCCCTTTTGATGTCAAAAGCATGAGTCATTAAACACAATTTCAAGCAGAAACATTAAATACAATTTCTAACGGAAATTCTAGTCATTTCATGCAGACAATCAGCTCATATCAAGTAAAGATATCTGTCAATGTAGTTAACTATTGCACAATCATTACCTGGGATAAAATAGTCATAGATAATTGTTTTGTGATGGACAAAGTTCGAAGGGAAATAACTCAAAGAGTATGAATGACAGAGTTACTATTCTTGCACTCTGCACGTCATCTCATGTTGATTGTATAAAGTTTCGTGAATATAGCTTAAGCAGTTTTCAAGTTATAGATTTTGTGATGCACAAAGTTCCAAGGGAAATAACTGAAAAAGTATAAAAGGCAGAGTTACCATTCTTGCACTCTGCACGTCATGTCATTGTTATTGATATTTGTATAAAGTTTCGTGAATATAGCTTGCGTGGTTTTTAATCGGTACTTGATTGTATCGATTCCTGATCTTTGCACCTTTATTTACTTTTAAGTTATAGAGCGAACACGATTTTTGTGATGCACATAGTTCAAAGGTAAATAACTCAAAAAGTATAAAAGGCAGAGTTACCATGCTTGCACTCTGCACGTCATCTCATGCTGATTGATATTTGTATAAAGTTTCGTGAATATAGCTTAAGTGGTTTTCAAATTATAGAGCGGACACGATTTTTGTGATGCACAAAGTTCAAAGGGAAATAACTCAAAAGTATAAAAGGCAGAGTTACCATTCTTGCACTCTGCACGTCATCTCATGCTGATTGATATTTGTATGAAGTTTCGTGAATAGAGCTTAAGCAGTTTTCAAGTTATAAAGCGGACACGATTTGTGACAGACAGACGGATATTTGTGCAGTATCGCTCCTGTATTTTGTGTTGTTTAATCCTGGATGTGTATTATAGCGTATCGTGTGCTTTAGTCAGTTTGTAAGATTTATCTCGCTGGCGAAGAGACAGCTGTTTGCTTGTATGTGCGTGTACATCCGTTCGTGAAGCTCGTCCTCTTGGTTTGATACGTTGATCTGTGAACTGCGGTTGAGGCATTAACTGGTTTAATTCATTTTATTTTGGGGCTGTTTGTTTTATTGAACAATCCTCGAAATATGTGTGGATGGGGTTAAAGTTGGCCCTTCTGAAAGATGATTAGTATGGTGACCCCCGATTTTTTTTCTAAAATGTAATATGATAATCCATGAAATAAAAACAAAAAATAAAGATTTTCAAAGTCGGATTTTTTTTATTTATAATTTACTCTAAAAATCGAAATCTTGTTTTAGGGGAATTACCAAACTATACCATACAGTGTCACGGCTTAGGAAAGCAAATAAAGGGGCTCTTGCATGGTATGGGAAATTAACATGGGAGTCTGCCCACGCTTGGATTTTGAAACTATTATGTTATTTAATTGTCTGGGGTATAATTTTAATATTTATGTCGCGTTTGAGTTTTTATGCAATTCCATTGCTAATTTATGACGTCATGAATGATATCACTATAATACCTTAGGGTACCCTGTTATAATCATTTCTAAAGTAATTGACATATCATGTAACGGGCGGAGAAATGTTTTATTAAATAGTTATATCATTGATAAGTTCGCTGTTACTTAAAACGGCTTTGTATGTATTAGGATCTTGGGCGGGCATTCATTTTTATAGGATGGTATCCCAATTTTGGACTGTATATTTTGTATTCAGTCAAATTTGGAATTAACATTTTTACAGGTTGAGGGCTATGTCAAAATACCATTTCAACATATAAACTATCCATATATGTTAAGAGTATGTAGACCAAATTTCATGAAATTCAAGGACCGGTAACATATTTTTTTAACTTGATGTAAACACATAACCCTAACTCATCGAAATGTAAAAAATACAATAATTATGTTTCAGTGTAAAACATACTTGAATACTTGCTTAGTTTGAATCATCATGCTAGTATGTTTATTTGTAGAAGTTGATATGTTCAGTGTTTTCCCCTATTATGGATTGGAAAAAAAAACAGTATTCTTTGATATTAAGTGCCACGATTCTTATTTAATGAAGAGCTTACACAATAATATTAGCCAAAATGATACAATTTGTTGACACCTGACCTTAACACATCTAGTTTCTAACATTAAAACTACATCTAGCCAATGTTACACTTAATAGGTAACATTATTAAGAATTTTAATTCATACAGAAGAGAAACCTTATGACAAGTCAGTTCATACAGGAGAAGAACCTTTTATCTATGATTTTATAATTGTAAGACTCATTAATAAAACTGCTTCACCAAAATAAGCCCCTGTCAAACCTATTGGTTAAAGTTAACCATTTTGGTCACAGATAACTCTTGGCTTCAAAGCTATTGCTATTTATTTAATGCTTAAATCTTCTCTGTTCATTCTGTTTTGTGAAACTGATGCTGATTTCCATCAAATAGCAACGTTTATACTTTAGCTGGCTGTATATTCTAGGCATACAGTTTTGATTCTGGACCTCACTTATTCATGTAGAACACTGTTTTTATGATACTTTTGATAAGACTATGTTACGAATTATCCTGGTCACGGCACCAAAATGTGGTTCCTCTAGTTCAGTTGGGATGTAAAGGAAATATTTCTTCTTGTTTTCACATGTTTATTGTTAGGATATTATGTTTCTTAAACAATATCATGCAGGACTTGAGGAAGTGATACACATTTTCTTAGCCCCATAGTGCCATGACACAGGGCCATGACCTTCGGCATTTCTGACCATTGAATCATTTAAAAGTGTCTGAGCATGACTTTCTTTAAGAAAAGTGGAAGTAGATTAAAAAACCAACCTCCTTATGTCGAGTTATTGATTTATTTGAACTAAATAATTAATTTTGCTAAAACTGGCCTATACACATAAGAGGTAGGAAATGACAAAGTTACCGGTTTTGGATTTTCATGATATTTGGCTCAGATCAGCAGTATATATATGGTATGTTTTTGTGATAATATGATATCTTGACAAAGAGTAGAACATATCCATCTTTTGAATTGAATGTTGAATGTTTTGTAAATTTTTGAAAAAAAATATTGAAATTTTACAATCACTTCTTCAGAAAACGTAAACCAGAATTTATCCAAATGGTTTCGTGGTATTAAAATAATGTCTATGGTATTTTGGATTCAATCTAGATGACACATCATAGAAATAAACAAAACTATAGATTTAGGACATGGAAAGTTAGAGACATGTACTACCTCAAAGGTATTCATGTAATACCAACATGGTAACATACCACTCGTTTAACAATTTTACAAGTATTTGGTAATGATTATCTCTCTCAATCGCGTAAAACAGTGGGGAATAAAATACAACAAACATATTAATCAACAGGGTGTTGATAGTTTATCAGTACTTTTAGCAAGTTTAGGATGACAATTCAACTATGATCATGATATATGTAAACTATTGTTTCGTATTTTTATCTTGAAAGATTGCCAACATTCACATTTGTTCGCAATACTAGAAACGAACGCTTTTAGACTTTTGCTCTCTCGAACATATTAAAGTGAATGCCAAGATCGACGTGTGGCATTAAGGCGACGAGCTTCAAAAACACGTGTACACGCACAAACATGCAAAAAGCTGTGTCAACAACTAAAATCATTATTTTCACATTTAAGTTAACGAATAGTTATAATTTCAGGCTGAGTTGAGTTGAGCATGAAAAAAGTTTGACAACGGCGAGTCATGATCAGACTGTATCGATTGGCAAGTGTGGCTAGGTGAACTGACCGTCTGGACATGACCATAGCTGTGGACTGGGACGTAAAACCTCAAACCAAACAAAACAAAATTCAACCTCAACTTACCGAAAATCCCCCGCAATACAGGGCATTGTCGTCATAGTTCTTGGGCGTGTTAAAACCAACCCTCCACGCACTTGACCTCCCGGGCGGCTCCATAAGAATCCCGTGACCTTGAACACACCCCATCGAGCACCACAAAATAGTTATCCAGAACAGTACTGCCATATTTTTTCAGTTAAGAGTTGCTTTTATTTTTTTACTGTACCTATTATCAAAATACGAAACCGGTGTCGTTTTTTCTTTTGATTTCACTGGCGCTACTTCTGAGATAAGGCGCCTAACATGTATTTGAAAGTCATTCGTGATAAGCAGTTGGCAACGTGATTGTACTAGTAGTAGTTGTAGTAATTAGAGTAGTGGTTGTGGTAGCATTCGTGTGGTCATAGTGGGAGCGCAGTGGCTCAGTGGTAGAGTGCATGTGTTGCGGGTTCAAGTTTTATCTGCGTCACTTGAGAGGCACATTAACCGTTGCTTAGTACTGGTTCAACGCAGGAAGACCCGTCCCGACATAACTGAAAAAGTGTTGACTGGGACGTAAAGAACAATCTAACTCATAGTTGATAGCATGTCACGTGACAAAGGCTATAAGCTTAGCCTTTGTAACAAATTATATAATAGAATGCTGAAGCATTCCCATGATTCTCTAAAACATGCATACAATTCATGTAGTTTAAATCCTGATATTATCGCCTCGACGCGAGAAAACCCGGCTATCTTCGGTGGTTGGCTAACCTCACTTTCTTGGAAATCCCGAAGACAGCTTTTTTCACGGAGAGGCCCATCTTCAAACTAGCCAATTGTTTCCTAGACCATGATGCAATAGGTTTGAAATTAGAATGGCGTCACTTGACGACCAAGTGCGCAACTGGCGCATATCGAATCGAACTAAAGTTCCTACTACAGTTCTTACGTAATAGATGCGCACTCACGTTTAAACCCCAACGGCTAAAGTTGGAACTTTTAGTTGGTTGGCAAGTAAACAAAATTTAAAGCCCTGTATGCTCCACTTCAATTCTTCATCGTAGACAAAAAGGGTGTTATAACTGCACAGCGCTTTCTAATAATTAATTACGAATAAGTGGGACAAAAAAAATTATGCTCAGCTAGGTTTATTTTACAAAAACATATTATTTTGAGGCTACTGACCGATCTTGAACCCATCGTGCTAGATCTTGAACCCATTGTGCTAGATAGGTCTAGAGTAGGGAACCAGCCTATCAACTTGAGTAACGGTGCTTCGACCCGCCGTTGATCTCTAGTAGGTTCGTGACGTCACCCTAGTAGCGACTATAGGTGTTCGAATCAAACTTTAGTTACTATAGTAGGGACTATAGTTCGATTCGAAGTGCGCCACTGCCAATACAGCCAGTGTAATCCCGCAGATTTGGTAAGATAATATGTGAAAGATAACATGGTAAGATAAGAATTTCGATCCTAGGCTAAAAACTAATCTGTATTGCAAGAAAATATTATTAATTGAAATTCTTTTAAAATAATAATAACACACGGTTTTATTTAAAAGTTCCGTTCAATTTCGTTTATCAAACTGTCTTAAAAAGTTATAAAGAAACGGCTTAAGTACGGTTAGAAAACTTCTAAAATCGATTCCAGGATACAAAATTTTGATATTATCCGACTCCAGATAAGACTACGCATTTTTTCTTAAAACAGTCTTTTTCTTATTTATCAACTAAAACATATGTTGTAGGTTATAAAAAAAGGCCCAAAGAGACGGGCTTTTGCGTACCAAAAGCATATATTTAAAACTCCTGACACTTTTAAGTTAAAATATGTTTTTTTCGTTCTCTGGACGTATGATATTTTATCTTATTGATGTGTAACGCACATTGTACATGTATGCGTCACGAGAAAACCATTTTAAGCCAAAAGCCGATAAGCCAGGCACAGATCTGCAGACTGGCTTATGATATCGTTGCAAAAACGATGAAATATTAAAGGCTTAAATATTTTGTTCGTTTTTAGAGAGTTCAACAGTAGATGTAATTACATTAAAACCTGTGTTAAGCGGCCTATCAGAATAGATCTTAATGACAAATGGTAGCTTAATGAGTTTTGCAGAATGCTCCCCTTGGAGCATTCTGTAATACTTTTGACCTGCATTACGATAAATTGGTCTTGAATTTTTTTGAAAGTGACCGTTTTACACACTGGCCGCAATCTCTTTTTCTCGCGACATTTTGCATTTTCTCTCGCGTGCATATTCTCTCAGACAGCGAGGAGTAAAAGTTGGAATGTGGCTTGGCCATAACACGAAAACGAGACTTACATGCATAGATGGCGCTTTTCCAGAGTCACGGTCCAGCGTTCTGATAGCCGCGACGATTTCCCAAAAGCCTCAATGCACGCTCACCCCTATAACTCCTGTAAGTCGCGACATGCATGCGTACTCATGCTGTAGATAGGATTTCTTGATACAAAGGGGGTTCGGCTTGTAAATTTTACCTGATAATTTATTAACCCTTAAAGCGCCGACAATATGCATCTAAAACGTCAATTACCTAACACTACTGACTAATTGAAGTATAGAAGTTAACTGTGTGGACCCAGGTAGGAGCAGTCAGAATTGGGTTCACACTGTTTGAGTTAGAGGCTTATAAAACATTTCAGCAGAAGACAAAAGCAGTCTAGCATGATATATTTGTCCAAGTCTTTTACCTGTGTTATAGTATCAGGGTAGTATTCAGTCTATGTTTGAAAATGTTAAGGCTTGGAGAATTCCGAGTTTGCTCTGGAAGTTCATTCCAATCACGGACAGCAGAAGGCAAGAAAGATGTATAGTAAAGACGAGAATTCGTATGTAATGTTTGTAGATCTGAAGAGTTACGTAAATGTTATGATGACGCACTGCCCACAGAAGCGGGTCCAAGAGAAGCAAGATAATCAGGGCAAAGTCCATTTTTCATTTTATAAAACATGGTTAGCTTATGGGTTTTCTTTCTTGATCCCAGTGTTTCCCAACCTGTTCTTGTGTGGAGGCTAACTTAGTTGCACCAGTTACTATTCTAGCAGCTTCATTTTGGATTTATCTAATTCATTTGATTCATAGTGTGTGCAATTATTCCACACAACGTCAGCATATTCTAGCAGTGGGCGTATAAATGAAGAAGTAAATAGTCTGAAGAGATTTCCTATCTAGTGAGATTGATTGCACTTTGTTTATATTTTATAAAAGAGAAGACTACAAGCCGATGAAATTTTACATTTTGAAGGGTCTTTCTACTTCAAAATGATCCGGTTTCCCCGATTATTTATGATTGAATTCCCCAATAAGACTGAAACCCACCCACACTTAATGTTATCTATTTGCCTGCTACGAAAAATGCATAGAAAAATATCGTCTGCCAAGGTCGTTTGCTGCATTTAGTTGCTAACATCGCAGACTAATTTCAGCATGCAGACGAATAGTGTGGACCCTGATCAGACTGCACCTAGAGGTGCAGTCTGATCTGGTTTCACATTGTTTGCTGCAGAGGTGACGGCACACAACAGTCTATGTTTAGTCACGATTAGCATCTGTAGAGTTTAAACAAGAAGTGCCTTTCATTAAAAAGGTAGTCATGGTACGATTACTTAAAGACGTCACTTAAAAAAGTTGATAAGAAGTTTCATTACACCCGCACACGTGTATAGTAGGCATCGATGATTGGACCAAGTTAGTCACCAATCACAACGGTAAACCCTTTAAATTCTGAAGGATTTTCCCATACATATTAATACAATAAGTATGAATTTTGTCTATGTTGTATTTAAAGGGATCTCATATCGAAAATTTCTATCATTCTAAAATTAATATATTTCTGTCCCTGAAGATTGTTTCTATCTTAGTAATGCCCTGATATGCAGCATTTCATCTGGGATTCCACTTTTTGCCTAAGTACCTAGGCATCGACGCGAGAAAACCTGTCTTCGGTGGTTTGCGAACAAAAGAGGCGCAAACCAGCATGCGCATCCGCGCCGTCTGATAATCGTCTTTGTTATCCACGTATTGGAAATTATCAGTTACCTCTCATATTAAATGCATTGCTGCACGTTGCCTGATAAACGTTGTTTATCTCACTGCATGTGCCTTTATCAGGTCATGGTGACGTTGTACGTTTTGAACGCTGAATCGATGCAAAAAATCGAAACTCAGTTTGAAGAGAGAAAAATATAGGTAAACTGATACCGGCAAGCCTCAGCAAGCCTCGCGATATCAACAAGCAATTTCAAAGGCGTGCCTTGTAAACTTGATATCAAAAGACACTCACCTAGTATTCTCTTTGTATCATATCTAAACTTGCAACAAGACGTTATCGTTTTGTGATGTAACGTTATTAGAGGAGACTGGTTTGAATCTCGTTTTGAAGGAAATCCCAAAGACATGACTTTTCGCGTCGCGGTCCGCCTGTCTATGGGTATGAAAAGGAATAATGTTCTAAAATATCTAATGGACCTCGATGTGACAAAACATGTCTTTTGGGTTTCCGACAAAGGGGACTCATACCAGTCTCCTCAGCTACAGACTAGTAGAAAAATTGAATTTTCGCTTGTAGCAAGTTAAGAAATGATACTTTTCAATAAGCGAATAACAAAGGCGCGGACCAGTCTGCAGGTGCCTTTGTTATTCGCACACCCCAAGGACAGGGTTTCTTGTGTCGAGGCTCAAATTATTTTCTATTTGTTCTCTAATAGGATGGTTGTTATCAAGGTTGGAAATCACAAAATAATTGTCAGTTTAGCCATATTCGAATTGGTCCTTCACTCTCTCACACTATGAACATCTCGATAATATCAAACATTTTGTATCCAGATGAGGGTTAGCTTGTGACAGCCACTCATTCAGGCCCAACGTGCATTGGAAATCGCGACAACTGCAGAATTTGTGCGCTAGTAAAGAGATGGCTCTATTGTGCAAATACATGCATTTTATTCATATATTTTCAATACATATATTCTTTGCAGGTTTCTATAGCAGGTTCATAAATGGTTGTATTCTTTTTTATTGTTCACGTGACAAATCCCATTGCCAGAAAGAGGACAACTCAAAAGGGGTCTCATTCAAATGGATTGGGTGCAGCAAGAAAGCTTTGTAACCATTATTGGCAGGCGCTCTAACCATCCAGAACTTGCAAATGTAGATTACTCTCTACCTTGTAATTTCAATACGTTTGCCTCAATAAATTGGCAAGGTGCATATCTATATATATTTCAATTTTCAAAGCAAACCTTCAATGTATCTTGAGCTTTTTGCAACCGTTCATAGCCTCTTGAGTGACAAAATTTGATTGACAGCTGCCAAACTCAATTGCCCGTGCGCTTCGAACATCAAATTCATTCGCCAAAACTGACATTGGTGTTGTGATAGACAGCGGGCCACACCTGAGTCGCACGTGCAAAACAAGCATTTTGTTTGCTCCATTTGCTGTCCATGTTCACACTGGCTGTTCCGTTTTTCCGTTTTACACTCCAACAAAACCGTTAATACGATTACATATTAAATACAAAACTGTTCTGTTTCCTAAATTATAAATAATTTCTATATAATAGATATTTATAATAAAATGTAAATATAAGTAATAATTTCAATTATTGGAATGTTCATGGAATCATGAATACTTCCGGTCGATGCAAAGTAAGAAAGACAGCAGGGATCAGGAATCGATATAATCAAGTACTAAACCTGTCCCATGATACACAATGGGAAAGTAACATAAAACATCACAAACAAGAGCCAAGAGGTCAACCTTTTCCATTCAGGTCACCACAAGGCAGCAATGAACAGACACGAAAGCATGGTAAACACAAGACATAAATAACACAAATGACTTTAACTTTGCGAGAGACCCGAAGTTTTCATGATCCATGAACGTTCCAAAAATCGAGTTCATTTCTCAAATAAATAAAATATGACAATAAAATAAAGTAAAGCAACCAGCTCAATCGTCCTTGTCAAGATAATTGCAAAACTAGAAAGGACACTAATTAGTACATAACAAAACAAGGATCAAGCACAGAACGTCCACAAACATTGGTAGGAAAAGTTAACAGTGAATCGAAAACAGCAGAACCACCACCTTAGAACAGTCAACAACCAAAGCCACTGGGGGCCTAAATGCATTTTACTGGCGCCAACCCTTCGCCCTAGATTCTGTTGTTGGAAAAACACAAATATTTGTTTAGCTACAATGGAGGCTTCCTAGCGTATGTCCTGCATCATTCGTTGTTTTGTTGTGCAGTACTTTGTGTCTATTATAGTGTTTTAATCAACCTTGATGGAAGAGAGAGAGAGAGAGAGAGAGAGAGAGAGAGAGAGAGAGAGAGAGAGTTGGTTGCTTTGCTATGTTTGTCTTCCTAGTGTCTTGTGATAGTTATTGTTCTATAGCTCTTCCTCATAGTGCCGTGTGTTGTTCTGCAGTGTGTGTGATTTTGGTATCTCCTGATTATACTCACTTCTTTTAAATCACACTCATTACGATGCATATACTTGTATCAGCAGGAGAAATGTATGTGTTGTGTTAAACATTTTCAATCTGAAAACGCGTTGAATATTTTTGGAACCTGAAACTTGGAACTGGTGTCTTACTGTGAGTTTGTCACTTTCCAATTGGTATCCTGGGTCAGGTGTGGTACTTGATTGTATCGATTCCTGATCTTTGCACCCTTACTTACTTTTATGTTGGTATAAAGAACAAAGAAATAACTTGTCAGGGTAACTACTAAGTGTAGGGCCAGATATATCATATTTCCATAAGCCAACACAGTAGACCCTGATCTGGCTAAGTTTGCAAAATTAAAAAATGTATCCATGAGGTAAAAGGTTAACTACATTGTAAGGGTGTCGGGCCACTATGGGTTAGTCCCATGGACCACATGTGATGCGATTTATCTGAAGAATAAAACAAAACAATCATAGTTACAAGGCAAAAGCTATATTAGTGCAAATAAAAGGACAAAGGAATAGTGCTTATTACATTCATAGTCGTTACATTTGAGCCAGTGCATGAGATTTCCATCAATGTAGTATGTGCGACCAACAAAGCCTCAGATCAGCCTGCGCATACGCGCAGACTGATCAGAGCTTTTGCTAGTCGCTTGAGTATTTTATGATTGTTAAGCTACTGACTGAACACCATTTGGAGTTTCTAAGCTTAAAAGGAGGCTGCAGAGGCTCGTTCGAGTCTACACATGTCAAAATGCCACATTGTTGGAAATCGCATGCACTGGCTCATACTATTTTCCCAATTGGATAGACATAAAGATTTTGATAAATATAAGGATATAGTCAAATGACGTCGCCGCATCAGACAGGATTATGAAGCTGTGCATTAAAATTGCTAAACCACTATTGGTTGACATCTTTGGTAATCCAGGAGTCCCGAGTTAGATCCCGTGCTGGTCCCAAACTTTCGTGGATATTGGTCATAAAATAATTACTTTGGCTATTCTCCTCCTTCCTCTGATTCAAGAAGGGTTGCTGTCGGTTACAAGCGAAGGAAAGTACGTGCACGAACTACTGGTTAAAAGCTTGGTCAAGCTTACCCAGGAACAAAAAGTGTTGTCAGACGAGTTGACCGTGTCAACGCAGATATTTTTTTTATATACATTGCTTGCGTTTCAACTATCATTCTTTCAACGTCAACGTAAAAATCAAATTTAAAACTAAGGAAAAAGTGCAAAAAATAAATAAATAAACATAACATACTACTTAATCTATGCGATAGATGAATAAACATTTCATGGCATGTACTTTTTTCATGCAGAGATCACAAACAATGAAATTATAAGTCTTCGTCTAAAAAATAATTTAATGATTAAAATAATCTAACACTCGTGCTCCTGTATTATTGGATTTGTAAAACTCGTTGTGGAAATAGGATAGAATGCTTGGTAAGCCTCACATTTTGTCTTTTTTCCCTGGAACGTCTTTTATAAATTCAATAAAAAAGAGTACTCGTGTAAGATTCTCTATTTTAAATACAGCCTTTTTTCAGGACACAGCTTATTAAGTAAATATTTAAATATATCTATTTTTCTTTCAGATACAGTACACCAAGCACACGGCGACAGCAAGCATCAAGTTCTTATTTGTTAAATATTGTATATTTACTGGTGTACTGTCCTTATATTATATGCATGTATAAAAATGAATTTAAGAGAAAAAATAAAAAAAAAGAGGAAAAAAATGGTCGGATGAAAGGGGAGGGCGAGCCCACAAAAGAAGAAAAAAACATTAGAATTTAAGTTCTGTTCATGATACATTGAAGGCTGTACGCATGCTTTGGTTGATATCACACTGCAAAAGGTGCATATGTAACATTCTTGGTTTTGTTATTATGTTGGTGTTATTAACCGCACATAACCAACTAAGCACACACCAGGATCTTTTGTGATCAATATGAGCGTTAGCACACAGAGTGTGGCTGGCATATGGGTATATTACACCTTTCTTATCACATGAAAGCCTAAGTATGTGTTTGATACTTACTCATTAATAATCTTAGAATTCTGTGCAAAGAACTGGAATACCCAAAATATTTTGCATCAATATTTGAGCATGCTAACTTCAGCAGTTTATGCGCTTTTGTGTGTGCTCATAAGGAAGAAACGTTTGAGGAGATATTAAAAAAGCTAAGTGCACTAAGGGTAAATAGAAATAATACGATGTTTGTTGAACAAATGCACTTCCTTTGCATAATTTCACATTCACTTTGTTATTATGCCTTTAAAATGCTTTTATTAATCAATTAGCGATGAAAATTTTCGCTTAAAGTAAAATAAGTTTTATGCAGCAAAAAAATTGCAACAAAAGGGATACAAATTTACGATTAATGATTTGAGTAAAATACGGATTGTTAACTTGATTTTTCAGTTTTTCATTATCATTTGCTGCACCATTATCATTTTCTGCACCGTATCTTATTATATACGTATTTAACATCAATTCTCTGTAACCACCAAAAAATTCCAATAGGGCCCCAGCACGGACCGACTCGGAATTGGATAAAACTTTCACAGAATGGTCAGTACCACTCAGGAATAGGAAAACAATTGTCAAAAGTTTGCTATCAACGTTCGTTGCCATGGTAACCAAGGAAATCACCTTTTGCCAAATTTGGACAAAATTCACTAATGAATTTATTGAATTTAGCACCTTTTCTGGCTGAAATATCGAGTATTTTAGATAGGAACATAACAAAACCGTTTTTTTTCTTAAAATATTCAATGTTTTTCTAATACAAATTTAGAGTTAAAAGAGTTATTAATACAGTTGACTTAAATTGCTATCACCGTAAATCATAGCTACTAAGCAACTTTTTAGAAACTTTCAAATTCTCAAATTTAGGCCTTTTTTAAACGAGTATATCATAAACGGCACCACGCTTTCAATATTCTCACTACATTTGTTGGAAGCTAGTAAGTGTATATATTGCAAACGTGTAAAAATTAGAGTGGGGTAAAAACAATTTTATCATAAAACCATCCCAAGAAGTTTGCACTGTTTGCCATTTTTGTAAAAAAGAAGCTTAAGGGGTGGTCACATAATTTGGACATTAAACTGCAAAAAGATTCAGCATGAGCTATGTTTTGGTAATAATTTATAAACTTAGTAAAAACATAATACAGATCGGCAATATTTGTCTTTACGGATTGAGCAAAAATGGATTTTTCCATGTTTTTTAGCCAAAATATGTACAAAACAGGGGGGAGGGGAAATAAAGCGGGACTTTTTCTCTAATATTAAAGATATCTTGAAAAGAAAATTACTATAATCAATACAACATTAAACTAGTTTTCTTATAATATCATTTAAATTTCAAAGTTTGAAGAAATGAAAGGAACAAGGGGCAATAACTCTTCGCAAACCAACGAAAACGTTAAAAGGATTATATTATGATTTTTTTTTACTTTTTGTTCATTTTTAAATGATAATTGTTGAGACAAGACTTGGCAAAACAAATGAATCTGACTTTAGAATTTTTTACTGATGCAATGTGTTATCTTTGAAAAAATAAAAATGCTCAAAATGATTCATTTTCCTTGTAACCATGGCAACCAAAGTGGGTGGGGTAGCCAAATATGAAAAACCCTATCTTTAGGCATTTTTGAACTACTGCAGCCATTTTCCTCGCTTACATAGGTACATAAACAATAAGTGGTATGTTCTAGATAGTATTCATTAACTGTAAAGCATGCTTAGGACAGTACCATACATTGGTCGTAACCATGGAAACCAACATAGTATTGTTGCGAAATGGAGATTAAATGAACTAGGTCTTAAAGTGGCAAACAATTCCAGATGACTAAAATGCAAGTTTCAATATTTTAAAAAAGATAGTGGAGTTGAGCTATATAGCATTACCAATATGATTTAAGCATACTTAATATGTTTTGTTTAATAAAGTAGCAATTATAGACGTTAAATGTGGGTGGGGTAACCAGATATATAGCCAAAAATAATTATGGTGATTTTTAAGCAAGTATTCCCAATAGCAGTGGCTATGATGATATATTTGCATACTGCCAATACTTTAAGGGGCATTCAGGTTTTGCTAACTGTAAAAACATGTAAGGGAGTTACCTCCCTCTTTCCATTACCATGGAGACAAGCACATGCTTATTGTAAAATGAAAATTGAATTAATTACGTCTTAAAGTGGTTGAAAATTCCACTTAAAAATGCCTAATAATGCAAAACTTCAATGTGCATAAATATAGTTGAGATGATTAACATAATCTATATGATTTAAGTAAAATTATTAAGTTAAGTTTTATTTGGTAAATATAGTAGTTAAAAGTCGGTGGGTATTAACCAAATAATTACAAACAATAAGTTTAGTCTGTAGAAGCAAGTATTCCTAATAGTGGTGGTGATGATGACATATTTTCATCCTGCCAATACCTAATAAGATATTTCAAAGGTCATCGAAATCTGATCAATTCTTCTTCTCCTCTTAACAATGTATCTAATCCAGTTTGGTCGAAATCAATCAACTGGTTCAGACAACAATGTACGGAAGTGAAAGCCAACGCCAACTATTCATATTCTTCCTTTCTGGAAGAAGATAATTTGCTTTGAATATAAGCCTTTCTTGTGAAATCGCTGATGATATGATCATTTGGTGACTTTGATAACATGATTTAGGAGAAATGATTTTTATGCCCCAAACATTTTTAACAAGTTGGAGGGGCATATTGCTTTGGGTCCGTCGGTCATTCCGTTTGTGCGTCCGTTACAAAAATTGAGTTACAGTTTTGAAATTTCATAAATAGATTTGTTATCAAAAAATAGTTGATCCGTATTTTCTAGTCCAAATTTGTGGAGTTATGCCCCTTTTAAAGGGTCATAATGAATTTTTGTTATCAATATATCTCAAAAAGTATAACAGCTAGGAGCTTCAAACATAGTCAGCAAATAGAGGATAATGAGTAGATTACCTGGTGAAAGATTTTTAAAAAAGTTTTTTTTTTGTTATTGCCCTTTGAAAATGTGGACATAGAAAGCTTGATATCTCTAAAACAATAATACAGCTAGGAGCTTCAAACTTGGACAGCTGATAGAGGATAGATAATAAGTAGATGACCTGGTGAAACTGTAAGAAAAGGTTATTTTATTTTTTCGAGTTATTGCCCTTTGCATTTTTACAGGTAATTGCCCTTTGCAAATTTAATTTTATAATCAAGATATCTCAAAAAGTATAACAGCTTGGAGCTTCAAACTTAGTCAGGAGATAGAGGATACTGTGAAGATTACCTGGTGATATTATTTTTTTTTTTTTTTGAATTATTGCCCTTTGAAAATTTTGACATAGAAAGCTTTATATTTCAAAAACTATTACAGCTAGGAGCTTCAAACCTGGACAGCTGATAGAGGATAATGCATTTTACTGGTTAATGCCCTTTGCTAATTTGCACATAGAAAACTTGAAACAAAAGTAAATCTTGAAAACCATTACAGCTAGTAGCCTCAGATTTGGTCAGCTGATAGAGGACGGTAAGTAGCAATACCAAAATAAAATTTAAATTAGAAATTGTGTTTATGAAACACTGTGCCCCCAACCATATGCTTGTCCATAAGGATGATCTCACCAGGTAATCTATTAATCAGGTACAGGTTACATACTATGTGCATGAATAATAAATCTAATCTCTTGTTGTAGGGAAATAATTTACTTTGAATTTGCTGTTGTAGGATATATACTGCTCAACAAAAGTTTAGCACGGATAAATTAAAATTGATTTATATTTGAGCAAATTGCTTAAAGTTATAAAATTTAGTTGAGCAGTATATTAAATTTGAAATATGAGTTCATTAAGTCGCAGTAATCACATTCTTTCCTGAATACCATTCGGGACTGATATAGATCCAAACCCTTTTTGCAAACTTAAAGAGAGAGAGAGAGAGACTGGTGCATGCACATCCTTTCGGGAGAATCAAAGTAAACAATGCATCGGCAGATCGACAAAGAGAGAGAGAAAGAGAGAGATATGTGTTTGTGTTCTTTTTGAATTTCGTCAGTTTGTTCTACACTGGGAACTCGTCTATGTATTTCAAAGTTTAGTGTAGCTCTTTGCAAAAAATTCTGATCGTACGAGATGTCTAGCGGTTTCAATTCTTGAGTGCATTATTAAAATATTAACTGGAAGTCAAAGCATTTGCGCAGATGGAAAGCGAGCGAAAGCGTTTTCGTTTTCTGAAGGAAGCTCGTGACGAGTGAACATAAGAGACCCGGCTTATCGAATAGTTAAATCAGTGGGCTTTTACGACTTTTATGAAATTGAGTGACATAACATGCACGTGCCTGGCTCTCGACTTGGCAAAAAACGCACGCGCTGGACATTTTACTTAATCATATTGCCGTGTTTTCAACTCGTTTCTACCACATTTTGACATGCATATATACCGTTTTTTCTCATGATAAAGACCACATTCTAAAATTTTGAACACTGGCATTTTTCTGAAACGTAATTTATAAAATTACGAACAGCGGAAATAATAATAATAAATAAGTGTTAGAACTTTTAGAACATTTACCGTACCTACACTTCTCATAAACTATTCAATAATCTTGAGCATGGTGAAGTTGTTTTGTTTTTCGCTTTTTGTTTTTCGTTATTCATTTTTCGCTTTATGTTTTCTCTTTTCGTTTTTCGGTATTTGTTTTCCACTTTTCGTTATTCGCTATTCGTTTTTCGCTATTCGTTTTTCGCTTTTCATTTTTCGTTTTTTTTTTCATTCCAAATCGGGCCGAATGTCGTATTTTGACATTCAAAATCCTATTTTGACATTAGAAATTGTGTTAGATATCGTATTGTGACAATCCTATTCTGACATTCGAACTTGGGACGAATATCATATTGCGACATTCAAAATCCTGTTTTGACATTCGAACTGGGGCCCAATATCGTATTTTGACATTCAATATCCTATTTTGACATTCGAAGAATCGAGCCGAATGTTGTATTTTGAAATTGAAAAATACTATTTTGACATTCGATATCGGACCGAATATCAAATTTTGACATTCAAAATCCTATTTTGACATTCAAACTGAGGCGGAATATCGTATTTAGACATTTAAAACCATATTTTGACATTCAAACTAGGTCCGACTTTCGTATTTTGACATTCAAAATCCTATCTTAACATTCAAACAGGGGTCGCATATCGTATTTTGACATTCAAAATCCCATTTTGACCCTGGAAATAAGGCCAAATATCGTATTTTGACATTCACAATCCTATTCTGACATTCAAACTGAGGCCGAATATGTTATTTTGACATTTAAAAACCTATTTTGACATTCGAAATAAGGCCGAATAACGTGTTTTCAGATTCATAATCCTATTTTGACATTAGAACTGAGGCAGAATATCGTATTTTGACATTCAAAATCCTATTTTGACATTCCAAATAGGGCGGAATATCGTATTTTGACATTCAAAATCCTATTTTGACATTAGAACGGAGGCCGTTTATCGTATTTTGACATTCAAAATCCTATTTTAACATTCGAAATAGAGCCGAATATTGTGTTTTGACATTCAAAATCCTATTTTGACATTCGAACTGGGGCTGAATACCGTATTTTGACATTAAAAAAACCTACTTTGACATTAAAACTGAGGCCAAATATCGTATTTTGACATTCAAAATCCTATTTTGACATTAAAACTGAGGTTGAATATCGTATTTTGACATTCAAAATACTAATTTGATATTGGAACTGAGGCCAAATATCGTATTTTGACATTCCAAATCCTATTTTGACATTCGAAATCGTGCCAAATGCCGTATTTTGACGTTCAAAAACCTATTTTGACATTCAAAATGGGGCCGAAATCCTAGTTTATCATTCGAAATGGGGCCAAATATCGTATCTTGACAATCAAAGTCCTATTTTGACATTCTAACTGAGGCCGAATGTTCTATTTTGACATTCAAAATCCTACTTTGACATTCATAATTGGGCCGAAAATCGTATTTTGACATTCAAAATCCTATTTTGACATTCGAACTGAGGCCGAATTTCGTATTTTTTATTTAAAATCCTATTTTGACATTCAAACTGGGGCCAATTATCGTATTTTGACATTTGAAATCCTATTTTGATAATCGAACTGAGGCCAAATTTCGTATTTTGACATTCAAACTGAGGCGGAATATCGTATTTTGACATTCAAAATCCTATTTTGACATTTGAAATTGGGCCGAATATCGTATTTCATCATTCAAAATCCTATTGAAATCGGGCCCCATATCGTATTTTGACATTCAGAATCCTTTTTGACATTCGAAATCTGGCCGAATATTGTATTTTAACATTCAAAACCCTATTTTGACATTCGAACTGAGGCCGAATATCACATTTTGACATTCTAAATCATATTTTGACATTCAAACAGCGGCCGAATATCGCATTTTGACATTCAAAATCCTATTTTGATATTCAAACAGGGGCCGAATATCGCATTTTGACATCAAAATCCTATTTTGATATTCGAACAGGGACCAAATAGCGTATTTTGACATTCAAAATCATATTTTTCACATTCGAAATAGAGCCGAATATCGGTTTATTTTGTCATTCAAAATCCTATTTTGACATTCGAACTGAGGCCGAATATCGTATTTTGACATTCAAAATCATATTTTGACATTCAAACTGGGGCCGAATATTGTATTTAGGCATTCAATATCCTATTTTGACATTTGAAATCGGGCCGAAGTCTAATATTGTTCCTTAATAAAACCTTTACTAGCCTAAACTGAGAATTTCTTACAGTACATCTTGCCTTGGTTGCTATAGCAACCAAGTCACATAACTGAACATATCAAGCGAAAACTCTTTCATGTATTGTAGTGAACTAGATTTAATAACACATCTCAAAGATTCACCTGGCTAGCGTGAGATACTACAAATATTGTTTTGCCTCTCTATTGATAAAAAGTGGGTGGGGTAATTTGACCACTGTTGCAAGTCTTGTTGCAAGGCCATTACAGTTTGTCCCAGTCAGATAATTTGCTTTTTAGAAACATAGATGCCCCTTTTAATTCAAATGTATATTGACCACTAAATGAGCCTCGTCCCGAGATAACCTGCCTTTGGGGTTTCCAACAAAGCGAGTTTCAAACCAATCTCCTAAGCTACAGAGACTAGCATACTCAAGTGAAAAACACATATAATTATTTCCACGTATAATGTATGACACACAACATAATGTTACAGGCTTTAAGATGACAATTTTATATCTCAAACAGTATTTAATCCTTTTTCGTTGAAAAGGGAATACAAAAAATTCAAGATTTTTCTTGAATTATAATGATGGTTTCTTGTTGCTATGCAAGTATTGTATTATTGTTTCCATGGCAACCATCCATTTTGGAAACTTTATGTACCACAAGTTTACATACGTAGTCTCATAAACACTTCAATAAGTCGATTTCCACTATAATTATGTGTCTTGATAAAACTTTTGCTTGGCTAAACTTAGAATTTCTTACTGTACATCTTGCCTTGGTTACCATAGCAACCAAGTAATATAATTGAAAACGTATCAACCAAAAACTCGTTCATGTATTCTAGTGAACTAGATTTGATAACACATCTCAAAGATACACTTGGTGAGTGGGTGAAACTACAAAAATTGGTTTGCCTCTCTATTGATAAAAAGTGGGTGGGGTAATTTGCCCCCTGTTGCAAGTCTTGTTGCGAGGCCATTACAGTTTACCCCATTCAGTTTTTTTGCTTTTTATAAACATAAATACAGCTGCTTTTAATTCAAATGTATATCAACTCTCAAATGTCGGTGCCGTTCGTAGCACAGTTAATTGTATATACTCATAATATCGAGAAAATGTGCCCCTTTTTTAGAATATAACAGCTAATAAAATTTTACAATAAGCGTTAATGAGAAAGTTACCATGCTTATTTGAAAGGGTAATTATAACTACAATTGCTAAATATTTAATAATAATTTGAACTGACACAGTAAATACAGGAGATGATATTTTTCAGAGGGACCCCTGATTTTCTGAAAAATGCTTATTTTCATCACTATGGACCCCGTTGCTATGGAAACGAGACGAGATATTGAAAAACGAAAGCAAGTTTCAATACACAGTTTTTGGTACTCTACTCAAATACAATGGTTTCATACAAATCTGTGACTATGCGTGCCGCGATTTTTTGGTGGTTACAGAGAATTGATGTTAAATACATGGCATTGCTTATTGAGCTTGCAAAATATTTTACAGCTAGATATAATTTTCTTATACTCACACGGAGGTTTAAAGGCAGGGATTCTGTACCCCCGAGCAGAGAAATTATTACCTATATGAGATGGTCAGTGGGCGGAGCTTAGCTATTGACCAGATAAGACCTTTCCTAATCTGGTCTAGCAGATAACAGATAATATTCGAATATTTTTTATTTTAATATTCATACAATTTTTAATATTTTTCGGCAAATTATCATGCTGGTTAGACTATTATCCCTGCCGAATTTGATCAAATTAATAATTTGCAGCATTTTACCTAAGTTGCAACTTGAGTTCTAATCAGCACAGGTGATCTGGACCTTCAACGTTTTGGGAAATAAAACTTTGTAAGATTTATACCAAACTTTCTTTTATAAATTTGCAAATATTAATTAGCAAATATTTATCTAAAATATGAAAACCAAACTTGACTGTGCATCCAAGGAATTGGTGATAATTGCTTTATAAAAGTTGGTTTTGTGAACTTTAGACCGTGTAGGATCACCGTAAGTAAACTAAATGTCAATTATCTTTGAGTTATTACAGAGAAATTATGAACGTGTGGGCACCAAACAAACATGTCTCGCCTCATTTGTTTCCAATGGCAGTAATTCATAAAGTATCATTACATTTATGTAATTATCTTAGTTTTGGATTAGTATAATAAGTAAGGAAAATGTAAAATAAATGAGATTTTATAAAAATTATATTTATATTTTTACTAAATGTTTATAATAAAACATTCAGAAGTAAAATATAAATAAAAATAATAATTTATTTTTCATTTGTATTTTGCTACTAAATGATTTATAACATTGTTGTCTTAGTAGCAAAATATAGAAAAAATAAAAAAAAATATTTAAATATTTTGCTACTAAATGATTAATAGCGCTGATCTGCTTTACTAAAATTTCGAAATATAGAAAAATGTCTTAAAATAATTTTTATCAAAATTCAAATTTTATTGCTCAGGTTTTGACTAAATTTCCTAATAATTGGTAGTGTTGGTAGAATACCTCATATGACAAAAAATATGGCCACTGAGCTGATAAGAGGTGTCAATCATTTTCTCAGTTTATTAGATAAGCCAATCAAATTACAGATAAGCCTTATGAGCTCCTGGAGATGTTCACAGCTTGAGTGCAAGTCAGAAAATGCCAGAATCTAGGCTTATTTTTCCTTATATACCCAACTCCTGCCTTTAAGGCTAAGGAAGGTCATACGTCTTAGGGCTTGAGCTATGCTCTCAGAATGAATTGGTTGGATGTCAATTGCGTAATGCATTGTTCATATTAAAAGTATGGCCTACATTTCAGTTTAACTTAAAATAGTGAACCAAAAAATAAATTTCGAAGGTTTTGATTTGAAACAACGAAACAGCAAAAGTAACGAGCTATTTCTTGAATTCACGATAATTCTTATTGCAAAAAAGATATAGAGGATATTTACTTTTTTGAGGTGAATACCAAATATATTTCATCGAGTGTAGTGAGAAAATCAGTATTTTTCATGAGTGTGTAGCACGAGTAAAAGTGCTGATATTTTTACCACACAAGATGAAATATATATGGTATTTGCCGGAAAAACTAAATTTTCTTTTTATTTTATACTCACTGGAAATACAAAAAGGACAACCTAACCTTTTCTCTGGTCGTTTCTCGTTCAATTTGACTTTTTCAGTGTGTTGATTGAGTATAACAGTGGCAGTAAACAAAATTTGCACCTAGGAAATGGCTTAGAATCATATTTGACGAATGAAACGCAAGAAATCAGCATTTAAGAAAGTCTATTGAGTGTGCCTTAGGATAGGCGTCATGTGCAAAATGGCGCTACGCCAGGTCAAACGGTGACGTCATTATGCTTGATGTTGACGTCACAACATGCGACGCGTAATTTCTGACAAACATCCTTCTTGTAAAATCTTGAAAAAATGTACAAGTCCCAAAATTTCCAAGAAAGCATTGTTCGGCTACAGTGAAAATATAAATCGTATCTACGATATTTTTTCACTGTAGAAAAATACCAAATTTCTTCACATTTGATATGCATTGAATTCACTGCTTATGTTAAAAATAAACTTCTAACCATTTTAAATTTGGACCTCGTCGTGAGAAAAGCTGTCTTCGGGGTGTCCGACAAAGGGAGTTTCAAACCAATCTCCTCAGCTACTGAGACTAGCTAGAAAATTGAAATTTCACCTGCAGCAAGTTTACATATGATACTAAAAAGCGAATAACAAAGGCGCTGATCAGACTGCGCGGCTGCTCAGGCTGGTCTGCACCTGTGTTGTTCGCCTGGTTTTCTCGCATCGAGGACCATTTGATTTATGCCAGTCAAAACTGCTTGGTTATCTTGATAATCTCGATTAGTTTTCTTCTATTCTTCTTTAGGTCAATGGAAGGTCAAATGCAAAAGAGTAGGCGTATCTTCCATTTCTAATTTTTTTTCAATTATTCGGAGACCTTTTTCATTCTTTCAATAAGCCTAGCAGCTCGTACAGGCACATCAACTTTTGCCCATTTACTATCCTCCATTTCTTCAGCAGCTTTCTGCCAATCTCTTTTTTGAACAGCGGCCCTGTATTAAGTAAAACAAGAAAATTCACCAATGAATGGTATCCCCGCTGAAATTATATAAAGTAAGTAAGTTTGCAAAGATCAGGTATCGATACAATCAAGTACCACACCTGACCCAGGATACCAATGGGAAAGTAATGAACTCACAGTAAGACACCACAAACAAGTCAGCCCTTTCCCAGCAGGTGACCGCAAAGCACATATTAACGGACGCGTACAAAGGCATAGCAAACACAAGACAGAAATAAACCCACAAAAGAAGTACGACCTAGGAACGGTCAGTAAAATATTTTACTGGAAAGCTTAAACCGGTTTAACGGTGCACCAACCTCACCCTTAGCTCAGATGTGGATCAAAACACATACGTGTTTGGTTTGCATAAAAGACCCTAACTTACCAATGCATCATCTCCCAGAACATATAAATCAAGATATGAAACAACAGATATATAGCAAAGATAAGGACTCAACAGTAAATAAAACTGAATATCAGAGCAAAAGAAATCCAACAGGTAAACCCCAGTGTGCCTGACAAACAGCCAAAGCACCAGGCCCCTACCATCTCATCAATAGATAAGTCTTTTAGTCGGAACCATCATAGAGTGTGAAGTCCAACCCACCAGCGTGCAATTAAAGAGGCAAGCAAAGTTGATGACCTGGATTGGGTTGACCAGTTAGCATGCAGTCTGATGCAATACATAAACGTTATAGCCAATCTTTTTATAATGGGAAATTATTTTAATGAACTGCGCTGAAAAATTGTTAGAGCCAACAATCTTCTTCGATGAATACACCAAGTCATCATAGAATTCGGATTCCGAAAGTCCATGGTGCAAGAGTGATTTAAGTCCCACTTGGAATTTAGATATCAAATCATAGTATTGTCTATAAAATTTAGAAAAGGTTTTGCGAAGTTTATGATGCTGATAGCCTTGTTTAAGAAGTTTCTGAGTTTATTGCGAGTGTTGAAGTCAGTAATCTAGGAAGATGACCTAGAAAACGAATGAGTTGAGAGATATCTATAGACTATTTAGGATGAAGAGCGAGGAACATCACCATTTAAAAATGGGAAATTGACAATTTCAAAATCAAAGTCGTCACGTTTATTATAAATTTTGGAAGAAACTATATCATTAGATATAGACAAATGCAAGTCTAAAATGCAGCTTCGGTAAGAGTCATTTCATTGAAAATAAGGACATAGCAATAACTCATGTATATCAAAGATCATCTAATAAATATTAATTTGAATCACCCCACCTCATGTGCTGTTGAGTTTCATGAAATTTGATCTGTTGTTTACCAAGTTATGGTTTTGTTAGGATAAATATATGAAAACTTAGACAATCTGAGGGTAATAACACATTGCCGTACAGATCGTATCTTATATTTTCTTTCAGGATAACTTAACATTTTACTTTATATGTGAAAGTGCTTTGAGGTTAGGAGGGAGTATAAGTTTTCATGCAAGACAGGCCCGTAGGAAGCAATTACAGATTGGGGGCACACACAGATTGGGGGGGGGGGGGCACACATAATTTTTTTTAAAATGACAGACCTATGTAATGAGCAATACAGTATTTGCACTATAAAATCCCTCACCTTTTTGCAAATTATTGGGGGGGGGGAACGGCCCCCCGTGCCCCCCCCCCCCCTATTCCTACGGCCCTGCAAGATAGTTCTTGAATTTTGACTTAGTGTTTGAGAATTAATTTCATCTTTTCAATATTTTGGTATGTTTTGTAACACATTCTAAATATGTATAATACCTAGGATATCAGGACAAAACTTCATGTGCATTACAATTTCTATAGTATGGTCATATATAATCAGACTGAAATTATATCCATTGCCTACTTAGTTATGGCTAAGGAAAGGAAAATATTTAAATGTAGGCAATTCAATAAATCCTCTTTAATTGAAGACGACCTAATAAAATTTCATTAGCAAAGCCTCATTATTGAAGAATATATTCAGTATAATTGTCATGAAATTCCGTCCATTGATTACTTGTTTATGTCTAAGGACGGTTACATCATAGAAATTTAGGCAATCAAAGGGCAACAACTCCTCTATAACTTAAGCCATTCCGTTGAAACTTCACGTGCATGATTCCACTATGGCCATATATATTCAGAATAAGTTTCACGAAATTCCACTGATTGGTTACGTAGTTATGGCTGAGAACTTAATGAGATATAGAAGAACAGACAAATGGAAGGATGGATGGACAACGCCAAACCAATATCCCTCCACAATTGATAGGGGATAAAATATCTAACCCAAATTGTGAAAAGATGAAATTAATTCTCAAACACTTTGTCAAAATTGAAGAACTAGCTTGCTTGAAAACTTTAATCCCTTCTAACAATTCAAGAACTACTTTGCATGGAAACTGATACCCCTTCATAACATCAATGCACTCCCCAAGATTATATAAATTTGAATTTATCCTGTAAGAAAAGATAAATATCAGATACGTACTAGGTCCAATCCATATGGAAGCTCATTTTCCAATCGTTGTAACAATATTCGTTGTTGTATTTTTGTCTTGTGAAAAAAGGCAACCCAAGATAGAAGTTGTGCAAAGTATTGCATGCTTACTAGCCTCTGTATATTTTATAATACAGTTTAATGGAAGTTTATGTAAAGGAAAATAGCTCAGCACTGCTAAGACTTATGTATATAATTTGATTGACGTGAGGTCTCACTTTGATAGACACTGATGTCAGATGGTTGCTAAGTTTGGTTTATTTATTGATTAGAATGATAGCAAGCTTCATACATTATACTGATTACCTAAGCTTTTTAAAACACCCTATAGGTTACGTCTTATTGCTAATTCTTGCTCAAAAACTACTACTGGGTTGTCTATAATTTTGACGTCTTGCCTTACTGTGATTAAAAGAATCATGTTATAAAATTTGTGAAACAGTTTTGTCAGAAAATGTGTGATGCGCTCCATTATCTTTTGGACAATATTTTTATAAGATTTGGCTCGAAATTATATAGACAAATTGTAGGTATTCCAATGGGTACTAATTGTGCTCCTCTTGTTGCAGATTTGTTTTTGTTTTGTTATGAGAGAGACTTTATGTTGTCTCTGTCAGACAATAATCAAACTGATATTATTGAAGCTTGATTATAAAAAAATGTTTACATATTCATATACTGTTATTTGATTTTTATATACCCTCTTTGCTGTCAATAAACAAAGTTTACAAATAAATATTACATTTTGGGTTTCTGAGCTGAATATTCGACCAAAAAAAGAGTATTTTAAAACAGGGATGTCAGAAATCAAGACCATTCTTATATCGATGATGAAAAACTGGGTCAGTCATATACTTGGTCTTGGAAAAAGGGGGCTTATTGTATACCTGGGTGCACTGAAAAAGGGGGCTATTGGGACCAAACATCCGTACTATGTCATATATAGACAGTTATCCCCCACCCACCCCTCCCCGAGAGTGGTAGAGTCCTCGACTTGAGATAAAGTGGTAATTGGTTTGAGTTTCTCTGTAGGCACCATGTTGTGTCCTTGAGCAAGACGTGTTATGCTCTATTTAGTGCTTGTTCAACCCATGAAACATCCTGACATGACTGAAACTTTCTTGGCTGGGATGTAAAGTATCAACTGGAATAATCGAGGTCGACAGTTGATCAGTGGTAGTGTGTTAGACCTGTGATTAAAGGATTGCTATTTTGAGAAGGTTCACTGGAAGCACTTTGCAATGTCTTAAACACGACACT
Source organism: Loripinus fragilis (assembly GCA_964019695.1). Lineage (NCBI taxonomy): Eukaryota > Metazoa > Mollusca > Bivalvia > Lucinida > Lucinidae > Loripinus > Loripinus fragilis. The sequence goes on from OZ026530.1 coordinate 66,509,824, forward strand.
TAATTCCCCGCGCTGTAATAGTCAAGTGTGATGGCTGCGCGTATGATGTAGATGTAGATGTATTCTCTGCTAAGAACTGGACAGGGAAACGTCGCGTCATGACTGCAAAAATGTTAGAAGCGACGCAAAACATCAATGCAAACAAACAAAATCAACTCAAAATAACAAAATAGACACTCATCTCCAAACTTAGCTGCAGTTGTGTGCGTCTACTGGCACACAGGTTTATCTTTAGTATGCTACTTGGCTAATATTCGCATTATATATGTTGTCTATATATGTTGTCGATGAATTCTGTTTGTTTGGCAACAAAATGATTTGGTGTTTAGCTCTGAATTCGAAAAAAATAGCAAAACAAAAAACAACAACATAAAAATAGCCCCCTTCCCTACACACACACAACACAACTTAAAATTCAGCATGATAAGGTTTCAATATCTGGGCCACAGGGAAAGGGTACACAGATGTTTTATAAAACTTGCGTGATTGTAGATTCATTGTCGAAGATTGATGTTTGCTTTTATAGTTTAAGATACACGTGCGTGTTTAAGATACATGCACGTACATATTTCAAACAAAGTTTCTGGACTGACCAGTTTCATCTGCAATAATTCGAAACGCTCATTTTTCACGATATGGCAACTATAAGACTACAGGTGAACTTACAAAAGTGAAAACGCTACACTACAATTATCTATATTATATGAGATAGTATTGGGCAAAAAATATTTACTAAAGCTTAATAATGTTGCCCAGACATCCAGCAAACGATTCGTCGAAACTCCACCTTTTGTCTCGTTTGATGTATCAGTTATGCTCCTTTAAGTGTTTAAAGCTTTATTCACTGAAATTTGCTATTGCGCATGCGCAAATTAAAATTGTTATGCTTATCAAAATTGGTATTAATTGTGTTGCAAAAAGACACAAGAAAACTGCTTAATCACTTGAAACAAGCTCAGAAATCAATTTCGAATTTAACAAATTTGTAAAATATTGAAAATTATCTCCCTTTGACAAAAACAAATAGGGAATATTAAATGTTTGGTAATCTTAGATTTATCACGATTTTCGACAATTTTCTTTTGCCAAATCAGTTAAACCTCTCAGCACATTATTTCTACCATTTCTCGACTAGTAATGTCCTCATACTAAGATGCAACAACACTTTGATTTTCCTATGGAGATTTCAGTGTTAAATTTTTAAGCTTGGCAATTTGAGTGAACATCCGCTTTTTAAGATTGCTTTTCTAAACGATCAAAACACACATGAAATAAGTCCTTCACATTTCTGGTTGCCACATGTCTAGACTACCATTTCGTGCAGTCCAATCTCGTAGGTAGTGGATTTCTGAAGGCCTAAATTGTGTAAGATTTCCGTTCAAATTGGCAACCTGAACAAAGGGACCCTTGTCACATTTAAATGGCTTTCATGTGTTTCCTCGTGACAACATCCGTAAAACCTTTACTGTTATGCATTATCCAGTATTTGAACATTAAGATACACTTTCCATTGCATTCTTGGTTTGCATAACTTTCTATATAGATGGCAAACAATTCAGGTGTAGCGTTTTCCTTTTTGTTCAGTATATATAATTTTTGGTGTGGAGAGTTTCACAGATGGGTGAATACGCAAACAATATAACCTGACTAACCGATTTCCAAATGTATTTGTCCAGGGGTTGAACTTAGCTAAGAACCGCCCAACGTCTCATATCTGGACGGACTATATCTGTCACATTTGATAAGAGGGAAGCTTTGTGAATTTTGATGCATTTTGAAATTTAACTGATGTAAGCATTTGGAACAAAAGCATTTATATTCATTTGTATACTATTTTCTTTTACCAAATGATTATAATGTGGAAACCTGGTACTGGTCGGCATTTCTTTATAACAACATATTCACTTTAACGTCAAAGATAGCTTGGAACAAACATGGTCGTTATAAAGAGGGTTGACTGTATACTGTTCTACTTTAGCAGGACACCACACTTTCTAGTTCTATTTACACTTATGAATCAATAGTAATTATGTTATACTTGTAATACCGTATTACATCACAGCATCATTACTGACATTTTCCACTCATGCACGCATGCATATACTGTGAGGTTTATTATACAATGTTCAATTTAGTATTCTTGATTATATTAATTGTGAAATGGCTTCAACAGCAATGAGTCATGTTGAAGGCGTAGTAATGGTATTCTGCAGTACCTGGTGGTTACTTAGAGCTTGTGGAGAAATCTTGTGTAACCATAGTGGTATTTTGGCAGCTTTTTATGTTATAGTCTTAAGTGCTTTTAGTGATTTTGTACTTCAAGAACATGAATTCTTGTTAGTTTCGGCCATCGTTGAGTAGATTGAGGTCCTCCAATGAGGTCCATCATAATTGATGTTTTATGGATCATGCATTGACTGTGTGCTGCCTATGTTGTTGTTACGTTCTCGTAGTTGCCATTATAGCATCACTGTGTGTTTTGGGTCTGATTTCGTCTTATTATGGTCGATTCTTACTGACTTGTATCAAATGACATGGAGCATGCGCATTCAGTATGTGATATATATCAGGAAACGGGATAGAATTATAGCCTGTGATGTTTAATATTGAGGTTTTCAGAGCATGATACGTAATTTCAGGTTCCACCTGGAAGCTATGCATGAAGTTTTGGCCTGAAAGTTATACCCTAGGTTTTGGCCTGATGTTATGGCTGACGTTAAAAATAGTAAGTGAGTATGATCAGGAAATACCACAATCACAAACTGCAGACAACCCCGTGGCACCGCGAGGAAGAGCCGCTCAACCATCACAAGACACCAGGAAGAAAAATTAAGCAAAGCAATCAGCTCTCTCTTCCCCATCAAGATGATTGCAATACTAGAATGGACATAAAGTAACGTACAACAAAACATAGAACAATAACAGACTCTCACAATGGGAGTAACAATAAACAAAAAGTCAACAACAACAGAACCACCGCCTTAGAACGGACAGCAGCCTAAGCCACCGGGGGGGGGGGGGGGCTTAAATGCATTTTACTGGTACCAAATCTTCGCCCTAGATTCTGCTTTTAAGCCTGATGATACACCTGGGGTTATCTTTGGAGATCAATATGGATCAAATGTCACTCTGAAGTTTAAAGGAGACAATATCTTGAGTAACGAATACCCATCTTGATTTTGACATTTGTAATTGTCAATAGAAAGGATAGTGCAGCAAGGGAAAAGTTAAGTTATTGTGATTTCAGGATTTTCAAGTGTTTAAATATTTCTTTTAGTAGAGAAACCAGTCAAACAACAACATTCTTTCATTTTTCGTTGGGTGCCTTACAAACAGTTAATATAGACAAACAAGAAGACTGAGGATGCAATTGAAATGACTTTCCATTATATTTTTTTTCAAGGTTTTTTTTAAAATTATATTATTATTATTATTAGCTAAACATTGTTTTGTACTTAATTCCCCAATTGTTTGTGATCAGCCATCGTCCGTTGTGGTTTGGCGCTTGCCTGGGGCTCATCCATCCCTGACATACTCTCTATACTACATTGATTCATAATCTAATCAAAGAGATTACTCTCTGAGCTTAATGCACAAACGTTTAATGAAGAAGGATTGCTTTATGCTGCTAGTAGTGAGAAACACATATCTTTTACTTCTAAACATCCTAAACGATTTTAATTGCGACCATGCAAGAACTTATGCGACGTCTCCATTATCTTTTGGACAATGCATTAATATAACCTGGCTAAATATTGTAGAGACTAATCGTACATATTCTTATGGGTACTTATTGTTCTTTTCTTGTTGCAGATTTGTTTTTGTATTGTTATGCGAGAGACTTCATGTTGCCTCTTTCTGACAATAATCATGCAGATGTTGTTGAAGCCTTTAACTCCAATTCAAGATATCTAGATGTCTTGCTTAATATTGATAATCTTTTTCTGTTTGAAAAAAAAAACGGTGTGTCATATATATCCCACTGTATTACTTGTTAATTCCTCAAAGACTGAAGTCCTCTTTTGGGATTGGGACTTGTCCACAGCTAATAGCTAATAGTTTCATTTAACAGAAAGAAAGACCGTAAATATCAGAAATAAATACATTCAAGTACCACACCTGACCCAGGATACCACATGGGAAAGTGACAAAAACACATTTAACATCACAAAAAAGAGCCAAAAGGTCATCTCTTTCCCAGCAGGTGACCACAATGCAGCAATGAACATGCACTAAAGCATGATAAACACCAGACATACATAACACAAACAATCCACAAAAAAGTACCGCCTTGGAACAGCCAGTAAAAGTGTTTGACTGGAGGGCTTAAACCAGTTTCATGGCTCCAGCCAAACGTGATGATTTTTATTTTGAAATAATTGATTTTCTCTTTCTTGATGAAGATGCTCCCCTTTCTATGGTGTAAGCATTTTGCAACTTATTTGTTTTGCGAGAGTATTTTCTAATGTTGATGATATCAACAACAGAAACACTTTTTTATTTCAAAGTAATTGTGACCTGGGTATCGACACCATAAACTTTGTAAAATATTTTCTGATTTTTATTACATACACTCACAGTTGATTGTAAAATACAACGTTTGTTTAAAAACTCCAGTGCATCACGGCATATCAGAACCTGTTTTATGGTGATTAGTTTCTAATGGAAAAAAATCGTTGGAAAGCCTTGTTTAAGAGATCAATTTAAAATATAATTAACGCTATAAAAGTGTGGGATACAGCATGGATATATAGCTATAGGTTCCTCTTTCATTGCACAAAAGAGGGCCAGCCCTAAGACTCAATGACTGTCCTGTCGTAAAGCTTTAGTCTGTTGGTTAGTGTTTGATGCTTGTTTTTGGCTGTGCCAAACACAGCCCACTTTGATGTTTTCCTTAGCTCAGACAAGCCATTTTCTTTTTCTCATCATTGTGTTTTGATATAAATAGGGTTTTTCTCTGTGATGATGCATTGCATTATTAAGGAATCCTTCATGCGAGCTAAACAATTTTGTGTTTTAACAACAAAATAATCTATGTGCAAAGATTTGACCCCAAGTAGATGCATTCAAGCCCCCTCCCAGAGTATCTAAGGCTGCTGCTCAGTTCTACGGTGGTGGTTTGCTTGTTATTGAACCTATTGTTTTTTGTACCTCTTATTATTTTTGGGGGTTCTGTGTTGGTCTTTGTTGTGATATTCATTACTTCGTGTGCCTTTTATTTTTGTAATCTTCTTGACGAGGATGAGAGAGCTAGTCGCTTTGCTTTTATTGTCTAACAGATTTCTTGTTACTGTAAATCAAGGTCAATTTCCCAAAGAACACAATTTTAAACGTGTCATCCGGCCACCCAAAATGCACCCACACAGCAAATTAGGGACTATTATCTCAAACGATAAAAATGATATGCTCTGGTTACAGTGGCCTGAATTTGAACTTGATAATCTGCCAGCCCAAGATGCAAACACAAACCAAATATGGGATTCGGATTAAGAGAATTTGGAGAAAGGCTTCTGACAATGATACTCTGTACACATGTCCGGGGTCAAGGTAATAGTATTCCATAATTTAAGCTGACAATCCTCAATTCGAATATGCATGCTCACGCAAAATGAGTTTTGTTTGTTTTGTTGCTTTACATCCCAAGTTAAAAGCTATGGTTATGGCGGGACGGTCAGTTCACCTAATCTCACTTTTTTTTCTGGGCAAACTTGAACAAGCGGTTAACCAGTACTTCGAGCACATACTTTCGCTTGCAAATGACAACAACCCTTCTTGAATGATTCAGCGGAAGGAAGGAAAATGACCGTATGATTTATTTCATGATCAATCTTCATGAAAGTATGAAACCCGGCCGGGTTGCAAACTGAAGTCAGACACATATCTGTAGCCAGACAAGCTTACGACTGCCCTTTGCAGCCCGGTACACAAAATAAGTGATTCCTACATTAAAAATAAAGGAGACATGGTCTGGAAACGAATATTCTAGAAAGGAGAGTAGAGGTCAAGATCACACTGACGCAGAATTTGTACTTGACACCCAACCACTCGTTAATGTATCTATAAATTATTTTGACATATGCTCTTGACACAGTTATTCTAGAAACAAGGTCAGAGATTAAGGTCAAGGTAACAGTGAACCATAATTTTAGTCTGACACTCCGCCACCTCAAATTTGCATCTTCAAACAAAATTAGGGATTCCTACCTCAAATAATAAAGGAAACGAGTTCAGAGGGCTGCTTCGCCACCTTTCGTACTTTTATAGTCAATGTCACATTGGCATAAAAATTAAAACACAGAACTAGACTGTCTGAAGATACATCCATGTATCAAATGTGATTCCTACCTATAATGATAAAGGATAGTTGCCATGGACACAATTTTTGAGAAATGTGAGAGGTCAAAGTCACAAAGACCAAAGTTTGTACATGTCGTTCCCCAACCCCAAGGCATCCATAAACCCCATTATGGATTTCTACCTACTATACTATGGGATATATGCTCCAGACATAAACAAGTAAATGGGCACTCAGAACGCACAGACGTCTAGCCAGATAGCGCCTTTGTTATATATATACCACCCAAAGTCCCCTTGGGGTCATAACAATGACAGTGGAGTTACCATTATGAGCTGTAAGGCAAATTTCAAGTATTTTTGATCATGACCTTGCATTCCAAGGTCATATAGGTAATCTGAAACCTTCTGTACATTTTATAATTTTGCAAAGTATAGACATCTTCCTTCATAAATTGTAGGAGTAATATGCAGTATGAGATGTAAAAAGTAAGATAGAGGGTAAAAATCGATAAAATCAAGCACAACACCTGACCACGAACACCATATGAGAAAGTAACGAATACACAAGAAACATCACACAAATGACAGCCAAGAAGTCAGCCCTTTCCCAGCAGCGACTACAAGGCTATAATGAACAAACAGAAAAAACAGCAAACACTAAAACACAAATAACAACAATGGTCCACAAAAGAAGCACCGCCTTGGAATGGTCAGTAATAACACCTTTACTGGAGGGCTTAAACTAGTTTCTCAGCGCTAACCTTAACCCATAGTTAAGTCACCATAGAACTCAGGTTGTGAAAGTCCTTGGCGCAAGAGAGATTTAAGTTGAACATGGAATTTAGATATCAAATCATAGATTCAGAGATAACATTTAGAAAAGGTTTTGGGAAGATTATTTTACTGATACCTTTGTTTAAGAAAGTTTCTGAGTTAACAATTAATTGCAAGTATTAAAACGGCCCTATAAATCGCGTTTTATTGCTAATTCTAATGCATGTACAACTACTGAGTTGTCTATTTTTTTGACTTCTTGCCTCACTGCGATTAAAAAACATGTCATTAAATATTGCACAACTGTTTATGAAAGAAATGGTAAAAAATAATTTTGGTCTATTAAAAATTCAGGTGAAATTCTTAATAAATTGAAGTCTAGAGGTTTTTTAGCATCTGGTTTGTCTACATATGATTTTTCTACTCTCTATACTACATTGCCTCATAATCTAATCAAAGAAAAATTAACAGAATTAATTGGACAAACATTTAATAGAGAGGGCTCACTTTATTTGGCTTGTAATGATAAAAATGCTTTTTTTTTACTTCTGAACAACCTAAACGATATAAATTATGGTCATGGCACAAAATGTGTGATGCGCTCCATTATCTTTTGGACAATATATTTATAAGATTTGGCTTGAAATTATATAGACAAATTGTAGGTATTCCAATGGGTACTAATTGTGCTCCTCTTGTTGCAGATTTGTTTTTGTTTTGTTATGAGAGAGACTTTATGTTGTCTCTGTTTGACAATAATCAAACTGATATTATTGAAGCTTTTAACTCAACCTCCAGATATTTAGATGACTTTCTTAATATTGATAATCCTTATTTTGAACAAATGGTAGGTCAGATATATCCCACTGAACTTCAGTTAAATAAGGCGAATTCTTCTGATACTGAAGCTCCGTTTTTGGACTTGAACTTGTAAATAACAAATGGCATAGTTTTTCTAAAATTTATGATAAAAGGGATGATTTTAATTTTGAAATAGTAAATTTCCCCTTTCTCAATTGAGATGTTCCTCGCTCTCCTTCCTATGGTGTATATATTTTTCAGCTTATTCGTTTTGCGAGAGTGTGTTCTAATGTTGATGACTTCAACAACAGAAACTTATTTTTAACTGCTAAGTTATTAAAACAGGGTTATAGATATCATAAAATTCAAAAAGCATTTTCTAAATTCTACCACAAACACTCAGAGTTAATTGTTAAATACAGTATTGGGTTAAAAACTCTTCTGCAACAAGGCATATCAGAACCAATATTTTATGGTGATTTAGTTTGTAAATTCAAACGTATTGTTGGAAAACCTAATTTTAGTGATCAATTGAAAAATATAGTAAAACGTTATATAAGGGTTGGATATAACTTGGATATCATGCAACAGACTGCACGCCTAGTTTTAAACCCAATCACAGTTTATAGCTATGGTTTCATCTCTAATTGCACGACGGTGGGTCAGGCCTCAGACAATATGACGGCTCTGATGTAAAGCTTTAATCGGTGGGTTGGTGCCTGATGCTTATCTGTAGCTGGACCCTCCTAGGCTCAACTTGAGGTTTTCTTTAGCTCTGACTATCTGTGAGTCATGAGCCCTTTTCTTTGTTTCATCATGATGTGTTAGTTTGATTAGAGTGTTTCTCCATGATGATACATTGCATTACTTAGATAGTGTCCATGCATTCTGAACATTTCTTGTGCTTCAACAACAGCAGAATCTAGGGCGAAGATTTGTTACCAGTAAAATGCATTTAAGCCCCCCCCCCCCCAGTGGCTTAGGCTGCTGTCTGTTCTAAGGCGGTGGTTCTGTTGTTGTTGGCTTTTTGTTTGTTGTTTCTCCCATTGTGGGAGTCTGAAATTGTTCTGAGAGAGGTGTTTGCTTTGCTTGGTTTGTCTTCCTGGTGTCTCGTGATGGTTGAGCGGCTCTTCCTCGCGATCCCAGGGGTTGTCTGCAGTTTGTGATTGTGGTATTTCATGATCATACTCACTTACTATTTTTGAAGTCAGCAACATTGATAGATGCTCTAAACATTTTAAACATTTATCCTGTACTACACGCTTATTCCTTAACAGGCTTTAATGATAATATATACCATGAAGGTAACATTTTAAAATGCCAGATTTTGATGTTTTTTCTGTTTTTGAATATAAAGTTCTCATGGTAAACGTAAAAATGGCAACATTTAGCGCAAAATTTGTACTGAAAAACGCTTAAATACTTCTCTAAAGGATCTTTCTTGGCTTTAACTAATCATGGTCGACATGGCTTATTTTCATTTTTAAGTTCCTTGCCTATCTCAGTTTTACGTAATTTAGAGTTAGAGGCTAATAAACTTTACGATAGAGCAAACAAATTATATAAAGCAGCACTCCTTACAAGGTGTTATGTTCAACATTTCCTTAGTACTTATATCGATTCTGAGGTCAACCATAAACGACATTTTATCAAAATTCCATTCATTAACAAAGGTATCGAGTTTATTGATTTACATAGTATCGTCAAGGATAACTTAGTGATTTCATCTATTCCAAATTACTTTAATAATTCTGAAACTCTTATCATTTGTTATAAATATAACAAACCAATTAGGTTTACTATATTTAACTTTAATAAAATTGTAAATGAAATAGATATTGATTTCAATACTCCTGCCTCCTTCAATTGTCAAAATTCTGACTATTTATATCCCTCTGCAGGGCATGTTTTTACAGGTAATCTAATTGTCATTCCTGACGCTAGAGTTCGCATTATTATTTCTAAAAATCCTAAATATAAATTTTCCTCTAATATTGATTTCTCTAAATGTCGTAGAGAGATGACTGCTTCTTTAAATGACTTTAGTAATGGTTGGTGCAAAGGGGAAACTGTTAAACCTAAAAGATTAACTTTTTTTTAAAATTATTGATACTCGTATTTCGTTTTACTCTCGTAATACACATCTTTTACCCCCTAAACCTATATTTTCTTATCATCATCTTAAAAGAGGTATACAGGATTTTCATATGAACTTTGTTTTGGTTCCAGCAGATAAAGATGCTAACAATGTTGTAGTTGTTTGACGATTGTATTATATTAATACTCTTAATCGTGAGCTTGTTGACACTTATGCCTATAAACTGCAGCCTTCTTTAAGTGAGAGGGTGATTGTTGATGGGCATGGTTGTCATACAGCCCTACATTTTGGTGTTAAAGCTAAAGAAAATCAAGACAAAGTTCCTCGGTTGTACTGGTTACCTAAACTCGATAAAAAAAACCCTTTAAAGCAAGATTTATTGCTAAAAGTAAGTAGTGGTGCAAAGATCAGGAATCGATACAATCAAGTACCACACCTGACCCAGGATACCAATGGGAAAGTGACAAACTCACAGAAGACACCACAAACGAGAGCCAAGAGGTCAGCCCTTTCCCAGCAGGTTCTAGTTCTTTCTTACAACTGAACTTTCTAAATTGTTAACCTCGTGTCTTACAGCTGTTAAAACATGTTATCAAGTATTGGGAAAAGGTATATGAGGGATGAGGTAAAAACCTATTTTTGTCTATTAAAAATTCAGGTGAAATTTAGATAAACTTAAAACTAGAGATTTCAATGCGACCAGTTTGTCTACTTATGATTTTTCTACTCTTTACACTACTTTACCTCATAATTTGATTAAAGATAAACTTATTGATCTTATTGAAAGAACCTTCCAGAGAGAAGGGTCTCCTTACTTTGAATGTAATGACAGAAATGCATTTTTACTGCAGAAAAACCTAAGAAATATCATGCATGGTCGTGTCAAAATGTATTTGATGCGCTGACCGTTTTTGTTGGACAACATTTTTATTTGATTTGGAACCAAGCTGTATAGAAAAGTAGTTGGGATTCCTATTGGCACTAATTGTGCCCCATGGTTGCAGATTTATTCCTGTTTTGTTATGAGAGGGACTTCATGATGTCTCTTTCTGATGATAAGCAGGCTGATGTTATTGATGCGTTTAACACTACATCTAGATATTTGGACGATATTTTAAATATTAAGGACATATGCGACTATATACTTCCCATATTGAAATATGTTCAATACTTTGCATACAGTTTGTTTAATGAATGGGCTATCCATTTATGAAATAAAAAAGGATATGTCAGCGTGCTTATTTTTTCAGAATCTCATGTGGAAGTTTTAAGCATTTGAACAATTTTATAAAAATATGAAATAATAACACTAGTCTTACTTATCGAGCTAAAATGGTGTTATTCTTCAGCCAGCCCCTTTTTTTATCTTAAATCATTGCCCATGACCTCAAACCTTTTAGAAAATGGGCAAGTTTATTTGTTTTCCCATGCTGTGACAGGATACTGCATGATATGTTTTGGCGATTCGTCGAAAATTGGAATTTGTTTTTAGAATAAATCATGTATTTAAAAATCTGATGTTGAAAATCTTAAAAAAATATTTTTAATTCAAGGACTTTTATAATACCTTTTAGAAAAGAGAATAAAAATCTAGGGTCACCGAACTAATTCTCTTTCAAGAGAGCCAAATTTAACCCCACCCCCATAGGTTTCATGCGTAATTCAATATAAAAGTTCAGGAATTACCATTTCGGTCGTTTTGATGATGCTATTTTACTAGTATATGAAGCAATTTAGCATTAAAATGTTAAAAAAGAAAGAAAAAAAAAACACTGAAAATATATGCGCACCTGGGAATTGATCCTGGCTCTCTGGCTTTGTAGCCAGACACGCAAACCATTAGGCCACCAGGTCAGGTCGTGCGCCGCTCTAAATAACCGTACAAATAGTAGAGACTTGGCCACTATCGTATTTGTAACCAGGGTAATTGTGTACGTTATTTGATTTCGACTGAGCTTCATTTATCTGTCTTAAGTGCTGAAACGATCAGTTCTGACAAGATGTCAATAGATATTTCGGAGACACTTTAATTACTTTATTTTGTCAAGAAAATGTCGGAACACTGATATGACATAAGGATATCAGAAAGCTGTATGGATCCGAATTCGTTAAAGGTCCAAAGACAGGACCCTGACAACGTTACCCGTTTCCATACGCAGGAAAGGTGCGCATTGGATATAGTCCAATATGTCTTTAATAATGTTTATTTTGAAAATATGGTTAGTCAAATATACCCTTCAGAGCTCCAACTGAATAAAGCCACTACCTCTGATACTGAAGCCACATTTTTAGACTTGCATTTGTCAATTTCTAATGATATTGTTTCTACCAAAATTTATGATAAACGTGACGACTTTGATTTTGAAATTATCAATTTCCCATCTTTAGATGGTGATGTTCCTCGTTTTACATCCTACGGAGTCTATATCTCTCAACTCATTCGTTTTGCTAGAGCATCTAGCCATGTTGCTGACTTCAATACTTGCAATAAATTGTTAACTCAGAAACTTCTAAAACAAGGCTATCGGTATCATAAACTTCGCAAAACATTTTCAAAATTTTATAGACGATACTATGATTTGATTTGTAAATTCCAAGTTGGACTTAAATCTCTCTTGCGTCAAGGACTTTTGGAACCTGATTTCTATGGTGACTTGGTGTATAAATTGAAGAAGATTGTTGGCTCTAATAATTTTTCAGCGCAGCTCATTAAAATAATTTCCCATTATAAATGATTGGCTATAACATTAATGTATTGCAACAGACTGCATGCTTAGTGGTCAACCCAATTACATTTGGCAACTTTGCTTTCGTCTTTAATTGCACGCCGGTGGGTCGGACTTCAGACTCTATGATGGTTCCGAGTTTAAGACTTATCTATTGATGAGATGGTAGGGGCATGATGCTTTGGCTGTTTGTCGGGTCCACCGGTGTTAACCTGTTGGATTTCTTTTTCTCCGGTATTTGGTTTTATTTACTGTTGAGTCCTTATCTTTGCTTTATCTCCTTGTTTTATCTTAATTTATATGTTTAGGACATGATGCATTGATAAGTAAGGGGTCTTTCATGCAAACCAAATATCTATGTGTCTTGATCCACATCTGAATTAAGGGTGCGGTTAGCGCCGTTAAACCGGTTTGAGCCCTCCAGTAAAGTGTTTTGCTGACCATTCCAGGGCGGTGCTTCTTTTGTGGGTCTTTTATGTTTTTGTTCTGTCTTGTGTATGCTGTGTTTTTGTGCGCGTCTGTTTATATGTGCTTTGTGGTCACCTGCTGGGAAAGGGCTGATCTCTTGGCTCTCGTTTGTGGTGTCTAACTGTGAGTTTGTCACTTTCCCATTGGTATCCTGGGTCGGGTGTGGTACTTAATTGTATCGATTCCTGATCTTTGCACCCTTACTTACTTTTATTGATGATCTTATACTTTTTCTTTAAGTTCTAAATAGAATAAGCAATCATCATGCTAAATATGAATACCTTTCATCAACAATTGAAAGAGGAGTTTGCTAAGCGATATGTTAGAAAGCATATTTGTCCTTGGCTTTAAACTCACAAAGCATGACACTGATCTGGAAACTTCATTATAATCTCCAAACTATGTGCAATCGTTGAAAACAAATATGAGCACGTTCAATTGAAATAAGAGCTGTCGCACGACAGCGTAGCTAGACTGCTACCTTTTAATTGAGAGAAGTGTGGGGTCCAGGAATTCCATAGGTTTGTTTTGGCTACCACAGATAAGGGCGCTAACAGTGTTGTGGTCGTTTGAAAAATATACTTCATTAACACCCTGAATCAAGAACTTAGGCATGCTCAAACATATGAGCATAACAAGCTAGATGAGACGTCTGTCGTTGATAGGCATCAATGCAATATGGCAACTAAGTTTGGGGTGTTTGCTGATGAGGATCATAACAAGCTTCCTACGTTATATTGGTTACTTTAACTTCATAAATGACCCATTAAGTCACATTTTATTGCTAATTCCAGTTCATGTACAGCTACCAACTTCTTGCATCGCTGCAATTAAAAACCATGTAATCAAATATTGTACACCTTTTTTATTAAAGGAATGGTAAAATATTATTTTGTCTATCACAAATTCTGGTAAAATTCTTAATAAATTAAAGTCTAAAGAGATTTTCTAGCATTTAATTTGTCTACATATGATTTCTCTACGTCTATATTACGTTACCTCATAATCTAATCAATGAAAAAATAACGGAATTAATTGAACACAGATTTAACAGAAAGGGCTCATTTATATGGCTTGTAATGATAAAAATATCTTTTTTACTCCTGAACAATCTAAACGATATAAGTTGTGGTCATGTCAGAAAATGTGTGATGCCCTCGATCTTTTGGACACTACATTTATTAATCAGATTTGGCTCGAAATTATATAGACAAGTTCTAGGTATTCCAATAGGTACTAATTGTGATCCTCTTGTTGTAGATTTGTTTTGTTTTGTTATGAGAGAGACTTCGTATTGTCGCTTTTAGACACTAATAAAACTGATATCACTGAAGCTTTTAACTCCACCTCCAGATATTTCGATGACTTTTTTAATATTGATAATCCTTATTTTGAACAAATGGTAGGTCAAGTATAAATCCTGCTGAGCATCAGTTAAATAAAACGAAGTTTTCTGATACTGAAGCTCTAATTTTGGACATGAAGTCCGCCAGTAAAATATTTTACTGACCGCTCTAAGGCTGTACTTCTTTTGTGGATCATTTGAGTTTTTTTGTGTCTTGTGTTTCTCATGCGTTTGTGTCTGTTTATTGCTGCCTTGTGGTCACCTGCTGGGAAAGGGCTGATCTCTTGGCTCTTGTTGGTGATGTTTATTATATTTTTGTTACTTTCCCATGTGGTATCCTCGGTCAGGTGTGGTACTTGATTGTATAATTTCCTGATCTTTGCCATCTTTCTTACAATGAACTTGTCAAAACAAATGGTATAGTTTTTTCAAAGATTTATGATTTAGGGATGATTTTAATTTTGAAATTGTAAAAATAGCGAGTATACTTCTGATTTCTTGTTGGAGATATTCCTCGCTCACCATCCTATGGTGTATGCATTTCTCAGCTTATTCGTTTTGCAAGAGTGTGTTCTAATGTTGTTCAACAACATAATCATATTTTGACTGCTAAGTTATTAAAACAAGGTTATATATATATCATAAAATTCGAAAAGCATTTTCTAAATTTTACCACAGACACCCAGAGTTAATTGTTTAATACAACATCGGGTTCAAAACTCTTCTGCAACAAGGCAAACCAGAACCTATATTTATGGTGATTTAGTTTATAAATTCAAAATAACTGTTGGAAAACCTGATTTTGGTGATCAATTAAAAAAAACTTATCAAACGTTATATAAAAGTTAAACATAATTTGGATGTCATGCTACAGTCTGCATGCATCATTTTAAACCCAATCACTGTTTATACTTATGGTTTCCTCTTTAATTGCACGATGGTGGGTAAAGCCTCAAACTTTATGATGGTTCATGGTGAAGCTTTAATCCGTGGGCTGGTGCCTAAAGTTTATCTGTAGCTGGGCCAATGGTGGCTCGAGGGTTTCTTTAGCTCTGACTATCTGTGAGTCATGAGCCCATTTCTTTGTTTCACCATGATGTGTTAATTTGATTATAGTGTTTCTCCATGATGATACATTGAAATAGTTAGAATGCCTCCATGCGAGCTGAACATTTATTGTACTTAAACACAGAAGAATCTAGGGCGAAACTTTGGTACCAGTAAATTGCATTTAAGCTCCCTGGTGGCTGAGACTGCAGTCCGTTCTAAGGCGGTGGTTCTCTTGTTGTTGATTTGTTGTTTAGTGTGACTACCATTGTAGGAGTCTGCAATTGTTCTATGTTTTTTGTACCTTATTTTATGACCATTCTAGTTTTGCAACCATCTTGATGGGGAAGAGAAGCTGGTTGCTTTGCTAAGAATGTCTTCTTAGTGTCACGTGATTGTGGAACTCCCTCGCGATACCATGGGTTTGTCTACCGTCTGTAATTGTGTTTTTCTTAAACATACTCACTTACTTTTATAGATTTTGTATGTATAGGAAGCTTATGGATATATAATTTAAAGTTGAAACATATTTTAGATGCTCAAGGGGAGTTAACTCGATAATAGGTGATGGGACTTTGGCGAATTTCAAACTGATCCAAGCTTATATAGTTGTCCTTCTTATCTGCAAGAAAGAAAAAGATTGATTTAAAATTAAAAGCACAAGAGTGGTCACAACATTTCTCACATTATAAGTCTAAGGAGATTTTCCAGACGCTCAAAGGCAGCTAACTACACAGTCCAAAAATCTTTGGTCAGATCTTGCAGGCTTTCAAGCTCATCCAAGCTTTTTTGGTTATCCTTGTTATATGAAAAAATGAAGAAAACACAATAAAAAATGTAGACGCTAGAGTGGTCACAACATTATCAATCAATTTTTAAGATGCTCAAGGGGAGCTAACTCCATAATTGGTAATTGGATCTTAACAAAATTTAAACTCATCCAAGCTTGTTATCTGCAAGAATGAAGAGGATCCATTTAAATTGAAAGCACTAGAGTGGTCACAACATTTCTCCCATAATTATAAGTCTATGAGGATTTTTCCAGACGCTCAGCGACAGGTAACTCATAAGTCCCTGGTCGGATCCTGGCGATTTTCAAACAAATCCAAGATTTTATAGGTGTCCTTGTTGCCTGCAAGAATAAAGTAGATCCAATTAAAAATGAAAGTACTAGGATGGTCACAACATTTCTCTAGTTATAAGTATAGGGTGATTTTCCCAGACGCTCAAGGGCAGGTAACTCATAAGTCCCTGCGCAGATTCTGACGAATTTCGAACCCATTCAAAATTTTATGGTTGTCCTTGTTGCACTCAGGAATGAAGAAGACCAAGAAGGTGCTAGAGCGGTCACAACTGTATTCATTGATTTTACAGACTCTTAATGGCAGTTAATCCCATCTTAGCTATATACTCTTGCCAAATTCAATCTCATCCAAGCTTATATTGTTGATCTTGTTACCTGCAAGAATAAAGAAGAAAATGAAAATGAAGACAATGAAGGCACAAGAGTGGTCACAACATTTCTCCCATAATAATTCTATGGGGATTTTTCCAGACTCTCAAGGGCAGCTAACTCATAAGTCCTTGGTGGAATCCTGCCGAATGGTGAAACCATAAAAGATTTTATGGTTGTCCTTGTTACCTGTAAGAATAAAGAAGAATCAATCAAAAATGAAGTCGCTAGACTGGTCACAAGATTTTCTCCATTATAACCCTATGGGAGCTATCTGTTGCCATGGAAACCAGTGTTCTAATCCGATCTAGCCCAAAACCTTATGCAGTCAATCCCTAACACAAATAATGCTCTAGATGAAATTTTATCTTGATCAACCAGCTGGTCTCAGAGATATTCATGTTTGAAAGTGTGAAGGCAGGGATGGACAGATAGACACAGGCTAGAGTCCCATCCTTTAAGTTTAACAGAGAGCCTTTGGCCCAGGTGCGCTAAAATTTAACACAAAAATCCTGATCTTTACCTTCTTTCTTAATTCTTTAAACGAAAGAGAAATTGGAGTATGCGAAAATTGGACTTTTATTGGTGTATTGAAACCTTCGTTGGAACAGATCCATCTTAAGCAAATATTGTCATGAATATAAAAGCCAAAATGAAGAGAAGTTCGCGTTATGAACCTTAGGAGAGATTTAACAACATATGACCTGTAACTTTGACCAAAAGACATGTTCAATTTTTAGAAACTATTGTTTGAATATACACAAAACAGACAATCATTGTCAGTGTTAGAGACCGACTTTGACAGTTTTAAGTGCATGAAACTGAGACCCTTTTTTATCCTTTTAGTCATGTTCAAATGGGTCAGATATAAACATATCCAACTGTTCCTTTCTGTACGAGACATGATCTGTTTACATATGCTAGCTTTTGACTGTTTCAAACATTAATCAATAACATGGCCATCAATTAAAGTGCATGTAATTTTAGTATCAAAGTAATGAAAAGAAAGTAAGAAAGACAGAACAAATCAGGAAACGATACAATCATGTACCACACCTGACCCAGGATACCACTTGGGAAAGTAACAAAAGTACAATAAACAACACCACCAAGAGCCAAAAGGTCAACCTTTTCCCAGCAGGTGACCACAAGGCATCAATGAACTGACACAAAGGCATGAGAAGCACAAGACACAAAACAACACAAATGATCCACATAAGAGGTACTGCATTGGAACTTTGGTCCTTGCTAAAATGTGAAATATTTTTCGTTAAATTTTGATAATAACCTTTTGGTCAAAGCAAATGCCAATTGGTGGCAAAACAAGATGCTTGATTTATGTCTATTGAATGTACTTACTTAAAGTTTACGAACTCGTCCATTGATGGTCGACCCATGTTAAACATCATGTTAGATATGATCTGCTTCACCTCTGCAGGCCATTGGTTACAATCATTGCTCCAGATGAATACGTCCTTCAAAACACTCTGTATGTCTTTTTTGAAGGCCTCTTCTACTCTTTCTCTCGTTACAAGTGTACCTTTGAAAAACCAGTTATAAAAATAAAAGGAGTGTGTCCCTGATAAACCATGATTCTCGCACACCAGATCTAGATTGGTTCCCCACGTTGATAAAGCTCCACTTCCGCTACGCATATTACGTTTGGTAACTAGTAATTTTTTACCAGTAGAGAATCCCACTCATCCGACTGCGCATGCTCCAGAAAGAGCATCTGTTTACATCCTGGGTCAATTTCGCACATCAAAATGAGAAATGAACATGTACTGAAAACTGAGAAGATTTGCCGCACTTTCTTTTCGATACAAAGCCTTTCAAATATTGCTGTTATTGGTAATTTCGATTTTAATAATTTTTTCAATGTACTTAGATTTTAACGTAATCGAGTGACGATAACTGTCCAAATAGCGCAAGTGGTAGCGCTTTAGCTTAACGAGATAAGGGTCTAGAGATCGAATCCCACACACATGATTTTTTTTCTTCCGCATATGGTATTTTTTCAAGTAGAGAACCTGCGCGTGCTCCAGAAAGAGCGTCGGTGTTGAAAAAGTTCATAAATAGGCCAGGTATTATATGAATCCAGTGTGACTCAAATTCAATTAAATTTTTTACTATATAAAAGGCACAGAAAGTGGACTGGGTGGGCCAGCTCATACTCACTTACTATCCAATGATGCAAACCATGTTTCAAGGTCACCAGTCTTGTGGTTCATGTAAAGAAGGTTTAAAGGGTATTCACTACCTAAAAATAGTATGTGAGCATGATCAGGAAATACCACAATCACAAACAGCAGACAACCCCATGGCACTGCAAGGAAGAGACACACAACCATCAAGAGACACCAGGAAGACAAACTAATACATCCGTGGATCATCGTGGCTACAGCATGGGATAGAAATGTATAGAACTCCCGTAAAACAAAAATCTGCACCCTGCAGAGCGTGTCTGCATGGTCTGTGGAAAGAGCGCACAAGAGGTCCGAAGGATCGAATCCACAAAAAGATCAGACATCAACGCCAAAGCATTGCTCGCCAAATATGGGGGCATTAATGTAGAGAGTGGCGTTAGGCTTAAATGAAATATATGTGTGGTTCCTGTTGCCTACCTACCCTAATTTTTTTAACCCTATATACCCTAAACAATAAAATGGTCTTTGGAGAAAAAATGGGCACTTTTTCAATTTCTGTCACTATTTTCTTTGTTAAATGTTATAACAAAATTTAATAATTTCCCTACCTACCTACCCTGAATTTTCTTGGCATGAAACAGGAACCACACATATATTTCATTTAGGCCTTATGTGTAGAAACTGTTACTCGAAATTACAGAACCTCGATCAAAGATGTAGACTTTTTTATGAGGGGTGCCAACGAAATGCAAGGATAGTGATACGTGCTAATACTAAAAGAATGATGCGCTCCTCTCCTCTCTCTAGACCACAAAAGAGAATTAACTTCTCAAAAACACCAACAAAGACACGCAAAACACAACGCAAAACACAATTGTTTAAACTGAAAGTACCACACCCGAGGAAATTGGCCTTAAAGTGGATTTTGTTACTGGTAGGATGTGTTTCCAGGTTTTAAGTGACCCCCGTTTTTCTTTTTTAAACAGCTTTAAAATGATCTTAGAAGAATGCACACCGCGTAACTAAAACCTATGGATCCCCGGAGCCCCCCCCCCCCCCCTTCCTAAAAATCACAAGTTATTGTGATAGCAATTAGCATTTGGATCCCCCCTTGGATGGACCTCCCCTGAAAATGTTGGACCCCCTCTGGATCCTTGGGAAAGTATAGTTTTCTCTGCAATAAAACCATTGCCCCCCCCCCCCCCTCTGTAAAATAAGCTGAGGACTAAAAAACGTCTCAATCTGGACCCCCCCCCCCTGTCAAAAATTCCTGGATCCGCGCATGATATTATACATGCTTTAAAGTCATATTACGGGGGTCGCGCACATGCGTTCCTTTTTCGCCACGCTCCCTAACTGTGAATGATGACCATCCCGCCCCCTCCCCTAAAATATCCACAATTTTATCATAGATCCCATAAAATATTTATTCAATCTGAACCCCCTAAAATTATTGAAATTAAAAGTTAGACCCCCTCCTTAAAAAAGGCCCCAGTCCACATAGGCTACGAAATATCAGAGTAACCCCCATCCGATCGGAAATCCCTGACACAGGCATGCACGGACCCAGGAAGTGTTGTTAGAGGGAGTCCAATTTATCTTTAACAACTTTTTTATGGTGAGAATCCAAATACCTTTCAAGGTGTATCATCATCGGCCAATTTCAATGGCGTTTCGCTAGCGGCCGAATTAATGGCCCAACATTGAATTCTGGCTTGCCTTTGAGATTTTCAAGTGGATCCAGACGAGTATTGCTAAATAAATCCTATAGCTTTGTGATTTTGCTGGGCCCGGAGCCCCGGCCCCCTCTGGATCCGCGCATGGATAGTTTTCCTCGTAACCTGGCTTATTAAATGAACATGAGACAGAGGGGCCGCGGGCCCGTGTGTGCTATATATGCCTAGTGCGCCGGGACCGCGGCACACCGTCACAATAACTGAAAAATCATCAGGGGCCGCGGGTTCGAGCCTCGCAGGCGTCACTGCGTTGTGTCCTTGAGCAAGACACATTAATCATAGCTTAGTACCGGTTCAACCCAGGAAGACCCGTCCCTACATAACTGAAAGATTGTTGATGGGACGTTAGAATCAAATCAAACAAATCTCCTTCGCAATGCTGGCCCAATGTCATGTGCTCCGGAAACATAAACTTCTTTTAACACTAAACACATTATTCAGAATACAGGCACAGAGGATTTTGTAATAATATAGTGGTGTTTAATAATGAGAGAATGGTCGACATTGTTGCGTCGGTTCGATGTTGGTACAAGGTTGGTATGCGGCGACGCCCACATTTCCACCAACTACCAACGTGGGCCCAACGTATCTTTGCTATCTGTGTAGTGACCCCAAACACAAAATATGACGTCCGCTGATATTGTTCACGAATTCCAAGCATACTCGCACCTGGGTGAGAAATGGGGGGGGGGGGGGGGGGGGTATTCTGATATTTTCAAACATACGTAGGCCCGGACCATTTTTGGGGTTAACTTTTTGGTATTTTGTGATGACCCCAAAAGATATCCACAAAATCTTCATACCCCAAAAAATTTTCATTTTTCTGAAAACCCTCAAAGGTATTGAAATTCAAAATTTTGAACCCCAAAATGGTGCGAGCCTACGTATGAATGAAAATATTATAGTACCCCCCCCCCCCCCTCCACCCTCTCCTCGCAGATAGAAACAGGGGCCGGGGGGCGTCCAGACTCAAATAACAGAAAAAAACTCTGATAAGGGTGTTTATTGTTGGTTTTTTTGCAACTATATTATATTTTTTTACGGTTCAAAAGGGTCGAAACATTTATCGGGGGGGGGGGGGGGGTGCAACTTTTTATTATTTTTTTTTTTTGGGGGGGGGGGGGGTACAAATCCTTATTTCTATAGAAACCTATATAACTTGTGATTTTTCGGGGGGGGGGGGTCCGGACCACCTATCCCTCTCTGGATTCGCGCATGGGTAAGAAATAAGTAATTGCCCACTTCCCTGTCACGGATTGAGTTTTCTGAAAGTCTCAGAAGGTTTACCGGCCGGCGCAGTCGGTAACATGTGTTTTTTTTTGGGGATGGGGGGGGGGGGGGGGGCAAATGCTTATTTCCAACGAAACTTAAAGAACTTGTGATTATTATTTATTTTTATTTATTTATTTATTTATTTTTTTTTTTTTGGGGGGGGGGTGTCCGGACCACCTATCCCCCTCTGGATCCGCACATCGGTTAGAAATAAGTAATTGCCCACTTCCCCGTCACGGATTGAGTTTTGTAGGTGCAAACTGAAAGTCTCATAAGTGTTTCCCCTGTGAACATTTGAAATTCCAGAAAATAGTTGTACCGGGCCGCGTTGCGTCTGACTAGATGCGGGGTAACTGTATTTTTGTTTATTTTCGGGTGGCGGGGAATGCTTATTTCTGTAGAAACCCATAGAACATGTGATTTTTTAGGGGGATGGGGGGGGGTAGGGTGCGGACCACCTAACCCCCTCTGGATCCACGCATCCAGTGTTGGGTTGGGGATGCTTATTTCTATAGGAACCTATAGAACTTGTAACTTTTCAGTTGCCATATTCCTGATAATAGAACAAAATAAACTTTATAAAAAATCCAATCCGCACGTACAATTGGGCCACTTTCGGCCCGCCAACGAACCGCCATCCGCAGGTGACGGTTCGTCGGCGGGTCGATAGTGGCTCGTGATGGGATGCTAGCTGGGAGCAGTTGTTTAAAAATCGCAAATGCACTTTTTATTCAATACCGCAGATGGACTCAAGACGTCCCGGGTATTTTCCAATACTACGTATTTTTCCATTACTACGTCAGTGTATATGCTATAAATAGACGCAATGGCGTTTAGTAGTTACCTGTCTTAATATGCTAACAAGCTATTAAAGGGAGAGAACCAGTCTAACACCAGATCAAGATTTCTGTTGTTTTTACCCATGTGATATAATTCTATCTCATATAACCATACCAGCCCATGGGAAATAAAAAAAGAACATTCAAGCATGGGCCGCACGCTCGATTCTATACGTCATTTTAATGTTAAAATGACGTCACCATGTCACATCTCAGTGTATTCCGGATTTTTGGAAGCCTTTGTCACATTGTTTTTTTTTGATAAAATTGAGGTACTTAGTGGTGAGAAAGGAAAGCAACCCATTATTCGTGTGAGGGTGAGATAGAAATAACAGTCCCTCGTGGTCACCATTTGTCATCACTCAGCAAGCCTTGTGATACCAATTGATGATCCTCGGGATGGATTTTTGATCCCACCCTCAATGTCATGATATACTTTTATAATCACATATGACAGCAGTGTATATTTCTGCTTTTATACCCAAATACAACCGTCAGACACAAAGTAAAAGATGAGCGCTTCATGTCAGGGCCGTCATTGAGTCTGAGGCCTGATTTAAGGGATGCCTGCAAATTGTCTGTATAAAGGGGGTCTTGCATCTGTGCCCACGCATGGATTTTCTTCAAACTTTGCATAATAATGACTCGTTATATACAAACTATGAAAATGTATGTATTGAATTGGATTGTTAAGAATAAGGCTTAGGAAGCAACCCTGACGTACTCCACCTGTAAGGTGGCACCTGTCTCTAAATTTCCATGTCCTAAATCTATAGTTTTGTTTATTTCTATGATTTATCATCCAGATTAAATCAAAAATACCAAAGGCATTATATTAATACCAAAAAACCATTTGGATGTATTATGATTTACGTTTTCTGAAGAAGTGATTATAAAATTTCAATATTTTTTTTCAAAAAATTACAAAACATTCAACATTAAATTCCAAAGATCGATATGTTCTAGTCTTTGTCAAGATATCATATTATCACAAAAACATGCCATATATATCCTACTGATCTGAGCCAAATTTCATGAAAATCCAAAGCCGGTAACTTTGTCATTTCCTACCTCTTATGGGTATAGGTCAGTTTTAACAAAATTAATTATTTAGTTGAAATGAATCAATAACTCAACAGAAGGGGGTTGTTTTTAAATCTACTTCCACTTTTCTTAAAGAAAGACATGTTTAGACAATTTCAAATGATTCAATGGCCAGAAATGCCAAAGGTCATGGCCCCATGTCATGGCACTAAGGGGCCAAGACAATGTGTATCACTTTCTCAAGTCCTGCATGATATTGTTTAAGAAACATAATATCCTATCAATAAACGTGTGAAAACAAGAAGACCAAATATTTCTATACATCCCAACTGAGCTCGAGTAACCACATTTTGGTGCCGTGACCAGGATAAAGTGTAACAGAGTCATATCAAAGGTATCACAGAACAGTGTTCTACATGAATAAGTGAGGTCCAGAAACGAAACTGTATGCCTGGAATATACATCCAGCCAAAGAAAAAATGTTGCCAATTGATGGAAATCAGCATCAGTTTTACAAAACAGAATAAACAGAGAAGATTTAAGCATTAATTTAGCAATACCTTTGAAGCCAAGAGTTCTCTGTGACCAAAATGGTTAATTTTAACCAATAGGTTTGACAGGGGCTTATTCTTGTGAACCAGGTTTATTAATGAGGCCTACAATTATAAAACCATCGATATAAGGTTCTTCTCCTGTATGAACTGACTTGTCATAAGGTTTCTCTTCTGTATGAATTAAAATTCTTAATAATGTTACATATTAAGTGTAACATTGGTTAGATGTAGTTTTAACGTTCTAAACTAGATGTGGTAAGTCCAGTGTCACCATATTGTATGGTTTTGGGTAATATTATTGTGAAAGCACTTCATTAAATAAGAATCATGACACTTAATGTGAAAGAATAATGTTTTTTGTCTTTTTCCAATCAGTAATAGGGAAAAACACTGAACATATCAACTTTTACCAATAAACGTACTAGCATGGTGATTCAAACTAAGCAAGTATTCAAGTATGTTTTACACAGAAACATAATAATTGTATTTTTTACATTTTGATGAATTAGGGCCATGTGTTTATATCAAGTTGAAAAAATATGTTACCGGTCCTTGAATTTCATGAAATTTTGTCTACATATTCTTAACATATATGGAAAGTTTATAAGTTGAAATGGTATCTTGACAAAGACCGCAACATGTGATAATTTTAGTTCCAAATTTCACTGAATACAAAATATACAGTTGAAAACTGGGGTACCATCTCATAAAAATGATTGCCCACACTCTATCCTAATACATACAAAGCCATTTATAGTATCAACGAACTTATTAATGATATAGTTATTTAATAAAGCATTTCTGCGCCCGTTACATGATATGTCAATTACTTTAGAAATGATTATAATTGGATACCCTAAGGTATTGTAGTGATATTATACATGACGTCATAAATTAGCATTGGAATTGCATTAAAACTCAAATGCACCATAAATATAAAAGTCATACCCCAGACAATAAATAAACATAATATTATCAAATTCCAAGCGTGGGCAGACTCCCATGTTAATTTCCCATACCATGAAAGAGCCCCTTTATCATTGAAAAAATAATAACAGCTGTGAATGTCATATACATTTCTGAATATCAGACAGTAGAAAAAAGTTAAAGTGGTAAAAATCTAAAAATGTGATCTTTACATGTAAAAATATATAACTTCTTCTCACTGGTTTTATTCGATATCCTCTGCATTCTCCATGTAATCCCCTGAGCCTATTAACGAGTTTCCTACTCTTATAATATCCTTATAAATGAACAAAAGCACAAAGTGTGGGAAGATTTTTTAAATTGAATAGTAAGGAACTTTTTCCTAATTTAATAGTTGGTTTTATTGAATTTTCATTTACTTAACTCCAGCGCTCTTTGGTCTCATTTTCGATTCTGGTAGTTTTCTTCAGCCCTGATAAACTGTGAGTTAAGAGTCCTTTTCTTTGTTTCAACAAATGTGTTAATTGTTTTTTTTTTATTTCCCTGTGAGGGTGCATTGCATAAGTAAGGAAAATCCATGAGAGATAAACTTTGTGTTTATACAACAAAGGAATCCAAGGACAAAAGAGTTGAATAGAAAAATATTGTTCTGGTCCTAGGTGGCTTCAACTGCTGTCCGTTGTAAGGCGGTGGTTCACGTGTTGTTTATTCACTGTTTGTTGTTGCTCCCATTTTTTGTGTTTTTTTTGTGTTGGCCCTGTTTTCTTATGCAGTACTTTTTGTCATTTCTAGTTTTGCAACCTCTGGGAAGAGATAGCTTTACTTTTCTTGTCTTTTTAATGTCAATTGGCTGCTGTTATTCTTTGCCTCTTCTTCACCGTAGTGAGAGATTGTCTGACCTGTGCAGACTAACCTACTGCATCTTGAAGACAAGTCACGGGACGAGGGCGATCCACCAAACTATAACAGACACAAGACATTAGGAAGAAAATTTACTGAAAGCAACCAGCTCGCTCTTCTCCATGCAGATGATTGCACAACTAGAAAAGACACAACGTATTGCATTACAGAACAATGAACAAAAACAGAACTTCCACAATAGGAGCAACACTTAACGGTTAATTATCAACAGCAGAACCATTGCCTTAGAAACGACAGCAGGATACGTCACTAGGGGTCTTAAATGCATTTTGCTGTCGCCCTAGATTCTGTTGCTTTATAAACACAAAAATATATTAAGCTGACACGGAGGTTTCCTAACTAATGCAATGTATCATTACAGAGAAATAATCAAGGTAACTCACTTTGATAAAGCAAAGAAAATGGCTAATGACTGACTCATAGATAGCCAAGCTATAGAAAACCCTAAGTTGAACCACGGTGGGCGTAGTCAAAGACAAGCAATTGGTAACAAACAAAAGATGAAAGTTTTAAGTCAGGATCATCATTGAGGCTGAAGCCTGTGCCACCATCGTGCAATTAAAGGAGAAACCATAGCCTCAAATCTTGATGGGGTTTACAACCAGACATGCATACTGTTATATGATATGTATATTATATCGATTTTCCACCAGTTGACTATCTTTTTAAAATTGGTTGTAGCGTCACCAGAATCCAGCTATTCTAAAACTATACTATTGCCTTAAAGTTAAGCATATTTTATAAGATCCTGATTTTTGAAGAAATGAGAAATAATTTGAGCTTTGGGTTTTATTCGACATGCACACTTGTATTTTGGCTACAAAATTTGAATAAGTTCGATTAGGTTCATTCACTACTGTCCATGAACGGAAAGCTAACGACACAGTTCTGTCCAGGAGTTGATATGCAAGAATGAATTTCTTTCGCTGTTGAGTCATGAAATAGCCTTAAAACGCGTATGCTGGATAAATTTACAAAGAAGAAAGAAGACATAATGTGTAAAATTGCCATTAGGACCGCTGGTATGAAACAGGATGGCATTGCAAAGGTATTAAACGTATCTAAGAGTGTTGTAAGTTAACCTTCGAAAGAACATAGAGAGAGTGGCAGTATTAAAAAAAAGGAAACGGTCTACATTGATTCTTGAGTGCAAGGCATTGTAACTGAAGCATTATGGTACGTGGTGCATTACCTGAAGACCACCTGATACAGTTAAATGTGGTTACTGGGACTTTGAATGCTAAAAGTACCAGGACGAAATCTTGGAATAATTGGTGTTAGGTCACCCTTGGCCAGAACATGGTGCTCCGAGATGACATTGCAAGACCTCACTGTACTCGCATCATCGAGGAATACAAAAAAAAACAACAGATCATTGCTAGTCTTCCACCTTAGAGCTTGTTGCTAGACTTAAACCCTATGGAACACATGTGGAACAAGCTCGGCTGACATGTTTTAAACTGGGAACCAGCCGTATCAAAACAATTGTGAATTTTGCTAGACTCTACTGCATAAGTGGGACAGGATTTCATGCCCTGAACGCATGTACTCAGTGAATTTAATGATGAAAATGTGTCAAGTTGTTATTCGACAGTGTGAAGGCTATACACAACTTAAACTGGAAGTAGTGGATCATTATGACCCATTTCGCGACTTTTTGCACAAGATCCTTAAAGTGTATGCTTCAAAGAGAAAGTTTTGAAGAAATTACAACTATCACAGCCTTATTGTAAAAGTTTGCTGACTCTTGGCCTCCATGCTGTTTTCTTTGAATTTTTTAAAATTTATGGATAATTTTGTAAGGTGTTAAGGCCCTGTCACACTACGACGAATAGCACCAACGTATGCCGACGTATAAAAAAATCAGCAAGTATGTTGGTATATGCTGAGTACGTTAGAAATAATTTTTTAACACGTTACGAATACGCTATGATACGGTAGTATACGTTGACATATGGCCAAGAGGTCCAATATTTTGTGCATCTATAAAAAAATTACAGCGTATGCGAACGTACTGCTTCTATACATTAGGCATACGCTAGATGTACGCTGCAGGTAAGTTATGCATACGTTAAGGTACGTTAGCACCAACGTATGCGGACATATGAAGAATTAAGTAAGTACGTTTTGTGTACGCTGAATACGTCAGAGATAAGTTTTAAACATGCTACGAACACGCTACTGTACTTTGGTATACGTTGTCATACGGCGAATAGATACCAAAATTTTGTACTTGCATAAAAAATCTTCAGCGTATGCTGACGTATTGCTTATACGTTATGCATACGTTAGATGTACGAAACGGGTAAGCTATGCATACGTTAAGGTACGTTAGCACCAATGTATGAGGACGTATGAAAATTCACCAAGAACGTTGGATGTACGCTGAATAAGTTAGAGATACGTTTTCAATACGTTACGAATACGCTACAGTACGTTGGTATACGTTGTCATATGACAAATTGGTCCCAAAATTATGTACTGTTTTATACGTTTGACATAGGTTAGATGTACGCTACATGTAAGTTATGCATACGTTAACGTACGTTATATGTACAATCCAGCATACGTTAAACGTTCGTTGTGCATAAGTTTCTCATAAGTAAAGAACGCTAGTGATACGCTGTGCATACGCTTTTGTACGCTAATACAAGTACAAGCTATGTTACGTTGGGAATAAGTTATGAATAAGTTACTCATAAGTTAGACATACGTTCTATGTTCGTTTCGCGTACGCTTTGCATAAGTTCAGAGAGCGGCTTCCTCTGATTTTTTAATTAGATTTCAGCGTATGCCAGCGTACTAGATATATATTTCATACGTCGGGATACGTTGGCTAAAACGTTATAGTGTGACAGGGCCTTTAGCAACCTATAAACAAGTCAAAGATTCCAAGGCTTTTCTTCATCAAATGGCTGGTATTCTGCTTTTGTTGTCTACCACAATAAATTTTTGTTATCTCTCAAAAGATTCCGTTCTTACCGTTCTAAAACCTAAGTGGTGTTATCAAATGGAATATGCTGACATTATGGCAATAGTATTTATACTTTGAGTGTGGCTATAATATGTGAACATTATGCGTATGAGTTAACTTATCTGGTTGTATATGGTAGCATTAATTGAACATTCGTACAAGATGACCTATACTACTACATGTATTATACTTTAAAGTTTACCTTCTTCCTCTCCATACTCTGGATCCTTTGGGCCAATTAAGTGGCCAATACCAAATGTCAACTTATCGACTGTATCCTTGTAGATCACACATTGCATATCCTCGTCTAGTATGAGTCTTGTTTTGAGTTGTTCAAGTTTATCTTGGTCCAGGTTTAGTTGTGAAACTACTGAAAGAAATTAGTATCAGCTGTCTGTTGACAAGCAAATGAATTCAAACAGTTTTGCTTTTGTTTTTGTAGGTATTCAATCTTAGATGTAATGGGTGGGTACTTTGTGAGTGCAACTCCTCTTGAGCTTTTATTTCATTTTTTTCATTTTGAAACTTACACGTGTTTTTGTCATAGGCTGAAATGCGCATGTGATTTTGACTTTATTGTCAAAATTTTTATCATGTATTCTTTCTAACTTTTCATTAACTTGTGAGCTTAAGTCAGTTTTGGCCTATTTTCTTCAACTTGCCAATGGTTGCCATGTGAGCGTAACAATTACAGTTTTATACATAGTTTAACAGTTTGAAAATGTACACAAAAGATGGGCATTATCCTTCATTGTTTTCCTTATTTTTTCATATTTATTCTATTAGCAGGCGCGTTCCTGAGGCATTTTATAGAATTTGTACTCTTGAAGGGTACCCCCTCTGTATGGGGCCAGGGATGAAGCCCTTTGGAAGAAAATGGTTTTAGGGCACTTCAAAGGACTAAAATGGGTCCTCAACACACACAACGAAATACTATTAGTCGAATTCTCCTTCAAAAATCAAAGTAAATACTATAAAGCCTTTTTAAAGCGGTCACTCAAAAAGAAGGCCCAAATTGCTTTTTAAGACTGATTATCGCTTAATGCAGGTCAAAAGTATTGCAAAATACTCCAATGGGAGCGTTCTACAATATGTTTGACCTTCACTAAGCCACCATATGTAAATATAGTTTTTTGTCTATTTGCGAGTGGTCGCTTGAGACAGGTTGTGCTGTAAGAGAAAAACCCTAAAGATTTGTGCGTACAATTTGACGTTGCAAATATGGATACTCGAAACGTCAAGTTGTATGCACATGCATATTTGAGTACACGTAGGAATGCCCCTGATTCGTGAACTTAGTCCTTTTGTTAAGCGCAAGCAATTATATCTATACATATAGTGGATGTCTTGTGAGCACAATTCCTTTTAAAATTTTAAACCAATTATACTGATCGTATTGAAAGTTTGTATGTGTTTTTAAAAGAAGAGAATTCCACATGTGGCATAGATACGAGGGCTGTTCAAATATGAATGCAAGTACCTTCATAACTTTCTTCACATAAATGCTACGACAACATGTCATACCTTTCTGGAAAGAACTATTTGTCGCCTTTAAAATGGCACCAAACATAAAGAAACACTCACTATAATTCTCGATTTACAGACCCTTATATAAAGGTCATTCCTGTATACTGAAGTTTTTCTGAAAAAAAAATGCAATGCACGTTTTGGTACATTGCAGATATAGTGACATATCTTGTAAGTTTTAGACAAAATGTCACCAAATTTTAGATGCAAGTTAAAGTAACATTCCAAAACTTGTTTCCAGGAAAACGTTTATATAATCCTTTTTCAATCTCGAGTAAACAGACACGTTTGTGACGTCATTAATTTTATGATAAACGTCATTTTGAGCTATCTACTGGTGATGTACTAATGAACATTGCTGTGTCGTTTTCTTTGCATTTTGCTGAAAACATGCTAAATATGTCAGAAGGAGGTTTACAAAACGCGCCGTCCTCTATTTACAGAGTAATCGCATTTTATATAATTTTTCAAGCATTTTTCTGCTTCTTAATGACGTGTTACATTAATTGAAATATGTTCAATCTGTCTAGTCCTCAAGACCAGGTGAGTAATTTTATAGTAAATAAAGCCTTTAGTGGTCAAACTTAAAGTTAACGTTCAAATTTAGAAAATAGGCGCAATGTTATGACAAAAAAATCAGTATAAATTTTATAACCCCTTCACTTTAGGCTTTTTTGACTTAATAAAAATGCCTTTCAGCGTTTAAAAATCACCCACTATCCATCAATAATTTGTAGCAACAACTCAGTATGAGCTATCAACATATTGTATTTGAGTTAAAACTAGTTTTAATGTTGCTTCGTGCATTTTGTTAAAGATAATGCTAACTGAAAACTGAAAGGTGGTGTTTCGTATACCATTTATTTGCAAATATAAGGAGACTTTAATGAAAACGATTCGTTGTAATTGTATAAAAGCATGTCGGATTTTCGCAACTTTCACAGAATCATTATATAAGAATATGGGAATACTTCCTTAAAAATTTCAAGAAATTTTACCGGTTTATCGAAGAATTATACGCTCGTCTATATCACTGGTATATGTTCGAAGCATTGAGTTTGTTAGTATACTAACGTGACCCTCATTCAAAGGACTATAGTTCGATAAGTATACTGTATTTTTCTTTAGTTCTGGTGCCAGTTTAAAGGTGACATACAGTCCTTTATAGAAACGCTTACCGTTTTGTCGTAGCATATATGTGAAGAAAGTTATGAAGCTACTTGCATTCATATTTGAACAGCCCTCGTATTATCCTCATTTATTTTTTATGTTGAAAATTTTAAGCATTCCAATTGCATCTCCTCTATCAATTTTATACCGATCTCTTTAAAACTTTATATACGTTTTTATTATTGTTTGATGGTGCGCAAAAGGTATAGCTATTGTTGTAATAACTAGTAGGCGAGTATTATCAAGAAATACCACAATCACAAAATGCAGACAAACCATGAGGTAGAGAGCATCACGGCAATCACGAGACACCAGATCAGTAAGGCCAAAAAGAAAACCTCGCTATATATGAATCACTTTTACCTGTTATGCAATTATTTGAAGCATATGCGATGATTATAAACATTATACCAAAAACGCACCAGTGAATATTATCATTGCTAAATTCTCCATTTATTAATTCGCCAGTATTGCAACAGGGCCATTAATTTGACGGTAATACCGCGAAAATTAAGGCAATAAAATAAGTGTAAAGGACGTCAGGGACGTGCACCAATCTCTCGCAAGTTGTTTCATTAGGCCTTGAGCTGGCTATAGACCCCCCTCCCCCCAGGGGAATTTTGTACAATATGATTTTCTGAAACTACATTATATGAGACACAAAATAAAAGATGTTAGCCCTCTGAGAGTGGCAGCGTTAACCTGTAACACCACGCTATATACGTTACACCCCAAAATAGCATTAAACGTCCCTGATAATGTCTCAACCAGGACATGTTTGTACATATTTGCATGCTGACACAGGTTTATGAACTTCTTATGACACAGTTACATAATTTTAGTATTAGTTATATAAATGTCTTGAGTTATTACCGTTGTATACGTTACTTAGTGTTTCCTGTGTTATTTCTGAGTATCAGTATGGTATTATTATTACTGTAGGTGTATTACATCTGTCACAGAATATAGTAAATCTACAATGCTGGTACTTAAATAATTTAAAGTACTATATTATGGTCGCTTACACTATTTATCCAGCCCGTGTTATGTATGTTACCTTCAAAATAGCATTAAACATTCAAGTTAATGTCTCTAACAAGCCCTGTATATACTTATTTCCATGCTGGCACAGGTTTATGTACTTCTTTTAACAAGGTTTACCTATTTTAAGTATTCATTTGATAAAAACCATGAGCTTTTACTGTTGTGTATGTTACCAAATGATACATAAGATATTCTGAGTACATATATATGTATAGCAGTTGTTGACTATACATGTATAAAGTCTGTCAGAGAATTTAGAAAATCTATAAGGCTGAAATAAATTGAAGTTCCTTATTAATTAATGGTGACATAAACTAATATATAATGTGATCTATCAACCTTCGCTGTTTGCTCACATAAACAGTATATACCATGCATTCAAATCGGAAGATCTGAAAGACAGTCACTGTGAAACAGCTCAGTTCTGGGCAATGTATATGGATATAATTCAGATGGTGTTGACACTGATTAGGACCACAAGGAAAACAACTTTGAATTGCCTGTCAGCTCTATCTGTATGCCTTGTTCCCAATGTTCATTGCAAACGATCACAACATCTACGCACAATATGTACCTGTGTAACTTATTACACTAATAAATTTGTTTGATACACATCGCAGATGCAAAGAAAATGGGTTTAGTTTGTCACAACCATTGGTTCTTTGCTTGAGAAATGCTTTTGACATTACGATCAGGCAAACAATCAATATGTATTGTAGGCTTCAGCAGCTAGAACTACACTTCGTACTACAGATGGAATGGTGTATTGCTCATCACACCAGAGCTCAATATCTTGAAACAACTCTTCAATGCACTGAAATGAAATATTCAATCTGCTCAGATGCAAAATAGAACGAGTACTAGAGGCAATGTCAGGCTTCACCAATCCTTTTAGCTATAATTTTGAAGACAATGAACTGTACTTTATGTCTTTTGGTGTTCCTGCTAAGCCTGGCATAGCTAAGGATCTTATTGAGGCTAATGACATTGGCAGGAAGGCTGTTGCAGATTTCATTGACTCACTTTAAGCTAAAAAATCTGTCTTTCACAACCCAATAAAATGCTAAAATCTAGTAAAGTTTTGAGGCTTGCGAGGTCAAGCTAGTAGAAATTGTCCAATTTACATAACGTAAACAGCCAGATGAGAGCTTAAAGGAGCGTCTTTTGTCAGCATAATGTTGACCTTAAGTGGCAATGCCGTTCCTTCTGGGACCTGTAACCAGGGTCACTGTTAACTTCCACCTATACTGACAAGTCCAAACTTCCGCATTGAACCAGCATTATATTGGCCATGTAGTGCTTGACATAACTCTGATGGTAATGCCGTAACTACAGAGCATAATAGCTTTTCCTGTCACCCTCAAGGATCTGATTGCACCAGTATTCAACCAGGCACTAAAAGCAGGGTATGTTGTTTTTGTCATTGATACATATATACAATGTATAAGCAGCAGTCTATAAAGTCTTACAAACGTTCTCGCAGAGGATAACCTGGGTGTTTTATTCAACAATGGTGTATGCAACAAAAGGTGCACCTTCTGAATGTCAACAACATTGGCCAGAATATGGCGGAAGAGATCTACAGTAATACACTGTTCAACAGATTGTGGAACTACCAATGTGCCGATGTGTTAGTACCACAGAAAGGTTGTTCCTATCAAACTGATAGAGAACCCATCCCCCACTATTTCATCAACATTCTAAGCAGGGTAGGAAAACAAACCAAGAATTGCTCTAGGCACTCATCAGTGACATGAAGCCCTAACATGTGTAATTAATGTAAATATGAATAAGCTGCAGTACGACTCATTTCTGAAAAAAAAATACCAAAGCCATACACATATACTGACTATTTCAAATGACATGAACATGAGCTTACCTCCACCCTGCTTTACTGTCCTTAAGATGTACATACAAAGATTGAACTATCAAGTCATTCCCATGAAAACAAGTCAGACTTTACGGATATGGACAACATGTGTAGAAAATAAATGGGAGGGAAATCGCGTGCCTCTGGGTGAAAGAAAACTTGATTGTACCCTAACAAAAGAGCCACATAATTATATTTCATATTTTGTGCGATATGGGGTTACCATGTTCAAAACTCAACAACTCAAACCTTATAAAAGATAGAAACACAATTTTTGCAGTTTCAAGGTACATAAACATTCTTTAATACAAAATGAATTAGTAAGCACATCCACATTAAAAAAATATCAAACTATATTAGATTCATAAATCATTTATATAGGAATAAAGAAA
Organism: Loripinus fragilis; assembly: GCA_964019695.1. Taxonomy (NCBI): domain Eukaryota; kingdom Metazoa; phylum Mollusca; class Bivalvia; order Lucinida; family Lucinidae; genus Loripinus; species Loripinus fragilis. Next base: position 66,545,250 of record OZ026530.1, read on the forward strand.
AAATGTAACATAATAACACTTTGGGGTGCATATTTGTTTTCAAAGGTCCATATCTGTAATGCAAAAATAGCTTACTTGGATGATATAGCCGATTTGGAAATCTTACTTTATGGTTTGCACTTTTCAGAAGTCATGTCAATTACTAAAATTATCAAAGATGCTGATGGGTAATATATGTAATTGGCTGTTACAAGGTAAAGACGCCATTACCAGAGTGCTAGCATATTGCAAAATCCTTGCAAGATGAATCAGATAGCGGATTAATAAACTGTATTGTTGTTGTTGTGTTTGTGTTTAACGTCCCACCAACATCTAAGGTCATATGGAGACGAGGCCATGGCTTAAAGTCTCATCCGACAGACTGGTGAAGCCGGGAATCGAACCTGCAACCCCTGGTTTACAAGGCAAGTGGTTTATCCACTACACCACGGTGGCTCCTAATAATAAGCTGTATTGGATAATTCTTTAAACACTTGGATAACATACGAAGAGTTGCTAGTTTGGCATGAAACAGCTCTATAACTTCTACCTGATGGGTTTTCTTTGATCTTTTAAGCTGTTGCTCGCACATTGCACTGTCTGTTACAATCTTTCCATGAGTATTATGTTAACTATATTTGATGTCTCTATAAAAGACAAGAGGGTTTATGGTAGTTTATGTTTTGAGTTACTTCCTCAGCAAATGAGCCAGAGTAAAAAGAAGAGCATGGACCTGTGCCAGCATGCAAATAAGTACAAGCAGGTCGTGTTGGAGAGCATATCTTGAATGTTTAATGGTATTTAGAGAGTAACGTATGTAACCTGGGCTGTAAAATAGTGTAAGACACCATAATAAGGAACTTAAATTCATTTGAATAGAAGCTTTATAGATTTGCTATATTCACTGACGGATGTAATACATGTATATTCAATAACTGCCATACTGATACTTGGAAATAACATATGAAACACTAAGTAACATATACAACGGCAAAAACTCAAGACATTTATAAAATAAATGCTAAGATTATGTAACTAAGCTATAAGAAGTTCTTAAACCTGTGTCAGACTTCAAAAAAGTGTGAATATGTCAGGTTGGAGACATTATCAGGAAAATTTAGTGTTATTTTGCTGGTAACGTACGTAACATGATATTACCCGCTAACGCTGCCACTCTCAGAGAGCTAACATATTTCATTTTGTGGCTCATATGAAGTTGTATCTGGAAATTATAGTGTACAAAATTGGGGGAGGGGGGTCTATAGCCAGCGCAAGGCCTAGATAATTGCATTTTACAGTTTTGTGCGATATGGGGCTACCCTGTTCAACATCTAATAACTCGAAAAGTATATAAGATAGAAACGTAATGCTTGCAGTTTTGAAAGGGTAAATAAATATTCTTTAATATAATTTCACATTCATGAACATAAACTGGTTTCAATAAAATTCAAAACAAACTATATTAGATTCATTTATCATTTAAAAGAGGGTTTAATGAAAAAATTTACATACACTACATGGGGGTGACTAAATTTGTTTTCAAATGTCAATATCTGTGGCCCAGTAATAGCGTACTTAGAAAATATAACCAATTTGGAAGTCTTACCTTATTTTTTGTACTTTTCTGAAGTCTTAAAAAGAATTTTAATTATCAAATATTTTGTAGGGTAACGTACGTAACAGACTGTTACAGCTTAACGCTGCCATTGTCAGAGGGCTAACATGTTGCAAAATCCTCGCAAGACATTGGGCTTCAAGAAAAATATAGTCTTCGAAATTCCCCCTAGGGGGGGGGGGGGGGAGGTAAACCATATCCTGCCAGTGGCCTATATAGTTTGAGAGCTGATTCTGGGAATATGAGTTCCTAGGGTTACCAAAGAAAATCGATTATGCAGATGAAACATCTGGAAGCATCAATGTTGACGTCCCTGTAGGACGTCCTGGCAGACAGTCTAATGTTTTCCCCGTTTGTCAGAAAACAATTTCTAAGACTTTCAACCTCGAAATTGTAAGTATATAACCAATGGCGTCACGTTAGCTTGTATATTTCCTATCATGGTTTGGTCAGTAGGGTATGATTCTTGCTTTTCCTGCTCGGATTCACTTACTTATTGTGAGCTAATTCAATGATATGTGTTGAGTGATTAGAGCTAAACTATTTAATATTGTATGTATATTACTGTCACGTTGTAATGAGGATTACTGAATATATGTAAACGTTTCTGCTGTGTCCCATCTGATCCACCATCTCGCAGTAGACGGAACAATTTATATAACAGGGTAAAGCATAGAGCTGGACGTATTTTAAGTACTAGCTGTGCAACACTCTATGAGGGATATATCTCACATTTCAAAAGTGTTTCTTTGACCTCATATGACATGAAGTCTATGAACTGTGACATTTTTGCAAGCAAAAACAAACAAACAAAACAGGCCAAAACCAACACCATTTTATTCCTTATATATGTTTGTGTTTTTGCTCATCATGATAGTTTATTATATAACTCAGTAAAAATACCTATTTTCATTGGCTTAGAGCGCTCACGTGGCCAGTCTTTATATTGTCATATTCACTGGCTGGCGCGCGCTTGCCGCTGAATATTAGTTTCTAAAATTAGACTCCTTGTGTTTTTCCGTGCACTGTAGATCTCCCGCCAATACTTAGACCACGTCGCATACGTTTACATGTATTTGTAACGTCTTTCAAGCGACAGCACGACGTTACACCGTCTAACGCCACGCATGACGTCATTTTCCAATAACAAATGACGTCAGGTGTCACACATTTTCCCCCAATTTTAAAGCTGTAAATTATTGTTTGATTTATTATACTATTTTAACATTGGCTCTACAGGCGAGGCGTGTTAGAATTCTTGCTTGTAAATGTTGAATGATGACACTCATGCACAACACATATAAAATAGTAAAAGGGTGGTATTATCTAGGTCTGCACTCACGGTTTCCGGTAAATGCTTGACTGCCCCAAAACTTGTATATAAGTTCAGTATTTTTTCCAGGTGCAAAGATACCTGTACATCTTTCTCTAAATGTTATATAATAAAACAGTTATTGACTAATGAGGCATTGGATATGATGTGATATCGACCAGAAAATACCAATATTGACCTCGGCTTCGCCTCGGTCAATATTCGTATTCTTTGGTCGATATCACATCATATCCAATGCCTCATTAGTCAATAATTGTATAATATTCGATACTCTTTGCAAACAACAAAATATATACACTGATACATAAGTCATTTACATGAAAAACTTGTGTAAATATCTATTTGAATATCAAAATTTACAGTAAAACATTGGACAACAAAAATCTGTCCAGCCTACCCATTGCGTGTTAACTGGATGAATTATAATGCACTATATAGAGTTATACAATAAAACAAAAAAACTTATTGTACAAACATATAAAACCTCGCAGCATTATCACAGGCACCGTTTTCATAATTACATGGTACCGTTCATATTGGTTGGTTACATTAAGGGACAAGTCAATGATACGTAAGAAAACTGGCACAAACTTCATGTGCGAGTTGCATTTATATCATTCTGTGTATAATTGAGACAATTGCATTTCTGCCTGTGTATTTTTGTGTCAGTTGCATTTATGTCTGTGCATTTTTTATGTCAGTTGTTTTTCTATCAGTGTTTTGATGTCAGTTGCATGAATGTCTGTTTATTTTATGCCAGTTGTTTTTGGTCTGTGTATTTTGGTGCCAGTTGCATTTATGTCTGAGTATTTTGTGCCAGTTGCATATATGTCTGTGTTTTTGTATCAGTTACATATATGTCTGTGTATTTTTGTGCCAGTTGCATATATGTCTGTGTTTTTTGTGCCAGCTGCATTTATGGCTATGTATTTTTGAGCCAGTTGCATATATGCCTGTGTTTTTGTGCCAGCTGCATTTATGGCTATGTTTTTGTGCCAGTATTCTAATGGTATTTCTTCTTGGTAAATTGAATAGGTTTCTGCTATGTAAATACATGTCTGACATGATGTCCTGGGCATGCCTACTTGTATTTGTTAATCCTCTAAAGCTATTATATTAGCTATTTGTTCAGGTTTGGTTAGGTGTAATAATACTAATCCTGTTAAAAACTCCTTTGTTTTTTTTATTTTGAATAGCTAAAGAGAAAATGTCACAGGTGTGTTGGCGTACCTTGGGTAGATTGTGTTCCTGTTGGCGCTGGTGTAGTGAATTCTGAAAAAAAGATTAAAAATAAATATATATCTAAAAAAAATGTGATAAATGCCCCAAAGGAAGACACATTTGAGGAAAGTTAACTGTAATATAGGAGATATGCTCCAGACACGAAAATCCTAGAAATGAGGCCAAAAGTCAATGTCAAAGTCAAAGTGACGCAAAAAATTTGCACCACTCAGCCATCACAAGAGGAATCAACACACCAAATTTGGGATTCCTACATCAAATAATATAGAAGATATGCTCCAGACACAATTATTCCAGAAACTAGGTCAAAGGTCAAGATCACAGTGACCTAAAATGGTATGCGATACGTCAGCATCCACAGATGTATCCATGCAGCGAATTTGGAATTCCTCCGGCAAACAATATATGAAATATGCTCCTGACACGATTATTCTAGAAATATGTCAATGTCAGAAAACTGATACATAACACTCTGCCATCCCACGATGCAACCATACACCAAATTTGGGGTTCTTTGCTCAAATAGTACAGAACAAATGCTCTGAACATGATTATTATAAAAATTAGGCCAAAGTAAAGGTCAGAATAACCCCAAAAATAGTATGCAACACTCGGCCATCCAAAGATGCACCCTCGCATGAAATTTAGAGTTCCTTCCTTAAAGAATATAAGAGATATGCTCTGGACACAATAATTCTTAAAACTAGGTCGGAGGTCAAGGTCACAGTGACCCAAAAATGGTATGTGACACTCCCTCATTTACACACCAAATTTGGAATTCCTACGAGGGGGGTTCAATATGTATTGAAAACCCATTCATAACTCCAGCCACAAAACGCGTTGGGATTTTATGTCATATGCCAAACGAAAGATAAAAGCGTCGCCGTTATAATGGTGCATGAAACATTATTTTATATTTCCAAATTTACGAACTTACTGACTTTTTAAAAAGCACACTAATATACACTGCATATATTTTCCTCTAAATTGTAAAGACTAATTTCAACAAAGGTAGAAAGGCATGCTGTATTTTCTAAAACAAACATTTAACATGCATAAATCCATACATATCCATAGTTTTCTGACTCATATCCCCTTAATCTGATATAACCATACAAACTTTTGACTGGTACCAATTCTCATGCAAACGGTTTTATTATGTTCCCCCCTCTTACATTGACGTCGTTTAAAGCAATGGACATAACATTAAAATACGCATGGTTCCTGAAAATCAGAAATGTGGCTTTGTACAAGGAAAGGACAATTTTGATTGTATCGAAGTTTCAATACACACAATGCATAGGCAGCAGATCAGTTAAACTGAAACCAATATCTAGGGGTATCTCATCTGAGTGGTATACCATTTTCGTTTACCTATAATTTAATTGTCTGAAATTAGCCAGCCAGATTATGTACATGTAAATACGTATAACAATGTCCAAATAATGCATCCGAATGCAAACATTGATGAAACGCGATATTTTGTCTGATCCGTTTCAGTGTAAGCCGGAGATGGCATTCTTTTAAGTGATTTTTGTTATTTCAAATGACGTCCTTGGGGGTAATTTATGAGTGAGATTAAAGATGGAAATTTCAAAATCGGCTGTATAACTTGCAAATGAACATCAAAGCGACCAGAAAAAATGTTATAAATGATTTTCGTATATTTGTTTGCTATGTATTCGTTCACGCAAAAACGACTCTGTCAATGAAATGCCAGAAAATGTAGCATCAAGGAGGATTTTAACCAAAGTGCCAGCCTCAGTATTTCATAGAATATAAAGCAATAGCAAAAATTTTGCAGGTATAAAATCACCAATATATTGATATTTACCACACGAAGAAGCAGACTTAAAACATCCCTCGTCCACGTATATTCTGCTTTTGAAAACATTGTTTTATTTCATATCGCAGTGTACTTTAGTACCCTATCTTGAAAGCGGCTTGTGTAAATAAGTTAAAGAGCTGGACAACAGCAGTTTTACATTTATATAGCCAAGAAATAGACCTTTTAATGATAGTAAGTATGAAGTGTGTAAATATAAAACTTTGGGATATACTGGGCTGTTTTAATTACATATTGAACTCCCCTCTTATCTCAAAGAATATAGGAGATATGCACCAGACTAAATGCAGTTTCTAGCAACTAGGTCAGAGGTGAAGTTCAAGTCACAATGACCTAATTATTGTGAGCGACTCTTTGACACTCAAGATGCTTCCACACACTAAATTTGAGATTCCTACCTTAGATAATATAAGAGATGTGCTCCAGGCACGATTATTCTAAAAAACTAGGTCAGTGGTCAAGGTCACAGTGACTTGAAAATGGTATGCGACACTCTATCATCCCAAGATGCATCCACACACCAAATTTGGAATTCCTACTTTAAAGAATGTAAGGATGCACTGAACACAAATTGGGATGGACAGAAGGACTGACAGTGTCATTACTATATGCCTTCAAAGTTTATTTGCCGGTATAAAAAATGTACAAGTGAGGTACATATTAGAATTCGAGAATCAGATGTGTTGAAAACCAAGACAAAATTCTGCTCTGGACCTACGTCGCCGGTGCACATCTTCAATGTGTGAACAATCATTATGCAAAGCTTGAATATAAAGGAATGAAATCTGTTTGAATTACAGATTACACGCAAATAAACAATGTAAGCACTCCAAAGGTGGTGTAGACGTAATAATGTCTAAGTTCAACAATACCAAAAATATTATCAAATATGTACAAGATAAAGGGTGCCTGCATGTTCAATGTGTGAACAATCCTAACGTATTAAGTTTGAATATGAAGGAATGAAAACTAATGGAGTCACAGACACCCCCTTAGCATTTCAGATAGATAAAATATTGAAGTTCAGCAGACCTAAAAATAAGAAAGTATTTATCCAATGTGAATAAAATAGATGGTGCACATGTTCAATGTATGAATAACCATTATGCAAAGTTTGAATATTAAAGAATGAAAACTTTTGGTGTTATAGATTACACAAACCAGACACCCTCTTAGCATTTTACAGGAAAAAATGTCTAAGTTCAAGACCCCTCCAAATGGAGAAAAACTCATGAAATGTAAACAAAATAGAAAATATCAAAAGTGCTTAAAATAGGAGGTGCTCATTGTCAATGTATGAACAATCAATATGCAAAGTTTAAATATGAAGGAATGAACAATAATTGAGTTACAGATTACACAAACCTGACACCCCCTACGCATGTTCAATGGAAAAACATGTCTAAGTTCAACACCTGTAAAAAATTAGAAAATATTTATCAAATGTGCACAAAATTAGAGGCGCACATTTTCAATGTATGAACAATCATACGTCAAAGTTTGAATAGAAAGGAATGAAAACTGTTGGAATTTAAGGATGCATATGTACACTGGCTTATCTTAATAACCGGTGTGTTGATTGCTTGTTTTGGGATGGTACTTACTCACAAAACTTTTTAATGATAAGAACTAAATTAGCTACATTACATATTTCTCCCATTAGGTTACATTCTGCCTTCTCTGTTTGTATTTATAGTTGTGTTTACAATTTTCTGAATATGCTTCCTACCATTCGGTTGTCTCCTCTCAGGTCACCTATTATCAGGAAGTATACAATACCATTTAATGCGTTCAAAAGACGCGGAATGTATCCTAATGTTTCTAAGTGCAATGCAAAGAGGTGTGTCTGTTGCACACAGTTATGTACTAATACTACCATTACATCAGCTGTAAATGGTAGACAGTTTTCCATAATCAATTATAATTATATGGACTGAACTTCATCTGATATGATTTATGGAATAATTTGAACTGAAATTAATTGTGGAATGCAATATGTTGGACAAACTAGCAGATCCCTTAAGACTAGGTTTTGTGAGCACTTTCGTAAAATGAAAAAGCCTAAAAAATTGACACGTTCCTTTATCGCAATTTCAAAATAATGGATATTCCTCTAGTAAAATTATAATTCAATTGAAAAAATTATATATGATCCTAATTCATCATCTAGATTTAAAGATATAAAGAGACATGAAACTGAATTAAATGGATTCAATCTTCGCAATCACCTTTCCTTTAGTTTTAATGATATACAATGAAGGATATAGTTCTAAAATGCCAGATTTTGATGTTTTTTTTTCTCTTTTGGGATGTAAAAGATGTAAACGTAGATCTCATGGTAAACGTAATAATTATAACATTAAGCGCAAAACTTGTGCTGAAAAAACGCATAAATACTTCTCTAAAGGATATTGCTATAGCTTTAAATAATCACGGTCATCATGGCTTACTTTCATTTTTAAGTTCCTTGCCTATCCTAGTTTTACGTAATTTAGAGTTAGAGGCTAATAAATTTTACGATAGAGCAAACAAATTATATAAAACAGCACTTCTTACCAGGTGTTATGTTCAACATTTCCTTAGCCCTTATATCGTTTCTGAGGTCAACCATAAACAACACTATCAAAATTCCATTCATGAACAAATGTATGGCGTTTATTGATTTACATAGTATCTGTAAGAATAATTTAGTGAAATATTTTACTGACCGTTCCAAGGCGGTACTTCTTTTGTGGATCTTTTATGTTTTTGTTCTGTCTTGTGTTTGCTATGTTTTGTGCGCGTCTGTTTATATGTGCTTCGTGGTCACCTGCTGGGAAAGGGCTGACCTCTTGGCTCTCGTTTGTGGTGTCTTCTGTGAGTTTGTCACTTTCCCATTGGTATCCTGGGTCAGGTGTGGTACTTGATTGTATGGATTCCTGATCTTTGCAACCTTACTTACTTTCATCTATTCCAAATTACTTTAATAATTCTGAAACTCCTACCATTTGCTATAAATATAACAAATCAATTAGGTCTTCTATATTTAACTTTAATAAAATTGTAACTGATATAAAAATAGATTCCAATATTCCTGACTCCTGAGATTGTCGAAATTCTTATTATTTATATCCCCCTGCAGGGCATGTGATCACAGGTATTCTAAATGTCATTCCTGACTAGAGTTCGTTATATATTTTTCTAAAGGTCTTAAATATAGATTTCCCTCTAATATTGATTTCCCTAAATGTCGTAGAGAGATCGCTGCTTCTTTAAATGACTTCAGTAATCGTTGGTTGCAGATTAATCCTGTTTTGTTATGAGGGGGACTTTATGATGACCATTTCGGATGATAAGCAGGCTGATGTTATTGATGCTTTTAATACTACATCCAGATATTTGGACGATATTTTAAACATTAATAATGTTTATTTATAAACTGTGGAAAGTCAATATACCCTTCAGAGCTCCAACTTAATAAAGCTAATACCTCTGATACCGAAGCCGCGTTTTTAGACTTACATTTGTCAATTTCTAATGATATTGTTTCTATTAAAATTTATAATAAACGTGACGACTTTGATTTTGAAATTGTCAATTTTCCATTTTTATATGTTGATGTTCCTCGCTCTACATCCTATGGAGTCTATATCTCTCAACTCATTCGTTTCGCTAGAGCATCTATCCATGTTGCTGACTTCAACGCTCGCAATAAATAGTTAACTCAGAAACTTCTTAAATAAGGCTATCAGTATTATAAACTTTGCAAAACCTTTTCTAAATTTTATAGACATATGATTTGATATCAAAATTCCAAATTGGACTTAAATCTCTCTTGTGCCAAGGACTTTCAGAACCTGAATTCTATGGTGACTAGGTGTATAGATTGAAGAAGATTGTTAGCTCTAATATTTTTCAGCGCAGTTCATTAAAATAATTTCCCATTATAAAAAAATTCTGTTGAGTCCTTATCTTTCCTTTATCTCCTTATTATATCTTAATTTATATGTTCTAGGAGATGATGCATTGAGAAGTTAAGGGTCTTTCATGCAAACCAAACATCTCTGTGTCTTGATCCACATCTGAACTAAGGGTGACGTTGGTGCACCGTTAAACCGGTTAAAGCCCTCCAGGAAAATATTTTAACTGACCGTTCCAAGGGGTCCTTCTTTTGTGGATCATTTATGTTATTTCTGTCTTGTTTTGTTATACTTTCATGCACGTCTGTTGTTGATGCCTTGTAGTCACCTGCTTGGAAAGGGCTGACCTTTTTGCTCTCGTTTGTGGTGTATGGTTGAGACGTTGGCACTGTTCCATCTGTATCCTGGGTCAGGTGTGGTGCTTGATTGTATCGATTCCTGATCTTTGCCCTCTTTTTTACTTTTACAGATTACACAAATATAGAAATTATTTGTAATTTAGGAACCAAGTCAGTTATGTATTTGATATTCAATTTTATTAACGGTTTCGTTGAATAGTTAAACGCAAAAGCGGAACGGCCAGTGTAAACATGGAGAGCCAATGGTACAAACAAGAGGTTTGTTTTGCACGTGCGACTCAGGTGTGGCTTGCTGTCAATCACATCATAAGTGTCACTTCTGACAAATGAGTTTGATGTTCGAAGCGTATTGCACGGGCAATTGAGCTTGGCAGCTGTCGATCAAATATGTGTAGTTCATGAGGCCATGAATGGTTGCAAAAAATCTATAGGTTCTAACGGACTGATTCAAAACTGTAAATATTCCTTGGTAACCTAATGCATTAGTGAAAAGCATTGTAAGCCCAGCAGACACATGACGTCAAAATAACATCGTATCAACGCAGATGCGACGTCCTGGCTTTGTAAAGATTGGAAGAATTGAGGTCCAATACTTACCAATAGATACCTTCGGTATGCAGCACATTCTGTTTGAGTCTCCTGTACACAAGCCAGGTTTATAATGACTGGAACATCCTTCATCTTTGGACTGACAAACACCACATGCATGAGTGCATTTTAGGTCAGCATCTGTAGGAGAAATACTAGAAAATACATCTCTGAAGCATCTGCCTGAAAATGTACTTTTCCTCCTAAAACTATCGTATTGGCTTACCATGAAAACATTTGGTACCATAAACATGTACTACTTTCTGTTAATGTAACTGAATTAGGGTTATCTAACTGAATGTGACTTTCATTATCCAGTTGAGCAATAGTTTAACGTTGTCTTCGTCTCTATTGTACTCATCTGAAACGTTTGTTTGTTTGTTTTGTTTGATTTGATTCCTTACGTCGCATCAACACTCTTTCAGTTAAACAAGGACGGGTCTTCCTGGGATGAACCAGTACAAAGCTAGGATAAATGTGTCTTGCTCAAGGACCGCAACACAGTGACGCCGGTGAGGCTCGAACCCGAGGCCTCTCGGTCTCGAATCAAGCACTCTAACACTGAGCCACTGCGTTCCCATACATCTGAAACGTATTGTTACGATGCAGAATAGATGGAACAACAGAATCAGTGATGGTTGCGTATACGCACAAATACGCAAAGGTTTAGGTATGCACCTGGTCACCTATTCGACCCATGATACGGTACCTTTTCTACTAATAGTCCCAATAAAAGGTCGGTTTGTCTGAGATGGAATTCATTGTGTCTATATTTATCAACGCTTGCACGATTTCGTTACTTTTCTTGAATATCTTGGAAATCTTGTGCATTTTTCAATATATAAAGGATGGAATTTCCCATTCTTGTTAGGGGACATTTTAAACATACCGTTGAAAGGTTCGATATAGAGACGCTATTCCTTATTATAAAAGGTACGTGAAGTTATATATATTTTTACTGTGTTAAAATTGTACATGACAGGGCGATGGCGATTCGTCTTATTGCATTGAATCGCGATGTCTCTAGCATGTCACATTGTATTGAAATGATAAGTCACTCGTTTTCTATTTTGTCATCTGTTGAATCGGCCAGCATTCCGTGTATGAGTTCTTTCGGGTGTTATCAATAACGTCCCGTTTTTTTTCGGTGAAGATAGGCACATGCGTAATGCCTAAAAATCTGCTGGGACCATTCTTGCAGCTATAGTAAAAGCTGTCCGGATGGACTCGTCAGGTTATTTCGGACAAAAGTAGTCACAGGCCATGTCGGGCCTGCATATAAAACTATAATGGTATGCTGAAAGATTTACCAGGGACCGATAGGTGAAAAACAATTTTAGCAGCTAGATTTTAAGTTGTGATGATTTTATATGGCGTTGTTGGAAAGACGATTTAACTGCCAGTGATAGTCGACTTTCTGTAGCGACCTGTATGTGTCACCTCGAGTTATATCTGACGCATATAAGAATAAGGGTTAGGTGCATACACTACAACACACTTACATAAATAAGGTGATAGCTGACATGTATGTTTAGAGAATAGGTAGGTGTAATGTTACACCAAAGTAAATGTAAAAATATTTGTTACACCAAAGTAAATGTAAAAATATTTGTTACACCAAAATAAATGTAAAAAAATATTGTACGGTTTTACACACATACGACAGCAGAATGTAATCTCTCAATATTGATGTAAATATGTTTGCCGAGAGGTCATAATTAGTTGTTTACAACTGATACGTTATACATGTACGAAATTAGCGCGTGGGCAGGGTGATGTCCGACGTAAACGTCCAAACGTTACGTTGGCACCACACTGTTCAACCTTTTCCTGGAATTTTAAGAGAATTGGTATCTGTATTTGTAAACCTCGAAACTATCTAGATAACATGACCTTGAAGGGAAAAAGGGCCACTGGATCTTGATGTTTCGGCTGCGATAGCGTCTCAACCAGGGTGGGGTTACGACAGTGTATTGGAAATTTTGTTACGTATGGGTTTGTTCTTTTGGCATAAGAGGTATTGTTTAGCGCTGACATAGGCCAGTCACTAAAAATACTTCTCTATTATATAATTTTGAGTGTGGATATTTAGAAGAGCCGATCCATCCTAACCGCATGGGAGCCGTTAGCCATACACCCACAGGTTAGGCTGTAATTTAAAAGAGTAAGACCACTGAAATTATTTCTATTTTTGTGAACTTCAAACGAACAACTTCATTATTGACGCAACAGAGTGATTCTGAGATTCTAAAAGTAGATTGTTTTTTGCAGAATCATCTCTTGTGTCCCCTCCTACGTTGGAGGCTGAATGTTGGTGAGCCAAATGATTGATACCTGAGGGCACTTATTAGCTGTCCCCCTCAGGCCCGACCAGCGTGGATCAGGCCCAATTGTTACATCCAACCACGTAGAATAGCCCGAGTTGGGAGCCGACCGGCTTGAATTGTTATAAGTGAATCTGACATCCCAACGTGGGGATACGATCAGGGACCGTTGTATAGGAAGAACCACTTATACTAATCTTGACGTCTAGAACGACGATCAATATTACGCGCAAGAAATACTATGCGAAACCAGTGACGACCAAAGTACAGGTTCGATCATCTCAGCGCCAGTTGTCTGAAGTAGACAACGTGTGGCTAAGAAGACATAGTGTTCGCGAGACGCATGAAATATCAACAGTTATAGTGTTTGCGAGACGCGTATTATCTCGAGATTTCTCGTCAATACAAGAACTGAAGAATTAAAGGGCCCAATTTTATTCTCTGAGAACTTAAGTTATATGTGAATCATATTCTTTACGTCTTTTATTTCTGACTAGTTGACGTACATCTAGAGCAGGACACTCTAAGATTGATTCTAATTGAAATGATCTTAGAGTGGCAACTTGCCCTAGTATAGGATGGTCAATTAGCCAGAAATAACAGCGTAGGTGGTGTCATTGTATATTAATGTGTTGTTGATGTTTTCTTAGTACATAAAGTACTGAAAAGTTTTTGCTAGTTGTGTGCATTATTTTTCCCTGGTAGCATCGTCATCGCATAAAGGAATTTTCCAATAAGATTTCCCCTCTTCCTTCCTGACCGGCTTTATGTCATAACAATGGTGTCAGAAGTGGGATTTTTGAGGTTTTATTGGCAAATTTCTCTGCTGTGACGTTGCTATGGGCGCACACTAGTAGTTTTTTTACAAGAAAGGTTGTGAGTGTCAACACACAGCACTGATTGCATGCGTTCCCTGTGATGAAGTGCAACACATGTAAATAAGTCATCACATAACATTCTGAGGGGATCCATACTTTCTTGTTTTGTGGATTGCCAGTAGGGTATAAAACCCAAGAGAAATTTGTCAGAGTTTAATTATTAGACTTGTCCACCTTTATTTGACCCATATAATTGTGTAATGGCTTATGCCCTGTATTCCTATTAATTAAGGATACTGATGTGGAAAATTTCATATCGTTTGAGGGTACTAATAATTTAAATCACCTCAGTGACGTCATAGTGTGTGACGCCACTCAACTGATTTCTATTATTAGAAGAAGTCCATAGAAAGATTATTTTCGTCAATTATTATGTCTTGCTATGACAAGTGACTGTTGACTTGACTGTAACGCGTTTATATAATATCGCGTAGGTATACATTTCTTGACGTAAATACGAGAAAACGAATGACGTTTTTTTAGTCAAATACGTTTAGTGAAGGCCTATTTAAGGTTGATATATATCCTAGGCACCTTTCCATGGTGATCTCTTATACGTTGTACTTTACGTAACTCATATGTAACGTCATTAAAATCCCTAGTAAAATTATAAGTTTACCAGCACGAACGTTGGTTAGCCCATACCTATCTAAAAGGGACAAAGCGAACCCTTATTTGTTTTCAACAGTATAGTTGACTTATACCATACCCAACAATAGGCTAAAATGGATAAACACATTTCATTAGCACGGAAATTAGGATATGAAGGGCAAGAACTAAGGGATTATCTTAAGAGGCAACAAGATTTAGAAAGAGAGGAAAGGTTGGCCCAAAGGGAATATGAAAGAGAGAAAAGGGAGGCCGAGCAAAAAGATAAAGAAAGGGAGCAAAAAGATAAAGAAAGGGAGCAAAAAGAGAAAGATAGGGAGCAAAAAGATAAGGATCGGGAATTGGAAAAGTTAAGGATTGAGGCGGAAAAAATGAAAATTGAGGCCGCACGCAAGGATAAGGAAATGGAAATGGAAAAAGAAGTTGCGCTAAAAAAAATGAGGCCGAAGTGGAACTCAAAAAAATCGAGGCCGAGACCACTTCACATCCCTGGGGGCCCAAAGAGGAAAGTTCAAATCCTAGGAGTCCCAAGCTTCCATACTTTGACGAACATACGGATAAGATGGATAGCTATTTAACTAGGTTCGAAAGTTATGCCTTGTCAAATAAATGGAACCCGTCTATGTGGGCATCATACCTAAGTGCATTATTAAAGGGGCGTGCTTTAGAAGTCTTCGTTAGGCTTTCCAGAGATGACCAGTCAGATTATGGTCAGATTAAGGAGGCTCTGCTTACTAATTTCGACCTCACCGAACGATCTTTTCGTAAGAAATTTAGGGATTGTAGGCCCGATAAAGCCGAAACTTTCAGACAATTTAGCGATAGGCTAGCGAGCTACCTTGATAAATGGCTAGGTTTGGCTAAGGTCGAAAAGACCTACGAGGCCGTTTGTGATTTTTTTTCCCGAGACCAGTTCCTTGACTGTTGCAGTCATGAGCTCTATTTGTATCTCAAACCTAAGCTGTTTAAAGTCCTGGGTGAGTTAGCCCATGAGGCGGACTTGTTCGCCCATGCAAAGGGGGTGTTCTCTTGTGTATTTCAAAAGGGCAACGTGAAAATAAAGTTGTAGATTAAGTCCAGCCTAAGGTAGAGCCCAATCAAGATCAAAGGCCTGTTGTGAAATGTAAGATTTGTGGCAAGCCCCACCCCACCTATAAATGTTGGCATAACCCAGATAATAAGAAAGTTGAAAGAGATGATTGTGAAAAATGGAATCGAAAACGAGGACAAAAAGAGTACAATCAGGATGTAGGTGTTGCTGTGTCTCAAACAGTCCTGAAGGGGAAAAGATTAGAAATATAAAACAGCTCAAGAACCGCACGATGCACATTTTTATTTCTATGATGTCAAATCTAGTAATTATAGCAAAGTTCATTTATGTCCTAGCCCATCATTAAGCATCAACATCTCAAGTATTAATATAGTAGGCGCAGCTATAAAAATTAACTTAAAGATATGGTCGGAGCCATTATTGCTGATGACGGATACATAAATGAACTTTCCTTGAACAAGTAACATAAATTATAATTGTAAGTGCTATTGAGAATAGTCAAAATGAGGTCTTCTTGAGGTGTTCAAGAATTTTCCTGAAGAATGAATACATCGATGATTCAACAGTGACCAACACTCCTTCCAATCCATTAACAAAAGTACAATTGCCAATTCTTTAAATTAGTCTCATTCCCATAACTGTATTGTAATGGATATTGGCTGACATCATAATTGGATGATTTCATGGTGGAATTATGACTGACATCCTGGTGACAGCCACAACACTACCCTGATATGTAGCTACATGTAAGACCTGTCTTAACATTACTGCGGTCACTGTTGACGGTAGATTCATTCAGTTTTCAATCAATTTCTCTATGTGACATTGACAAGAATCTAAACCAATATCAGCAGCGACTAGCATTTTTAGACCTCATTGAAACTAGCAACACAAATTGCAAACACCAGAGAATGATTATGGTATGGCTGGCATTCATGAATGATACACCGAGTACATCAACATAATGACTGATATCATTTATGACTAATATTTATGACTAGATTACCATAATGGCTGATATCTATGACTGATATTTCATATTGAGTATGTTAACATAATAAGTGATATCTATGGTTGATATACATGACTAGGCCAACATAATGGCTGATATCTATTGCTGATATCTATGACTGAGATCTGTAACTGATGTATTGAGTGTATCAACATAATGACTTATATCATATATGACTGATATTTCTGAGTAGGTTACCATAATGACTGATATCTATGACTAGAACACAATTTGACTGATATCTATGACTGTATATTAAATGTATTAACATATTGACTGATATCATCTATGAATGATATCTATAAATATGTCAACATATTAACTGAGATCTATAATCCATGTATTGCGTGTATTAGCACATTGGTTGATATCATCTATGACTGATTAATTAACATATTGACTGATATCTATAATTGTATCAACATAATGACTGATATTCCATGTTGACTGATATCCCTGACTAATATCTCTGGGTATAGTTATAGAATGGCTGCTATCCATGACTAGATAATATAACGACTGAACCTACCATGACCAGCCTCACACAGACCGACATCTTACCAGTCCCAAGTATAAATCAGTCTATTACCATTGTTAACCAAAATACATGAAGTTCTCAGCAAGAGCTGCTAAAATCTAGCTCAATTCTCCCATTTTGACATTTGCAACCTCGACTCTTTAGGACAATTTCACATCACATGCATCGTTACCTTATTTGCAGCTGGCAAGAATTTACTAATAATTGACACCATTATAAATGAAGCCTCAGCTTCTACAAAACTGTATTATACTAGCCCGTAACGGCCACCAAAAGTCTACATTCATCTTACATGTGTGTACCCATTGGTCACATTTATAGAATTGGACTCTCCCGATTCTTACCCATCAAAATGACACTTATGGTAACAGTACTTTTATCCACAATATCTAACCAAAATGCAAACAGTGCAGACCCGAATCAGGATGGTCACCAATGAAGCGCCTGATCTGGGTCTGGAATGTTTACCAAAACACCCTATTATTATTCGAAATGGGTTATTTATACTCTACCCAACTCTTGCACACCATTAACTTCATACAAAACTTCGAGCCAATGCATGAGTAAATGGACATCACCACACACAGGAATAACCAATAAAACGTGTGTACAGTAAATGGAGCCAGACACCATGCTCCCCATTTTGAACTGAATGAGGTGTGACAACAGTGAGGCTCCGACACAAATGCACCAATGTGCAGGTGTGTCGGCTCCCCACGCCCTAATATTCAATGATTCCCCCTTTTCACATGTTTTGGCTCATAAAAGTTTACATTAACCTCGACATGACCAATATACTGTTTAACACCAGTCTCTGCACATTGAATAACTGCTCAATCAGTACCCAGGCATAATGCCATCATTACAAGAACATAATCTATATTTAGAAAGTTTGTCCCGATACAGACAGGGTACATGCCCAATGAAAAATACATTTAGGTCAGTTCCACAGCATTCAGGCGACACAACAATAAACAGAGAAACCCATAGTAGATGCATTTCGAGCCCTGCACTCCTAAAATGACTGAAACCGTGAAGTTGCCCTCTCTTTGGAAAAGCCGAGCTTGTTCTAAAAACCATGTGCTCGCCGCTTTCTCACATAAAATTGCAAGTTCACACACACAGATTCGCCTATCTTTCATTCATACAGTGAGACAGAACCCTTGTGGTTCTGCAGGACCAATGCATTTTTACTCACCTGAAGGGGAAAAGATTAGAAATATAAAACCGCTCAAGAACCGCACGATGCACATTTTTATTTCTATGATGTCAGATCTAATAATTATAGACCAAACGTCGTTTCCCCACGAAAGAGCTACCGTTATCGATTATTTCCCTTTACATAAAACACCTATTGCTGCAAATCCCTCCCTTAGTTCATTGGTGCACACCTGGCCGCATCGGCCTAACCGACATAAATGTAACATAACATTATATATTGAACGCAAAAATAAAATGTGTAGGGGTGCCTGTACCTCTAGGCTACACAAAAAATATATGGGGGTGCCCAAATTAAACTTGCTACATAGGTTATGTCAAGCAATTAAGGAGGAGAGGTCTATGATGTGGTGGGGATCAAGACACATAGAACAATTGCTAATCGAAAACGCACGTTGCGGAATGTGGTATATGATGTTCTTTGTGACAGATGCAAGATGATAGTCTATGTTGGAGAGACAGAGGGGTCAGTGAAATAAGGGATATACAGCATATGAGGGACGTTAAGAATCAAGCAGAGAAGCCAAAAATGAGACATTTTAGTGGTCATAAAGTAGATGGTGTTGCAAAGTTAAGGTAGAGAGGACAGGGCTTACAGACAGTTAGTAGAAAAGAAATGAATAACCCAGCTGGGAACAAAAAACCCATTTGGGTGATATGTACAATAAAACTTCTAACATATATGTGTGGTTCTGTGCAATTATCAGTATTTAGTTTGGGACCTTATCAGACTCTAATAATGGCCTCCATGTGAGCTGAACGTTTCTTGTACTTCAACAACAGCAGAATCTAGGATGAAGATTTGGTACCAGTAAAATGTATTAAGCCCCCCTCCCCCCCCCCCCCGATAGCTTAGGCTGCTGTCTGTTCTAAGGCGGTGGTTCTGTTGTTGTTGACTTTTTGTTTATTGTTACTCCCATTGAGGGAGTCTGTAATTGTTCTATGTTTTGCTGTACGTTAATTTGTGTCCATTCTAGTATTGCAATCATCTTGATGGGGAAGAGAGAGCTGGTTGCTTTGCTTAATTTGTCTTCCTGGTGTCTTGTGATGGTTGAGCGGCTCTTCCTCTTGGTGCCACGGGGTTGTCTGCGGTTGGTGATTGTGGTATTTCCTGGTCATACTCACTTACTATTTCTGCAAGTAGATAGAATTGGAATGGGTCCACATTATTTGCATACATCTGGGTTTGCCTTTTTCAGTGTGATATCATAATTTCATTCGCTAAGTTGGTTTATCACATGACGTCGCCTCTGGAAGTGATATAATGCCATGCAATAAAGTCGATAAACAACTAGTGGTTAACAAATTTATGGGAAACGTTGTGATGTCCATAACAACTTTACATTATGACGGCCATTTTAACTGTGCGTAAAAGACGGCAAAATCTTCCATTTTCACGTCCAAAATGCGATTTTAAAGTAATTTTAATGTCATGTGATAATTAGAATCTATCATTCCTGCTCCTGTGTTATTGATATTTGTTAAGCTCGTCGTGAAAAAATGATAGAATGGTCAGCACGCCTCACATTTTATAACTTCTCCAACTCGTTTAATAAATTCAATAAAACATGAACACTCGTGTTAGATCGTCCATAATTATATTTAATATGTTATAGCTTGGATCCAGATGGGGCTTGGTATTGTTGCAGACTTAAATGACCCTTTTCTCTTTGTTTTTCTAGACTTTTAGATGTTTGTTATGATGTGATTCTGTTATTTTGGAGGTGCTATCATCTTGTCGGTGTGCCCTCCTCTGTCTTCCTGAGTTCTTCGACTCTCCTACTCAATATGATTTGATTTCAATATGTTTCGAAAATGATATGCATGTGGAATTCATCTTCTTATCTGCTGGTGGCCCCTTTTGTCATCTGCTGATTATTTTTCAGCGGCAGCTGTCTATAATCGACTTTAGATTATCCACCAATCAGAAACAATCTTACATCTGCAAGTCTGCTATCTATGTTCATTGAAACGGACTATCTAAATTATCCACCAATCAGAAACAATCTTACATCTCCAAGTCTGCTATCTATGTTCATTGAAACGAAATATCTAAATTATCTACCAATCAGAAACAATCTTACATCTGCATGTTTGCCATCTATGCTCATTGAAACGGACAATAATTTCAAGAAAATCACAGCAGTTTTCTTCGGGTCCTGTTTAAAAGAATTCCATTCTGTCTGGAATTGCCTGTTTATATAACAAAACACATTTTTTTTCAACATAATCACCTTTTGTTTGAAAGATGTTGTGGCTATTTGTTTTGTAGAATCCAGCTCAGCCTGGGTTGCCCATTTCACCCGGTTGTGTCTAAAAGCTGTAACCGAACCGAATTCGGCCAAACCTATCGAACTTACCGAATATTCACTGTTTTAACCTATTGATTAAAGGTATGTGATTTTCTTTATATCTTTCTTTCTTTCTTTCTTTGTCTATATACTACCAGACCCTTTTTCGAGTATTATCGGCAGGTGTACTTTGTACACTCCGGGTTGCAGGATGAAAGCCTACAAGTAACCATATCTAAATTATCGTAGGGTTCTTTAACCTGCACAGGGGGTGACTTTCCCTGCACAGGAGCCATCCAGTTAACGTCCCCATCTGAAGGACATATCCCTTTTAGTTTTTGGCCAATATCTCTGTATCCTTAAAACCCTTCCAGTGTCTCACTTAGAATAAAGGTGTCGTCGAGTTGTCTAATAAAGTGTCGCCGAATTGTCTCAAAATCTGTGGACGAGTTGTCTCGAAAAAACGTGTCGCCGTCGGCGACATTCCGGTATATTCCGTATGTTCTGCCACTAAGTTTCTTTTTAGTAACTATAAATAGCCCTCGCATGTAGATAAAACACGATCTAGGCCTATGCCAGATTAATATTATTACAAGGTTAGCTTTTATAAAAACTTAGAACCATCGCATGGCGTTTTACAGTTATTAAAGAAGAACGTTTAAAGGGGAGACAGGGGCATGTTCGGCATGTGGCTATATTTAGCATGTAAACTAAGATATGGGGCTGGGAACCATATTTGGAAATTACTTGTGACGAGTTTGTCTACATGAGTACACAATGGCTGCATTGTTGAAGGGTAGATTGATATTGTACCAGATATTGTACCAGAAAACTCGTTTTCTTGCATGATTAGTAAATTTTTCATAGTAATTTCTGTTTTTATTTATCAAAAGATGTGTTAAAATTCTGATTTAAATTCTATATTTTTATTACAAAAGGATTATGTGCTTTGATATAAAACATTGCTAATGTCTTCTCCTGCATCTTAAAAGGAGCTGTCACGTGATATTTGGAAATAGTCTGTCAGCAGGCTGTCGGTAGGCTATGAACCATGCTGTGCGTCTACACGTACAGGGGCATGCTGTTTGGACATTGGTTTCCGCCACATGATTCCCTGTTCGGCTGTGCAAGGCATGGGAACTAAATATCTATACACTGTATTTTCTGATTCACATTGGAAATACGAGTGAGATTGGTACCATAAAACCATGTTAAGCCCTCAAGTACAAAATATTTTTACTGACCATTATAAGAGGATTCTTCTTCGTGGATCCTTTTTGTCATTTATGTTTTATGTCTGTCGTGCTGTCTTGTCTATTCATTGCAGCCTTGTGCTCACCTGCTGCGAAAGGGCGTACCTCTTGGATCTCTTATGTGTGAGGTTTTCTGTTTTTTTTCTCACTTTACCATGTGTTGTCAAGGGTCAGGTGTGTGTTAGTTGATTGTTTCGATTCTTATCTTTGACTTCTTCCTTACTTGAATTGGTCTGCAGTTAGTAATTGTAACAGTTGTGTTTCCAGGCTGTGCTTACCTATCCTTTATCAATCAAAATAATCGCATATCACTGGAAAAATTGAAAGTGATTTTGATCAGAGAATATTACAATCACAAACTGCAGACAACCCCATGGCACAACAATGAAGAGCCACATAATGCTTATATGATCTGACATGTCCTAAACTTTTCCAAATACGATTCTAACACACCTCGCCTATAGAGCCAATGTTAAAACGTGATACATCAAACGATATAGTCACAGTTTTGAAAGCGCGTGGAAAGCACGCACTATCTGACTTTAATTGTAACTGAAACATGATGATTGAAAGACGCTACATATTCATGTAAACGTATGCAAACAGCCAAACTATTGGCGGGATTTCTTCAGTGCAATTGCGGAAAGTCGGAAGAAGCTGAAGAATTCAAATGTGTTTCCGTCGTGTATTGTTTATAGAATCAAAATAGATCAGCTCTAGTACGTGAATTGTTGAGTATTAGTTCACTGTCTGACGGTCATTTGTACGAAGATAAATCACTCGCGCTGAACGCTCTTGATTTGATCTTCTTTACAACTGACCTCCAAACAGTGAATTATTATACAATAATTCACTGCTAGAGCTGATCTATTTCTTAATTAAATGTAGAAAGTATTATCATTATATCGTTATACTTCCATTCGAGTATTTGAACTACAAGTTCATTCAACATCTGGTTAAAAGCTAATAACATTCATTGCTTTATCTGTATTTCTTTCTCACCTTTCCTCTTAGTTTTATTTTAAGGTCTATTTGACACACATTATCATCCATGTTTCTTAAATATTTAATCATAGTGTGCAGCAAGCAAATTTATGCGTGTCCTAAATAGGCTAAAGTTTGTAGGTAGACTGATAGGACAGGAACGTAAAACCATAAACTTAACATATGTACGTAAAACACTATCAAATTGATATGATGGTTTTACTCTTAATTCAATATATTGGCCAGAGGCCTTTATCAAGAAAAACATGTACTTCAATATC
The DNA here is from genome assembly GCA_964019695.1 of Loripinus fragilis. Classification (NCBI taxonomy): domain Eukaryota; kingdom Metazoa; phylum Mollusca; class Bivalvia; order Lucinida; family Lucinidae; genus Loripinus; species Loripinus fragilis. Next base: position 66,568,550 of record OZ026530.1, read on the forward strand.
AATTACATAGGCTCTGTTCACCATTTCCCACCATTTTGTACAAGTACAAAATGCCAGAACAGAAACTATGTCCTGGTCATTTATTAAACATTTATTGTAACATGATGGAATATCAATACTAAACTTTAAGCCGTCATTAATTTCAAGTAAGAATTGTAATTGGTATATAAAGCAATATTACACATAAAGAGACTACTTGGGCATTTTGCTTTGAGTAGCTTAAGTGAACAACAAAATACACAGTGTGTGTTGACGTACCTTGTTGGGGTTGCATTACTGTTGTTTTTGGCTCCACTGTTGATATTTTAGGGTCCATCGTTGGTGTAGTCAATTCTGATAAAAATTAAAAAAAAGTTTATTATCTAACATACACAATATAACAAGGGGGCCAATCACGTGATACACATGTGATTATCTCACACGTTTTGTTTAGTTTTTTCGCTCGCTTCAAGGTATGTTTTACAATTATTTTCCTGTTTTTGGTGGCTAACAGAAATGTCACCTAGTGCAGAGTACCCAGACTAGGAAGCTCTTCCTTATGGCGCTTAAGTTTTAGACAAGAGTTATATAGTTCTCTTAAATATCGCCGCAAGGTTGTACAATGTTAGTTGGTAGGAATCACATGTTTGCCAAGCAATACTTTGTTTGAGCGTTTTTAGCTGCGCACACTATTCTGCAGCAACAGTATTATATTTGTTTAATTACAATTGGCCAAAAAATGATGACAGACATGTATTCTACGCAGTTAAAGTGGGATTTGCAGCGAAATCTAGAAAGGAATGTCAATGGTAGGAATCACACCGTATGATAGGAATCACACTGATTATTTTAATCAGGATAGATAGGTCTCACATGCAATCAAAATGGATAGGAATCACACTTGTAAATTGCTATTTGAAAATTGTATGGATTGTATACCACACGACTGTTGTGTATTTAATGTACATGGTATACATGACCCAGTTAATAAGTTACATAAACGTATCATACACATAGCATCACATGGTAACAAAAATCAACGCAAGGCTAAAAGGTAGGTTGTATCAATTAAGAATGAACACTGAATAAAATGCTCACAAGAGCTCAATTTAGGGGGGGGGGAACTTGAGGCAGCTTCAGGCCTTATGAGCCACTGGTCTAAAATATATATGGTTTCTCACAAATGTTCCCAAGTATTCCCTCTTTCAAAATCTTACAAATGTTTCCACTTTGCTGTCAGTTAAATTGAAATGCAAACCTTTAATTAAACCATCAAATCTGCAGACACCTGGTGCTGAGCCTTGAAAAAACGGTTCATGTCCAATCAAGGATAAATGTGTCTTGCTCAAGGACCAACAACTCAGTGACGCCGGGAGCCTCGAACCCTCGACCCCTCGGTCTCAAGTCAAGCACTCTACCACTGAGCCACTGCGATCCCTATTGGTAGTTTAACATTTATTATTATAATAAGAACAAAGTCCATGTGCAGATAGCTGGTACCTCCCCCCATCCCCGCCTGAAGAAAAAAATCACAAAGCTATAGGGTTTATAAACAAAACTGGGCAGAATACCATGAAAATCACAAAGCTACCAAGCCAACAACAGCGAAACGGTATTTCAATGAATGGCGGTTGCTGGCTTGTCGATGATAGCCCGCTTTTAGTGGTATTTAGGTCCTCTCCCCTCAAAGAAAAAAAGTTGTCAGAGCTGTTGGACCCCCACTGACAAAACTTTCTGGATCTGATAGTTCTCAAACAATTCCAAATCCATATTTTTCAGCGTTGAAGTTTTATTGCTTGCTTTACGTCCCAGTCAAAACATTTTCAGTAATGTCTCTGACCTGGTCACTTAAACACAGGTAAATGTATATATTTGAAATACGTTGTTGTGGCTAAATGGTGGCTGAGCTTTAAAAAATGACGTATGTTGAATATAAAATAATCATATCTCCGTTATTTCTCTGCATATCTTTGAATTTTCTTCAATAAGCAATGGTTCGATATACTATCTTTAAGACTGTATTGTCATATTTATTGAAAGATTATCTGTCTTTATGAACATCAGCAAGAAACCTAGGTACCCTTTTTAGCTATTTTCGGCACTTTTAGCCGAAATCTTCAAATACAACATAACAAGATGAGAGAACTTCAATTCTTTTTGATGTAACTCGTAATATTTCAGCTTCGCATACCGGGAGTAACCTCTTATAATCTCATGTATGTTCAGAATCAATTTTTCATAGCTGTAGTACTTTGAAATAGCGCTAAAATAAAGCCTCCACAACATAACTTTGTATATCTGTCAGTGACCAGTCCGTTTATATTTGGTCCGAGGTAATGTTAAGGCAGGTCTACTTGTGTTGAACCTGTACTAAGCAATGATTAATGTGAATAAGTTTTATGGAGTTGAAATTTCATGCTCAGTTGGGTAGATCATGAACGAGTTCTATAACCTAGCCTCGTTCAAAAGAAAGCTCAACCTTCTTGTTTAGCAGAAAGCACAGTAATTTTAGACGCGAAAAAGTATTTGAGGGAAATGATAGATTTGTTTAAAAAAAACATCAATATAAATAGGGCCTCAACGTGAGAAATCCTGTCTTCTGGGGGTTTGCGAACAACAAAGGCGCATACCAGACTGCGTATCAGCGCAGTCTGATCAGCGCCTTTGTTAATTCATGTAGCTCTTTTGAAAAAGCCATATCTACGAGGGTCATTTTTTATGTTCGAAGAGAGGTAGATTTAATGAAAACGGCGAAAGTAAATGCATACATTATGCATATATTTGGATAGATTGAGCTTTCCTAAAATTATTTCAAAATGCACTACTTTAATGTCTTCTAAGAGGCAAAGACATACCTATATATCGTACACTTGAAATATGGCAGAAATATGACATTTATGGACTTAGTCTCTGACAGAACGTCAGTAACAATTGCATAAAAATGGGTCCATAGCCATACACAGCTTCTGAAAATTTGGCTGCAGATCAAGGACTCCACGTGCTACAATATTATATAAACATTAAAGCAAATACGCAGGAATTATTGGATATAGAAGATCTGTTTGGAACCTCAGCAAAGTGAACAGTAGGCATATAAACTTTTATTGTAAAAAGTTGACACAAGTGGAAGTTGGATACGGGCTTTTGAATGTGGCTTAATAGCTTAGCTTTAAAGTAGTAGTATATTTTTTTTTGTTTATATGGTAGATGGAAGTGTTGTGCTAACTTTCATTCCAAAACAAAGTTAATGCTTTTGTTTTATTAGAAATGAACTGCAAAATGAATAGCCTAGAGGTGCTAAAATCCCTTATTTTGTTCATAAATGACGTCATGGAGCGTAACTATATTTAGAAAATACATTAAAACTGTTTGTGTGCCTCTAAACAGGTGTTGAAATCACTGCAATAAGAAAATTATGCAGATCCGATTGTTATTGTGTTTTATATGCGGGGTTGATTTACCCCACCCACTTTTTATAACATGGGGGTATGCCAGTACTGGAAGTTGCCAGTTACACGCTTAAATCGATACATCAATATAACTGCTGACGAATGATTGAGTATATCATCTGCTATGCAGAACCAGGAGAAATTTTAAAATTTGTTCAAAATCGTAATTTTAACAGATATAATAACTAGCACTTGACTGTGATTACTTTGGTATATTGATGGGTGTTTTAAAATTGTTATAGAACTGCAAACAACATGCTTATAATTCTGCCACACTTGTCTACGATTAGCGTTTGAATAATTAATTTTGATGGTGCAAAAGAAAAATCGGCTTGACAAATGCTTAGATCACCATAGCAAATGGAACTTAACAGCGTCTAATTTCCTGCTTGCTGCGTGGTTAAAATGGCATGAATTTCGACCAGTGTCCTTTTCATGCCCTATTCAAAGCTAAATACCTTGACCGAACTAAGCGCTAATGATGTGAAATCTATATCAGTTGATAAAAAAAGCTAGACCTTTCAAAATATATATACTTATGGTACCGTAAATTCTACAGCCCGATTCTACGAACATAAAAAATGACCCTCGTAAACTTTCTACTTGTGCAATTTTAATTTTCTAGCTACCTTTTGAAGATGAGGAGACTACTTTGAATCTCATTTTGCCAGAAACCCTGAAGACAGGTTTTCTCGCGTCGTGGCTCAATAACAATTAAAACACATCTAAAAAAACATATCTCATCAGGCTAGAATAACTAGTTTTTAACCCAGTTCGAGTTGGTATTTAAAGTCATCTTGCCCTGCCAGGGTGGGTACATGTTAGTTACATGCTAGCTAACAACACAACTGATTTAACTTATCACAAATAAAGTAGACCCAGAACTGAGGGAGTGCAGTGGCTCAGTGGTAGAGTGCTTGACTTGAGACCGAGGGGCCGCAGGTTCGAACCTCACCGGCGTCACTGCATTGTGTCCTTGAGCAAGAACATTTATCCTAGCTTAGTACTGGTTCAACCCAGAAAGACCCGTCCCTTTATAACTGAAAGATTGTTGATGGGACGTAAAGAATCAAATCAAACAAACAAACAAACAAAAGACCCAGAACTGTTGCTAGGAGCGAATAATCTGGACCTGCAACCGCACTTGCTGCTAACCGTTTTTGTTGGAGGTCTGTAGTTTCTATGTTTTGTTGTAAGTTTCTGTGTCAATTCTAGTTTTGCAATCATCTTGAAAGGAGCTGCCGTGGTCTTGCGGATAAACTGCTCGCCTTGTAAACCAGGGGTCGTAGGTTCGATTCCTGGCTTCACGAGTCTGTCAGATGATACTTTAAGCTGTGGCCTCGTCTTTATATGACCTAAGCTGTTTGAGGGACGTTTATGACAAAAATAACAACAATAACACTCATCTTGATGGGGAAGATAGAGCTGGCTGTCTTGCTTAGTTTATCTACCTAGTGTCTCGTGATTGTTGTGTGGCTCTTCCTCGCGGCGCCATGAGTTTGTCTGCTGTTGTGATTGTGATATTTCCTGATCATACTCACTTACTATTTTGACCGTTTTTACTTTTGTTACTAACTTGGCCGATTTTTGTGTTTGTTTGTTATATTGCAGCAAATTTGCTGCTAAGTTGACCGTTTTTCGCCGTTGCAATACAAACCTTTTTGAAGCTACACAGAATTGACCAGCTCCAAAGTTATCTTAACTGAATACACATATTTTCACTGTGTAGAGGACACGCGTGCGCTGACACAATGGATCAATGAGGTCATTATCGAATAAAATCAATGTTTACGCAGATGAACTCAATGAACTCTTGAATCAGTGTGTTTATAAAAAATAAGCAAGCGGATCCAGGAGGATGGGCAAAGAAACTATGATTTGCCAAGATTCCAGAGCTCCAAATTTTTCCATTGAAGTTGAGATTTTCTATGGAGAGGGTCCGGACCTCCCATCCCCCCCCCCAGAAAATCTCAAGTTCAATGGAAATGTTTGGAGCTCTTGAATCTTGGCAAATCATAGTTCAATGATTAGTTTTCTTTGAAAAAATCATTGGTCCCCTCAGCAAAATAAGTTGAGGAGTAAGAATACCACCCCCACCTCAAAAAAGTTTTCTGAATTTCTTCTACTGTCTGTTTGGCCTGGTAGACTACCTCTCCCATCCACACACACACGCGCGCGTGCACACGACGAAAATTCTTTGATCCGCACATGAAATAAGTCCGAGGGGAGATAGGGGCAGATAGATGAACATATCAACAACGGACAACAAACAACAGCATAAGTAGACTGCTCAGCCAGCTCTAGTTTCGATTTACACAAAGATGTGTGATTCCTATCTATTTTGCTATCACAAATATCAAGTGTGATTCCTACCAAACCGTGTGATTCCTACCATCGTCTTCCGTTGCCATTTTTCAATGCAAGGAATCGCAATTCTACACTCAATCTATGGGAAACTTATTTTTTTTTCACTAAAGGTAATGGCCGAAATGCGTAAACAAACCTAAGATTCAATTAATGAGTTGATTAGCTTTCATCGGGGCATATATGTACAAAAATGTGATTCCTACCAATTCAGTTGGGCAAACTTTGCGCGAATGTTCACAAGAACTACACGTTTACGTTAAAATTGGTCAACGACAAGATGATCCGCTGTAAAGCCGGGGTACTCTGCACCCAGTGTCTTTTCTGAAATCGATCGAAAACCCCACGAAAAAACGTTTGACATACCTTCAATCGAGGCGAAAACATGCACAAAAATGTGAGATTACCAATTGCGTATCACGTGATTGGCCACCCTGATAACATGTAAGTGAAGAACACAAAACAAATAGTAAGTGGGTATAATGAGGAATTGCCCCTATAACAGACATCAGAAAACAGGCACAGAAAAAGGATCTCATGAATATGCGTGTGGGCCCATCTGTCTATAATATTGTTCATAATTATGCATGTTGTCTGAGCATACTAAATAAATAGGTAATATCTAAGTTTTAAGCCAACACAGATATATGTTGGCAAGTATAATGTCTCTCTCCTCTGTTTAGGATTTTCCTGTTCTGTATGTTCATCTGTCTGTTGGTTGTCTGCTTCATGAGGTGAAGAATGCTTGAGATATTTGCATGAAATACTTCACAAATGTAAAGTGCCAAAAGGCAATATGCAAAATATGTGAACGATTACTCTGATGGGCCAACTGTTCTACTTGGTCCCCTTATATATTAAAAAAAACATTGGACACATTGAGAACAAACATATCTACCATTATCCTATCTGTGAAGTTGAGCAAGTAGCCCAAAGGGCAATCATTGCTTACCTGAGAACCAAAAAGTAGACATCAAAATGTTATGATTATTTTTTCAAGCAAGAATAGCACGGTATTTGAGGGCAAAGTACCTCCAATGTCAACAGTCTGTTTGCGCCTAAAAAAACTCATTCAAGCCCGTATGCCTGTCATTAATACCAGCACCTGGTGATGATGATTTGGATTAATCGATCGACAGGTAGGCGAATGTACAGATTAATGGAGGGATGGAAGAAACAGACAAACGTGCACCTTGAATATAATGCGACAGTCTGCATGCCTGATTGTAACCCCAATCACGGTCTATAGCTATCGTTTCTCTTTAATTGCACGACGGTGGGTCAAGCCTCAATCTCAATGACGGCTCTGTTGTAAAGCTTAAATCCGTTGGTAGTTGTCTGATACTTGTCGTTGGCTGGGCGTGATACATCAGTCATTCTATTTTCCACCATATTTTTCTAATTTGATTCGATTGTTTCTCTGTGAAGATGCGTTGAATTAGTTAGGAAGCCTCCATGCAAGCTGAACAATTTTTGTGTTTTAACAACAACAGAATTGAGTTCGCCAGTAAAACACATTTACACCCCGGGTAGCGTAAGCTGCTGTCTGTTCTAAGGCGAGAGTTCTGTTGTTGTTGATCTATATTTTAATGTACTTCTCATTTTTTTTGGGGGGGGGGGGGATGGGGGGTTCTGTGTTTAACTTTATTTTGGTATGCAATACGTTGTGTCCTTTCTAGTTTTGCAATCAACTTCATGAGGACGAACGACCTGGTTACTTTTGCTTTATTGTCTTTTAGATGCCTTGCCAGTGTAAGTGTTCTGTGATATTAGTCAATGTGCTGTCAGTCTGCAGTGTGTGATAATAGTATTTCCTGTTCATACTCACTTTTTGAAAGGCGAGACGATTTGTTCAAGCGGAGCTTATTGTTCCTATTCTCGGACGCTCAGTGACATACAATTTACCAAAGTAAGTAAGGATACATAGATCAGGAATCGATACAATCAGGTACCACACCAGCCCTACAAATAGCATATTGTGTTGACTGTGTACACAATATATGGTATTCGAGGGAACATATTATGTAGGGAGCACATTATTGCTCAACACAGCGACCATTGGCGCAAGGAAGTGCTCGGATCATTCATGGATGAACTGTTCGCTACTAAAAGAAGAATTTTATTAGGCCTGATGAGGCATTTAAAGTAAAAAATGATTAAATAAATAAGTGACAGCTCTTGTAAAATGAAAATAGATATCAGTATGAAAAGGGACATTTAATGAAATTCAGTGTGGCACAATGAGGGTGTCTCGACATCATCATCACATATTGACTTTTCCTAACACAGCCATAGATTGCTGAGGAAGACAGAAATAGTTGCTTTAACTGTTTGTTTTTGATGCTTAAAGTAATAACGTCCTTGTCAACATTTTTTCGCTGTGGTGCTGTATCTATTGAAATTATAGCCACTCACTCAAAGTAAATATCTCTTACTTCTATCACTTTGAACTGACCTACTGGTTGCGTTTATAAAGCAGCCATTTTGTTTTAAGTTTCGGCACTGTATCAAAATAATGGAGTCCGTAATGATAGATTCAATTTCCATAAAAGTCAATTTAAGAAATGGACCAAATTTTGTTCAAAAGCGACGATCCCTGATCTTTTTAATGTTCACAGAAACACAAGCTATCGAATTTGTTGCTTTAAGTTCAAATTAGCCCAGATCATCCTTCGAGTAACACAAATTAGAGTGGTGTGTTTACGTCCATACCCATTTTGTTAACTATTCAGAGCCTTCAACGGAATTTCCCGTTTCTTACGTAGTCGACGTCAATCCAGGCCTGAAGACTTCTGTAGACGCATTTTGGTAATTTCTCCATTTGGTTCTTTTGCGTGGGGTGTAACACCATGGTTCGAATTTATATGGGTGCCCTTTCCAACATTTATTTAGTCTGGACTTAAATGAATTTAGAGAATGAATTTAGATGAATATAGAGAGGGTGCAGTGACTACTTCTGTTGGAAAATCATTCCATCCATCGACGACTCTGTTACTAAAGAAAATTTCCTCTAACACGGAGACGATACCGTTTCTTAAAGATTTGTTGTTCGCTATTTGTCTTCATAACAGATGGAGCTGTTATCAGATTTTCTTGTCACGTACTAAGGGCACCTGTACGAAAACGTATAGCGATACTTCAGCAATACTATGACTGTAACGTGAGCCAGGTTCTTGACAGGAAAATATTTTTCTGTTTTGTTTTCCAGCTATAATTACAGCAAAACTATAGCAATAGGCAAAATATTTAAATTAGCAAACTTTTATAGGTAAATCGAATTTCATGTAGCATAAATCTTGCTGTGATTATTGTCAAAAGTATTGCCATAATTTCGGCTGTAGTTTTAGCCAAAATACCGGCGGGATTTTAGCTTTAAATAAAGATGAAATAATTGCTATAAATAATGCCCAAATTGATTGCCAAAATAAAGGCTGAATCCATTTCCATAATAATTGCTGAAATTCTGGCTTTGATATTACACAACTTGTCCCCACATAGCTGAATGATGTACATGTGCTGGTTGCAAGTAAATTGTGATACAAAATGACGATCGTCTAATCCCCTTTCAGGTGACTGAAAATTGCTGAAGGCAAGGTTTATCATGTTTATCAAACTACCATGTATTACAAACTCGAAATAGATAGTCCTTGATTAAACCACAAGGTCATGTGCGGATCCAGAGGGGGGACAGGGGGTCTGAAGCCCCCCCCCCCACGAAAAATCACAAAAAAATATAGAGTTTCTTAGCAATTCTAGTCCAGATCCCCTGAAAATCACAAAGCTACCGAGCCAGCATTCAATGTTGGGCCATCATCAGCACGCCAACGAAACGCCATTTAAATGGCGTTACGCTGGCGGGCCGATGATGGCCCACTTAAAGTGGTATTTCTCTCACCCCTCATCAACTAAAAAGAAAAAAAAAACTTTGTCAAAGTTGGACCCCCTCTGGCAAATTTTCTGGATCCGCGCATGTAGGAGCAATTACCAAAACGTTCTGACATAAGTGCCATGTCTCGTTTGGGATTTTTAGCCTGCTGATTTTCTAAAAAAATGTTTTCAAAATTTTCTTTCAGAAATATGACATGAGTCAAACAGTTTAGATCCAGCCCAAGCCGTATGGGTTTTTGGGCTGTATCTGGATCCAAGCTGTTTTAAAAGGCAGATGACAAAAATGACTGACAGGATGAAAGTTAAAATGGCGCTAAGTCGCGAGAAAACCTGACTTTGTTGCATGCAATTAACAAAGGAGCAGAGCCAGCCTGCACATAAGCGTGGTCTGATAAGTGGCTTTGTCAAATTTTAACAAGCAAAAACTTTAATATTCTAGCTACAATCTGAGTACTAGGTCTAAAACAGTAAAAACATATATCAAGCACATTTGACAACTTTTATCCTGAAACAATTAGGTTCCCCCCACAACAGCAAGATAATATCATTAGATTACCATATATCCTTGCACTGCTCTGGAGCATGATTTGTCATATTTAAATACATGTTCTCTTTATTTGTTGTTTTGAACATAAAAATATATGCATTAAATTAACACCATATGCAAGAACAGCCTGCTTATACCCCTATTCCACACAGGCCACGAATCGCCCGAATCGCCACGAATTGATTTTTTATTCAGGGGGATTCTTGAGGTTTCATTATTTTTTTTTTCTCCAACCGTGATGTTCTACGATTCAGTCCCGATTCAGATACGATGTCGTCACGAATATTCGGGGGAATCGGCTCAATTCGGCTGGAATCGCGCAAGAAAGCATTACGATTAGCAAATAACATAAGAACATGCTGCACGAAAGTTAAGATCAATTACGAATCAGTTATGCAGCACGAAAATTGGGCACGATTAGCAGAAATCCGCGACGATTCGCCACGATTCGCGAGATTTTCTCTCACGATAGTTATAAAAAAGGCCCATACATGATTCAGGGCATCAGTTCCAAAATGAATGTACCTCGTAAAGCAGCAGTAGAACTGGTCCTGCAACTTGAGTGTTGAAAACGGCTTCTTATAGCTAGAAGAAAACAACTACGTTAATGTCGAGATGCCCTGACAAAGGCTCTTGACTTGGAAAATATGGTAGTTCGCCATTGGCAAAATCACCAGCCAGGAGCTAGTGACTGATCCTGATTGTGCTCCAGAATCTGCCACATCTGTTTCAACTTCTAGGACTACTCACATGCACGTGACGGGGTAATTAATCTTAGGGAAAATCCTTCTACTATCTCTTCCTTGGTTTTATTGCTTGGCTTAATCTCCTGATCCCCCACGAATGAGCTAAGAGTCATTACAAATGCCCCAAAACGCCTCCGAATCGATTACGATTCAGTTATGATGTCCAAAATTTCTTTGGAATTTTGTACGAATCACGCACGGTTTTTCGAATCCGTGAATTCGTGGCCAAAGTTTTGAACAGTTCAAAACTTTTGAGCCTAATTCCCGATAGACCTACGAATTGCAAGAACTCACTACTGACTGTGCAAATCAGTTGAGATCTTCACGAATTGAGTATGATTCAGGCACGAATCCAAATATTTGTCGTTTCGTATCAATTCGTGGGATTCGGGGACTGTGTGGAATAGGGGTATTAGATAACGCTGGCAGATTACTTCACTCTCAGCACAGTCGTAGCAAAAACTGTAAAAGGGAGAATAATATCCTAATAATATCTTATGACGGAGTAGTTACACAAACAGAGGCTAAGCGCTGTTTTGACATTATCAGCAGGAATGGAATTCAAGTGAAATATATGGACTCAGATCTGAGTTCTGAAAAGATATTGTCCCTAGACTGGCTAATCTCTGTAAATGAGCAAACCTAAGTCCCACTTTGTCGGAAACCTCAAAGACAGGTTTTCTCGTGACGAGATCCCAAAAGTATCATTTACCAAGAACATTGTAATAAATAAGATTTAACAAGAACAAAATATTTAATTCAGACATTCAAACATACCCAAACATTAATTTTTTTTGTTCAACTGTAACAGTCTGAGTTCGTACTTCGCGCAGATATAAAACACACATCAGTTTTATTGGTGCTCATTGAAAGTGTCCATACGTTCTCAGGGAGTTATCACATTGAAACCATAAATAGCTGTACCATGATCAAACTGAATTACCAAACACAGAAGCCTCTTTAATGATTGACCAATTCAAGTCTGAGAGAAACTTCCATCCAAACTTAAACAGCATAATACTCTGGACTCACATGTAAAAACACATCTCCGGAGGAACATGCAACTGACGTTAACACATCACTATGACGTTGGGTTAACTCCGGTTATGCGATTTTCTGGAGCCGCGTCGCGGATGGGGCGTTGTGAGAATGGACATTGCTTTTTACGCTTGATTACTTTGTTGGCCAAATGCATGGCAGAATGTTATGTTTCCAATAAAATTGTGTATTGTAATGTATTGTTTTATCTCAAATCATATGAATAGGTATAATTTTCAACGTTCCGATGACATAAATAGAGGGTGTCTAACCACCCTGCTACACATCTCTACCACAAACCCACGGGCTTTGGCCTTTGTTTCCTGAGCATGTACCATTTACAAACACAAATGTGAAAATGTATCAATTATATATCTACATTGCTTGTGAATGGCACTACGTGAATGTTACCAAACAGCTGTTAGAAGGATAAATCACACAAACGTCATTTAACTGTGCTATGAAAAAAAAAATCCCATAAAAAAGTAGTGAATGATTCACGTTAAATATGTCTGGTATATATCTTAGCACTCAACCCACAATGTAAATAAATTATTCGCCCAGGCTGTAAAGAACGTCTTAGTATCATCTCTGATTGTTCATCAAGGCTCCGTCGCTGTATAGATTTGTCCTAGAGCTCAGTGAATAATCTTATACTTCTCAGACAAAAACTGCTCATAATGTTGTATAGAATGTTTTAGTTCGCTTCTAAGGCAATACAGTCAGTTTATCGAGGTGTACACTTATCGATGGCAACTTTTAGTACACAGTACATAATCTTCATTTCTAAGACAATAAGTTGTTTACCGACACTGGTACCTTCTTTGAGAGTACCATACATTAATTTGAGTCTTCTTGGGTTGGATTTGGTTGTTCATTTCGATTAATCACCATCTTAGCTTCTTATGTAATAGCTGGTATCTAGGGTTGGTATACATACACATCTTATATCGCAGCAAAAAACCTCCCCATCAAGGCTGTAATTATTATTTCTCTGTTTATTCATCAACATGTTTTAGTTCTAAGAAAATGAACATAGGACTAGTACGTGGAAGTGTCAAAACTTTTTGCAATCTTCTTTCTGTCGTAAGTACATGTACCTGTAAAGAAAGTCCCGAATCCCACACCTGCCAAACTACCGAATTCTAAACCGCCGGTTGAATAACACAAACAATTGGATGGGTGTCTGGTTTGGCATTGGAAGTCGTAAAAAGGCATATAAATTGTGCGCTTTTTTCCATTTAAGATAAAAAAAAAATGAGACAGTTATTGAAAAATAGGAAAATGTCAGGCAGGTGCTCCGTTTTCAGACTGTGTGCATATTTGCTAAATCACTTTAGTCATGGTGAAAGGGTGTCTGATCTAAGGTGATATATATTTCATCATAAAATGTAGTGATTTTCTGACTCAGAAATCAAATGAATTGCTGCTTACATTTGATAAGAAATACCAACATTCAAAGCTTCGATTGTTTACTAATGGCATTTAGAAATGATCTGTTCCAAATGCGCCATAACGGTGAATTTTAAATAATTTGCTCACTGTTTTGTCATGTGAAAAGGCTCACCACACATATGACCGTATGTAACCATCGTCTGTTAATTAAGCTTGACATGCCACAATTCTAGTAAAGCACCAACGCAGAGTAAGTCAATTTTGCCAATAAAAATGTGCTTTTTTCAACAATGATTTCAAAGAGGCTACCGTTCTAAGGCGGTGGTTCTGTTGTTGTTGACTTTTTGTTTATGGTTACTCCCATTGTGGGAGTCTGTAATTGTTCTATGTTTTGTTGTACGTTACTTTATGTCCATTCTAGTATTGCAATCATCTTGATGGGGAAGAGAGAGCTGTTTGCTTTGCTCAATTTGTCTTCCTGGTGTCTCATGATGGTTGAACGGCTCTTCCTCGTGGTGCCACTGGACTGTCTGCGGTTTGTGATTGTGGTATTTCATGATCATACTCATTTACTAATTTTGTTATTGTCACGTTTCACTAATGACGTCAACGTTGTTGACGTTGACAGCACTTGTAATAAATAACGTTAGAGATAGTAAATTGAGGAAAATAACAATCAAGAAGTTATGGACAGTTCTCAGGAGTCAAAGAAACTAGAATTTTGAAAGTATTTGATTGTATCGATTCTTATCTTTGCCTTCTTTCTTACTTTTTTAGAAACTGCTGGATAACTATTCTAGGATTACTGATTGTTAAGTATCATCATTTAATCATATTTGATAAACCTTTCTATGTGAAATATGGATAAATAGTTAATAATTAAGGTCTTATACTGAGGCATTGTGTTTTTTATTGTGTTTATTGTGTTTGTCACACAGAGGCCAATTCAGATCTCAACTAAAGAGCTACGTGCATTAAGGGGCTTTTTTGGCCCCACTATGAGGCTAAAATATAAAAATTGCTTTTCACCAATTTGTTCTTATTAGTTTATAAGAACAATAACCAAAGTGAAAAATCTCAAATTACTTTGACTTTTACGTTGCTATGGAAACAAAAATGGCCGCAAAAATAGGCTGAAAATAGGAAATTGAACATTTTGGATTAAACTTGAGAGGTTTAACAGAGACATTAACATAGAGCACAAGCAGATACCAAAAATATATTTTAACAGAAGATGAAAATTACCACGGCACACAACATATTAAAATGATTTTTTGGTATTTAGCTGTTCTGATATCTAATTCTTAAAAAATGGTCTCAAAAAAACTTATATTTGGTTCAAAATGGCAATTTCACTGTTTTAAGCAAAAAAGAAGATATTTTGTTATCAGTGACCTACCAGTGTATTGCACTTTTTTTCATTCCATCTGCCGGTCTGCTGAAATGTGGATCCTTTAAATAACGCAAAACTAAACAAAACTAGCTTGATAAAATTTGAGATATGAAAGTAAGTAAGGGTGCAAAGATTAGGAATCAATACAATCAAGTACTCGATGTGCTGATTATGCATTTCGTTTTTTGCTTGCAGTTCCATGAAAACTGCTGTTACTATGTGAATGGGCATATTCAAAATGACGATTTAACGTGGATTCCAAGACAGTTTAAAGGCTAATCAAGCCATCTTTATGAAACTTGGTATTTGAACAGGTAGCAATTTGTTGACTATTATGCATGTTTTGCCGCTGCATGAAACATATGTGTTTCCTATAGTTAGTTATTTGGTTAAAATATTGCTAAATCATATGGCTCCTGAGAAAAAACTTATAAACTGTTTAAGCTACCTTATTTTGGTATGTGACTAGATGGTAATGTGACGGCTAGGTGCACCTTTGCTGGTCGCCTCACGAAACTTATACGTCTTGGATATAATCCGAATTTCCAAAAATGGCAGAAACGCTGGTTGCACATTTTCTGAGTATCAACTTGTCACCTTGTAAATTGGTGCCTACTGTTGAATTAAGTTTGAAAACAATGAAAAAATAAATCAATCAAATAAGTTTAATGAATGTTCTTTGTAAGAAGAAATTTAGGAACAAAAGTAAGAAAATATTTATTCAGCTACATGATAAAAATGTATGTTCTATTTATTCTGAAAACAATCACTTTGTACGCTGTGATTCACTGATCCAGATTAGATTACTTGGAAGATACCGTATTTAAACAAAACATAAAATAAATAGAAAATTACATCCTTGTTTACTACAGAAGTGCTTCCTAATGGTCAGTACAATTTTGGAAAATGCTGGGAGAAAGTTGAAACTTGATGGCCTGATTTGTTTTCGTTGTTGGAGCCACTATTGATACTGTGTAAAAGAGGTACAAGTTACCTGAACATATTTTATTCAATTTTCACCCTTTATATTCTCCACTATTGGGGTTGCTCTGCCAGTGAAAATAGTTTAAATATTTTAAAAAACAGAACAACATATGGATTCATAAAAACTGTTTAAGCTAGCCGGATGAAACTAGGTATATGAACAGATGGTAATGTTTGGTAATTGCTTAATATGTACAGTATAATGATTGCACATTAAATGGAAGTACTTTGAGCTACCAGTAATTGAGCAAGCGAAGTTTAAAGCAGTTGCACCTAACATCTCCTTTGTAACAAGAGTAGTTGGTGTATTGATAGTTAACTCTTCAACAGACAGAGCTGTCTGAAGATAGCCTTTGGGAAACAGTAAAGACCCAGATCAGCCTTGACAATATGTTCAAACCCATCGCCAGTTTCGAAAATGAAATTTTAAAAAAAATAACAGAAAAACAACATTATCTTAAAATAAAACAGCTAGCAATAATTCTACATGCAAACTTACCTAGTATGAAAAAGGGTGCGAAATGACATTTACCTACCATCAGATGCTTTAGGTATACAACACTTCCTCCTGGAGTCGCCTATACACAAGCCCGCTTCGTATTGACCTAAACATTCTTTACCTTCACACTGACAAACACCTCTGACTTGGGTACACCCTTTGTCACCATCTGTAGAAAAATAGAAGAAATAGAATTAAAACGCCAATACGTTTATTGTCGTCCTCTTGTGGAAGGCAATTATAATTGACTAAGTTTGCAACCTGTATGGGAGCATTGGCTAAGTAGTGTAGCAAGAGATAGCCCTTTCTGTGAAAATTACCTGTGTGCAGTACCTCATGGTGTCATAGAACTGAAATGATACGACCAGCGAGCGGAGATGGTGATGAGGTGGGTATGATACGATATAGCATCACTTGTATTGAAGCAGCCTCTGAAATTTCGCTTCCGAATGGCTACTGCTCTTTTGTTAAGTGCTGAAAGACGGAAAGCTTTTTTGAAAAAAAATATTCTTGGTAATACATGAAATGAACCAACAATCTCATTAAACCATGAAGGTCTCAATAGGGTACCTCTAAAATCGGTAATCAGTAGAATTTAAGCCCAAAATTCGGTAATCAGAAAATTAGGCCTGGTTATTAGTAATCAATAAATTTAAGGCTCAGTAAAATATAGGCCCAACAATCGTCGATCAGTAAATTTTAGGTCCAAAAATTTTTAATCACTAAAATTAAGGCTCAGAAATCTTTAATAAGAAAAATGTATGCCTAAATTGGTACTTAAAAGAATTGATGCAAAAATCACCCTACAATAAAACTTGGCTCAATTCAGAGAAATATAATTAAAAAACTTTTTGGGGGATAGAAATATTCATCTTTTACCAGTTAAGAATGCCTACTGTCAAATGGAGTTTGTCCTCTGTTTCGTAAATCGTTAAAATGCGCCATTCCGCTATTCGAAATTTTTCCATGCAAAATTCGCTAATCATTATATTGTTTGCCAATATTCGCTAAATCATGCTCATTCCGCTCTTCAGTAAGAATATCCTTAAAAATCTCCAATCATTAAATAATTATTTAAGGGCCATTGTTTGCTGATCGTTTAATTGTAAGGCCATAATTCTGTAATCTGTTAACCCAATTGACACCATCAACCATGCTACTATGCTTCTATCAAAATAATTGGGCAAAGTATTTATTGGTACCGTGTCCGGCTGGTTTCCCAAGTACACGTAAGATAATTTTAAAATTTTAATATATATGCATTACTTTATAACACAAGTTAAGTATCATTTGATACCTAAAGTATATTTATTAAGAAATTTAGCTTCAAAAGTTTTATAGCATTTACTTACAAAGATAGTATTAAGTAGAGCTCTGTTAACTTTAAAACATAGTTTTATGGAGCTTGAACTAAGCAATTTGTCACATTTTTATTTTTAGGATCCACTTGTTCTTGTGGTCATTGTTATATTGCTTGATCATGATAACATTTTGTTCAAATTCATTCACTGTGGCACTTGTAAACATTTTGTATACCGAAAACCCCAAACTGGTACTTTATAAACAGTTCAAACACAGATAAAATATTTCATCAGGGAAGACACTATTTGTTAATATTTAAGATATTTCGATAAATAATATAAATAAAAAAACCTGCAAGTTTTAACCTGATAGTATACCCATCTAGCACCTTGAACAAAACGTTTAAAGCAAAGCGGATCTCTGGCTATCAATTGGACACAAAATGTAAATGTATATACCAACATAAAAATACTACAATGCTGGCTTTACAATGTTTATATAATTGTGTATCTGCACATGGGATCTACACTTTTTCCAATTGAGTCAGTCAGTAAGAAGAAACCATCAAAAAAGTTTTGTTGCGTCTACCCCCCGCCTCAGGTACTGAGGTTGCTATATACCATTTATGCAGGTAATATTATGCTTTAATCAATAGGCAATATTGTCAATCTGGCAACCTGTGCAGAAATTGTGTAACCAAGGATATGTACGGCTGGAGTAGGGTCAAACCGTTTAACAAAATAAAACAGCAGTACATAATTTTGATATGTTAAACAATATTTATTTCATAACTAAATACATTTGCATAAACAAAGTCACAGTATAAAATTGTAGTTTTTAACAGGATTTGAAAACAAGCTATTATGCTAAATCATCTTCTGTGATACAATTACATTTTATGAATGGAGTTAGTGACATTACCTTCCTGAGACCGTTAAATACTCAGGATAAACCTATTTGATGCATAGTTATAGGTGCAAAGAAAGATAAGAGAGAAGGAAGGAAAGAAAGAAGGAAGAGAAGGAAGGAAGTATAAAAGAAAGTACTACATATTATAAGCTGTCAGAATGGACATTGTCGTGTTCTTAGAACTCATTACTATTTCAATGCACAATGCGCAATAGTTCAAGTTATATCTACTGAAGGTATTAGTTACCAGATGAAAACCTCTTAGTTTGATTAATATATTTATGGACAGCTTTAAATACTAGTTCATTATTTGTATCTGATAAGTTGCTATCACCATATAAAAGGACCCTTTCAGATACATCAGCAAACCTACTGACTGTTTGCAACATTTCCCTATGCATAACATTATACCTTCGACATTCCAACAAGAAATGGAAATTATTTTCTATGGTTCCACATTGACACAAAGCATCGGAGACCAACTTTCTATTGTACAAGTAGTATCTTAAAGCGCTACAACCAGTCCTTAATCTCGTATGCAATATCTGACTTATTCTGTCACCACAATAGTAATATTTTGGGGTTTTGGAAGTATCTTTTTTCTAATTTATGCTTAAAAGATAGCAGGGATGGTGTTGATATAACATCATCTGGGAGTTCATTCAACTCTCGAATCGTTGATGGGAGAAATGAGTCATAATATGATCTAGACGAGGCATGGATTTGCCGTAAATTGTCGGCATTACGCAAGCTGTAAGAAGTTTCGTCCCTGACACAGGGTGGAATCAGTTCCTCCAAATAATCAGGAGCCAGACCATTCTCCATTTTATAAAATAAGAAAATTTTATGGAGTTTTCTCCTTTCAGAGAGTTTAAGCCAGCCTAGTTCTTGATAAAGTTGATCTAGTGTAACAAGTTTAGTTGCACCCGAAACTATTCGTCCTGCTTCAATTTGTATTTTCTCTAAGTCATTCATCTGCTGTTGAGTACAATTGTGCCACACAACGTCAGCATATTTCAAAATGGGTCTTATAAAACTAAAATACATAGTATAGAGGGACTTCCGATCAAGAACAAATTTGAGCGATGTTAATAGATGAACATGAGACGAAGCTTCAGTCTGAATATACTCAAGATGGGCCTGCCAATCACACTTATCTGAAATATATACACCTAGGTGTTTATGAGTTTGAACTTCCATTATGGGATTATTGTTGAAATACAGGGTTGATGGTTGATTCTATGTAGCTTTTGTGAAATAAGCATTGCCTCGTTTTTATTTGGATTAAAATTAACAAGCCACATGGCAGCCCAGTGAGCTATACGCTCAAGATCAATATTTAAAATTTGAGCAGCTGAGTCTGGAAAATCAACAATTATATTGATAGTAGTATCATCCGCAAACAATCGGAGATTAGAATTTATTTCACGAACTATATCATTAATAAAAAGCAAGAATAGCAGAGGTCCCAATATGGAGCCTTGAGGAACACCTGCCAAAATCTCGACCCAGTCCGAAATACCACCTGGAATAGTTACTCTATGAAATCGATTTGATAAATAACTTAGAAACCATCTGTAAAAGTTACCAGTGATCCAATAATGGTGCAATTTAGCAAGAAGACCACGATGCTTGACCCTGTCGAAGGCTTTGCTTATATCACAAAATACCACACGGACTTCTTTGCCTTTGTCCAGTGCCTGACAAAATGTATTGTACATGTCGGTTAGCTAATTAACCGTTGAATCCCCGGGCATAAAACCTGATTGAAAAGGTGTAATTATCTAATTTGCGAGTATAAAAATATAAACATGTTTATGTATTGCTTTTTTTGAACGCCTTACCAACAGAGCTAATCAAAGAAATAGGCCTATAATTGGCAACATTATCTTTATCATCTTTTTTATAAACAGGGCTTACATTGGATCTTTTCCATATATCGGGAACTTGGGCTAATGAATGTGAAGTATTAAATACATCTGTGAGAACAGGCGACACAGAATCAGCTATTTTCTTAAGTATTCGATTGTTTATCATATCAGGGCCGCACGCTTTACCTACTTGGAGTGATTTGAGAATGGAACAAACATCTTCAATTTCCAAGTGAATTGAGTCTACAGTATTAATAGGTTCACTTAGAGCTGGTAAATCTTTATTAGTTTCATCTAACAAAGATTGAGAATGGAAAAATGCATTAAATATATCTGCTTTATCCTTTGGATTATTTATTGCTTGGTTCTGATAATGCAGTGGTGGTATGTTCTCTTTTGCGTCTTTACCCAGGCAAATTTAAAAAAAAATTCCACCAGTCTTTTGTTGAAATATTATTGTCTAATAATTTGTTGGCTAAATTTGTTTAATGCTCGTGTTTTGCTATCCTGATAGTCTAAATGGACTCAAAAGTTTTGAACTGTTCAAAACTTTGGCCACGAATTCCCCGATTCGAAAAATCGTGCTTGATTCGTGTCAAATTCCTAAGGCATTCTTGGACATCGTAACTGAATCGTAATCGATTCGGAGGCGTTTTTGGGCACTCTTAGCTACTTTTAGCTCATTCAGGGGGAATCGGGAGATTAAGCCAAGCAATAAAAACATGGAAGAGATAGTAGAAGGATTTTCCCTAAGATTAATTACCCCGTCACGCACACGTGAGCAGTCCTAGAAGTTGAAACAGATTTGGCAGATTCTGGAGCACAATCAGGATCAGTCAGTAGCTCCTGGCTGGTGATTTTGCCAATGGCGAACTGCCATATTTTTCCAAGTCAAAAAGTCTGGGTCAGGGCCTCTCAACTTTAACGTAGTTATTTTCTTCTAGCTAAATAAGAAGCCGTTTTCAACACTCAAGTTACAGAATCAATTCTACTGCTGCTTTACGAGGAACAATCATTTTGGAACTGATGCCCCAAAGCAAGTATGGGCCTTTTTTTTATAACTATCGAGAGAGAAAATCTCGCGAATCGTCGCGAATCGTCGCGGATATCTGTTAATTCGTGCCCAATTCGTGCTAAATTCGTCATATTCTTAACTGATTCGTAGTTGATTCCGTAACTTTCGTGCAGCATGTTCTAATGTTTTTTGGCTAATCGTAATGAATTCTTGCGCGATTTCAGCTGAATTGAGCCGATTCCCCCGGATATTCGTTACGACATCGTATCTAAATCGGGACTGACTCGTAGACCATCAGAATTTGGAGAAAAACATTTAAAAAAACCTCACGAATCCCCCCGAATAAGAAAAAAATCCTTTCTTGGCGATTCGGGCGATTCGTGGCCTGTGTGGAATAGGGGTATAAGGAAGACACCTTATTTGTTCTGCTTAGAACTGGTTCAAACCCAGAAACTCATGAAACGTCCCGATATGACCGAAAGGGTGTTGACTGATGCATAAACCATCAGCCCAGACAAAATAACATTTCAACATTATTTGAACACAGTCAGTTTGCCCAAATAATGCCTAGCACCCATATAAAGTAATTTGATAAACAGTGCAGATCCAACGCGGACACAAGGCAGATGGTGAATGAAATAATATCTGATAAGGGTCTACATTGTTTGCTGAACTGTTTGTTTTGTTTGATTTGATTCTTTACGTCCGCTCAACAATCTTTCAGTTATGCGGGACGGGTATTCCTGGGTTGAACCAGTACTAAGCTAGGATAAATGTGTCTTGCTCAAGGACCACAACGCAGTGACGCCGGTGAGGCTCGAACCCGCGGACCTTCGGTCTCGAGTCAAGCACTCTACCACTGAGCCACTGCGCTCCCTATTTGCTGAACTGATACAGGTACAACGCTTTCTGTAAAGTTAAACATCACTGCCGTTACACATCAATCCGTCAGTTTAAATGGATAGAAGACTCCAGTAGGCATAAATTGGTTAACATATCTACACTGTTGCAATAGTTAATCATTATTATGTTTCCACTCTTTTGCAAAAAAACTTATAGCTGCTCTACTTGAGACAATGACCGTAGAAATTATTTTTAGAACGACTTTTTTCCTAATCGGGGTGTCTGAATTCGCAGTCAAGCACATTGAAGATTGTACCTGCGGTCCCATCAATGTGTTGTGAAAAACAGGTATTTTTCGACATCCCAAAGTGTTTCTAAAACTATAAATGTTACATGTAATATGTGATATTATAAAACACTATTTTTTGGGACTACATTGGCACATTCTACTGTCCCAGTGAAAAAAGAAAGAATTATAATAAAAAAAAGCAACTTGAGCGTTAGACTGGGGATCGAAGGGATGCTAGTTCGAGACTCGCCGCCAGCGCAGTCAATATTGTGCCCTTCAGCAAGACACATTATCTTGTTCAACCTATGAAAACAGAAAATCGTCCCGACATTACTGAATATTTGTTGACGTGGACGTAAAGCTAAAAAAAACAAAAGGAAAAAAATAAACTTGAGAAAATCATATGTTAGGTAGAAATCGAACCTTCGACCACAGGTATATGAGTCAGTTGTTCTAACCACTAGACCACAGACTCTGTTGTGATAATTGTCTCTTGCTTCGTTGTTCTATTTTGGACGTGTTTTGTAACTTTAGACGAGTACAACTATCCATAACAGTGAATATACGTCATTGTATGCGCATGAGTAATTTTCTAAGCAAGGCGGATCTAGTTTCCATTAATATGTGTTTCTATCAAAATTACAAATAAACACGAAAATCATTTAAGAAATACACTGGAACTAATGATGCTAATCTTTGGGAACTTATTTACACGAGCAGAAGCTGGAGTGCAGCAAATTTGTTGTGTTTTAAAATGTTGTAAAGTATAAGTTGAATCCGCCACAATTTCTTAGTAATAAACTTTAGTCTTAGTCGTTAGTCAACCCTTATTTGTACTAGTCCAGTGGTGGTCTAAACGTGGATAAATAACAATAATAATTGTAAAACCTGTAACATGATCAATGTTTTCTGGCCCTTACATAAACAAGAAAAGGTTAACAGCAAACAGTAAGAACCACCTGGTTATCTCTGCCACAAAGGACAGAATGGTCCTCGCGCCTCAAGGTAACTTTGGCTCGCATTATTAACACAAATATATTAAGAATTAGATAACTGATAGTGGATTCTTTTTTGAAAAGCCGCTGTCTCAGACACCCATACATGTTTGTTCTCTTTGTGTTATGTCTATTAGTAATTTAAACCGTATCCGATTTGGTTTTGAGGACTGATATTAGGTTCTGATTGCATTAATTTCTGGTCTTCGCTAACCTTTTACTTTTTTTTCTGGAATGACATGCTAACTCAGATGCGTCTAGGTTGTGTTACAGGATAAAATATAATAATAAAGTATCAACACTTCAATTATTCACTTTATTTACAATTTGTGTCACTGTGTTTGTTAATAAGTATTGTTGTTTTTATTTAATGAGATACGTTTACATAGTATATATAAAGTCTTTGTAACCTACGTTATCAAAGTTTGCTATGTTGTCTAATGCCTTATGGCTTGTTAAATTGGTTTAATTGATATTCATTATTTGACATACTCTATCAACATATTGCAAGTGGACCTTAATACTTGATATAAGTAAACCAGGTAACGTATACAACAAAACATGTATTCTTATAAGAAAGATATTACAATGCTAAATTTGTTCAGTAGTCCAATAGCATAAGGCTTCTTAAATCTATATTTTTAATCTAGCAAATTTGATATCCATAATTTATATCAAAATATTATCTATTGAACTTAAAAATTAAATATAAGTAAGTAAGGTAACGTTAATAACAGAAACTGTATCAAAGAATATGTAACACTGCTATAAATTCATATATAAATGATGAAACATTTTCTTTTCTTTCTCCTTTTTGTTTTAAAGAATGTTTTTTATGACTAAAGGTTTGCATAGTATTATGTTTGAAGTATGTTCTTTGTAAACAGAGGTATATGCATGTTTTTTATTGTATAATACAAACTATGAATGTGTTTTTCAGTGAGAAGTTGGTTTCGCAAGGGCTCCTGATATATTAAATGTCCATTTCAATTCATGTTTGTAACATACAAAAAGAGTTTCAGACGTGATATTTCAAGAAACTGTATGTAAGCTTTGTTTTAGAACAAGAAAAAGAGGAAAACATGAGCGTGGTAATTTACAAATAGTCTTTAACTAAAGAGAGGATATTGTGTTATTGGCGAAAGCTTCACCCACTTATTATCTCTTTGTAAGCTTTTAATGCAAAATTGTTTCCGCTGAATAAGCTAGTTTTTGGCACATAATCATATTTACCAAACTTCTTGAACTCTAGATGAATTTATTTGAGGGATTTAATTACCGCACCTGCCAATGTTGAGTGGCATCGTTGTTTCCGAAAATAAAGCAATAAATGCTGCTTCCAAGCACTTGTAGGATGCTTTTATAATTAGTATGTGCATATATTTACCTTCATAATGGTCAACAGCTAAGGCTGTGATTCTGCTGTAGTTGACTTGTTGTTTATTATTTCTCCCATTGTGGAAGTCTGTAATTGTTCTATGCTTTGTTGGTCGTTACTTTATGTACATTCTAGCTTTGCAATCATATTGATGGAGAAGAGATAGCTGGTTGATTTGCTTAGTTTGTCATCCTGGTTTCTCGTGATTGTTGTGTAGCTCTTCCTCGCGGTGCGATGGGTTTGTCTGCAGTTTGTGATTATGGTATTTCCTGATCATACTCACTATTTTTAAAAAGAAAATACTTCAAGTTACCTATACTTGCTGTACACAATATGTGGAAAACATTTTGCTTACCATGCCTCTCTATCTGCATGTTTACAAATATTGCACAGTTTTACAGCTTGACAGAATCGTGTGCACACTTTCATTTTTAAAATGAAATAAAGGAACCATGGTACCTAGAGATGCCACCAACCTTAATTAGCCCACTTATTGGACTTATTGGACTAAGTATAGAATTTTGACAATAAAATTTCTTTTTTATTTTGAGTCAGTATACTCGTATATAAAAGTCCTTGTTGTACATACCAATTATCTGCTTGTTATTGAATGTTAGCCACTGCGCGAGGCGTTTTGAATTGATGTCGTTGTACAGCTTATCGCCAGGACAGGATGTCGTGTCAGCGTCACGATGTCCGTGCAAGGCATAGGATGAAGCAATTGTGTTATTCTCTTGACCACAGGCGATGAGATTTTTGGCAGCTTAAATATATAATTACAGAACATGTAAGTAAAGTTGTCTTCATTCGAAAAAAAGTATAATAAACATATTAAAAAGTAACATGAATAGGAAACTCCAAAATGAAACACTGCAGCCAAATCGACGGCACAGTGATGAGAAGACAGAGAACACAAACAGTCATATATGTGTTAAAGAATGTAATTAAAGTAATGCAACTGGTTCCCTCTTCCTAAGCAGGATAATTGCAGAATTGAATTGACACCAAGTACTGCAAACAATCGAACTACCTCGGCCAATTCCGCGAAATGCTGTGGAATCAGACCACGGATGTACATCAAGGATCTACTTTGGTAACGCGGTTGATAACGCGACGCTGACGTTATAAAACGTGACGCTCAATGTCACAGATACCATGTTAACACAATTACAAGTGTGATCGCAGCAAAACAAACGGTTTAAATGAAGTTATGTTTTTTTTTTCAATAAAATATCGCTATAGCGATATTTTATTGCTTCATTTATTCTGCAGATTAAACTTTTCGGATACTCAGAATAATCGATTTCAATAGAGCTGAACCTATATGCTACAGAACTCATTTTCCATACGCCAGTTCCAGCTAACAAAATGGAGCTTTTGGTACATAGTATATACTGTGCGTAAAGCTCCTTACATACACCAGAGCCATAATATTACTCTCGAATTGCGGCGGACTTTCCTGAATTGTACTGCATAATGTGACAAGGACCACACAGCCCACACAATGAATCAGCAATGATAGAAACATCGCCTCAAAATGAACAGCTGCAGAAACCACTGGAGGGTAAGAAGGGATTATTAATTACTAATCCAATCTTCGATCGTTTTTTGTTGTTGTTTTTCAACATTTTTAGCGTGTGTGCTGGTTAGACTTATGCAATGTACAATAAAAGGGTAACAATCAAATCAATTAATATACTATGGTAAAAAATAAATCAGCACTGAAACTCAATAATTGATTAACAGACATGTTTAGCAAACAAATATTAAATTATTTATAGCTCAAGTAGGTAAATGGCAGTCTAATGGGATTATCTAATTCACCAGTAAGTAGATGCTATTTATTATATTTCACATTTAAAAATGTAGATTTTCGACACATATTCTTTATATAATTACACGTGTTATTCATCCAAATATTTCACTGCTTTGTATGAGCAAATTAAAAAATAGATTCGTGCTGGCACTGATTTATTGTTTAATATATCACTGGCTGGATGTCAGACGTTAAAGTAAGTAAATCACGAGCGCGAAGCTCGACTTGCCGACGAACAGTGATATATTAAGCAATAAATCACTGCAAGTTTGAAATTATTTCGATTCTAAAAAAACACAAAGATCGAAAATATGAACGAATTATTTAGAGTCTATAACGATTCCACAATCTTGAACGATGTGTACGACCGTAAGTGTGACATGACAAGATGTTACGCCGTCTATTGCCAACGTTACGAGGCTCAATGTGACAGATGACGTCATGAAAATCAAATTGGCGGCCAAATGACGTCACGCTTATCCATGTTCAGTCCGTGCAGTGATTTATCAACCATTAAATCACTGAATTTATCCATGGGCTATATAGGCGATACGTGTTAGAATACTAGCTAAACTTAAGCGTATGCATTTATTTATTCTTTTTAGTTCTAGCATCTGAATTCATTTTGTGAAGTCATCCCATTTTCGACCTATTAAGTGTTCATGCTCATAAGAGCACAAGCTGAGCTTAAGATTTAAAAGGTATCTGAACTTCTGATTTCAGGTCTATCCAGTGCTAATATCATGATCAATTAGTGTACATTTCGCAACTTATTCGCTTTGCGAGAGTATGTTCTAACGTTGATGATTTGAACAAAAGAAACCAATTTTTGCTTTCAAAGTTATAAGAGTATATTTTAACAAGACCATCTAAATTAATCATATTCACTTAAAGATAAGTGTTAAATACAGTATTTATCTAAAATATCTTGCAACAAGGCATATGTAATGGGAAATTAGTTTATATATCAGCCAAACCGAGTTAAGTTCACCGATTGTAGCCAATTTTTGTCCAACATTTTTTGGCTCAGATTTTCTTTTTTGTTATTTTTTATTGACTGGTATACGTCAAGTAGATAATGATGTCTAAAAATGTGCAGATCCAAAAATTTCAATTTTATTCAGCCTAACAAAGATTACCACTGAATTTGAATGTAAACGACGTTACTGTGATAAGGTATACTTGTACATACCAAAATTCTTACAAGACTTAAATATTTAAGAGCTTCTATAGCATGTCCTTCTACTTGGATCTCTTGTTGATCTAATAAGCCTAAAATGTAGAATTTTTATCATGTTTTGGCTTCTCCGCATGTTCAAAACATGTTTGTTTTGAATTGACAGTGAAATTCAATTGTAATACTATGAGTACAAGAATTGTGTAATTCAAATTTGAAGAGTTGACCAGAAAAAAAACTATTGGTTTTGAAACTGTAGATGTTGAATATTAAAAATGACATTCTTGTTTGGTATTGGAAATAATAAATTGTATTCTTGTGTAAAAAACATTTTGCCAATAGGTCGGTAACGAAATTCACATATCTGGCACGCTGGTCTTATTTTCTGCATATAAACTTATAGTTTTCTGCAAAATATCAGGTTCAAGTGTGTTGCTTAACACTTTTTACACCATCCTTTGCATATTGGATGTAAGCCTTTGCATTTTGTTTCATTAATCTTGTTGGAATAAATTCAAATAATGATTATGGATTAATGATTTTTAATATTCCATGTATTTGAAAACTTGTTGTGGCTCACTACAAACTCGGACAATGCAGATTGAATAATCTAACTTAAATAAATGCCTTTTCAGGTACATATATTGCAAAAAGCAAACTTTTTTAAGTTTACATCTTTCACAAAGATACGCCTTTCTCTCAGTAAAACAGCAAAAAAGTTCATGGTAACGTAATTCACATAGCCAATTTGCTCACTAAGATTGAAAAAAAGAAGTTATAAATTCAAGTTAACGATTTCATCTATCATATAAATTAAAAAAGTTATCAACATATTAAGTCATGAGAACATTCGAGTTTAACTGGAATGAACCAGGATATCAAAGCGAGAGCGCCAATTTCAAAATGTACACATAAAGTCACAAATAAACCTCAAATGGTAGCAGCAACGTGATGAAACTAGTTTGGAAAAAAATAACAATAGAACAACAAGTCAGAAACTTATAATCGATTTGTTTCCTTGGCCCTATGATTGGACTAATCTGGGTTTTTGTAGAATGTGAATTACGTCACCTATTTGTGAATTACGTTACCTATGTTTTACCCAGTTCATTTCAAAAACCATACGAACAATCCCCTAGTGATTAACACTATTCACCTTTGTTGTTCATACCGATTATTTAGCATATATTGTGCTGATAAAATGAGTATCTTTGTAAGTTACAAGAATATGGAAGTTGATGTACCCAGAGCATATAGGTAAATCCTTGTTAATACAAAATGACAACTTTAATATGGTTTAAATTGAAAAAGATTTCCTTTGATTAGAAAACAAATATTTTTTTCAGCTAGTGTATGCATTAAGAGAGGTATTTCGATTTTAGTAATTCAAAGTAACAATATTCACAAATCTATGCTATCACTTATTTTTTTCTATGCTAACAAGCTTTTGTAAAGTTTTTTGTATGTTTTTTTTTATACAGTTAGATTAAAGTTCTTACATTGTCTTTATTTGCGATATTTATACCTCTTCTTATACAAAACATACACATAGGGTAACGTAATTCACCAAACTGCAGATTTTTTCAACAACCTCAGATATCTTTTTTATCTTTGAAAAATAAGTAAATATTTTCGAAAATTCGTTTCTGTTGTACATGCACATATTAATCATCTTGACTTAGAGTTGTTTGGTGTGGGTTTAACTTGCATGGTTTGTAATTTGTCAGATGGTAAAATTGGTAACGTAATTCACATTGTATTGTAGTAACGTAATTCACATTAGATTGTGGGACATTAATCATCAATACCAAAAAAATGCTTTTCACTTTTTAATCATATGAGAGACATATACATTGCTTTTCATTTACGTGACTGTTAAGCCATAAGCCTAAACTAACCTTATAAACCATAAAGAGTTAAAAAAAAAAGGCATTGTTAAAATGGAGATGGGACACAAAAATAACCAAATTGGTTAGCTTAACTCATTTTTGCTGATATGTTAAAAAGAGCAGCTGGAAAGCTTAATTTGATAATAAGTTAAAAAAATATAATTAAACGTTATAAACAGTTGGATACACCATGGATATCGTGCGACAGTCTGCATGACTGGTTGCAAACCCAATCGCCGTTAAAAGCTATGGTTTCTTCATAACTTGCAAGGAGGTAGCTCAGTCCTCAAAGTCAATGATGGCCTTACATAAAGCTTATATCTGTTAGTTGCTGACTGAAGCTTGTACTTGGCTTTGCCAAGCCTGGTTTTCTTTTATTCTGACTCGTGCGCCATTTTCTTTATCTCATCACGCTGGGTTTATTAGATTTAGATTGTTTCTTTAAGTCTTGTGATTGCTTGCGTTCGGTGGTTCTATATCATGGTGCCGTGGTTTTGTCTGCAACGTATGATTGGGGTATTTCTTGATCATACTGACTTGTCGAGTGGGTGTTTTAAGGCAAATCTTGTGGCTTCATCAGAAGCAAATTGATCTTGATCTACACTGATTAAAAATGAGGCTAGGAGGTTGGAAACAATTCATGTGTACGGTGCGCCTAGTGCATTTATCATAGAGCGTCGCGTCTGAAAGTGATATGACGCTATGCAATAAAATCGACCACTAGTGGTTTACATACTTTCAGGAAACGTTATGACGTCCATTATTACGTTGCGTAAAAGATGGCAAAATATTGACGGTTTCACGCCAACAGTGCGTTTTTAAATAAGTTTTAATGTCATGCGGTAATTTGAATCTAACATTCATGGTACTGTATTTTTGAATTTATTAAACTCGTTGCGAAAAAGGAATAAAGTGCTCGCCAAGCCTCGCATTATATCACTTTTTCCCAACTCGTTAAATAGATTTAATAAGACATGAGCACTCATGTAAGAACCTCTATGTAATAATATTTACATTTTCAGTGCAGTTGCCTAAATTAAACCAATATTTCTAGCTGCTTGCATTTCTTGATTAAAGACATTGAAAGGACATGTGATCTAGAAAGCGTCGCTGGGCGGAGTAACGTCAACGTCAGCCATTAACATTCTTTGCTTATCGACGTTTGTATGACGTCATTCGGGTATCGTCACGACATTAAGTACACGAGTTTCGCTCCCTGGCTGTTCCAACACCACCGTTGCAAATAAAATATTTCATTTTATAAGGATAACTAGCGGGTACGGTGGAAGATAATTTAGTAAACTTGATTGATAATATAGAATGTATATATATAAGGATTGAAATTCATATTTTCAGCTGTACTGCATTGTATGATGAAAAACATTAGCTATTTTAATGTTTCTGAAAAGCCCTTCGAGCTTCACAGACATTAAAATAGCTACTGTTTTTCATTATCCTGTGCAAGCTTAAAATATGAATTTCAATCTTTGAATTCCCAATTTTATACGTACCTTTAAGTGCAAGTTTGTCTGGAAGTGCGTCCATAAAATTCCCAATGAAACAAATAGCATAAGACTGTTTGTTGAAGCCGCACGTGTGACCCCCTTCCGTGTTCCAGCCCCGACCCTCGTATACTACACCATTACTGTCAATAAGGAAGCTGTATGCTATGTCATAATATCCTTTAAATAGAGAGATGTCACAACATATTATAGTAGGCCATCCAAAGCCTAAAACATAATTGTATTGACATTTTCGAGTACATTTTGGCATCCATGAGCATGGTGTATCTTGAAGTGTTGCAAGAGATAAAGATGCAGATGCCTAATCTGAAAACGCCCCCAGTCCCAGAATTAGGTCAAAGGTCAACGGAGTGTACGTCAGATTTTACAGGTTTATCAATAAAGTGTCCAACATTAAGTATAAAATTACACAACATCTCTTTTGGATAATACAGCCATGCTATATTTACAAACTACAGAATCATAGCATGATGTTGTTTGGGTTAAAATTGTTGCTACCTTTTATTTAAAGGGCCAAATATCAAGTTTTAATTTCGGTTGCATCCCATGGAAGAAAACATTCATTGCTATCCTGTGCTAGGTATGCATCTACCTTGCTTGGATAACATGTTTTACTAAGTTTTATGTTTACCATATATAATCAATTAAAATACAAAACGACTAAGTATAACCATTCCATTGACAATATGTGCAATCATCTATCTTCTGATACACATAGGATATGTTTTATCAGATACGTTACACTTTGTCATTTGAAATTGAGCCATTTTTTCAAACGGTATATGTTCCCAGCTACAGCTTTCATAAAGCATTTGGCCATGATGTCATACTTAAATGACTAAAATATATTTCCTATTCTCATTTAGCACATATGTTGTATTTGTTCTCATTTACATATAGTTACAGAACACTTGTGTTACAACTTAACTACCTGTTTGTTACATATACTCACGATGCCTTCTTTAAATAAAAAAAAAAACAAGCCTCGAGTTCATAATACATCCTCACATTGGTTTCGCCTTTGCCTATTTGCAGATGGTAACATACCAAACAAAGCTAATGTATAGGTAAATTTTTAATAATGGCCATCTAGTGAAAAATGATAAACTTTTCGCAGTGTATATATTTTAACTAGACCTGATATTAATGGCAATCTTCCATATATTTTGTTACATTTAATTGTAGTCATTTGACGTTTGATCATAGTCCATAGTGTGTAAGTATTAAAACATTACATTTACATTACAAATATGTACACTACATAATTAAATTTCGTGTTATTTAATTTTTGTTACGTTCAATTTCAGGTGATTTAATTTTTGTGACGATAATAAATACTGAAGTAGAATAAATACCGGTATATTGCTATCATCCAAAGCCAGGTACATCGAATTGTAATTGTATCTCAATAATATATAGTTTTAGTTCTTACATTTATGTTTGCATTATATTATGGCAAAAATAGTAAGTGAGTATGATCAGGAAATACCACAATCACTAACCGCAGACAAACCCATGGTACCGCGAGGAAGAGCCACACAGCAAGCACGATACACAAGGAAGACAAACTAAGTAAAGCAATCAGCTCTCTCTTCCCCATCAAGCTGATTGCAAACCTATAATTGACAAAAGGAACGTACAACAAAATATAGATCAATTACAGACTCCCACAATTGGAGTAAAAATAAACAGCAAAAATAGTAAGTGAGTATAATCAGGAAATACCACATTCACAAACTGCAGACAAACCCATAGCACCGCGAGAAAGAGCCACACAACAATCACGACACCAGGATGACAAACTAAGCAAAGCAACCAGCTCTCTATTCCCCATCAAGATGATTGCAAAACAAGAAGGGACATAAAGTAACGTACATCAAAACATAGAATTACAGACTCCCTAAATGGTAGTAACAATAAACAACAAGTCAATAACAACAACAGAACCACCGCTTTAAAACGGACTGCAGCCTAAAGCCCCTATCTCACTGGACTGAGACTGTTTTGCGACAACTGGCGATAAACATCGCGAGTGGGTCGCAAAGCAGTCCCGAAACAGTCGCCAGTGATTCGTAATTTCCTCGCATGTGTCGCTAAGTAGCGCAAAGTAGTCGCGAAAATTTTGAACATGTTCAAAAACTCTATGCAACAAAATTCCTCGCAAAATGGTCGCAAAGTCATCGCGAGTGTCTCGAACCCGTCGCGAACTTGTCGCCGACCCCTCGCAATTTAGTCGCAATCATTTTGGAATACGACACATTTGCGAGATAAATAAGACTGAATTGCGAGCCAATTGCAACATAGATGAGACACTTCGCGACAACATTGCGAGTAAATTAACCTAAGCGATGTTCTGGCGAACGTAGTGAGACAATTGCACGAACGTCTCACGACTATCGCGCGAGCATCTTAAATTTCTCGCAATTATGGCGCCAAAGGTTCGTTAAAAGAGTTCCTCCTATCTGAGATAATAGTTCCTTATTAGTACAAGATCTTGGTTATACATACTTGATAATACAGTCAGTTTGACTAAATTCAGTCGTCAAGTATTCTTGCTATCTGAGAGGTTAGTTTCATATAAGTATGGTGTATTGATTAGGCTTACTAAAATGTATACTGCTTTGAGCAATTTCAGTTATTAAAAATGGTTCTGCATTCTGAGAGGATAATTTTGTGAAGCATGTTTTATAAGGCCTACTTAAATGTTTATTATTTCTATTACAGCATAAAGGTATTATCATTGTGTAAGACTACAACAGCCTGCTTAGTCTAAGCAGCCCTTCTAAGGTTTGAATTTGGCATACAGAACCCTATAAACAAATAATCACTGCAGGGGACAACTAAGATTCTGATTAGAATGCATCCGTGCAGTCTGATCTGTGCCTTTGTTGTGCGCATAACTGTATAAAATAGATTTTCGCAGGACGATCATTTCAATTTTGATTTGATTGGGATCATCATGCCACACGTATGGGAAATTAGAGCATGTGCGTTCTTGACTGACTTTCTTAAGCTGCTTGAGGGGCCATAATAACTGTGCAGTTTAGACGAGTTAACTTTTTTTCTAACTCAATATTTGCTACCATTCAACAGTCCAACACCACCCAGCAGCGCTACCTCCTTCCAGCCCTCTAGTTCCTTCCGACAGCGTAGTTCCTTCCTAGTATGAAGTTTCAATGCTTGCTAGAATGTTTATTTTTCTTGGTTTATCATTTCTCGCAAAACCATCGTGCGCCAGTCTCACGACCTTCGCGCGACAGTCGCACGACATACGCACGACGTTCGTGAGAACATCGCGAGGCGATCGATGGTAATAAATGTTCGCAATTTCATCGGGCGAACATCGTGCGAGTGTCTCGCGAATGTCGCACGAATGTCTCGCGAATGTCGTGAAACATTCGCTGATGATTCGTGCGACAATCGTACGACATTCATGCGACTGTCGCAAATATGTCTTAATCACCCATTCGGAGTGACCACAATAGGATTATGGTTGCAATGTCGTATTTTTGTCGCCTAAACGTGTCTCAAATTAGTCTCGAAATAGTCTCAAATTGCTCGCATCCCAGTGAGATACTAGCTTTAGCCACCAGGGGGCTTAAATGCATTTTACTGGTACCAGATCGTCGCCCTAGATTCTGCTGTTGTTGAAGTACAAGTAATGTTCAGCTCACATGGAAGCCTTTTGCAATGAATCATCATGGAGAAAAACTCTTATCAAAGTAACACGCTATGATGAAACAAAGAAAAAGGCTCACGACTCACAGATAGTCAGAGCTTAAGGAAACCTCAACTTAAGCCAACTGAGTCCAGATATAGATAAGCATCAGGTACCAACCCACCGATTAAAGCTTTACGTCAGAGCCGTCATAGAGTCTGAGGCCTGACCCACTGCAAGTCAACAACAACTGAACCACCTCCTTAGAACGGAAACCAGACTAAGCCACCGCGGGGGGGGGGGGGGGTGCGGGCTTAAATACATTTTACTAGTACCAAATCTTCGCCCTTGATTCTGCTGCTGTTGAAGAACAATAACTGTTCAGCTCGCATGGAAGTCTTCTAACTATTGAAATGTGCCATCATGGATGAACACTCTCATCAAATTAACATACTATGATGAAACAAAATAAAGGCTCAGACTCGCAGATAGCCAGAGCTAAAGAAAACCTCAAGTTGAGCTATAATGGTTCCAGGTACAGATAAGCATCGGGCACCAACCCACCGATGAAAGCTTTACGTCAGAGCCGTCATAGAGTCTGAGGCCTGACCCACCGTCATGCAATTAAAGAGGAAACCATAGCTATAAACTGTGATGTGGTTTAAAACCAGACATGCAGACAGTCGCATGACATCAAAATTATATCCAACCTTCATAATTTAGCAGTTAAAGTAAGTAAGGGTGCAAAGATCAGGAATCGATACAATCAAGTACCACACCTGACCCAGGATACCAATGGGAAAGTGACAAACTCACAGTAGACACCACAAACGAGAGCCAAGAGTTCAGCCCTTTCCCAGCAGGTGACCACAAAGCACATATAAACAGACGCGTACAAAGACATAGCAAACAAAAGACAAAACAAAAACATAAAAGATCCACAAAAGAAGTACAAGTTTCTGTTGTTGAAGTCATCAACTTTAGAACACACGCTTGCAAAACGAATAAGCTGAGACATATATACACCATAGGAAGGGGAGCGAGGAACATCTCTATCAAGAAATGAGAAATTTACTGTTCAAAAATTAAAATCATAATGTTTATCCTAAAATTTAGAGGAAGCTTTGTTATTTGTTATGGACAAGTTCAAGTCCAAAATCGGAGCTTCAGTAGCAGAAGATTTCGCCTCATTTAACTGAAGTTTAGTAGGATATATCTGACCTACCATTTGTTCAAAATAAGGATTATCAATATTAAGTAATTAATCTAAATAGATGGAAGTGGAGTTAAAAGCTTCAATAATATCAGTTTGATTATTGTCTGAGAGAGACCACATTAAGTCTCTCTCATAACAAAAGATAAACAAACCTGAAACATGAGGAGTACAATTAGTACTTATTGGAATACCTACATTTTTTCTATATAATTTCGAGCCAAATTTTATAAGTATTTTGTCCAAAAGATAATTGAAAGCATCACACATTTTCTGACATGACCACAATTTATATCGTTTATGTTGTTCAGAAGAAAAAAGGCATTTTATCATTACCAGCCAAATAAAGTGAGCACTCCCTGTTAAATAATTGTTCAAATAATTATTTTAGTTTTTCCTCGATTAGATTATGAGGCAATCATATGTAGACAACCAAGATGCCAGACAATCTTTAATTTATTAAGAATTTCACCTGAATTTTTAATAGACCAAATTCATTTTTACAATTCTTTTTATTAACTGCTGTGCAATATTAAATGACATGGTTTTTAATCGCAATGAGGCAAGAAGTCAATACATAGGCAACTCGGTAGTTGTACACGAACTAGAATTAGCAATAAAACGCGACTTATATGACCATTTATGAAGTTTAGGTAACAAGTATATGGTATGAAGATTGCTATGGTCCCCATCAACAAACACCCCAAACTTAGCTGCCAAATTGCATCGATGCATATGAACAATAGAAGTTTCATCAAGCCTGTTATGATCATATCTTTTGCAGTTCTAAGCTCTTGGTTTAGAGTGTTAACTACACATCTACTACGAAGCTAATTGCTGGGATGTATGTATCTATGTCGATTACAATATATTGGGTATTCGCAACATTTTGAGCAAATAAAGTATAATCCTTAATGCTGTCGCTTCTTTTTGCAGATACTTATACAGGAACGGGCCGTTCATTTGCACATACAATTGGAATGATATTGATTCTCCAGCAACATTGCTCTGTTGTTTTCTTATATTGTAGATTCTCTTTATTTAAAGGATTTTTGTCTTATGACTCTAAGAGAACACAGATATTCACCTAATTTGCGTAGCTGATGATTTGATATGCACCTAATCTGGCATAAATTTGAGGACATTTCTTAGTATTTAAAGTAAATGCATCACGAAGTGGTTATATAATATGTATATTTACATTACATAATTTTAATTGGTTTAACATCACTAATTGCATGATGTATAAAAACCTGAGTTAGCAAACATGTCTGTCTTAACGTAGAATTCATCTGTAAACTATGTTAGTTGAATAAACATTGATTGATTGCTTTAAAGGTTGGTGACGTACATTTAAGTACGAAATAGGACAAAAGATCAGAAATCGATACAATCAAGCTACACACTTAACCCACGATACCATTAAGAAAGTGACAACTTCACAATTAGACATCACAAACGAGAGCCAAGAGGTCAGCCCTTTCCCAGAAGGTGACCGCAAGGCAGCAGTGAAAACACAAGATATGTAGCTTCAGCGTCTGAACAGTTCGCCCTATTCAACTGAAGTTGTGTAGAATATATCTGACTCATCATTTGTTCAAAATAGGGATTACCAATGTTAAGCAAGTCATCTAAATATCTCAAAGTAGAGTTATATGCTTTTACAACATCTGCTTGATTATTGCCAGAAGGAGGCAACTTGAAGTCTCCCTCTAAACAAAATAAAAACAAAAATGCAACAAGAGGAGCACAATTAGTACCCCTAGGAATACCTACAAGGACCTCGGACAGTCTTAATGAAGGATTGCCCATAAAAATGGCCAGAGAAAAGTTTCAAAAAAATGATATTTTTTCTATGAAAATGATAGTAGGTTCAAACCTCGACCTATCCACAAAAGCAGTTTTCTCATTGGACAAGTACCAATTGAAAAATATGGGTTGAAAACACTGTTTTTGCTATTCAACATATAGAAAATAGAAAACGTTTTATTGAGGTACTTTCCCCCCGTGACCAAACTAATCCTTTTGCATACACTTGTAGTTTTACATTTCACACATCATATAAAAACGGAATGATTGGTCACGGGGTGGGGGGAACGATGTCGAAATGCTCAAAAACACTTTACTCTAAACAATTATTAGAAACTTATTTTGTAAAAACCTGTAGGTAAATATCAATTTGCAATGGCATGTATTAGGGCTTTAGTTATGAGTGCTTACAAAGTAATTAATTGCCTCATATCTCAACCAAAACATTAGTTTTGGGTATTCAAAAGAACCGACTCAATGAGACGATTCTTTTTAGCACCGATTTTTAGATTAAATCTGATGTGTAAAAAAATATTAACGATTTTACGCTCAGAAACTGTGTTTATCTAGACTTTGATTTATACATTACGCAGATATGATACACCTCAGATCACAAGCCTAGTTAAACTTGTTGACTCGGAACATTACAGGTAATAGTCAAAAGTAATTGACAGTATACTTCTTAAGATGAAACAATGAAATCTTCTCAACCCAAATTTTATGCAAACGCATCACTTTCGTCTCAAGTTTTATGCCGCAAACATAATATTTACATGTATTTAGGTGAATACTGGACAAAACTTTGACTTTCTGTGAATTCTAAGGCGGTGGTTCTGTTGTTGTTGACTTTCTGTTTATTGTTACTCCCATTGTGGGAGTCTGTAATTGTTCTATGTTTTGTTGTACGTTACTTTATGTCCATTTTAGTATTGCAATCATCTTGATGGGGAAGAGAGAGCTGATTGCTTTGCTTGATTTGTCTTCCTGGTGTCTCGTGGTGGTTGAGCGGCTCTTCCTCACGTTGCCACGGGGTTGTCTGCAGTTTGTGATTGTGGTATTTCCTGATCATACTCATTTACTATTTTTGGTCACAAAAAATACCCCCAACCCCTAAACCCTAGAGTCCTGGCACAATTATGCAATATTTTCAAAATATTTTTTATTTTGGTAGGCGCACTAAATCTAAAGGTTTGATTTAAGCACAACACTATAGTTGTCAGTTATGCATTATCCTAGCCACAAGCTGTCAAAATTTGGGCAGATTGAATAGGAAACTGTCCGAGGTCCTTTGTCTATACATTTATGAGCCAAACCATATAAATATATACTGTTCAAAAGATTGTCCAATTCAAATTACCTACTGTTATTTGAAATATAAGTAAATTTATATTATAGGTTTACAAATCTGAGTACAAAATTACAATGCTTCCTTAAATTAAAGCGAACTTAATGATTTCAGGAACAATAGTCCCTCAATGGAAATTTAGAATGCACTCTTAAGATGACAACTTTGAATAAAATTGGCAAGAGCTTTTGGCGCCTGTTGTATGCAAATGCCTATGATTTTAAGTAAAAGTGAAAGTTTGTCAACCGTCTTTCTTTTCACAGTTAAATTACACAAACTTGAGTACTCTATGACAGTAGAATAAAATTTCTATATTAAAGGTTTAATGGGTGTAACATTATGGGAAGAAAAATTAGTTTAAAATTAAAATGTAAGAAATCGGAAATCATTATATTCAGTATCAACCCCCTCTCCCCCATAATTGTTAGCTTGGCTGTATATGCCTGGTCATATTCTACACATTCTACGAAAGTGAAATGCTGGTACAAGTGGGCGGGTTGGAGGCGATATTCAGTAGCCCAAATGGTGAGGGTCTAAGCCAATTAGCTAGCGTTAAAGGGATTGATGACAGAAATGACGTTCTTTAGCGCGAGCTTTCATAATTGTTTTTTCAGCAATAGTTGTATATGAAGAACATAAAATGAGAACCATATTGATACATAACACGCGAAGGGACATTGGTTGTCTTTTTCCCCTCGTTTTTACCTTGAACGGACAAGACATTATCTTCTTTTATTTTTTTTATCAATATGAAAAGAGTTGACAGTAATTTTATGACAAATCACTTTACGATTACAGTCGACAGAAAAATGAAACCTTGATAAGAAAAAAAATCGTGGTATTTTCGTTAGAAGATAGGCTGTTTTAGCAAGGGGACTTAAAATTGGACGTGATGTGAAAAACCAACCTTTTTATGACATTGTACTCAAAACAGTGTCAACATATATTTTAGATATTATTATATATACTTCCCTAAGGCTAATATTTATAAAATAAGCCTCTTTGAATGTAGATAAAAGCTATATTTGTTTCTATGGAGGTTTCTAGGAGACAAAGCTAAATGAACAAAAATAATAATCAATAGTGGCTAGCGTGTGGAAAATAACATATTCTCATGTCCCTTTCCTCAGTACAATTTGTTTTTAAGAAAGAAGACTTTTTGACATATACGTGTTCGTTCAATAAAAATGATACTTTTATGCAGCACTTTAATTGTGCTGTCATGAAAAAGTCTGCTAGCCAGACGAGAATCATGACTGATTTGAATATTTGTTTTGAAAAAAAGTGCTTAAATACACGTGTCTCGTCAATTAACTCCAAATGGATCATTGACTTTGGATATATTTTTTGTTTATTCTTGCTTCATCCCATTTTATACCAGTAATCAAAATGCAAATGTATTTGTAGCGAATACCAGTGAAGATAATATATTGTTATCCGCCCATATTAGATCAGTTAAGGCTATTAAGTTTTTCTTCTGGCATGTTATTTGTCAATTTAGTTTGATGAAACATGAAGAAAAAAATAGATGCATCCTGTGTATACTGATTTAATCAAATTACGTTACAAATCGATGGAACATTGTTAAGGAAGTTAATATGTTGATGTTTACATTGATCAATCATTACGATGGTTCCAATTATGCTAGAGCCAAGAGACTTACCATGATTTGAGAATACATGTAATACATTGTGCACACGCTCAAATAAAATGTATGTGAATATCACTTTAAAAAACTTGATTGCAGAAAAATCTTTTTTTAAGTTGCCCATATGTTTCTGATAGTGATATTCCATAATGTCTAGATAGTAAGTTCATGGTGATACGTATGCTTTAGGCCAAAATATATACATACTTCATCGAAATGATTGATCAATATAAACATCAACATATTACAGGATAAAAATTGCGAATGCAACAACAGGATTGGCACAATTTCACAAGTGTATCTTGGAGAGGAAGATAAATTGTTGATCATCGATGCGTGGCTTTATAAGCGCAGGGTATACTTAACTTTTAATGTTGTTTTGAAGCTGAAGTGTTAAGTTTGCCTTTGCAGATTCTTTAACACATGTACCTATGTTCTGTCACTAAAACGAATTCTGGTCACTTGGTTTATCTATTCTAAAGTTTAGGATCTTAAAGCAGGTTTGGTGTTGTTTAAAAAAATAGCACTGAGTCATTTCTAGGTGTTGTCTCTCGAAAGGTGGATTTGGTTTATTTGCATCATTTTAATTGGCAGGAAGAGCTCATTTTTCTTTGAACATTTTTTTCCTATAATTGCATAGTGACCATATTATACATGTACAAGTTTCTGCTGATGATTTATTACACCTTTGATTTGGAATTCACGTTTTTAATGATGGTTTAAGAAAAAAACTACCTTGCAGCAAATTTTCGTAATTAATGTGAACTATTTAATATAAACAAATAATTCATAAAGGTTTCCATTTGGAAACACTAGATGCAGTGTTGAAGTTCCATATCTTACCACTAGCCAGAATGATAATCACAATTTTGTTTGGGGAAACACTTGAAGAAAAACAAAAGTTATGTCATGGTGTATGTAGGTTCATTTCATCCAAAACCAATGTTGATTTCGATGTTTAGTTATTTACAGTACCACCAATCGAAAGAAAACAATATTTAGCTAGTAAGCACCTTGATTCCTTGCAATTTTAATTCATGATAAACATAAGTTTGACATCATATTATCGAGGTTAACAAAGCAGTGCATTTAGCAAATCTCTATAACCATGTCATTTGCTATGTAACTCACACACACAGGTTCCAATTTTGAGCTTCTGTTACTCAATGACGATGTAGATGATGTGGGTCATATTTATATACGTTATCACAGAGGTAACGCACATAACCTGGACATCAAAAGCATGCATATCCAGAAATGCTCATTTTTCACCATTGTTCATTTTGTAATCGTATCAACTACTGTGGGTGTAGGGAGATAAGACCTGCCTTGTACCCAGGCGCAGTTTCTCATGGGTGCGAAATTGTTCAGTCAGACCACCAAACGCCAAAAAGATATAGTCTTTAAAACTAGACCTTCTTGGATTATATAAGATTAAATGGTTTCCATCACAACCTATTAAGGACTGTGGCTTAGTAAGAAGAATATCCCTTCTTTGTTTTTAAGCATGCCCTACATAGTCCCTAGAGTACAGCATATTAATTGCAATGGATTTTTAGCTCTTTTCACTTATTTTAGCCTTATCAATTAAGAGCGAAAACAATTGGTTTATAGACACTTTAAATAATCTACAATGACACTTCTGGTATCATCAACTCAAACTGGGCTAGGGTAAGCGGGTCAAATCAGAAGACAGCAATGACAGCCAAAGACACAGATTTTCTGTTTGATTTTTCTCGATTAGTTTTAACATTCCTTCAAAAAATATAGTAGAAAATATACTTTACAATGATTTAATAATGAAAGAGGAAAACGAAAAATTCTACATTTGTCATTTATTTGTGATGTTTTGTTATGGACAGGAGGGAGAAATGTTCTATTTGCAGCTTAAATGAGCTCACATAAGGTTACATTAGGCTTCTTCTGATCATGTCGTCACCTGCTGGTAAAGGGCTGACCCTTTGGCTCTTTTTAATGTGATGTTTTCGTGTGTTTTTTCACTTTCCCACTTTCCTGGTCAGGTGTGGTATTTGATTGTATCGATTCCTGATCTGTCCATTCTTTCTTCGTTTAAGTGAGTTCTGAATTTTTGTACCAAAGTGATATTATAGAGCTGCCATTGTATCGCCACGTGACATTAAATGTCCTGGTCTCTTGTATAGCTAACGAAGATAGGCAATGGCGTGGCTAGACAGTGGCTTAAAAGCTGAATAATACTTTGTTCAAAATAATCAGCAAACATTCAGTTATTTTATGCTTCTCTAAAATTTGGAGACTTTGGAAGTTTATCCTATCATGGTTTGAGATGAGAACAAAAGTGCAGGTGTAGAAAAACCATATTGAGGGTGCTTGCCTCAAACATTTTTCCCCTAAAAATTTGACAAGCTATAATAAGATTCTTAAAAAAAGCAGGTGTACATACAAATTAAATCTTATGAAAGCAGCAAATCATCTGGACTACCGAACATAGTATCAAGTAAAAGTTCAGGCATTTTATTACTCTATCTGTTGATATGCATATTTTGGTTATTGCATATTTATGAGTTATGATAGAAAATGACAAATTTCGTAGAAAAAATAATGGGTCCTACCTTTGTGGTAGTTGCTGAATATCCTAGAGTACTTAAAATTACCTGATTCAAGTTATCACTGAAACATGAGGCACCGTGAGTTTGGGTGCTATAGGATTTATCAGCATTAGAAACAAGTCCGGGCGTACTTTGGTCAACCCAAATTTTGCCCTGCTGATATTGGTCATGAATTATTTTACATATTAGATGCTCTCCTTTAGCCAGACAGCGCCTGCAAGTTTCAGTTAATTCTGTATTGTTTCCACTTTGGGAAAATA
Organism: Loripinus fragilis; assembly: GCA_964019695.1. Lineage (NCBI taxonomy): Eukaryota > Metazoa > Mollusca > Bivalvia > Lucinida > Lucinidae > Loripinus > Loripinus fragilis. The sequence continues at coordinate 66,612,360 of OZ026530.1, forward strand.
CGTTTTCTAGGTCAGTGTACTCTTGGGCAGGAGCAGCAGGAAATTTGAAAAAAGGTATGGTTTCCACAAACTCTAAAATATTTTAGAAAACCAATCTGACGAAACCTTGGTATTCACTGTTTATTTTGATTCTCTTGAGTTTTTGAACAGGAACAAGTTAAGACTAATGATTTAGGAGATGTCCTGTAGAAATTACGCGTATCTTTTGAGCATTAAACTATATAGGAAAATGCATTAGTACAGTGAGAACTTGAAGAATAACTTGACCATATCTTCGGAACAATTGTTGTCATGATCTGAATGAATGACACAGGCTGAGTTTGTTTTGAGTTTTTGATTAATATGTAAAATATGATCAAAATAGAAATTAAGGAGCTGAATTTGATATATTTTTGACGATTTTACAAAGATCGAATATTGCTCGAGCAAAGCAGACTTTAGGAAATGCAGTTTATTGACATTAAAGACAAGCCATCGCACAGTTGAGTAGGGAAGTCAGGCCCTTGCATTTAAAAATAGAAATAAGTAATTCCTAACTGCCCAGTGCATTATTAGTGTGAATTAAATGATTTTCTTCTTTACTGAGAACCTGCAAGGTTAGTCAAAACAGCTGATGTATGCAGCCAGATGATCACAGTATTGAACCATACGTTATTAACATTTAGAGGCTTTTGGTGCACACACAGATTACCAAAATAATGTAATGCCTGTGGACTATATATCTGGATTGAATAATTAAGAGAAACACTTCTTAAACTAATTAGCGTATTGTCCTGCTTTTGGTGAAAACCAAACCCCATCCACACCTTTAGACTGTACCTGACATAGTGTCTCGAATGGAGCGAGTCAGCACATTATTATAGAGAAGAAAACACATATTTTTATTGTATTTATCTTGAACCAAATATTTAAATCAACCATCAGGCACATCCTAAAGAACTGACCACTTTTGACAGCTTTCAGCAGCTGACTATGGCTGATTTAATATTTTTGTGGCAGTGGATTAGCCAGGCATGCTGTTTATCTGTAGCCTCATTGCTGCGGGCTTAAATTCTATATTTAGTCACACTGCTAGTGGCTTAAATTCTATATTAAACTGATATGTGATGTGATACACATTGTATATTCTGCAAATCCACTTGTAGATATTTATGCGCCTTTTGATTATGCTTGTTAAACATTCGTTGGCTAAAATACATTTTTCTTCGGTTTATTCTTCATTACTTTAGTCAAATGAAATGCATTTTTACTTATCTAGAGCTTGATAAATATTTGCATTGAGATAGTGTCTTTACTGTTTTAATATTTCTATGTTATATCCATGTCAATTTGCTGAAAAGTTTTTCGAACGTTCTTTAAAGTCAAATATCTGAGATTTTAATCTTTCCGTTAAGCAATAATGTTCTCCTAAAAAAGCAGAAATCGGCGTTCCGTGAGGGAATATCTTTGAGGCATTTTCTGTATCAGGAGTCCCTCAAAATGATCTTTTGGGTTTTTTATTTTGTTTTATTATAGAAAGCGTTATATGCAGACAGGTAGGTTTTCAATTAAGAACGTTAAATGTATTCTTCAATTATCGCTGTACCATTAGACACCGAGAGTTTGGGTGCAATAGGATTTGTGAGCATTAGAAACAAGTCCAGGCATACTTTGGTCAACTCCAATTTTTGGACTGCTGATACTTGATCATGATTGATTTTACATACTAGTAGCTTTCCTTTAGCCAGGTCAGTGTATACTTGGGCCAGAGCAGCAGGAAATTTGAAAAAAAGTGCGGTCTCCACAAACCCTAAAATATCATAGAAAATTAATCTGGTGAAACCTGGGCTTTCACAGTTAATTTTGTTTCTCTTGAGTAAGGAATAAGTTTTGATTATTGACCAAGGAGAGGTCCTGTAGAAATTACGCGTGTATTTTGAGCATTAAACTATATAAGAAAATGCATTAGTACAGTGAGACCTTGAAAGTGTACTTTTATCCAATGGTATAATATGCAAAGTATCTAATTAGTGTCGCGGAACTTCACGAATAAATTAACTTCCATGTATTAGATTACTTATTATATGTGCTGTTTATGCATTCGTTGATGTTTTATGACGTTACGTCGGATGACGTTTTCGCCAGTTAGTTACGACGTTAGTTACAATAATGGCAGGACAAATAGAAGAAAGGAGATGTATGAGTACTGATAAAAGGACAGTTAAATGGATATTAAGTCTGAGGACTTAATATAAGGGTTACAGAAATTAACATTTGTTTTATCATTATTTAAAAAACAGCATTTCATTATCCTAAAGTGGCACGTTTATTAAATATCTTCAAAATGATCAGAGTTTGCGATTGTGTCGCCACATTAATTTGTCCAGCGAACCGGATACGAACCAGTGAAATGATTATTAGTAATAGAATTTAAATATGTCAATTTTATTCTTGAAAGGAAGCAGAACAAAGTACTGAAACTTGTTGAAGAAGGAACTAGAATAGGGAAGGAGCCTGATTGAAGAAGCTACTATAGAACAGTATGAGATTAAAATTGTCTCCACGTGTTAGTAATTGCATCAATAGTTTAAATGACATCATTGAAAAGTTGGAAGAGACAGATGAAAGGTTGTCATTGGTGGTAGATGGTCATAGTGGAGCACAGGAAGTTGAACAGCTTATTACTGAGGACTGGTCATACATCGCAGAAGTGATAGACAGTAGTTATGAGCTGGAGGATATTCAACAGACGCTTCAAAATAAAAAGTTATCTCAAGAAAACTTTAAATCAAGGACTTTCACAGAGTGTAAATTTTACCAGATGATACAATTGACAGTGCAAATGCAGCAGGCTCTGACAGGCCAAAAACAGATCCAACAGCAACAGCTTAAATCAGATAAACCTTGTATATCAGCCGGTGAGGACTGCAAAAGGCGTCATGACAGCACAGGCGGTGAAGACTGCAACAGGTGTCATGCCAGCATAGGCGGTGAGGACTGCAACAGGCGTCATGACAGCACAGGCGGTGAGGACTGCAACATACGTCATGACAGCACAGGCGGTGAGGACTGCAACAGGCGTCATGACAGCACAGGCGGTGAGGACTGCAACAGGCGTCATGACAGCACAGGCGGTGAATACTGCAACAGTTATCATGGCAGCACAGGCGGCGAGGACTGCAACAGGCGCCATGACAGCACAAGCTGTGAAGACTGTAACAGGAATCATAACAGCACTGGCGGTGAGGACTGCAACAGGCGTCATGACAGCACAGGCGGTGAAGACTGCAACAGGAATCATGACATTACAGGCGGTGGAGACTGCATTATGCGTCATCAAAATTCAGGCGGTGACAACTGCAACAGGCATCATGACAGCACAGGCAGTGGAGACTGAAACAGGCGTCATGATGACACAGGCGGTGAAGACTGCAATATGAATCATGACAGCACAGGCAGTGAGGTCGGCAACAGGCGTCATGACAGTTCAGGTGGTGAAGATTACAGCAGCAGTGAAAACAGCACAGGCTGTGAGGACTGCAGCAAATGTCAAAACAGCACAAGCGATGATGACTTCTGCATGCATCAAGACATCATACGTGGTGAGGACGGCTATGCATGTAAGGAAAGCACAAACGGTGAGGACTGCTACAGGTGTCATGACAACCAAGGCGGTGAGGACTACAACAGATATGATGGCACATGTGGTGAGAATTGCAACAGCTACGACGATAGCACAGGCAGTAATTATTTCTGCAGTTTAAAGGTAAGCACTGGTGTAAAAGATAACTTCAGTATCGAAAGTAAGAGCAAGGGTACTTACTGTAAGTATGGCAAAATGTGCGGATATTTCATCAACCAAAAGTGTAACAGAAGCGGCGAATATTACAGCGGTTTTGAAGACTGTGACAGGGGCAAATATTGAGAAAAGATAATGATACGGAAATCTGCACAAACCATTATGCAAAATAGCTGATGGCAAGTATAAACAAACAATTGATGAACATTTATGATGGTTTATTTCATTTTGTGGTGGGAGTGTCGCGGAACTCCACGAATGAATTAACTTCCATGTATCAGATTACTTATGTACTGTTTATGCATTCGTTGATGTTTTATGACGTTACTTCGAGAGACGTTGTCGCCAGTTAGTTACGACGTTAGTTACAATAATGGCAGGACAAATAGAAGAACAGGAGATGTACAAATACTGAGAAAAGGACAGTTAAATGGATATTAAGTCTGAGGACTAAATCTAAAGGGTTACAGAAATTAACATTTGTTTTATCATTATTTAAAAAACAGTATTTCATTACCTTAATGTGGCACGTTTATTAAATATCTTCAAAATGATCAGAGTTTGTGATTGTGTCGCACCAGTTAGTATATTTATTAATGTATTTGAAAACATGAAAAATATGGTATAAATAGACAGGGGTGTATCTACAATATTACATAATAACATTTTAGACAACCAAATGTATCACCTAAATAATTTGTGTTATAACACTTATACCTTTTAGAACCATATACAAATTATCCACTTTCCATTTTCCTGAATATTAATGAAAACATTAGTTATAAGAGAAAATGTTATTCTCGCACTCCAGATCGGGATTTCCGTTGTTTTAACCCATGTGAGATATTTCTATCTCACACATCCATACCAGCCCTAGGAAAAGATAAAAACAAGTAACCGCACACTGGTCGCACGTCGATCCGTGACGTCATTGTAATGTTAAAATGACGTCACCATGTCGCATCTCAGCGTATTCAGGAATTTCTGGAAGTCTTTTCCACGTGTTAACAATTTAAATGAGATATTAAGTGGTGAGCAAGAACAAGGATCCATTATTAGTGTGAGGATTGGATAAAATAATCTGTTCCTTGTGATCACCTATTGTTATTACTCGGCTAGCCTAGTGATGCCAATCGGTGATCCTCGGGATAGCCACTACTGATCTCAGGTTCCTGGGGTTTACCCAATCCAATAATAATGCACTGTTTAACACTTCGTTTTCTATCGAAACCAACATAATTTAATGATCTTTTGGTGGTTATCAAATCCGTATGCATAAATGTCCTATAAGTTTATTGTTTTACTGAATTAATGATTGTCCATATAGCGTTTTCAGAACGAATTTAATACTTTCGGTTAAAATAGATGTAAACAGGATGCCACGTTGTGGCAATTGTAAAGCCCGCAGCAATCAGATAAAACACTTCCTAACAACAAATGAATAGCGCTATACTTTGGGTGCGATGAATCAACCGGAAACCACCTGCGGAGAACTAAAAACCAGGTGTATACAAAACTTGTTTGGAAAGAAATAAAAGAAATGAAAGTACTTAGCTCCAATTTATTCTTATAAAAACAACAAATGAAACGAAGATCAATTCATAAAGAATACGACAGAGGTAGATTTAAACACTGCCAACAACTGGTAACTGCTATTTCGCAACAAAAGAAAACAAGAATTGTCTTTAATAAAAATAAGGGAGCTAAATTAACTAAACTTAAGAAATGCAGATCACTTTTTATATTTTTGAATATATATTAGGCTTCTCAACTTGGACTACACTGTTTGCTATATGTAGGGGAGATCAGGGCTAGTTCGGCCTCGGGGCAAATTCGGTATGTGGCTATATTTGGTATGTTGACTAAGATATGGAGCTGGGAACCATATTTGGAAATTACTTGTGACGAGTTTGTTTACATGAGTACACAATGGCTGCATTGTTGAAGGGTGAAGGGTACAATGATATTGTACCAGAAAACTCGTTTTCTTGCATGATTAGTAAATTTTTCATAGTTATTTCAGTTTTTATTTATCTAAAGATGTGTTAAGATTCTGATTTAAATTCTATATTTTTATTACGTAAGGATTATATGCTTCGATATAAAACATTGTTAATTTCTTCTCTTGCACCTTAAAAGGAGCTGTAAAGTGATATTTGTAAATAATCTGTCAGGAGCAAGTTCGGCCACTTAAGTTGGGGCAAGTTCGGCCCATAGCCAAACTTGCCCCACACTTACATGAAATACTTGACATTGTATTTTATGTCACCTATTACTTGCCCCCAACTTGCCCCACACTTACATGAAATATTTGACATTGTATTTTATGTCACCTATTATGTAAAGGGTGTTCATATCATGAATCCTAAATACCTCTATGTTCATATGTAGCACGACGACTGACTGCACAATGATTACGTTTATTTCATTGAAAGTTTCAGATCGCCATTTTATATTGAACTCTGACAATTTAATACGACATTTTCAGGCTCATTTTTTGGTTAACTTGTATTCCGAAGAACCACCTCGGATAGTCCTTATGTTAGGTTAATGCCGTTACATTTTTCTTGGCCCTTTGCATTTTCAACTGACTGTATAATAATAGGCCAGGACAGTTCCTTTGCCGAACTTGCCCCGATGGGTGGCCAAACTTACCCCATTGCGGGGCTAATTCGGCCATCATGACCTGTTCTCCTTGAATGAAGATTGCCCTTTATCGTACAGAGACACACGATGGGAGTGACTGAAACTGGTACCGCCTTATTGTGCCTTATTAAAATATATAGGTTTCGCAGACCTAGATGTTATAGTCTTTCGAAAATTGTACGTTTTCTAAAAAGAGGCCAAACTAGCCCCGGTCTCCCCTATATATGTCACATTTGAACAGCTTGTGAATAGGTGCATCTGCGCAGTCTCGTCAGAGCTATATATTTACAGGGTTCCAATGTTCTATGGATAACTCAAACGCATCATTCATTTGTGCTTAAATTTGGAGCTCTGAGGTTTAAAACCATGATAGTTATTTGGTACTGAGTTTGACTGAAAAATAGACAAGACATAATTGGGATTAAGCACATGTACAATGAAATTATATACAGCGGGATTACATTTGAACAACTATGCCACATCCAGATATTAGCAGGTGTGATATAAATGTATTTTTTCTCTGTAAATAGAGCAGGCTTTTGCCTGCCGGAGTCCCGATGCCTTCAAATTTGAACTCAAATTATCTCCATTTAACTTTGACTGAGCTGGGTAGTTTTAGTTATAACCAGGACAAACTTGCTTAGCTACTTAGACTAGCTAGAACATTGAGATTTTGTCATTAAAGTTTACGATTTTACTTTTTGAGTGAATGATAAAGGTGCTGATCAGACTGTATGTATATGCAGACTGTATGTATCTGCGGGCTGGTCTGTACCTTTGTTCACATGCATTGAAACCAGATTTTCGAATTCTCGTGACATTGTCTATATAATCATGATAATTTATTTTTGAACAGTTTAAGCTATTATCCCTTAAATTACTAATGGACCTTCAAAGGTCCTTATGAAAAATTGTGTTTTAGGTTACCCAACAGTGTCTAATTTTTTGCCCCTTTAAAGCATTTTGAGGGGATTTCCCAGTTTAGCCATAATTATTGTAACCCCATGTAATTATTTTTAATAAAATATAAATATTTCTCTACCTACCACCCCTATTATAAATGTTAATATAACCTGAAACCCACAATTAATTAATTGGTTGACCAATTTTTGTTCCAAACTGTACATGAATAAATGAGGATCACTTCCCTATACTTTTAACTTTACATTTCCCAGACATTTTTATGCCCCCTACGGAACTTTGGGAGTCATATAGTAATCACACTGTCCGTCAGTCCATCCATCCGTCCGTCCGTCAGTCCATCCCGTTTAATGTCCGGTGTATATCTCCTATATTCTTTGAGGTAGGAATTGCAAATTTTGTGTGTGGACGCATCTTTGAATGGCCAAGTGATGCATACTATTTTTGGGTCACTGTGACCTTGACATCCGACATAGTCTTTTAGAATAATCGTGTTCAGAGCATTTTTTCTATATTATTTGAGCTAGAAATCCCAAATTTGGTGTGTGGTTGCATCTTGGGATGGCAGAGTGTCATGTATCAGATTTGTGACCTTGACCTAATTTCTAGAATAATTGTGTCTGGAGCATATTTCATATATTATTTGCGTAACATTTTCGGTCACTGTGACCCTAACCTCTGACCAAGTTTTAGAAAAATCGTGTCTGGAGCATATCTCTTATATTATTTGAGGTACCAATCTCAAATTTAGTGTGTGATTGCATCTTTGGATGACGAAATGTCGCGTGCCATTATTAGGTCACTGTGACCTTGAACTTGACCTATGACCTAGTTTCTAGAAACTGCATTGAGTCTGGTGCATATATCCTGTATTCTTCCAGATAGGAAATGACCTTGACCTCTGACCTAGTTTTAGAATTAGTGTGTCCGGAGCATATCTTCTTTGAGGTAGAAATTGCAATTTCGGTGTGTTGATACAACTGGATGGCGGAGTGTCACTGACCATTCTTGGGTAATTTTACTTTGACCTCTGACCTAGTTTGTAAAGTAATCCTGTCGAGAACATATCTCTTATATTATTTGAGATGGGAATCCAAAATGGTGTGTGTGGATGCATCTTGGGATGGTGGAGTGTGGTGTACCATTTACGGGTCAAGGTGATCCTAAACTTGACATCAGACTTCGGTTTTAGAATAATAATATTTGGAGCATCACTCTTTTGTTATTTGAGGTAGGAATCTCAAATTTGGTGTGTGAATGCATCTTGGGATGGCGGAGTGTCACGTACCATTTTCGAGTCACTGTGACCTTGACCTCTGATCTAGTTTTTAGAATAATCGTGTACAGAAGCATATTTATTGAGGTAGGAATGGCAAATTTGGTGTAATGATGCATCTTGGGATGACGAAGTGTCCCATATCATAATGGGGTCACTGTGACCTCAAACTTGACATTTGACCTAGTTTCTAAAAACTGCATTGAGTCTGGTGCATATCCCTTATATTCTTTTAGATAGGAATTCCAAATTTGGTGAGTAAATGCATCTTGGGATGACGGAGTGTCACATACCATTTTTGGTTCACTTTGACCTTGCCCTCTGATCTAGTTTTAAGAATTATTGTGTCTGGAGCATAGCTCTTATACTATTTGAGATAGGAATTCCAAATTTGGTGTGTATATGCATCTTGGGATGGCGTAGTATCTTGTACATGTAACATTTAAGGGTCACTGTTACCTGACCTCTGACCTAGTTTTAAGAATTATTGTGTCCGGAGCATATCTCTTATATTCTTTGAGGAAGGAATTCCACATTTGATGTGTATATGCATCTTGCGATGGGAGAGTGTCACATACTATTTTAGGGTTACTGTGACCTTGACCTCTGGCCTAGTTTTGATAATTATTATGTCTGGAGCATATCTCTTATATTATTTGAGATAGGATTTCCAAATTTGGTGTGTATATGTATCTTGGGATGGCGGAGTGTTTTGTTCATGTACCAATTACGGGTCACTGTTACCTGACCTCTGACCTAGTTTTTAGGATGATCGTGTCCGGAGCATATCTTTTTTATTATTGAAGGTAGGAATACCAAATTTGGTGTGTGGATACAACTGGATGGCGGAGTGTCACTGACCATTCTTGGGTAATTTTACTTTGACCTCTGACCTAGTTTGTAAAGTAATCCTGTCGAGAACATATCTCTTATATTATTTGAGATGGGAATCCAAAATGGTGTGTGTGGATGCATCTTGGGATGGTGGAGAATGGTGTACCATTTACGGGTCAAGGTGATCCTAAACTTGACATCAGACCTCGGTTTTAGAATAATAATATTTGGAGCATCACTCTTTTACTATTTGAGGTAGGAATCTCAAATTTGGTGTGTGAATGCATCTTGGAATGGCGTATTGTTCTGTTTCATTTTCTGGTCACTGTGACCTTGACCTCTGACATTGTTTCTAAAATTGACATCAAGCCTGGTGCATAATTTCTATATTCTTTGAGGTAGGAATTCCAAATTTGGTGTGTGGATGCATCTTTGGATGGCCAAATGGTGCATACTTTTTTTGGGTCACTGTGACCTTGACATCTGACAAAGTGTTTAGAATAATCATGCGCGGAGCATTTTTTCTATATTATTTACGCTAAAAAATCCAAAATTTGGTGTGTGGTTGCATCTTGGGATGGCAAAGTGTCATGTATCAGTTTTGTGACCTTGACCTTATTTCTAGAATAATTGTGTCAGGAGCGTATCTCATATATTATTTGAGGGAGGAATCCAAAATTTGCTGTATGGATACGTCTTTGGTTGCTGATGTGTAGCACACCATTTTAGGTTACTGTGATCTTGACCTATGACCTAGTTTCTAGAATAAACATGTCTGGAGCATATCTTCTATATTATTTTATGTAGGAATCCCAAATTTGGTGTGCTGATTTCTCTTGGGATGGCGGAGTGGTGCATACCATTTTATTATTGACATTGACTTCTGGTCTCATTTCTAGGTTTTTCGTGTCTTGAGCATATCTCCTATATTACAGCTAACTTTCCTCCAATGTGTCTAATGCTAGACCTATTCCTTTGGGGAATTTCGTCACGTTACTGTGACATTTCCTGTTTTATATTATTGTGATAGACTCTCTCTGTCTGTTGTCTCAATGAGACCCACAGCCATTATGCTCAAAAGTATATGTTCAAGCCTTAAATCAAAAACATGTTTGTTTCACGTTACTCGACTGTGCCGAATTTTTGCCCTCAACTTTATTTGTTCAACATTTTTAGGGTATTTCCAGATAGGGCCTTATTGTCTCTATCTTCTTCATTTAAAACCTTTCAACAAAATAAAAATTATTTTCCTACAGTACCTACCATCCATATTTTACATTTCATGTAACCAGAAACCCACATATATTATATTTTCACACTATTCTGGACCATTGAAATGTTTTAGATTTCTTAATATTTTCAAATCAAAACGTATGCAAGGTTTTTTTGTCATGAAGCATTGCTCTTTTTTCAATTGAAAAGTGTTCCACACGTCAATATAAAAAAAGAGAGTGAATGTTGGCTAAGATCAGATTGTGCATCTGCCCAATCTCTGTTCAAAAGCCCATGGATTGCTGCCTAGTTATTTTAAAACCTATTCTTTGTCTAGCCAGGCCTATCTACTAATGGCTCCCCTTTTTCAGATTTTTATGATGTTCACAGATCCTATTAAAAAGAAGACAGTATATGGTTATTTGATGGTTTATTCCAAGATCTAGTAACATTGTACCTCTGGGAAAGTGACCATAGATGAACTATTTCATCCAATGTTGATACAGAACACAAAATTAAACTCATTGAATATGGGACATCCATACACTAAGCAGCTCACTACCAACAAGTCCAGGAAAAGACCCAACAACAAGTTATGCAACTTACTTCACAGTTTCAAATCTCAACATTTGTATTTCTATCTTCATCTCATCGTGACTTCAAGTGCCTTTGATATACCTTACAATTCACATGAATGATAAAATGGTTAGACACTTAATCAACTGATTTCTAGAAGGACAACCCAGAGAGTACTATGGAATCCCATGTATAAGAATAATAACATTAAAATTATTATTATTCAGACAATAGTAGACTTCATGATAAACAACAACAACATGCAATTCAAAATTACGTTTCATATTTTCAAACAAAACATATGGTTTAGGTACTCAAAAGAATCATCTCAATGAGAAGGTTCTTTTGAGCACCCAAAACAAATGTTAAAATTGATGTCTTAGAAATTTTCCACAATTTTAAGCCCAACATTTTAGCTCACCTGAGCCGAAGGCAAATGGGTGAGCTAATAGTATACCAGTGACTCTGGCGTCTCTCTGTCATCCGTCCTCAGCATCCATCCGTCCGTCAACGTTTTCAAACATCGTCTCCTCTGAATACACAGGGCCAATTACACTCAAATTTCATATAGAGACTCCTTAGGATGCGGGAACAAAAGTTTGTTCTAATGGTCCTGGTCACATGACCAAGATGGCCACCATGCCCATATATGGTATAAACTTATTCTTTTGGGTGTGGATCCTGTTGGGGCTGGCATATATTTGTGTATGTACCTAACCAAATAATGTGAAACAATGTCATGTATTCTCAATGGAATAAAGTGTTGCCATGGAAACACTATTCAAAAAAGTTACACCCACTTGTCCATTTGTTGAAAATAGATTTGTTGTATATATTTTGTTAAAAGCGACAACTGTAATTGAGCCTTTGGAATTTAACTACACAAATAAAAGGAAAGTTAAAACACATTTTAGAAAATTTCATCCCAAAAAAAAACACACCCACCAATAATGGTTCATTCTAGAGATAAATTTTTAACTAAGTGCTATATTATACAACCATTTCATTGAATTAAGTAATTGTTTTTAATATCTGAAGGCATATCTTGAATATTCTTAGGAAAAACGGTTTCTATAGCATCTAATTCGGGTGTTTAGTCAAAAATAGAATTTACTTTCGATATTTGTTGTAAGGCAACGAATATCGCATGTATGAGGGTTTGGATGGGGGGGGGGGGTCTGGTATTTACTAATCATTACAAATTTAGCCCATTCTTCATCTCATTAGAGTGTTGGGTTATTCATTAAAATAAGACCAATTATTCATTAAAAGTAAGAAAGGTGGCAAAGAAATCTGATTATTCACTATTCATTAATTTTTTCATCAATTCATTAAAAAAATAGGATTATTCATTAATTTTAAGGCCCTCATTATTCACTTTTTATTATTTTTTGGCTCATTATTCACTATTCATTATAAAAAAGGGCCATTATTCAATAATCATTATACCCCATCCAGACCCTCATGTATTGTATTTACTTTTATTTCTTCAAAACATTGCTACACATTGTTTTGATAAAAGGTCCATTGTTAAACTGCTTTAGATTTGAAATAATTTTAATTTCATCTCTGCTTTGTCAGAAATGTTGTCAGCGCCGACACACATGGCTGAGAGGCGGTCTTCGGTTGCCTAGCAACAGCACATTGAAGATGATAAAACGTCAACATCTATATGCAATAAAGCCCTAAGGTTTATTCTGTAGGTGTATTAAGTTTCAGTCAATAGTGCCAATCCATTCCAAAGATATTGACCAACTCTCAGTTATTTTTGACTGACCCTCGTATATAGAAAAATTCTCCAAAATCCTAGCATTTCCAGTTCCTTGTAAAGAGTCATATCCCATTTTCTCTCAAAACAATTTAAATATTTTAAACAACTTGATTCTAAAATCTAGCAGGGCCAATATTGTTTTGATTATAGTATATTTCTGCCAAGCAAGCCTTTCACAATAAAGGTCAATCTTTGGTTGATTTTCCCTACCCCCTGTTTTTTTGCATTTTTGGCTTAAAACAGGGAAAACAAGCAATATTTTCAAGATGCAAATCCGTTTTCAAACCATTTGACTTAAAATCCTTCAAGGGAACAGGTTATTTATCAAAAGGACTTGCGGTTGAATTGATTATATTGTAAGAACATGTTTATGACAGTGCACCATTAAAACTTGTTTTAAAATTTGCTGTTCAGTGCAATTATGAAAGCGTTCATTTTGCAAGTAAGATCCAAATAACCCACTCATATTTTTCTATAACTTTAAGAACTTTATTTAGTCAGCTCAGAAAAACATTATGAGAATGTTCAAAGTGCGGTGCATGTTTGACTCTATCCTTTCAAAAATTGCCGAAAATTGTGATTTTAACTTTTTTAGAAATATTGAAGAGTATCTATACTTCATGCTTATGACACAAAACTTTGTAATCGTTAACTGTTGAAATAAACATCTGGTATGTGTTAGCAAGATATGGTTTACCTTGCAGATTTTTTTTTGGATGTATGCTATTTTTATATTGATATTTTCACATGAAAAATAGCTATTTTCAATACTTGCATATGAGAAATTTGGCTAAATTTGGTCAATTCTTATTCTGATGGTTACCATGGCAATGGTACAAGCAAACCAAATTTTAACTATATATATTTATGCTGTTATTGGGTGGTCATAATCATTGTGTGAAAGTTTCATCCAATTTTGAGACAGTGCGTTGAACGGGTCTTTGGGGATTTTTTGATGCTCTCAGAGACTGATGTTAACTTGCCTACTGAGTGTCGTCTGCTGATAACCTTTGCAACCAGATTGAACCCAGATCAGGTCTGACAAAACGTCGGGCCTGAACTGGATCCATTCTGTTTGACACTCGGATGGTATTCCTGAAAAATGATTTTGAACAAAATCATCATGAAAAATTCTCAGGGGCAAAGAGTTAATACTATTAGTAGTATGTTTTCTTCCAAAAATCAAAGTCAGTAGCTTAATCAACTATACTGGCGGCGCCGAGTTGTACGCACATGCGTAATTGCGTACAAGTAGGTACGCCCTGACTTCTTTTGTGGATTTTTTTTTCATTTTTGTTTGTCTTTGTCATATTGCCGTGGCTGTGTCTTGCAGCCTTGTGGTCATCTGCTGGGAAAGGGCTGACCTTTCCGTATGTGACGTTTTCTTGTGCTTTTGTCACTTTCACGATACGATACGATACGATACGAAATACTTTATTCATTAACTCCGGTCATAATACATGACATCAAGCTGATTTACAATAGACATATCAAGACATGGCATATAACATACACAAAGTAAATACCTCACAAGGTTATTTGCTAGTTTAGTGATGTTGGCAGATTGATTCACCAGCGCGTCAGCGCTGGTGATATACATTAGTAAACTTCCATTGGGCGCGTGTTCGATTCGGCCTGTTCCATTAGTAAGTTGCGGAAATGGATCGATTGTTAACTCCCCAGCAGCAGTGTATTTTACTGTTCTTTCTCAATATCCTTTCTAAAGGTCCTAAATATAGATTCCCCTCTAATATTGATTTCTCTAAATGTCGTAAAGATATCGCTGCTTCTTTAAATGACTTGAGTAATCTTTGGTGCAAACGGGAAAATGTTTAACCTGATGCCTTGAAAACATGGAAGATTAACATTTTTAAAATTATTGATACTCGTATTTCATTTTACTCTCGTAATACACATCTTTTGCCCCCTAAACCTAAATCTTCTTTTCGTCGTCTTAAACGAGGTATCCAGGATTTTCATATGAACTATGTTTGGGTTCCAGCAGATAAAGCTGCTAACAATGTTGTAGTTGTTTGACAATTGTATTATACTAATACTTTTAAGTGTGAGCTTGTTGACACTAATGCCTATAAACTGCAGCCTTCTTTGAGTGAGAGGGTGATTGTTGATGGGCATGGTTGTCATGCAGCCCTACATTTTGGTGTCAAAGCTAAAGAAAATCAAGTCAAAGTTCCTACGTTGTACCGGTTACCTAAACTCCATAAAAAACATATAAAGCAAGATTTATTGCTAATTCTAGTCTTGCATGGCAACAAAACTTTCTAAATTGTTAACCTCGTGTCTTACAGCTGTTAAAGACATGTTATCAAATATGGTGAAAGGTATATGAGAGATCTGGTAAAAACCTATTTTGGTCTATTAAAAATTCAGGTGAAATTTTAGATAAACTTAAAGCTAGAAATTTCCATGCGACCAATTTGTCTACTTATGATTTTTCTACTCTTTACACTACTTTACCACATAATTTAATTAAAGATAAACTTATTGATCTTATTGAAAGAACCTTGCATGTAATGACAGAAATGCATTTTTTACTTCAGAAAAAAACTAAAAAATATCATGCATGGTCGTGTCAAAATGTATGTGATGCGCTGACTTTTTTGTTGGACAACATTTTTATTTGATTTGGCACCAAGCTCTATAGACAGGTATTTGGGATTCCTATGGGCACTAATTGTGCTCCCCTGGTTGCAGATTTACTCCTGTTTAATTATCAGAGGGACTTTATGATGTCTCTTTCTGGTGATAAGCAGGCTGATGTTATTAATGCGTTTAACATTACTTCCAGATATTTGGACGATATTTTAAATATTAATAATGTTTATTTTGACAATATGGTTAGTCAAATATACCCTTCAGAGCTCCAACTGAATAAAGCCAATGCCTCTGATATGGAAGCAGCATTTTTAGACTTGAATATGTCAATTTCTAATGATATTGTTTCTACCAAAATTTATGATAAACGTGACGACTTTGATTTTGAAGTTGTCAATTTTCCATTTTTAGATGGTGATGTTCCTCGTTCTACATCCTATGGAGTATATATCTCTCAACTCATTCGTTTTTCTAGAGCATCTAGCTATGTTGCTGACTTCAACACTCGCAATAAATTGTTAACTCAGAAACTTCTTAAACAAGGGTATCGGTATCATAAACTTCGCAAAACATTTTCAAAATTTTATAGACGATACTATGATTTGATTTCTAAATTCCAAGTTGGACTTAAATCTCTCTTGGGCCAAGGACTTTCGGAACCCGATTTCTATGGTGACTTGGTGTTTAAGTTGAAGAAGATTGTTGGCTCTAATAATTTTTCAGCGCAGTTTATTAGAATAATTTCCCATTATAAAAAAATTGGCTATAACATTAATGTATTGCAACAGACTGCATGCTTGGTAGTCAACCCAATCACGGTTGGCAACTTTGCTTTCCTCTTTAATTGCACGCCGGTGGGTCGGACTTCAGACTCTATGATTGTTCCGACGTAAAGACTTATCTATTGATGAGATGGTAGGGGCCTGATGCTTTGGCTGTTTGTCTGGCCCACAGGGATTTACCTGTTGGATTTCTTTTGCTTCGGTATTCAGTTTTATTTACTGTTGAGTCCTTATCTTTGCTTTATCGCCTTGTAATATCTTGTTTTATATGTTTTAGGAGATGATGCATTGATAAGTTAGGGGTCTTTCATGCAAACCAAATATCGATGTGTCTTGATCCACATCTGAATTAAGGGTGAGGCTGGCGCCGTTAAACCGGTTTAAGCCCTCCAGTAAAATATTTTACTAACCGTTCCAAGGCGGTACTTCTTTTGTGGATCCTTTATGTTTTTGTTCTGTCTTGTGTTTGCTATGTCTTTGTGCGTGTCTGTTTATATGTGCTTTGTGGTCACCTTTGTTAACCAGATAGAATTCTAATCCAAAATCCAACCATTCTACTCTTAATTACAATTTCCTGGGGGTACCTGCCGAATTCGCCAAACAACATATATAGCGGGATGCTTTTGCGAGAATAGGTGAGTGAGCGTAAAATTTGGTTGTGAATGGCCTCTAACATATGACAATCTTCAAATCCAAAAACTTCGCAGCCGTGCGTCAATATAGGGAGAATAGTATTATCAAACAGTTTCAGCTGCAAATCTATAGGCAGATCAAGGTTTCAAATTCTTATATTCAAAAGGTACATGACTTTCTTAGCTTGGGCTGTGACGTATTTTCTGGCGTTTAGAAACGAACCTGATTGCGAAAATACGGTTCCAAGATATTTAAATTTATCCACAATTTCTAGAGTCGAGTCTCCAAACCTGAAATTAAAGTAATCGGTTTTCCTGGCTCCAAAAACAACGATTTTAGTTTTAGATTCGTTTACCGTTAGCTTCAAATCTATGCAATATTTATGAAAAGAATTGAGACAGACTTGAAATGATGCGGGGTCAGAATCAGACGTGGGCTTTCCTAAACCTGTCGCGGTTGCGTTTAACATGTCATTCTCATCTAAGAAATCGGTCAGTCTTTCATTTAATACGGCGGTAAATAGCTTATTTAGGCAGCTTAATATTTTTATGGGGCGGTAGTTATTGGGGTCAGTCACACTGCCTTTGTTTTTATATAATGTCTTATTTTGCCGATAGCCCATTCATCTGGAATGAATCCAGTTTTAAGTATGATGATAAAAAGAGAAACATACACAGGCGTCATCGCATCTCTCGTTAATTTAATATACTGATTTTAAATATCGTCGAGTCCTGGTGATTTAGACTTTTTCAATTTCGCAATGCATTTCAAAATCTCATCATTTGTAAACGGGTGGTTTAGAGTTTCATCAGAGTGATCAAAATTAAAATTCAATGGCATTTCATCGTCTGTTTTGTCATCATCTACACAATATACGTCTTTGAAAAAATCATGAAATGTAACAACTGACGGTGCATTGGCCATTTATTAGTTTACAGCTAGTTTAGGAACGTCCAGTATTTTTTAGGCTCCTTAGACTGCATTTCGCGCAATACCTTTGGGCGAGACCTCTACTACATGTACTTATTAATATGTAATATCTGTGTTTTTTATATTCCTTACTCATTTTTATAAGTGACTGTCGGCTACTTTTGGTTCGGAGTTGCCTGTTTACACGTTTCGTAAGGAAAAACTTGGTGCGGGCCGTCTTACACTGTCTACCGAACCATGGCTTATCAGTTGACATTTTGGCGTAAAAGTGTGTAGGCTTCCGGCTTGTTCTAACTGTTTTCGCCCCCCCCCCCCCCCCTCAGAAAAGATCGCATATGTTTTGAACTACTGAGTTAACCATTTCCTGAGTGCAATCCCGTTCCCTGTTTTCCAGTAATTATTTGATACCTTCCAATTTGGACTCGTCTATGCCGCATTTAAAGCATGCGTATTCGTTGGGGTTAATATTCCTGATTGGGCCCATATGTTGATGATAGTTAGGGGGATTTAGTGCAGTAGCTTTGTCGGTATGTCAAGTGATAGTAGAGCATGTCCGTCTGAAAACAGGCTATCAACATCTGTTATTTTAAAGTTTTGTGCAAATATAATACCTTTGCTGGAGGCCATGGCATAATCGATAACTGATAAGCCACGAAATGTCATAGCCCCCATATTTTTATCCTCGTCAAATGGGCCGTTCAAAATTGAGAGGTTATTATTTTTACAATGGTAAATCATTTTGAAACCATGATTGTTCTTTTTGGCATCATTCGAGCATCTGTTGATTTGAAAGTTATGCTTTACCAAAACACATTTGTTGTCCATGTGTTGGATCGTGTCTGCATCAGAATTGAAAAACTTGGAAAAAAAGGGTCAAGGACAGTGTAATCCGGCATCGTAGCAGTTTGTGCATTAAAATCTCCAAGAAGATAAATATAGTCAAAATTACTTCGCACCGAGGCTATTTCCTGCTCAAATAAGTCGAATTCATCATCGTTAAAGAACCTCCAATGCTGGGGCGGGATATAAATAGTTGCTATCATCATGTCTTGTTCAGTTCCTAAGTACTGTTTGGAGACAAAGCCATGCTATGTATTCTGACTTCTACAACAGTAACAAAATTGGCGATACGGTTTCGTACCAAAAAACCTATGCCTACAGATCTACGATAGAATTTTTATTTTCTAGGATGGCTAATAAATGTATACTCATCGCAGGAAATAACGTCCGTGTTTAGTAATTTTGTCTCAGAGAGACAGAGGATATCAAATTTGCGTGCTACGTCTATGAATTCGGGGTATAGGATCCTACGCTTCAACCCACATACGTTAAGGCTTCCAACTGACAATGTATGGCCTGAAGTATTGTGACATGTTATATGAAAAGTGTTATGATTCACTGAAGTTCGTTTATCAAGTCTTTCAGCGACTTTATTATTCGTAATAGATGTGCAGTCTGGCCCCCTGAGTCCCTATTTCACCTCAGTGTTCTTAGGGGGTGGGTCACTAGCGTCTGGGTCATCGTCTGATTGGGATCATTGCATCTTTGTAATTTGGCGTCGCACCATCTTGGGTTTCAACTGTAGCTTTAGTCATCTGCATGCAAATATCACGGTCTTCATAGTCCGTTTCACTCTTATCTCCCTGCTCACTCGTTTGATTGCGGGTATCACGTCCAAACTGACCATCGGTAGAACAAGTTTCCTTTGACTTGGTGCCCGCGTGTGACTGCGCTGCAGAGCTATCAGAATTTTCAAGAGTCCCAGGGGTTTCACAGTTTTGCGTATATTTGTGGTGACGTGATCCACGTACATGTAAGTAGTATAGGTGCCACTATAGGGTAAATGACGTCACTTCCGGTCCAAGATTGCGGCCCCCACGACTTCCGGTCCAAGATGGCGGCCCCCACGACGTCAGATCCAAGATGGCGGCCCCCACGACACCAAGATGGCGGCCCCCACGACACCAAGATGGCGGCCCCCACGACTTCCGATCCAAGATGGCGGCCCCACGAAGTCAGATACGAGATGGCGGTCCCTGTGACGCGTTCGGTTACACCTCGGAGGGTGAGTCAACGCCCTAGACCACGAGAAGGTAGCGTCACGTCCTAGAGCGCGGTGTCGTTCTTCTATATACAAGGGTGAGGGGCCTCTCATTTATTTTCGGGTGTTTTTTTACGAAGTTCAGAACGAGATCCAGTCTTTAATGATGTAGCGGGTCGCAGCGCTCGGTTTATCCCGTTCCCCGGGTGGACCCTTTTTTTTCAGCACGGTCCTTTCACGTCTTTTTCCACGTACTGATCGGCTTCGTAATTGGGTCATAAAGGCTGAGAGGGATATGATTGTCTATCAACGTAGAACGGGTTCCTCGCCATGCATATGGCGTCTGGCTAACTTAGGAGCATATTGCGCAATAATTTGCCGTTAGTCCTTTAGTATCTTAATGAATTCCAGTCCGAAGTTGCTGTCTTATGCCCTCCGTCCGTTATACTATCCTCTCCTTTTCGCTTCAGCTCCGATTTTGCCATTTCTAAAGCTTGGGCTACTGGGGTGACCAGGTTCACTACGGGTTTTTCCTTTTGTCTCATTTCTTTCAACTCTCTGTATTTCCGTCCACTACCCACAATATAATGACCCTGACTGTCGCGTTTCGCGTAGCCATCTCTAACATCCAGCAAGTGCTGATACCATTTGTCGGGATCTGACAAGTACTGAATCCACTTCTGCTGTTGGTAATCGTAAACGAGTCTAGTGCCCATCTCTTTTGATCGATTTCCTCCTTCGTGCTCGAGTTATTCTTACGCTCTATTCATACGAACGGGCGAGAGTCTAGTTCCTTATCCTCAAGCACCTGGATTAATCGCTCAGCAGCCTCTCTGGCTTCGCGCCGTAGTTGTCTACATCTCATCCGAAACAACAGTTCATCAAACAAAGCTATACACATAAAAGTGATGGCGAACATATTTACCCCTACTCAATACTTAATCCCTTTTCTTAGTTACCAGTTTTGATAGTCATTCGGGTTACACTCGGAACACCGTAATGCCCCTAACTGATTCATGTGATCACTTTGCACCTAACAGGGTACGACCCCGTCTAGTTTGGGTAAGGCCCTTCCAATTTCTGTTAAGAGTTCTTTGACGGCAATGTATTCTAGGGGTCTCAGGTATAATCCCTTTTTCGTAGGTATCACCTCTTCTTGCGGCTTCCTATACTGCCTTATATCCATACATGCGCTTCCCTCGGTGATGGTACAATAAACGTTCCCTCCAAGATGACTCTTATAGTTTTGTTTCTCTGTCCTAGCTTGATCCGCGTATTCTAAGTAATCCACCCAATTCTTCCATCGCATCAAGGTTAAGCTGATACCTTTTTTGGTCGGTTTGTCATCTTTCCATTCTCTCAGGTCAACACGCAGTTCACCTTTCCATTCTGTGACCTCGATAAAGCGATCGTTTCCGAGACTGAATCTGCATCTAGACATGTTTACTGTTTGACTGTCAGAATAGATATGACTAGATTGCTGCAAAGCGCCTTATATAGTGAGAGGTCTCTTCTGATTGGTCAATTATCCAGCCATCCGATTGGTCAACCTCCTCACTCCTGATCCCTCCTCCTCATTCTCCTTCACGACGTAGTAGAGTCCTCTTGGTCTTCAGAGGCTTTCTCGGTTTGTATATTATGATTAGGCCATACGTCCATAAATAAATCTTTTCTGAGTTTGATGGCTTGTCTGATAGAGTCCGCCTGATTCGTATCGTGTTGGTTCTTAAACGTTTTAGCCGATTCCAGTATTCGCTGTTGAACAGGATCCTCTTGTAGCTCGTAATAATCTATTAGAAATTGGGCGTAATCTCGTCTGAGTTTTTTGCGGAGAGAAGGCAAATCATCATTGGCTGCGAGATGAATAGCTTTATCCGAACTAAAACCTCGCTCTTCATAAGCATTCACTTTAGCTTTAAACTGCTCTACGTTCTCCTGCCTGATCGGATTTTGAAATCTCCTGTTCCAGATGTCGAGTTTAGAGCGCTCATCTCTTTGTTTTCTTCGTTTACCTGGAGGGCTTAAATCGCTTACCCTCCTATTCCATATATCCGGTTTATAACTTTCATCTCTTTCTTTATCCGGAGGGCTGATAGAGCGTATATAATCTAGGGATTCCACACTGTCAGCATCTTCATCATCAGAAATATCTCTGTCATCGGGAGACTGTTGATCGACAAATATGTCAGTTTGTAGTCTGTCCTGTTCGGATGTACTCGATTTAAGATCTAGGACGAGGTAACCATAAGGTCTTGTCGTGGCATCTTCAAATTTCCTCATAAATGTGGCGCAAGTGGACGGATAAATTCTTCTTGCCAAGGTCGCAACTTGTTGTCTGTCGATCGGGTTATTAAACAAGACCAAATATTGCGTATTTAAAGCGATATCCCTGCAAGCTCTACCTTGAGGAAATACGTTTTGAGTCAAATACACGATAGATATATTTCTGTGGTGACTGCCTTTCGTAAAAAGGTAGGCAATTCTCTGGTCACACTTTGCTTCGGTCATCAGGTCATCAAAAATGATTAGGTTCCTTTTTGAGGGATCCATAAACTGAGCATTATCTAGATAGTCTGGGATACCCTGTATAAATTCTATACATGGAATTCTCTTCTGAAGGTCTTCGTACAGGGGCTGCCATTGTCCAAAACACCATAAGATTCGTTCCGGTGGCGGTTGTACTAACGAGGAAAGTAACAGTTTTCGAGTCCATTCCGTTTTCCCCGATCCACTGGGTCCAGTTACCATCATAGAGAATGGGTGTCTAAATGTCATTTCCTTCAATGGTTGTGACTGGTCGGTATATTTCCCACTGCCATGGACATTGCGTTCATGTCTTTGCAATGCATCACGCCTACTATAGGACTGGTTGCAGATCAAACACCTGATCATTTTGTCTCAGTTAGTATTATTTCTCTACATTCATACGGGTGTCATCCTTCTTACGATCATTGGATCATTGTTACCACCACCACCGACACCACCACCACCCAACACCACCACCACCCACCACCATCACCACCACCCACCACCACCAACCACCACCACCACCACCACCACCACCACATGGTGGACCATTGTTTCCTGACTGTACATTCACTGTATCCTCACTGTATCCTCACTGTGCCCCAATGTACCCTCACTGTATACTCACTGTACCCCACTGTACTCTCACTGTAACCCCACTGTATCCTCCCTGTACCCTCACTGTATCCCACTTTACCCCAACTGAACCCTCACTGTATCCTCACTGTACCCTCACTGTATCCTCACTGTACCCCCACTGTACTCTCACTGTATCCCCACTGTATCCTCCCTGTACCCTCAATGTATCCTCCTTCCCTCCTCCTCCTCACCCTCTCCTCCTCCCTTCTAATCTCACTGTACCCAAACTGAACCCTCACTGTGCCCCAATGTACCCTCACTGTATCCTCACTGTATCCCACTGTACCCTCACTGTATCCCAACTGAACCCTCACTGTATCCTCACTGTGCCCCAATGTACCCTCACTGTATACGCACTGTACCCCACTGTACTCTCACTGTAACCCCACTGTATCCTCCCTGTACCCTCAATGTATCCTCCTTTCCTCCTCCTCCTCACCCTCTCCTCCTCCCTCCTAATCCCACTGTACCCCAACTGAACCCTCACTGTGCCCCAATGTACCCTCACTGTATCCTCACTGTACCCCACTGTACTCTCACTGTATCCCAACTGAACCCTCACTGTATCCTCACTGTGCCCCAATGTACCCTCACTGTATACTCACTGTACCCCACTGTACTCTCACTGTAACCCCACTGTATCCTCCCTGTACCCTCAATGTATCCTCCTTTCCTCCTCCTCCTCACCCTCCCCTCCTCCCTCCTAATCCCACTGTACCCCAACTGAACCCTCACTGTGCCCCAATGTACCCTCACTGTATCCTCACTGTACCCCACTGTACTCTCACTGTATCCCCACTGTATCCTCCCTGTACCCTCACTGTATCCTCCTTCCCCTCCTCATCACCCTCTCCTCCTACCTCCTAGCTCCATTATGAATTTGAACTATCATGATCACTGTTTTTTATGGCCATTATGCTCGTTGTAGAACGTTCTATCATCGTAGGTTCACCGGTAATTGTGGGTTGACCATGATTATATAATGATTAAGCATAACAGTTTCGCTTTAAACAACCAGTCGTCAGCATTTACGCTATGTATAGTCTTAAGATGATGTACTATATTTAGCACATCCTTTCTATGGCATATTGGACACTGGAACTTGTATCTATGAGGCATAGTTTTGATCTGTTTTTAAACACCATTTAAAACGAAACTTTATGTATATCAGCTTGCTGGGCAAGCCTTTCCTTTTAAATCGAAACTTTTATAATACAAACGCGAACCTTCCTTTAAAAACGACACCTTTATGTATAACCTGGCAAGCCTTTCCTTTTAAATCTAAACGCTTATAATACAAGTGCGAGCCTTCCTTTTAAAACGACACTTTTATGTTTCAGCTTCCTGGGCAATGCTTTTCACGCGTTCTTATAACGGGAAGATGAATCACGCTATAAAAAAAAAACGTGTGGCGTTCGAAAACACCAGTTTACAAACGTTTGAGCTAAATAGTATCATTTAAACTGTTCAATTTGCATGTTTATTGTTCGACTGTCATATTAGCTATGACTCGATTGCATGCGATGCGCATTATATAGCGAGAGGTTTTTTCTGATTGGTCAATAATTAATCATAGTAATCAATAATTAATCATAGTAATATCGTTATAAATGTATATATCATAAGCCATACATTTCGCAATTCGTCTCTAGACTATGAACAGACGATACGTAAGTTGAATTTAGGGGTAAATTGTCTCATGTACCTACCTGTACACGAGCAGCGAAGAAAACAAAGAGATGAGCGCTCTAAACTCGACATCTGGAACAGGAGATTTCAAAATCCGATCAGGCAGGAGAACGTAGAGCAGTTTAAAGCTAAAGTGAATGCTTATGAAGAGCGAGGTTTTAGTTCGGATAAAGCTATTCATCTCGCAGCCAATGATGATTTGCCTTCTCTCCGCAAAAAACTCAGACGAGATTATGCCCAATTTCTAATAGATTATTACGAGCTACAAGAGGATCCTGTTCAACAGCGAATACTGGAATCGGCTAAAACGTTTAAGAACCAACACGATATGAATCAGGCGGACTCTATCAGACAAGCCATCAAACTCAGAAAAGATTTATTTATGGACGTATGGCCTAATCATAATATAGAAACCGAGAAAGCCTCTGAAGACCAAGAGGACTCTACTACGTCGTGAAGGAGAATGAGGAGGAGGGATCAGGAGTGAGGAGGTTGACCAATCGGATGGCTGGATAATTGACCAATCAGAAGAGACCTCTCACTATATAAGGCGCTTTGCAGCAATCTAGTCATATCTATTCTGACAGTCAAACAGTAAACATGTCTAGATGCAAATTCAGTCTCGGAAACGATCGCTTTATCGAGGTCACAGAATGGAAAGGTGAACTGCGTGTTGACCTGAGAGAATGGAAAGATGACAAACCGACCAAAAAAGGTATCAGCTTAACCTTGATGCGATGGAAGAATTGGGTGGATTACTTAGAATACGCGGATCAAGCGAGGACAGAGAAACAAAACTATAAGAGTCATCTTGGAGGGAACCTTTATTGTACCATCACCGAGGGAAGCGCATGTATGGATATAAGGCAGTATAGGAAGCCGCAAGAAGAGGTGATACCTACGACAAAGGGATTATACCTGAGACCCCTAGAATACATTGCCGTCAAAGAACTCTTAACAGAAATTGGAAGGGCCTTACCCGAACTAGACGGGGTCGTACCCTGTTACGTGCAAAGTGATCACATGAATCAGTTAGGGGCATTACGGTGTTCCGAGTGTAACCCGAATGACTATCAAAACTGGTAACTAAGAAAAGGGATTAAGTATTGAGTAGGCGTAAATATGTTCGCCATCACTTTTATGTGTATAGCTTTGTTTGATGAACTGTTGTTTCGGATGAGATGTAGACAACTACGGCGCAAAGCCAGAGAGGCTGCTGAGCGATTAATCCAGGTGCTTGAGGATAAGGAACTAGACTCTCGCCCGTTCGTATGAATAGAGCGTAAGAATAACTCGAGCACGAAGGAGGAAATCGATCAAAAGAGATGGGCACTAGACTCGTTTACGATTACCAACAGCAGAAGTGGATTCCGTACGTGTCAGATCCCGACAAATGGTATCAGCACTTGCTGGATGTTAGAGATGGCTACGCGGAATGCGACAGTCAGGGTCATTATATTGTGGGTAGTGGACGGAAATACAGAGAGTTGAAAGAAATGAGACAAAAGGAAAAAACGTAGTGAACCTGGTCACCCCAGTAGCCCAAGCTTTAGAAATGGCAAAATCGGAGCTTAAGCGAAAAGGAGAGGATAGTATAACGGACGGAGGGCGTAAGACAGCAACTTCGGACTGGAATTCATTAAGATACTAAAGGACTAACGGCAAATTATTGCGCCATATGCTCCTAAGTTAGCCAGACGCCATATGCATGGCGAGGAACCCGTTCTACGTTGATAGACAATCATATCCCTCTCAGCCTTTATGACCCAATTACGAAGCCGATCAGTACGTGGAAAAAGACGTGAAAGGACCGTGCTGAAAAAAAAGGGTCCACCCGGGGAACGGGATAAACCGAGCGCTGCGACCCGCTACATCATTAAAGACTGGATCTCGTTCTGAACTTCGTAAAAAAACACCCGAAAATAAATGAGAGGCCCCTCACCCTTGTATATAGAAGAACGACACCACGCTCTAGGACGTGACGCTACCTTCTCGTGGTCTAGGGCGTTGACTCACCCTCCGAGGTGTAACCGAACGCGTCACAGGGGCCGCCATCTCGTATCTGACTTCGTGGGGGCCGCCATCTTGGACCGGAAGTCGTGGGGTCCGCCATCTTGGTGTCGTGGGGGCCGCCATCTTGGTGTCGTGGGGGCCGCCATCTTGGATCTGACGTCGTGAGGGCCGCCATCTTGGACCGGAAGTCGTGGGGGCCGCCATCTTGGACCGGAAGTGACGTCATTTACCCTATAGTGGCACCTATACTACTCATGTAAAGCCGAAAACCAGTCGAGGAATTTGTCCTATACCACACCCCCGTTTATCACCAACTTTGCAGGGAAGCCTATTGTAACTTTAGATCTTGGGAATTTACTCCTTTCTGTTTTATACCTTGGCCACAGCTCAGAGCAGGCAGCGACAATCTCCTTTGGATAGTCTCTACTAACACCATAACCAGTACCTTGTAGCTTATAGCTATAGCTATGATTTTTTCCAAGTCAGCATAATCACGGAAGCATACAATAATAGGCCGTGGGCCTAACGGTTTTCGGTTGTCCCTGAACCTGCTGAAACTGGGTCTACGTAGCTGGCCTAACCTGTGGACCCGCTGTATGTACACACCGTCATAAATACTCATTTCGTCCGTGAACATTGATTTTACTCTGGATTTGCAATCTTCCTCGCCAATTATTTCGTCGAACTCACGAAATAGCAAGTTATGTCTACGAATCCTTGTTTCGGCGTCGATGCTTTTATACTCAAACAGCTTTATTCTGGAGACGTTTTGACTCACTTGATTTTGAATGTCATTCACCTTGTTTTCAACCTGACCTACATGTATCCGACCGTGAAAGCTACCTACATTGGTCATGAGTTCGAAAAGGGTAACGAGTTTATCACCAATTGGCAGAGCTTTAAAATCTTCTGTAGATAAACTAAGCTGGCTTTCATATGTGTTTGTCTGATAAAAAGTCCCACCTGTTGACCTTCGCTGTCGCTTATTACGTTATACTCTAGTCCAATGAGCCCCCTCGTCGGTGCCGTCGGTGCCGTCAGCTAGTCGCGAAAACCTGTTGTCCCTGTTGACGTGGCCTCCGAAATAACCAGAATTGCTTGCCATGACGAAAGATTTCCACCGTAACACAGAAATATCGAGTCCTATAAAGCTTTCAGCTATAAAATATCAGCCTTCACCACGGAATTACTTTGCAGTAATTCAAAATTGTCTCTAGTTTATTCAGCAAGATGAAAAGCGTGCTGCCATGTCCAAGGCCCGTAACTCGTTCTTCGTTTTCACATAAGGTGTCCTGGGTCAGGTGTGGTACTTGATTGTATCGATTCCTGATCTTTGCACCTTTACTTACTTTTCTTATAAAGCTGTCCATAATATTCACATCACGCTGTTTTAGTACAAACAGTCCTCACAAACATAGCAAACGGTATTTGCACAGATCAGTGTGTGTGTGTGTGTGTGTGTTTGTGTTTAACGTCCCACCAACAGCTAAGGTCATATGGAAATGGGGCCACGGCTTAATGTCTCATCCGACAGACTGGTGAAGCCAGGGAACCAACCTGCGACCCCTGGTTTACAAGGCAAGTTGTTTATCCACTACACCACAGCGGCTCCTATTTACCCGGAACAAACTGGTCATATTGGATCAGTTGGATCTGATTCTACGCTGATTGAATCGATATTATCAACTGAATGGCAGTGCTTAAAAAATAAAACAATTGTACAATGCAATCACGGTTTTAAAATATGTGAGGCTTTTGACTCTTACCTGTAGAAATTTAAGTTCAGATATATAGGCCGTCACATGGCTGTTACACCGTTTAGATTACCCCCGCTTTTCAGAAAGCCTAAAAATGTCGAAATTCCCAAGAGATTGTGGGTCAGGGCAGTGGTAGTAGCTTCTTCAAACAATTTTCTTCTGACACTGCAGGATATTCTAAATCCAGATTTGAGCATTATTTTCGGAAAAATGCAAGTAATAAAACAATATTCAAGATTTTCGCGTTTCTTATTATTGCGACAGGTCTATAGTTTGCCCAAATGGACATGAGACTGATCTTCGTGGTATTTGTGCGTTTTCGTGAAGTACTCCGACCTTGGTCATGCTTTTAACAGGAATATAAAGATAATGTCGATTCATTAATGCAAATGGTCTGATAGACTAGTGGTTAGGTGGCAACTTACAGATCAAGCCTACCTGGATCTAAACTTGGAAAAGCCATTTTTTAAATAAATAATTGTCAAATTGCACATTTTTTTAATTTAAGATTGTTCCTGTGTTTAAGGTCATCTTTTGGTGAGTTTTATATCTTTCATGTGTGTTAAGTCGCTTTTATATTTATAACTTCCTAGGTTTCCTCACTCTTTTCTTGTCAGCGGCGACTTTTGTTGTCTGCTGATAACCTTTACAAACAGTTTGTTCCCAGATCAGTACCGATAGAACGTCGTTTCTGATCTGGATACAGAGCGTTTGACACTCTGATAGTGTTCCTGAAAGATGCTTTGAAAAAGTTAGTTTTGAAAAAAAGTCAGCAGATGACAAAAAAAGTATTTAAATCATCTAGCGTGCAAGGAGTTATTGTATTTCGACTTATTGAAATTAGTCACGTTTCTACGTGTATTTGTTGAAATATTACAAGAAGTGAGCAAAGCTCACATACCCCCGGCGGTAGCCGTCAGAGGTTGTAACTCTTTTAGAGAAAAGACAAAATAGTCAAAGAGTTCATAATCTTAAGTCATGTAGTTTCTGGGAAAACTTTGATGAAAAATGTCCAAATATGTTATATAAGAGTGACAGAAGGAAAAATTGAAAATTTGAAAAAAGATGGTTTCAAAATACACTTTGCCTACCTGAAACTGTACACAAAATTTAATAATCCTAAATCAAGTAGTTGCTGAGAAAACTCTGACGAAAAACGTCCATATGCATTATTCAGGAATGATAGA
This sequence comes from Loripinus fragilis, assembly GCA_964019695.1. Taxonomy (NCBI): domain Eukaryota; kingdom Metazoa; phylum Mollusca; class Bivalvia; order Lucinida; family Lucinidae; genus Loripinus; species Loripinus fragilis. Next base: position 66,642,187 of record OZ026530.1, read on the forward strand.
AGGAAAAATTGAAAAAATGGCAAAATGAGCTTTAGCATCTTTATTTTCATTTACACACTACACTTAGCCTACCTAAAGGTGTACACAAAATTTAAAAACACTCGCTCCAATAGGAACCAAGAAATCTGCGACAGAAATTTTCATTGGAGAGAAAGAAAAATGAATAAATAAAGGGACTGATAAGCAATACATGTATGTGGCTGTTTTTTTGCCATACATTACAGCTCATCACTATCAAGCTTTGTCTCAAATTTCAGAATCCTAACCCAAGTAGTTGCTGAGAAATCTTTGACAGAAAAAATGTCCATATGTTTTATATAGGAGTGAAAGGAGGAAAAAATGAAAAATTGAAAAAAAGAAGGCAAAATGAGGATTAGCATCTTAATTTCCATTCACACAGTACACTTTGCCTACCTGAAGGTGTACACAAAGTTTTAAAACACTGGCTCTAATAGGAGCTGAAAAATCTGTGACATAATTATCCATTGGAGAGAAAGAAAAATGAACAAATAAAGGGACTGATAAGCAATATCTGGCTGGTTTTTGGTTACACAATACAACTATTCACTATCAAGCTTTGTACCTAATTTCAGAATCCGAACCCAAGTAGCTGCTGAGAAATCTTTGATGGCAAAAAAAGCTTACAGACAGACAGACAAACAAACATAATTACAGAATATAGCAAGAAGTGAGCAAAGCTCACATACCCCCCACGGTAGCCATCAAAGGTTGTAACACTTTCAGAGAAAAGACAAAATTGTTAAAGTTTTCATTATCCTAAATCAAGTAGTTGCTGAGAAATCTTTGACAGAAAAAAGTTTACAGACAGACAGACAGACAGACAAACATAATTACAGAAAAGGCAAAAAATATATACCCCCTATATACTTCCAACCGTGGGTATAATAAACGTATGCCAGATTCAAATAAATATCTATCCAAGTGTACATAAAATCAAGAATAAAGTCGAGCGAATTAAAAGAAAGAAGAAAAAAGAAGGAAACGCTACGGGACTCGAACGCACATCTTTTGAATGCAAAGGACAGCCTCTTATCCATTAGGCTATCGGGGAATTGTATTTTTTCATTCATAAAAGTAATTGCGCCCGATCTAAAGCACGCATTTTACGAAGATTCCCGAAGATTAGAAGAAAGGTCATTGAATATGCATATGTCTCAGGTAAATGCAGACAGACAATACCAACATTTGTGTTTAGATTTTGTGTACCAAATTAACCCTTATTAAGGTGCTAAACTCTTTTCTTCAAAAAATGCGTATACTTGTTACTTTTTCTGACTATTTCCATCTAAACTGATACGCTGTGTAAACAAAAAAAAACCTTACTGAGGAGGAGTGACGAATAGTTTTAGTTCAAGGGAACAAGGGAAACGTGACTTTTTTTGGAAAAAAACAAATGATGAACGAGGACAATGTTTGGGATGAAACATAACACAAAAAAGTTTTTCATTGGAAGGGGATCATCAACAAAACGTTCAAATATATATGGTAAAACTTACCATTTACATCCATGTGATAATTTTGAATTCCCTTCAACAGTCTCGCACACCGCAAATCAGTATCATCACTATAGCACTGGTCTTCGGGTACGCCCACGTGATGTATGAACACGTGTGATACTGGACCCGATATACTTGATCTTGATTTTGGTTTCCGGTCTGTCCATCTATCTCTTGAAACAATTTCTAAAGCCTCACATGGTGGCCCTAAAAATATATCGATGCATTATGTTCTCTATCGGTGTTTTTTTGTTTTTTTTGTTTTTTTTGTTTGATTTGATTCTTTACGTCCCATCAACAATCTTTAAGTTATAAAGAGGCGGGTCTTCCTGGGTAGAACCAGTACTAAGCTAGGATTAATGTTCTTGCTCAAGGACACAACGCAGTGACGCCGGTGAGGCTCAAACCCGCGGCCCCTCGGTCTCGAGTCAAGCACTCTACCACTGAGCCACTGCGCTCCCATACCGGTGTGTATATTGAAGCATGTACAGACACTAAAGGATCAAGATGACCCTTAATCGCTAACATGAGTTGGTACATGGTGAAATTTGACCTACCCTTGTTGTCATGTTTTTGTATGGATCATTTTTTTTGGCTATTTTGGTAGGTCATTCAGTATATCCTTTTTACCAAATCAGAATTCCGACAATCGATTTCGCAGAAGATTTTTAAATTCCTTGTTATCGCGATAACCCAACGCCTCATGACAGGCCATGTTTTGTTGGTTTTGAAGGATCAAATATCAGTTTTGGGGCAATGCGAGTAACGTACATGTACATGCCGCGTCGTATTTGCGTACTATCAAGGAAGTTTGAAACCAGTCTGACCTACTCTTACTGCGATATCATTGTCTGAGTGTGTCGATCCGGGTCTTTGTTTCCTAACTGACATTGGCATTTTAAAACTCGATGTGTTCTGTTTTTCAAATTGATTTTCGGTGATCACTTTTCTATTTTCAATTTTAGCAGATAAGGTTTGCGATGAGTCAAAATTTAATAGTATTACCTAAATAGCTTCGCCGCTACCTTAAATATTTGCAAGTATAGATAAAGTCGTTCTCACGAGAACGATATGTTAAAGATCGGTAATATGAAAATATATATTGAGCCAGTGCATGAAATTTCCAACAATGTGGTATGTGCGACCAGCAAAGCCTCAGATCAGCCTGCGCACACGCGCAGTCTGATCAGAGCCTTTGCTAGTCGCTTGAGCATTCCATGATTGTTAAGCTACTGACTGAACACCATTTGGAGTTTCTAAGCTTAGAAGGAGGCTGCAGAGGCTCGTCTGAGTCTACACACGTTAAAACATAACATTGTTGGAAATCACATGCACTGGCTCTATTAAAGTTACCTCGTCTCTATTAGACATTTTCACCCACAGACTGACACCTACGCTGATACCTGACACTGACTTTAGATGTGTAGTTGAGGGACTTTCTCAAAATAAGTGGAGATACCCGCTATCAAAAACAACGCTATCGACGACAAAGTAAGCACGGCATATATTTAACGTTGTCTGTTCATTTGTCTTCAAATAATCTGCCTTTGTTAGCTGAAAAAGTTTTTTCCCATTCTTTTACATTATTCACTCTCGAACATAAGGTCAAGTCAAGTGTTTACAATATGCGAGTCTATATGTTCTGATATGTTGTAAAGCTTGACTAGTCCCTGTGACGGGGCTCTGTCTGATAAAGGACGGATTCCTCGGCAGAGTCACACTTTTTTCACATTTATTAATGTACTGAAGGTTATCTGACAGTCTGTCCAACAGTCAATCAATGGCCACTACCTGTAAGATCACAAAACAGTAATATACTAAAATCTTGCTTCTGTGATGGCAGGTATCATTCTTCAGCCTTGGAGTGCGGATAAAATTAATAATATATGTAAATTACGTTTTGTGTTTTGTAATGTAGCCGTTTAGATGGCAAAGAAATGGTTATTAGACTGATCAAAATAAACGACATGAACAAACGAGGTTCACATTTAATATGGTTACAATTTCTGCATCCTTTACAATAGGTCACGCATATTTCACTCTTCATGTGACTTGCAAAGCGGGAAATATATAGTAAGTGGATAAATGGGCCGATTGCGAAACGATAGTTTGTTTGTGGCACGCTCGCACGTTCAAAATTATATAGGCCAGCCCACAAGATTTTGGTACATACCGCATCGGCGAACAGCAAAAACGCATACCGTACGAATCTGTACATACGCACTGTCCCGCCAGAGCCGTCGCTTATCACATAAACAATTTGTGAACGTAGAGAAAGGTCCACAGACCATATACTAGACTTCTAGTCCCATCACTCACCATATTACTCCAGTACAAGCGTTTTGCACAGATGAAATACATGCTAAAATATCATGCAAGGTTCCCTAATTCTGTAGGGATAAGATAGGTACATTGACATAACGTCAGTGATGTGAATTATCAGCAACTATAGATTCTGATTCAACATCACCATTTTTTTTTTCAAGTACTATAGAAAATGATTTCATGTACCTGTAGGTCAGAGGTAAAAAATTGTTACTCTCTTCTCTCACCATCATCTAGTAATGAGTACTCTGACGAGACTGTGTGGAGACAGTTTTTCCCTGTCCATTTATACGATAAATACGAAAATGTACAAGAGTATTATCACAGGAGCTTGAAGTTCGGTCCTTATATCACCTATATAGCTGTCATTAGGTAGTAATGACCAGGAGTGAAACTAAGCTCTCGGTAGCCATTCCGGCTCCAGTTTCCGGTCAATCGGCGGTGAATGTTGCGACGGTTCGATAACTTTTATTCTACCTTATGATCAAGATGGCGACAAAAAGATAAACCAGGACAGTGTCTCAAATATACTTTAAGTCGATATAGTACCGGGAAACCTATTTGTTAGGGCATAAACAATGAGTCAATGACGTTTTCATCTACGGAATAAGCCCCAGGACGCTATAACTTGACGTTACGCTTTGTACGCCAAATCGTGCGCGACGTCAGCGTCACACGATCTTTGAAAAACAACGGTTTCAGTTTTGAATTTCGGCAAAGTTAATGAAAAACAGAACTTTCGTGATAAGTAAATTTAAGGGTTTGATTTATGTAATATTCTTAACACATTTAACTGATCGTTTCATTTTTTTGGTTGAAGAGTTTGTAATTTTTGAAATGTATTTTCTCCAAGTGTGACGAAGGCTCGGATTCACTGCGTCAAACCGGATACTGGAGCCGGAATGGCTACCGTTATTTTTTCCTTATTTTCAAACGCTCATTATCTTGACTCAGTGATATGTCAGAAAAAAGTAATCCATGCCTCGCATGACCAGTTGACATAGTTTCTATGGTTAGATGTTCAGTTTTTGCCAAAACATCCTGGTGACGGCGATTCAAAGGTGCCTGAAATTTAGTTTCACTCCTGGTCATTACTACGTAATGGCATTGTGATATTTTGGTTTCGAGGCTATAGGGGTGATTTAAGGATCGAACTTCAAGCTCCTGTGGTATTATTGCGAATTCTCGGGGCATAGAATATCAACAATAAGAATAAGAAAGTACCCCTTTTTCTATTTAGAAAGTATATAAATGTATACGGGTGTGGTGCTTGATTGTATCGATTTCTAGTCTTTGTCGCCTTTCTTACTTCAAAGTATAATGAGTAACGACAACTTGAGCATACTAACTATAATCAAATGACGTCGCATCTTGGAGTATTAAACGTAATGTCATTGTTACATAAATACAGGGATCACACATGTTCTTTCATGCATTAACATTTGCCAAGTCCCGAGGAAGCTGTTTGAACACGAGACCATCTGGCCGAGTGTTGAACATCTCACGCGGGACCCGGCAAGTGTTAATGTAATGAAACAAACATGTGTGATCGTTATTCTGGCATAGTTTACCTGATTCAAACAAAAGCAAACCGAAATCACAGCTTTAAACTTAAAATGCCATTTTCTTACACTGCTTTTCTCCAAACAAAATGGCGTTAAACTTTCGATCGTGATAACGTCACCCGTGCAACGTTGTCTCGAACAAAAACGTCGAAGTAGTGCTCAGTCCGAGCAGCAGCACTTTCCGTGTAATGTCAGACAAACAAATCAGGGCTCTTTTTAAGTATTGTCAAATTAAAACCTATGTTCAAACAGCACATGAACATCATGATTTGAATATGGCTTCAGACAGCTTTGCTCAACGAATTTCTATGCAAGAATACATATTTTTGCAAGAATACATATTCTTGCAAAGAATTCGTTACGCGAAGCTGTTTGAAACCGATAAATTCCATGTTCAAATCATAAGATTCGCGTGATGTTTGAACATGGCTTTACCCTTGTCAAAACCTAAATTGGGTCCTGATTTGTTTGGCATTACGTCACATGTACAATGGAATGCGTTGTAGCCTTGACTGAACTTTTTTTCGATGTTTTTGCTTGCAAAAACGTCGCGCGCGTTTTTGACGTTGTGGCGACGTCATGACGATGACGTTATGGCGACGTAATGACTTTCGAAAATTTAACACTGATGTCATTTTGTTTAAAGAGTCCAGTACATGAAAATGGATAATTTAATGCAAAAGCGACGTTTTAATGCGGTTTAGGTTGGAATAAGGTAAATATGCAAGAATAACGACCACACTGACGGCCTCATGTTTAAACAACTTCCTCTGGAACCGGCAAAAGTTAATGTATGAAAAAACATATGTGATCACTATATTCGAATAGCTTCAAATAAATGGTGCGCAGTGGCTCATTGGTAGAGTGCTTGACTCGAGACTGAGGACCCGTGGGTTCGAGCATCACCGGCGTCGTGTCCTTGAGCAAGACACATCAATCCTAGCTTAGTACTGGTTCAAGCTAGGAAGACCCGTCCCTGCATAACTGAAAGATTGCAGATGGGACGTAAAGAATCAAATCAAACAAAAAACAAACAAAGCTTCAAATAAACGAAACTGGAATCTGGAGATTCACGTGCTGTTTGAACATTGTTTTGAATTTAGAAATACTTCAAATGAGCCCGAGCTATTTGTAAAACATTGCGTACGACTATGACGTTGTGACGATGTAATGACGTTCGAAAGCTTACACTTGATGCCATTTTGTCTAGAGAAATCTAGCCAAGCTCGAACCTGCACACCCCTCGATCCCGAGTCAACACAAATAATAATGCAAGTTTGTTTCAAGCATTAATACTTACCGGGTCCCTTGGTAGATGTTTGAGCACTCAATCTATCGGCTTTGTGTTCAAATAGCTTCCCTCGCTCCCGGCAAATGTTGATGCATAGAAAACATGCATAATATCCCTTAAGTCTTTAACATATTTAGCAATGCGATGACAAACTCTTACAGTGAGATTTTTAAAGTAATTTTAAGCCATGTGATAAGTTAAGACTAACCTTCGTACTCCTGTTTTATTCCAATTATTAAAGCGACAAAATACTTGCATTTTATCGCTTTCCCCAACTCGTTTTATAAATTCATAAAACATGCACACTGCATAATATATATTCAACGAAATGATATCACACAAATGATAAAGTCTCAACTACTCGAACATCATATAAGTGTTTAACCCTTTGAATATGTTGAAGACCAATGGAATTTCCATAAATTTTAATACAGAAAAGTCAGGATGGTTAAATGAATATTTAAAGCGGTTACATGTTATAATTACCAAATAATGTATATATCTTTCTCTGAAGATCGATTTTGTCTTAATAAACAGTACAGACCCTGATAAAATGCCGACTTTTGAGACATTACATCTGGGTCTTCGCTGTTTGCTTAAGTACCCATTTAGGGGTCTTCGGTTCTAAAAGGATGAAACCTCCAATGAAACAAGAAAGCAAACACCCTACGTCTTTTAGATTATTATTTTATGTGTTCAAGCAGTTATTGCAGGTGGCCAGGCTAGCTGGAGCCGTCAGAACTGAACTTTATTGAAGCTACGTCAGATCAACATTGACACGGACGCGATATATAAAGTAAGTGAGTATGACCAGGAAATACCACAATCACACAGTGCAGACCAACCCACCGCACCGCGATGAAGAGCCGCAGAACATTTACATTAACAAGACATCGATAAGACAACAAAAGCAAATCAACAGCGTTCTCTACCTCTTCAAGACGATTGCAAAAGTAGAATGGACACAAAGTAATGCATAACAAAACAGAGACAAACACAGAACCCCCACACACAATGAGAAATATATTAAACAATAGATATATAAAAAAAACAGAACCACCGCCTAAGAACGGACATCAGCCAAAGCCACTGTGGAAACCAAATGCAGTCCACTGGCATTAAATCTTCGCCATAGATTCTGCTGTTGTAGAAGCACAAAAATGTTAAGCTCGCATGGCGGCTTCCAAACTACTCGAATGTATCACCATAGAGAAACAATCAAATCAAACCAAACACTTTATGATGATACAAAGAAAAAGGCCTACGACTCACAGAGAGTCAGAGCTAAGGAAACCCTCAAGTTGAACCGCGGTGATAAGCATCAGGCACCAACCCACCGATTAAAACTTTGCCTCAGAGCCGTCGTTTAGTCGGAGGTCTGACCCACCGTCGTGCAAATAAAGAGGAAAACATAGCTTTAAACCGTGTTTGGGTTTTAAACCAGGCATGCAGACATGTTGCACGATATCCAAGTTATACCTAACCTTTTTATAACGTTTGATAATCTTTTTGATTTGATCACTACAATTAAGTTAATTACATATATGATTCGACGAGTGGTGTGTGCAAACAACACAAGCGCAGACTAGCCTGTATATCCGCGCAGTCTGATCAACACCTTTTTATTTGCGTATTTGTAAGTATGATATCTTGGCAAATTTCAACATTCTAACTCGCCACTGATGCTGCACAGGCTGTCTCACTCTTAAGCAGTCACCCCGAGACGTTTCTTTTTACAACAAAAACTTATGTAAAGAAAAGAAAATTGATAATGGTGGTGCCATATGGCATTTGGCTTAAGTTGGCCCACTTGTTTCACTGAGAATTTACGAATTGTCTGTCTAGAGCATAACACAGCAACTGTATCAACTTGAAAACTCACTTGTAGATAGATCACGATGAGGTGAAGTGCAGTGTAAAAGAAGCGTACCTCTCTTTCGCATAATTTAGGATATATTGCCCTTTGTTATTTATCACACTTAAAATTGTTCTGGAGCATAACACAACAACCATATTAGACTTCGAGCTCAAAAAGGTCCTGCTCCCCCCCTAGGGAATTTTGCAGACATATCCTATCTTAAAGAAAATTTCAAGCCGCATCTTTTAAGAGATGTTTGCACTCTGTGCTCCGGGGCGTTAGTCTCTGACAGCCTGTTACATATGTTACTGTAACGAACTAAGGAAAAAATCAAAATGAAAGTTTGAGCTACAGAAAGAAGACATTAAACCATCTAATTATTCAAATTTCTTATGTAGTTTGCAAGCTGGATGCCTAAGCTACATAAAAGCAGCATTTTAAACAAAATTACAGCCTTCAATGGTGTTATATGCGTTACATAGATTAAATTTCCCTTTGAAAGTTAAAATAGTGACTAACACCGTTCATTTTACAGACAATTTGTGCATTTTTACAAGAGTTTTTAATCTTAGTTTACTAAAATACTCATTTGACTAATAGGAAAAACAAAGTTTGCCTTTCTATCTCAAATACATTGTTTTATATGAGCTATTAAACAACCCTACCCCCAATTTTAAGTATCCAATTTTGGTATCTATTATTGAAGAAAAATATATGAAAATATTTGCCGCTCGTGAATATCTTCCTTTTTCGCACTGTCTTGCTAATGCAATAAAGAATCATACATTTGCAAGTTTGACATCAGGATCAGAGCACTTATTAAAGTATGTAACGTATGTTACATGGCATAATGAAAGAGCTAGGAAATTTTCTTGGAAGTAAGAGATGATATTTCAGAAAAATACTGTTTTTCACATGTTTTCCTATTAATCTCTAGCCTCTGGTGCCTTAGTCTTAGTAATTACAGTCATTGCTGATAACAAGCCCATGGAATTGTGTTTTTTATGTTATATATAACCTTTTTAATCACATATTTTCTTATGCCTATACTATTAAAATATATAGACATATAGATAGAAAATAATAGTTCTCATTTAAATGACACAATTTAATAAATATTCCTATGAAATAAAATTATTCAAAAACAATCTTTATTCAAGTCACCCGCACAATGTCTATCATTGTGTCTGCTTCTATGGCAAAATAATCACCCATTTCATCACAACCAGTAGAATCATGGCATTGTATTAGGACTGCAAACTGAGTACAATCCTGTTCCTCTCCACCCCTTTGGGAATTGTGCAGACATATCCTACCTTAAAGAACAATTCAAGCTGCATCATTAATAACAAATGTTTGCACTCTATTAACTAGGGGTTTAGCCTGTAATGGTATGATACGTATGTTACCATATCAATTTAAGAATAAATGAATTGAAAGTCTGAGAAACAGAAAGAAGACATAAAACTATCTATTTATTTGAATTATGCTGAATACCTTTGATACATAAGAAAAGATTTTTTTAACAAATATACAGCTTCCTATGGTGTTATATGTGTTACATTAATTGTGACAAACATCACTTATAAGCATTTCGTGTGATCCTCCTCTTTTGCCATCAAAAGACTTAATTTTCTTTGTATGTGTGGCCAGTGCCAGCGTCAAACAACTTGACTCAGCCAAACTTGAATCCTTAGCATTCTTCAAAAGCAGAAACAGCATGTCAGTGTCATGGGATCAAACACCTGATTAAATATGGGTTTAATGCCATTTCACATATATGCATACAATGGAGTATGACTCTGGTATATATCTCTTCCTGTGAAGTGGCAAGAGCAATCTAACTGCAGCTGCCTCTGCATCCGTGCTAGTCAAATGATAACTTTGCTCTGATTTTGCAAAATCTATGTCTCTACCGTGTACCTCTAAGAATACTTTAAGATTTCTGACATTGGTCCAACAGAAATTTGATAGGCTGCTTTTTTGCATCATTTGCCATGGAACCTATCCAGTCTTTTGGTGCTTAAGTCCTCAGGTCCTAGATCAATAGTATTTTGCTGCACCCAAAGAACTTTATAAGTTTTCTTTAGTTAAAATGTTGACTCTTGATGGTTTTGGCAGACCGTCTGAAACAATTTCTGTTACACCTTTAAAGTTATCTGGTATAAGAGAAAGAATATGAAGTTGGACATTGCCATCAATTATGTTTGCAGTTGGTTTTTTTTTATGTCAGTACATTGAAGCATGTCTTAAAATAATGTAAAACCTATGATTTCTCAGTTTTTGCAGCCATATCATTTGCTGTTGCATTAAAAAGAAGGAAAATGGACTATAGGTAGAATGGGATAACCAGTAGTTCTATATTATGCTCTATGGAAGATTTATACAGAGTAAACAAGTTGATAAGGTGCCTCATTTCATGATCCATTGAAAACACTGAAATTGAAAACACTTGCCTCTGACTGTGTTATCAAAAAGGATGTCATTTATTACATCAGGTAACATATGTTACAGCCTCTGATATTAAAATTTTTGCAACAAACTTGCAGATTTATGAGTCTTTTCATATAAGCAAATAAATCCCAAACAATGAAACACATTCATCAACTGCAAATATTTTTTAACTATTTTTACTTTAGTTTTAATACCAAACATTTCACCTTAAAACTGGGTAGGGGTAGGGGAGTTTAATTGCTTATTCCAGAAAAAATATTTAAGCTAGGGAAACAAACTTTAATTTTTCTGTTAGCCAATTGCATAAGCTAGTCAGACATGGTTAAAAACATTTTGCAAAATACACAGAGAGATTGTGAATGTAATGATGTTAGCCACACTTGCAAATTTTAATGGGTTATCTGATTTATGTAACGCATATGACATCTTAGGAAGCCGCAATTTTGTTCAAATGGCTGTCGTATGTAGTTAAGATATCCAGTATGCAGACTATATGAATGATTTTAAAAAATAAATATTTTAATGTCTTTATTTTGTAGCCCAAACTTTCAATTTACTTTTTCTTAGTTTGATTAAGTAACGTATGTTACAGGCTCTTACAGACTAACGCCCCGGAGCACAGAGTGCAAACATCTCTTAAAAGACTCAGCTTTTAATTCTCTACAAGATAGGATATGTCTGCAAAATTCCCTAGGGGGTGGCAAACCCATTTTCAGCCATCCGTCTATATGTATAAGAGGTATCAACTTGAACTTTTAATGGTAAATACATGTAGATCTCGATAAGGAGAGATACAGTGTATAAGGACCATAACTCTCTTTTGCGTTATTTAGAAGTTATTACCCTTTGTTATACTTGAATTTAGCCCAGAGCATAACATTAACACTATTAAAAATATCAACTTTGCAGCCCTTTTTTATCCTTTCACCCGTATATTTGGGGAGCATCTATCGTTTCTAGTGATTCTCATAATTTCTGAGTTACGAATCCATAGAGAGGTGGGGGTGGGGATATCCTGATTACCCCCCCCCGCCCCGAAAATTACAATTATTATAGGTTTCTTTAAGAATAAGTATAAGGACATCTACACCCCACCCCTACCCTGGCCCCCACAGCGCCTAAAACATGAATCCCCCCTCGCTCCTTGGAAATTTAAATTCCCTTGGAACATTCTCGCGAGACCTGACAATACCTCATCTAGATCCCTCGCATTTCACCCTTTGTATTATGGGTAGCTAGCGATATTTGGCTAGTCCCGTTCAATTCTGGCGCTCCTATAGTGACAGAATTTATTGTTACAAATAGCAAAAAGTTAAATTTTTGACAGTTTATCATTTCTCTTTTAGGTAATATTCTTTGGATGTAAAGCCCTGAGTAATGCAAGCAGTGATCGCATAATATATTTTTGATAAAAATGGCGGTTCAATCCCAGTGTGCACCGAGCCTCAAGGCGACAGGTTAGTACGTGCTAGCGTGCTTCCTGTTTGCGACAATGTCCTTGAAATGGTCAATTGGAACACTCTGTAAAAAGTAAGCACAGGACGACTAAAACGTCAGTCAGGCTTGGACATCCCCCCCCCCCCACCCCTGAGACGATCATTTCTGGATCCGCCCCTGCCCAAGAACACAAAACCGCATTTTTGCACTCATTTTGGTTTATATTAGCATATATATATAGGTGGATATTTAGGGGTCCTTCAGACAAACTCTTTCAGTAGTGGCCTATTTAGGCGGGAAATCAAAACCTCCACACACTCACGGCACTGCGGCGACACATCGTAGGTCAAATCCCGGCACTTAAGCCCCGCTATGTCCCTGGTATCCCTGGTCCCGAGGAGGCGGGGCATACAAATGACTGGTTCATAATATATATACATAATGATATGCCTTTTTGATGTGTACTGTTTAACGTTTTTTTTTTCTACCATAAACTTTGCGGTGGCCACACACTCTTTCATAATTAACGATAACTATATGACAAAACTGCGCGAACACATATGTTAATCTGAAGGTTTAATCTGAGGGTTTTCTTGTCAAATCTTTCCAGCATAACGTTCTGTTATAGCCCTGTACAGGCCCGTAGGAAGCAATTACAGATTGGGGGGGGGGGGGGCACACATTACAGATTGGGGGGGCACACATAATTTTTTTTTTTAATTTTTTTTTTTTTTTGGGGGGGGGGGGGGCATATTTGTGCAAATTATTGGGGGGGGGGGGCACGCCCCCCCCGTGCCCCTCCCTATTCCTACGGCCCTGCTGTATACATGTATAAGGTTCATGTTAGTTATTGAGACAGCCCCCATAAATATATACCATAAACTACGCAGTCAGCTGTCCGCTTTCCAAGTCAGCTTGTGGGTAAAAATGTCTATTAGGTAATATGCCGAGTGCTCATACAAATACACGAGTCGAATACCGCGGATGAATCTCCGTCCTGGTCACTATTTTCTTATTTGTGTGCGTATATGGTTGTGCCAGCATTGCTAACTTTGTTTAATACATAATACCCATCATTGGCACTGTATGTATGTATGTATCACGGTATGTATGTATGTATGTGTGTTTGTCTGTCTGTATGCCTTTTTTGTATTATATTCGTGTATATATGTATGTTGTCTTTATCGTCATATATGCATTTGTAATATGTAAGGTCTAGTACAGTAGCCCCAGGGCTGTTTGGAATCCTTGTAAAATAAATAAAGCATTACATTATAATACCGAGTGTTTGCTTACACGGCCCGTGACTATTTTGTAAAACCCATAGAAATGTCTTTGTTGTCAAAACGTTTGCCCAAAACAAAACTTCGTATATGAATCGGTTACTAGAATCTAATGGTAATTAGCTTCATATGGGAACCCATTGGAATGATAGTGTTATCTATCTATCTATCTATCTATCTATCTATCTATCTATCTATCTATCTATCTATCTATCTATCTATCTATCATTCGAATTATTGGATACCTTCATTGGTTTGTGTACTTCTCTTTTTTGGACCAATTTCGAGAGTTCCCGAATGTGTCGTTGGAACGAAATATTGCTACCTTTTCTCCATTTGATGTATGTTTTTATTTATAGATGATTTGGAATCTTGGGGTATTAACCTATATACTGTCGTATCAACCAAAAGTGAAATTGACTTAATATTTTGTTTATTATTGTTAAATACAACATTAACTTGTACACTCCACTTGAGCTAGCGCGAATCGAGAGATCACTTGTGTATTAACCCTATCCTGCGGATAGGATTAATACACAAGTGATCTATCGATTCTAAGTCCTTAATAACTTTGTAAACAAAACATGACGGCACTGGCGCTCTTGGCTGGCAGGACAGTACAAATCTACATTGTTTCAATGGCAGTCAAGTCCTACTGCTTTTCAACAATGTATACCACCCGTGACCTGTGGTGCAGAATTCAAAATAAGTACGTTCACATGCGACTGCGCAGAAGCAATGTACTGATACGCGGGTGCATTTACACTTGTACCTGAGTCGGTAATACTTGCATAATTATCAAATTCTTAGATAAGTGGGCCCAAACATAAATGGCAAGTTGAAAAGAATTTCGTCTGTTTTCGAACAAAACCTAAAGAAATAATTTCTTAATTAGATATTCACAACTGGCGCAATTATACAAAACACGAAGTGCTTTCTTTCTTAAAGAACAATATATCGACCTGTCGTCATAGGACTAAACAGGTACGAGTATATGTACTGACTGTCTTTCAGAGAATCTATGGCAGTTTTCTTCTAAATAGAGCTTTCAAAACTCTAAAATCAAAACAATACAGCTCGGCTGCAAGGCGTCCGAGCCAATACAAGAACTTTTGACGAGTCTGTGCTTTAATCCCTATATATACCCATTAACAATTAAAGCACCAGCCTAGACTGCAGCAGACGACACATTTTACGACGGTTTAAAGAGGGTGTTTTGATATTTCATGGTAATCGTCTGCAAGCATGCCTTATGTGTCTTTTCGACTAATTCGCCCACATCACAAGGACATGAAGACCCATCTGAACTTACCCTGCACCGTTTGCTTTTTTTCCTATAGAATGGACGTTTATATTGGTCTACATGTACATGTAGCTGTTCTCTTAAACATCGGTATAATAATGTGAACATAAGACGAGAAGTTGCTTATTCGGCCAATTCCCAAACGCACCATTCCTGCGTCGGGAAACAGGGAACGTTGTCTGGGTCAAAAGAGTTTTCAGATACTCTTACATGTAAGGGCAATTTCGAGTAATTCCCATGCGCACCATTTCTGCGTCGAGAAACAGGAAAAGTTGTATGGGACCCGTTTTTCCAACCTTTTACGATTTCAGAACAATAAAGTTTAAAATACTCTCATTTCAGATGGACATTGAACACTTCCACATTTTCTCGACAGACGAAAGTAACTAAAATGTGTCCGAAATATCTATTGACCCTTCATCAGAACTGATCGCCTCAGTACCGAAAAGAGATAAATAGAAGGGGCGACATCAACTTCGAAAGTTTTTACCCTGTATGCGAATGCGAATATGGCCGATACTCGGATTGTCTGTCCAATATGTACTGTTATTTCGAGCCGCGCACGGCTTGACATCGTGGCCTAGTGGTTAGCGTGTCAGACTTTGTAACCAGAGGACCATGGTAGATTCCCAGGTGTGCAACGTACACAATTTTCATTTTACCCTGTTTACGCAGATATTACTTGACTTTTCGCTTACTGTAAAGGCGGCAACTTTAATATCTGGGCGTGGTTCGACTATTTCATCTTCTAAGCAAGGGAACTCAGGTTTAATTTATAATTTGGTCAAGAGTTAATCAGCTCTTTGGGCCGCGCAAACGTGCGTGCATTTCATGAAAATCCTAACCGTATACACGCTGAACTCACATTTATTAACCCTTAAAGCGCATGATCACAAAATGTATGTTTTTTTTTGTCGTCAACTAAAATATTTGAAGCCTCATAGACAAACAGTGTGGACCCAGATCAGACTGCTCCTGTAGGAGCAGTCTGATCTGGGTCCACAATGTTTGCCTCTTTGCTTTAACTTTTTGTTAAATAGACATTTTCAGATGCAGTTATTTTGCTGGCATTCTAAGGACTAGGCTAAATAATGTGTTTTGCGTCTGTACTGAGATAATAGCGCAAGATGATACAGTTACTTTTGAATAAAACCACGCCTCATTTTCAGCTTTCACCTATGTTAAAGGTTGACCAGTCCTAATTACGCATTCACGAGGCACCGCCTTTACAGTAAGCGAAAAGTCAAAGATTACTCGAATTGTCTGTCTAATATGCACGGTTATTTCGTGTCGCGCTCGATCTGACCTCGTGAGCTAGTGGTTCAGTGTTTAGTATGTCAGACTATGTTATCAGAGGATATGGTTTTATTCCTGGGTCGGCAACTATTAAAATTACTTAAAAAATCTATATAGTTTATATAAATGAAAAATATCACTCCTTAACGTTCTATAATGAATTGTCCTCGAAATATTGGGATAAAGTTAAATTTGGCCCGCCTGATGATAAATGCTTCAATCTACATTTGGTTCAAAGATAGATGAGACTCGTTTTAAACAAAAAATAGGAACTAATCCGGATATTGGGTAATTTATACAATTAAATATCATAAATTGCCACTGACTGCAGTAGTGGCAATTTACAGTTATTTTCATGTTCATGAAAAATAGTATATTCCTAATTTTATGCATCTTTAAATCAACAGTAATAATCAAAATTAAATTTTATGGGAACTGACAAATTACATAATGCAGTATCTTGTCACGGATTGGAAAAACCAATTCGTCACATTTTCGTAAACGTTTGAGACGTTCTCTTGAACACCAAAACATTTCTTAATAAAAAAGACAAAACTATTCACAACTACACACGTTTTTATCAGTTATATTTGCCTTTTATTTGGTGATAAAATGGTAAAGTAACTTACTTTTCATTGGGTTGTGATAATCTATTTGCTTCTGTCCATAATTCGGCCCGAGACAACTATCAGCGACTGAGAACAATGCCAATATCAAAAACAACGAATACATTATGTCAACCATGGCAGGGTACCATGTGTTTACATTAGAAACTCCAAACTATTACTAAATTCTGAACAGGAAGTCTCGATTTCTACCCAAGAATAATTATTGTAATTATGGAACGAATCACATATGCACCTGCATTAAAACATGCTCTATATAACAATATCCAGCTACTTTACTCAGAAGAACTAAATGTTTTGTTGCTAGTATGTTACTGCATCTGCAACATCGAATTGTGTAAGCGAACAGTGACGGCTCTGGCGAGACTGCGCAGTCTCGCCTGAGTCTTCGCTTTCGCCTATGCGAAGTTCCAAAATGAGCGGGCTTGTATTGTGTTCTTTCTGTAAAGGTGCATTATATTGGCCGTGTTATAAATCAAAGTACCTAAGTCGCTTCCAGATTTATACATAATACCACCCTTGTTTTTGCCGATCATTCTTCAACCATGCTCTTAATTTAAAAAAAAAATTACAGAGATGCATTTTATAGATATTGACCACTCATTTCAGTCTAAATGTTTTACTTAAATATGAGGGTATTCCAGCCTTTATTTCCAGGAGTGTGCGAGGAAGACAGGTTTGTCTAAAGGAAATTGGGGACGGTCCTCTTACTCCCAACAAGAGTGTCGAGATAATGATTGAACTTAAAGCATGAAGTGGTCAAATGGAATCAATAAAAGGGTATCAATGTGTAAGGACACTTTGATCCCCTGAACAAGAGAGATACGTTTTAGGTTTGTAGTACTGGGTTGTATCTCAACAAATATAGCAATTATGGTACTACAAAACAAGATTATTCCGACAGTAATTTTGTTTTGTACAAAATTTAAGTTATCAGCAGATCTTACAGTTGTGTAAGTACAAAAATGTACATGTAATTACGGCTTTGGGGATTTACCATGCGTTACTGTCATAAACAACTCGTTACATAGTAGCATTAGTATACATCTTTTAAAAATTTTATCTTTTTATTTATAAGTAAAAATAACATTTACATATTAGAGTTTGGTACATAGTTTTGATAATAACCCAACCGTCTATATACGAATAATTGTCTATTTTTGCTATGTCATGAGTCACTGAACTATTCCACCAGTCAATAAATATGATTATTACCCAACCGTATATATACGGAGTAATTGTCTATTTTTGCTATGTCATGAGTCACTGAACTATTCCACCAGTCAATAAATATGATTATTACTCAACCGTATATATACGGAGTAATTGTCTATCTTTGCTATGTCATGAGTCACTGAACTATTCCACCGGTCAATAAATATGACTAAAGACTGGCACTATACCATGGGCCTGGTTTCCCGCCTCCCTGTTAAAAACACACAGGCGCTTATCATCATGCGCGACGACGATGCGCGTACAGTTCGTATATGAAAGGAGACGTTATGCAACAATGGTGAAAATGAGGCATGGTTTGGCAACTTTAAACTCCAATAACTCCGTTGTTTATGGCCAGAAACATAAAGTGCGGGTACTCGTTTTCTTAGTTAGAACAAGCGGAACATTTTGAGACCAAAATTGAGCAGATTTGGTGAAATTTTTCGTTTAGCAACAAAACGCATCGTCTACAGCAATTTCATTCAAGGAACGCTGCTAAGTATTTCATGGAATGGGTTGGGCAATAAAACAGTTATTTCATGCCTGTTTGTAGTATAGTCAAACTATTTCCCCTCGGTACCGTGGACGACCTGATGCACTATTGCACTCGGCCTTTGGCCTCGTGGAATAGTGCATCAGGTCGTCCACGGCACCTCGGGGTAATAGTTTTGACTATACTACAAACAGGCATGAAATAACTGTATACTATAGACTGGCATTATACCATGGCATGGTTTCCCGCTTCCCTATTACAAACACACAGGCGCTTATTACCATGCGCGACAACGATGCGCGTACGGTTTCTTTATGAAAGGAGTTGTTATGCGACAATGGTGAAAATAAGGCAAGGTTTGGCAAATCTAAACGCCAATAACTCTGTTGTTTGCGGGCAGAAACATAAAGTGTTTGTACTCGTTTTCTTAAATAGAACGAGCGGAACATTTTGAGACCAAAATTGAGCAGATTTGGTGAAATTTTCTGTTTTGCACTAAAACCGCATCGTCTACAGCAACTCCATGCAAGAAACGCTGCTAAGTATTTCATCAAATGGGTTGGGTAATGAAACAGTTATTTCATGCCTGTTTGTAGTATAGTAAAAAATATTACCCCGAATAGCCATGGACGACCTGATGCACTATTGCACTCGGCCCTAAAACTATTACCCCGAATAGCCATGGACGACCTGATGCACTATTGCACTCGGCCCTCGACCTCGTGCAATAGTGCATCAGGTCGTCCACGGCTATTCGGGGTAATAGTTTTGACTATACTACAAACAGGCATGAAATAACTGTTTAATAGATCATGAGAGAGCATCAGGGAGCACACTGGCCAAAAATGAGTTAAAAAAGAAACAAAAATATTGTATTAGTATAGACAAACAGCCAACAATAGTGTGTTTCGTTTATTTATTCTACTGTCCTGCCAGCCAAGAGTGACAATTACGTCATGTTTTGTTTACGAAGTAATCGGGGACTTATATTCGATAGATCACGTGTGTATTGATCCTATCCGTGAATCACGTTACATGTAACTCAAGTTTAGTGTACAAGTTAAAATTCTACTTAACAATTGTAAACAAAATATTACATCACTGTCACTCTTGGTTGGCACGACAGTAGTATTTACCTAAGTACATATTTTGGCTTATTTTGCATGATGACTATGCTTTCTTCGGTAATAAAGTATTCAAACATTAAGTTTCAAACTAATGGCTCTAATCCGCGGTCAACATGTCATCTCGTTTCCAGGATAATGATGTTGTTTTTATTTACGAGAAAAGACAAAGGACCAGTTAAGCAAATTTTTTTCTAGCGTAAATTTTTAATTATTTTCTTACCCATCAATTCAAACATGTGTTTTGGGTGCTCAAAAGAACCGTCTCACCGAGACGGTTCTTTTGAGCACCCACAACATATGTTTTGGCAGAGAAATAAGAAACATGATATTCTGTTACGCACTCTTATCTGGGGCCCTGAAAATAATTTGTAGAGCATGAAAAGTGTTATTCTACGGTTTACAGACTAATATATCCAAGGTTATGTACCATGGCTGATTATAAACTTCAAGATATTTTGATAACACGTTTCTTAACGTAACTAATATAAAGACAAAGTTAAAAATATGTCGTACAGTATACACACTTGCCTTCAAATAATTCAAAACATTCAAGGTCCTCACCCATATGCCGCATTTGTATAATTTTGGACTACAATGGAACACTATAATTAACTATATTGATCAAGGGGACATACAGGCGGTGTGAGAAAATATAACCAGTGGCTACTCATTGGAATTTGCATGTACAGTTCCCCATGAAAACATTAATGAAATGATTGCATTAAAAGAGTTCCAATTAAGCTAATGTTAATTATTAACTGTCAAATGCATGGCATACCAAAACACTGACCATTCAATTAAGGATACCATTATAATTTTAATGCCAGCAGACATGTTAATGACCCCCATTAATATTTCAACGGATTTAAATTGTGGTAAAACATTTTAACTGATCGTTCCAATGCGGTACTTCTTTTGTGGATCATTTGTGTTATTTATGTCTTTTGTTTGTCATGCTTTCAAGTCTGTTCATTGCTGCCTTGAAGTCACCTGTTGGGAAAGGGCTGGAGGGATGTACATTGATATTTTCATACATACGAAGGCTCATGTAATCTTTTTGTGCTCAAATTGTGAAATTCAATATTAATTTGGGTTTCAGCAAAATCAATATTTTTGGGGTATGAATATTTTGTGGATATTTTTGGGGGAGTCATCACAAAATTGGGCTATATTGAAAGGTCATATTTATGCATTTTAGGGTCTTTTCGTAAGGTCAAGGCACAGAACGTGGTACAGAATGGGGGATATTTTTTATGGGGTTGCTAAAATTGCAAATATTGTTTTGGGGGTGCTTGAAATTCCTGATATTTTTGGGGGTGAATGGCAGATGCTAGGCCCGAGCCTACATATGAAGAAAAAATGAGAGTACCCTCCTGGGTGCTTAATTGTGTTTTGTCACTTTCCCATGTGGTATCCTGTGTCAGGTATGGTACTTGATTGTATCGATTCCTGATGTTTGCCGCCTTTCTTACTTTAATTGTCCTTAATCTGCATTTAACAGATACTCAATGATGATGAACATCTCGTTACAATAGCTTCCAAGCAAACTCAGACTGCTAATGGCATTGCACAAAAAACAATTCCCTGATCCACACAGAGATAGGGTTCCTACTCCAGCAAAACCTCACACAGCTCTATAAACTCTACACCAGAAAAATACTTCATACCCACATCAACACATTCCAAAACCAGAACACCTTTCAATTTCAACAAACCAGACAATCGATTAAAATTGCTTTGATCCACTTCCGGTCTATCAGGGAGAGGAAAACCCAGTTCCACTCATTTGTAGAAACTAACAAACGTAATAGCATTGTGGGAACAGAAACTTGGCTATCACAAGATGTCGTTGATGCTGAATACTTACACTGCCTTCAGGCTTGTCTACCATCTTAATCTGAAAGGGGTCGGCGTGATCACTTGTGTAAAATCCACATACCTATCTGAAGAAAAGTCGGAATTCAAAACAAACTGCGAAAATCTTTAGGTGCAGTTAAACCTTACTGGCTCTCGACCAGTTCTCATTGGTAATAACTATAAAACGCATTAACTTGACCAGCAAAGCTTCAAATAATTTAGCAAGTCCTTATACCCCGGCATCCAATTTAGGTTACCTTGTATCCCCCAGGACAATTTTTCATGGGTGCCAAATTGTTAATTGGGACCCCCTGGATGCGAAACGAAGGTGTTCTCAAAAAATCTTTGGTCTGGGCTATGTGAAATTGCATGGTTTCTATGGCAACCAAGGACAAAATTGAGAAGGCAGGTATGCCTACAAAATTACTCATATCTCAGCTTTTACTTATCCTAGACTACTAAACTTAATACCAAGTTAAAGCTTAGATTATCTCCTTGTTGCATATGCAAATTATCTTATTTACATATTCATAAGTATTTATCAAAACATAAAAAATGTTGTTCACGAATGGGGGTATACGTACAAGATAAATAATATCTAAGCTGCTCTTAGTCGTAGGTGAAACATTTGTCATTTTATATGTTCATCCCTTAATTTTTCTAAGATTTTTTCTTTAATTACAAAAGTTTTCATTAATATTTATGAATATGCAAATGAGATTATTTTCATATAGGACCACTGGATGAAACCCCTTATCAAGTTGAATCACTGAGGATATAAAAACTGGCAACAATGGTGGTTTGATGATGTTTTTGTTCTGAAATATGTTCATTTATGGGTTATTCATATGATTTTACTTCATTTTGTAGGTTTTCATTAAAATTCATAAATATGCAAATGAAATGATTACAAATCTGACCACAGGAAAAAAAAGCATGTGTATACGCTTAAATTTGACACCAGTTTTAGTGCTCTAGGATAAGTAGAATCCTAGATATGATTGAATTTTTATGCCTACCCCCCAATCTCGAGAATCATATAATAGGTTGTCATGGAAACCATGCATTTTCACGTAGCCCATACCAAATTTCTTTTGTGGAGAACTTCGTTTTACATTCTGAGGGTCCCACTGAACAATTTGGCATGAATTTAAAAGGCCCTAGGAGTGCAATATAGATCGTAAATTAACCCCTCCCCTAGGCTTATAGTTTTTACGTGGTTTTCCCTCATTTCTCTAAGTTTTCATGCATTTTCATGAATATTCAAATGAGATAATATTCATATAGGACCACTGGATGAATGGACCTGTCAAATTGTAACATTGATTAAATTAAAACATGCAACACTGACACTATTGGGATGAAATCAGTCTATTTATATTTGTAATGATTTTTCCTTATCATTCAGCGTTTTTATTAATATTTATGAATATGCAAATTATGCAAATATGATATGTTGCATGTTTGACCATGAAAAAAGAGGCCCATGTCTTAGCTTTATTTTAGTACAAATTTTAGTAATCTACAAATAAGAGCAGCTGAGATATTATTGATCTTGTACGTATACCCCCATTCGATAGCCACATTTTTAATGTTTTGATAAATATTTATGAATATGTAAATTAGATAGTTTGCATATGCAACAAGGGGCTAATAGGCATATGTCTAAGCTTTAATTTGGTATTAAGTTTAGTAGTCAAAAATAAGTAACAGCTGAGATATGAGTAATTTTGTAGGCAGACCCCTCTTCTCAAATTCGCTATGGATTGCCATAGAAACCATGCAATTTCACATAGCCCAAACCATTTTTTTAGGACACCTTTGTTTCGCATTCAGGGGGTCCCAATGCACAATTTTGCACCAATGAAAAATTGTCCTGGGTGGTGCAAGTACCCAAATTGGATGCCGGTGTATTAGCCCTGGTCAAACAGTCTAACTCAACTATCTGTGAACTTTAGTTTTCAATCTTCCAAGATTGACTAGGAGTTGATGGAATCCAAACCAGAGTTTAGCCCTCCTGCATTCTACTGGGAAGTCTAGAACCCTTAATGATTGCCTAACGGAGCAAATAGTAACCTCGCCAACTAGAGGTAAGAATATATTGGACCTCTTTCTAACCTTAAACCCTACCCTCAAAGACAAGGCAACCGTTCTTCCTGGTCTTTCGGACCATTAAGTTGTCCTGACTAAAGTAAATGTCATGCCAAAAGTAACCAAGCAAGTGCCATGTGACATCTGACTAAACAAAAAGGCTGACTCAGACCAGTTAAACAGTCCATGAGGGACATCTATAAAGTTGTTTTGTCTGACCTCACCACCGCAGACATTCGGGTTCTGTGGGACAAGTTCATCATTAAAATCTAGCAAGACATCCACACATATATCCCGACTAGCAAAGCAAGATAACGAGATGGTCTACCCTGAATAAATCAAGAAATTGGCCGCATAATTCGAATGAGGGATAAACAATATAACTGCTGTCAAGGACAAATAGACATAACGACCGTAGGAAATTCCAATAATACTAACATCCAGTGCATTGTGTATCTGAAAGGGCCTATGAATGATCCTACCAAGGCCAACACTATGAAATTACACTCTTTATTAAAGCATTCAAAGCAAGACGACGACGGCATATCATCCATTAAGGCAATGGTAGGACGTTCACTGTCGATGCAGACAAGGCCAACACCCTCAATAAACAGTTCCAGGCAGTATTCAGCCCTAAGTCTCTTCATCCCTGAAAGCTCTAGCCCAAATGACCATACATGAATTACAGGACTCTTGGGTTAACCAACCAATCTATTCAAGCCCCTACACCAAAATGGCTGACATTAAAATACCAACTTAAGGCCAGTAGAGTCCACTTAAGAAGCTCTACCCCATAAAGCATCAGGCCCAGACCAGCTCAAACTTAAGAAGCTCTACCCCATAAAGCATCAGGCCCAGACCAGCTCAAACCTATTTGCTATTATCCTTCACAAGGAACTAGCTTATATCCTCGAAGTAATCTTCAAAACATCAATTGATCAGGCCCAACTACCTTTCATTTGGAAAGAAGCTTATTTGTCTCCAGTATTCAAAACGGGTGACAGCATTGATCCAGCAAACTCTCGGCTGATCTCCCTAACATGCTCTATGTTAAAGACTGGAACACAACGATGCTTCCAACAAGTCATCAATGCAAGTCATACACACAGAACCCCACCTCTGAAACTACTATAAATACAACGTTTACCCTTAAACTACCATACACTGGAATGCCCTCAAAACCTGCATCGTCTTGATCCCTACTATGGCACATTTTGTCATGCTGTCTGGGGGTGGTGCACATGCCCCCTAAATCACCGGATTCCGTTTTTATCTTTTAACTAAACAAACTCTCTTTTTCACACTGTACAAACTCATCCCACCCACTTTACTTGTCTTTTTTACAGCTAACCCCCTTAAGCAACTGGTTAGCGGAATACCCGTCTTAAGAAGAGGTATAGAAGTATCGGAAGAAAGAAAAACAAAACAAATTTGTACCATTAATGTGTTACAGTATTTTAGTAGGCCCTGCATTAATGGTGTTCTTAAATGACATTGGTAATATGTGGCTATGAGTATTTTATCTATTGCTTTTGAACTGATTTGTTATGGTGATGCATGCAGTAATGTTATTTTTTTGATATTGTTTTAATCATTATTTGTGGGGGATGGGAGAGTAGAGAGGTGCATTCAATACCACCCAGTCAAATACTACCACACACTCAGGCACTGATAACACCAATAATACAATGACAATGTAGATGTAAGAAGATCCGTTGTTGTTCTAAATGTGATTATAAGACCACTGGCACTGATAATTTCGGCAGACATCAAAAGGTGCACTAGAATTCAAGAATAAAAATGATTATATTCTTGTTAATTTCTTCTCAGACCTGCAAGTCTCTGTGATTTTCAGATGGTGTTGTGCCTGGAGCGAGACCAATTATTTTCTTGGCATGTTCTTTGTTAAACTGTTGTTTCACGAATAAATTAAATGTGCCGTGTCATTATAGCACCTTTCTTAGGGGTTTCTAACCTTGTCCGAAATTGGCGATTTTGGAAGGAGAGAATTTGTCCTAACCTTGTATCGACAAGAAAAGGTATGGCATTAAGTTCCATATCAATGAACTCATATAGAAGATAAAGAGTTAGTTCTGTCATTAAGATCTTAAAAAGTTTATGCAGTATCAACATATCAAATGAAGTTCATAACTGAAAGATTGGAGATGGGATGTAAAGAATCGAATTAAACAAACAAACAAATACTTAAACATATCAGCCTACATGTACGAGTTTGCCTCTGTACTAACATAAGCAAGTAATGTTATCAACTATGTGCATCTAATGACTTATGCAGGCAGCATTTGGGCGAACACATGGGCCAAACATTAGGCGCATATTCCTACTTGATGGCTGTGCATGCATGAATACTTCACGCATGTTAAATGCCTTGTGGTACCTTTCTAATGAAATGGCTCATTTCCATTCATCTAATAATCCTATCGAATACACTGAATATACAATGTAACGAGGCGTAGTTGACCTGATTAACAGCGATATTCATGCGCGCATCACTCTGGTATCCAGTGTCCATTCATAGAAAAACAATTAAATAAGAGTTGCTGTTCCTGAAATGTCCAAATTACCGTTAAAAAGTGACACGTGAGTTTACGCAGTATCGACAAATCAATGAAGTTCACAACTGAAAGATTGGTGATGTTACGTAAAGAATCGAATTAAACAAACAAACAGATACTTAAACATATTAGCCTACATGTACGAGTCTGCCTCTGTACTAACATAAGCAAGTAATGTTATCAACTATATGCATCTGACGACTTATGCAGGCAGCATTTAGGCGAACACATGAGCCAAAAATTAGGCGCTTGTCCTACTTGATGGCTGTGCATGCATGAATACTTTCACGCATGTTAAATTCCTTATGGTACCTTTCTAATGAAATGGCTCAGTTCCATTCATCTAATAATCCTATCGAATACACTGAATATACAATGTAACGAGGCGTAGTTGACCTGATTAACAGCGATATTCATGCGCGCATCACTCTGGTATCCAGTGTCCATTCATAGAAAACAATTAAATCAGAGTTACTGTTCCTGAAATGTCCAAATTACCGTTAAAAAGTGACACGTGAGTTTTCCAACTCGCAAAAACACCAATAACTCAGTAAATGTCCTTTTTGCGAACGAAAATTGGGAACAAAAGACATAGTATTGAATAAATACTACGTGGTCTATGTTTCAATCACTATCATTTCAAAGCGAACAGCAATTTTGACACAAACTATTTCTTCAAAGTGTAGATATTTCGATTATAATTATAACTCTAATGACTAGCTGATATTGAACAGATCCCAGGTTATAAAAACAGGGTTTATAATGGCGGGTATAGATAAATCTGACAGTGCTTTATGTGATCTTTCTCATAAAAACTAAGTGATAATCTAATTCTTGGACACCATTAGCATTTTAAGTTCACCTGATTCGAAGGCTTAGGTGACGGAGGTTATTGTATATCTCTGCTCGGGAGTCTGTCCCTACGTTCTGGTGCCGTCTGCCATTCACAATGCTCATGCATCTCCTAAACAGCTTGGCTAAACAAGAAAAGATATGACAGTGAACTGCCATATCAAAGACCCGACCTCATTGAAGTGATGGAAATTGAAATTGATTTGACTACATCAACAAATTTCCATACTAGTTTCTATATAAGTGTAAGGGAATGCCTAGATTGTTGTAAAATGGCGTAAAAGCTAACACCATTTGTAATTATTGTGTCCCTGTTGTCACAGTGTCACAAGCTTCCTATAATTCAAATTTTCGATAATTTGAAATTAAATCTCCAGTACTTTTGACTTCGAATTTTAAGATTCGACTGTATTTATATTTTATATTTATCAGTCAAGTGTCCATTTTCAATTTTCATCGAACATGGCTGGTTTTCCAGTTTTTTTGAATTATTTCAGACAAAACGAAGTTTTTTGGAACAGGCAAAACTCCAAATTCCCGCGCCCAGCGTCATTGTGATAATGCTTCACGTCATATAGACGTATAAGTAAACAAATAACGTTATTGGACTGAAGCACAAAACAGGCGTGCAAACGGGAATCAGAGTGAAAAACAGAGGTCCGACGTTTTGTTAGGGTCTGATCTGGATCTAACCTGTTTGCAAAGGTTATCAGCAGACAACATTAGTAGACACAGCCACTTTTTACTTAGTGCGTTCAACCCGTCCCAACATAACTGAAAAACTGTTGACTTGGTTTAACTCATTACCACACATTTTTCCGCACTGCGAAATTACCAGAATGCAAAGAGTATTCCACTTTGTGTTATCCTGGCCTAGGCTCTGAGTTCAAGGAAAACTACTGCTGCTGGACACAAATTTTCTCTGCATAATCTCCCTTCTTTGCTCAAACTCAGAGCCTGGTAAAGTCTGAAGAGCTGGTCCCAGGAATTCCTGGGACCTTTAGCCCATATAAAATCGCTAGCTCCATTATCAGAATTTATGACTTAACTTGTGTTCATAGAAACATTTTATCCCCAGAGTGAATTTATGGATGAAAAAAGTGAGTTTGGGAGTTTTTAGATAGCAGACAGCCAAAAATCAGAAATTGTGTTAAAGAACAATTTGCAGGGGAATGATGATCTGTCCTGCTCGCCATCCCAAAGAAGTAAAAGTCTGACATGCCTGCGTGTACCATGGCTGTTAAAGTGCTTAAGCTCTGATCAGCCTGCACAAGCAACGGTGATCTATGTTTTCATTCGGTCGCCTTGATGCAGTTAAAAAAAAAAAAAAAAAAACATAATTCAGTATGGGAGTGCAGTGGCTCAATATTAGAGTGTTTGACCCGAGACCAATTCAAGCGGTTGCGAGTTCGAGCATCACTGGTGTCACTGTATTGTGTCCTTGAGCAAGAAACATCAATTCTTGCTTAGTGCTGGTTCAACCCAGGACGACACGTCAGGACATAACTGAAAAAATATTGTCTTGGACATAAAGAATCAAATCAATCAATAAAGGTATGTGTAGTATATTCATGAATTCAGCTTACGGACAAATTGATGTCATATACATCAGCCCAGAATCATTGCTGCGGAAATAATGCTCAGCTGTGATTGAGCCGTTGAGGAAAAGGCATATTGTGGAATTCAATCTGGTCTGCATTGTTTACTAAGATACCTAAACAGAAATATACCTCATTTTATAGAATTTATGACCGGCAGCCCCTTAAAATATGTGATTCTATACTTGTTCAATATGTATGACATAATGCATTAAGATTAGTTAATCTTCTGAGTGTTTGCAATGCAATTATCAAATACCCTAGCAGATGAGAAAGCAGACAATGTTTATTGTGGAGTACGTGGAGAGCCATATGCTTCACAAAATATAGGCTGGCGCTTCACCAGGGTCTGCACCATTTGCTAAGACAAACACAATTTATATCAAAACTTAGAAATTTCAATATGTGGCCAATATAAAATGGATTTTCCTATACTTTTTCCATTATCAAGCTACTTGGTCACTGCATACAATGTATATGCGGCAACTTGCTCATCGACTATTTCATTGCCCAAGAAGGGAGATCTGATAATATCATATTAAGAGTTAACCTGTTTAATACGTTGTTTGAGCCGCGCAGACGTGTATGCATTTTATGAAAATCGTAAACTGAAAACTACAACAATTTTAAAGATCATCTGCTTTTGTCATCTGTTGAAACTGTTTTTGAAGCCTCGTCGACAGAGTAGATTAAGATCAGACTGCTCCTGTGGTCAGACTGCTCCTGTGGGGGCAGTTTAATCTGGGCTTACACTGTTTACTTCTATACTTATGTTAATCATAAACATTGTCATTTTGCTGGCATTTTATGGTTTAAATGATAATATTAGCCACGAAATGAGATTTTCAACAATGTGGTATGTCCGACCAGCAAAGGCTCTGATCAGAATGAGCATCTGCCCAGCCTGATAAGAGCATTTGCTAGTCGCTTGAATATTCAATGACAGTTAAGCTACTGACTGAACAGCATTTGGAGTTTCTAAGCTTAAAAGGAGTCTGAGTCTACCCTTGTCAAAATGACACATTGTAGGAAATCACATGTCACGGCTCATGCGTTTTATGTCATGGTGCAAGGTGATACTTTTTGCATGCTTGGTAATTTAGCATGCTTTTTGTCGTCTGCTGATTTTTTTTTCATTTTTTCCCCTCAAAGTTATGATCGAAAAAAATGTTGAATGCAGACATAAACCAACATGAAAAGCAGTCCTCACTCTCACTACATAGTTTTTGCGAAAGAAAAGAAATTTCAGTACCTTAACATTTTGCATGCTGGGAAACTTTGCTATTGTGTCGTCTGCCGATTTCTTTTCTAAAATTAACTTTTTAAATACTTTCAGAAGCAGCTTTAGTATCAAACAATTTGAATTCACATCAGGCAGGATGTAGTGCGTTTACTATATTGGTCTAAACTAGATGCGATAGAACTAGCATGCAAAGGGTGAATGCTGGCCTGAATTGTGTCGGAATCAACATTTTATGTGAACTTGATCTAAAATTACCCCAGTAGCTCTCGAGAGATTAACCAAAACAAACTTCAACAACAGCAGAATCTAGGGCGAAGATTTGGTACCAGTAAAATGCATTTAAGCCCCCCAGTGGCTTAGGCTGCTGTCCGTTCTAAAGCGGTGGTTCTGTTGTTGTTGACTTTCTGTTTATTGTTACCCCCATTGTGGGAGTCTGTAATTGTTCTATGTTTTGTTGTACGTTACTTTATGTCCATTTTAGTATTGCAATCATCTTGATGGGGAAGAGAGAGCTGATTGTTTTGCTTAATTTGTCTTCCTGGTGTCTCGTGATGGTTGAGCGGCTCTTCCTCACGGTGCCACGGGGTTGTCTGCAGTTTGTGATTGTGGTATTTCCTGATCATACTCATTTACTATTTTTGACCAGCAGTGGATAAGAATCAAACAATTATTTGAGATTTAATGTTTCCGCAAATGATCCCTGACTAATCAGGTAACAGTACATCACTTATGGGTTCTTCAAACTGATCTAACTTTGTGTGTAAAACGGCCATCAAAATTGGGTCGCCGTATCAAATGAATACGCATTATCAGTACCCTTTTACCTGGAAAGCTTGTCTGTGTTTTGATAAAATTGGCTGTAATAAAAGAATTTCCCATTGAATTTTAAAACTCGGACCAATATGATTTCCAAACTATGACGTCGGTGTCCAAATAGACAGTTGTCAGTTTTCAGTGTTACATGTAATATATGTGGATATATTAAACGTAAAGCCCACGGTATATAGACGCAAAGGAGCCTATCTGTTCAAAAGTGCTGTTCCTGAGCCCTATCATCTCCAGAAAAGGAGCCTATCAGCTAAAAACAAGCTTAGCGATAGACAGTGACATTAAAAGGTAAGTAAAATAATAAGTTCCATTAACTACATGAAGAAAAGGACACTGCAACGGAACAACAGAGAGGCTAAAGGACAAAAATCAAACAGCCACACGTTCGTTGATGATGCAGATTTTTTATAACGTGACCCACTCTTTATTGCGGCGACGTCCACAGACGATTACAAAACAAGGAAAACAAACTTTTTCGAACAGTTTGGGATGTTCTCGCAATTGTTTTTTGGTATTTTGTAAAGAATTTATTTGGAAAATGACTTATATGCATTTCACAGACCGAATTATACATTATTCTCTCTATAAATGGCATGGAAAAGAAAATAATCTGGCTAGGGATCCTAGTTGTCTTTGGCTAAGGAGCCTATATGGCTACTGCTACGGATCCTATATGTTATTTCTTACTTTTATAACCTATAGGCTCTCATGGCACTTAGTTGAAAACAAATAGGCTCCTGTGCCATGGGTACGGCTCATTATCATGTGCCACTATATGGTCATTTTTCTCTCAACGTATAGGCTCCTTAGCCGTCTTGTTTTCAAACATGACCCTTCTTTTCTATGGAAAACCAATTTTGTAAGCAAAGCAGATGCTTTAAGTAAGGGGGTGGAACATAAAACATTTTCTGCTGTTGTGTAGGCCAGCAAAATTGACTGAATTGTTTAGTTTTGCTTCATTTTCCAACGCAAACTAAATCGCCGAAAACAGAGCAGTCATTTTCTGTTTAACTTTGTAGACGTGACTTGATATCAGCCTTATCATATGTTTCAAAATTCATCAAGTCAGGGACTTAAAAGGCCCGTGGCTTTTG
This sequence comes from Loripinus fragilis, assembly GCA_964019695.1. NCBI lineage: Eukaryota > Metazoa > Mollusca > Bivalvia > Lucinida > Lucinidae > Loripinus > Loripinus fragilis. Next base: position 66,674,116 of record OZ026530.1, read on the forward strand.
ATTTTATGTTACTTACATTGTAAATAACCTAATATTGGCCCAGATTTAAAGTATCTCCTCCCCCCCATGCCTTGTTTTTGGAGGATAGGCTCCTTTTCTGGAGCTCCTTTGCGTCTATATACTGTGAAGCCAGGAACCTTTTCCCAAGGCCAGTTAGACTGACAGTCCATGTAAATTTATGAGGAATTATTTTAGTCTGGTTCCAACCCCTAGATCTACCTATGAACAGGGCACTAGTTTAGAATTATTTGTGTAAGTCTTCTTTACCCTAAAGTAATTACAAATAAAAAAAAATAGATCTAAATAATAATAATAAGATAGAACTTATTATAAATAAAACAGATTGTATAATAAAAATGCATTTCGATTCGACCGTCAAAGACACATTTCCCATGAAATGATTCTATATATAGCCCTGAAACTGTGTAACTTTTGACCGGAACTACTTGTGTAAGTCTCATTTATCCGATTACAATAATAGAGACATATGAATGTTTAGGGAACGATTTGATTGGGTCTCAAAAAGCCAAATTGGTGTCCAGCCTCCGTAGATAGGGGAAATGAACTTTTGTTCGTGGAATCTGGGTCAAATGTTCAGCCGTTTCGCCCATATATGGTAAACACCCTTCAAAATTATTCTTCTCTGGATCCAAATATTTGATTTCTATGAAACTTGGCCTGTAGCATCTAGGATTCCAGCCTATCATATTTGGTCCAATACCTAATATACCTGCGTGACATCAAGCAGTGTTTGGGTCTACCAACTTTCAGATCGCAGGCAATTATAGTTTTAAGTTACAAATTTTGACCTTGCTGTAAAACTGGTCAAGTTCAAACCATCACATTTTAATAAAATGTTAATCCTATATTGCCGTTGACCTATTTTACAGCTAGATTAAAGTTTGCATCTTTCCAAATCTTTACCGACTTTCTTCCTTTATAATGTGAAAATGTGATAATGACGGATTCTATAGAATTTATTGAAGCTTTCGACATGAAATTAGCGCTTTATAATCAACTAAATGATAATAGAAGGATAAAACGTTAACAAGATCAAGGTTTACTCAGCCATGTTAACCAGATGCGAGTTCAACTATACGAGCGTGCGTGGGCGCTTGTTGTTCTCGACCTATCTTTATTCGTAATGTCTATCTGTAAAACCTGGCACCAGTACAAAAAGCGCTCAACAGCGCTCGCATCGTTAAACTCAACTCTGGTTTTGTATAGTTTATGTGTAAACCAAACCCAGATGTCAGGCAAACGTTTACAGAGCCAGTGGTTGTCTGTTGTTGTTTTATCTCCCATAAGCATGATTTCCCACCGTAAATTGGGTAAAAAACCCTCACAAATATTAAGAAAAACTACACTACTCCACTTTATATACTGTATCAAATGGTTGACATTGTACAATTGGACGTCACTTTAAATTCACTCTAGAGAATAACAATGGATATTGAAGGGGCGCAGTGGCTCAGAGGTAGGTTGTTTGAGGTAGATTGTTTGCCTCAAAATAGTAAGTGAGTATGATCAGGAAATACCACAATCACAAACCGCAGACAACCCTGTGGCACCGCGAGGAACAGCCGCTGAGACTGAGGAGTTGCATGTTCGAGCTTCACCGTCGTTACTGCGTTTTGTTCCTGAGCAGGACACATAAACCCTCTCTTAGTACTGGTCCAACCTAGGAAGACCCGTCCAAATTTAAATGAAAAATTGTTGATTCCGACGCTTAGAGTCAAATCGAACAAACAAATAACTAATTGATGTTTGTTTATTAAGTAATATGTTGTACTTTCCAGAGTCTTATCTAAGAATAAAAAAAAGACATTCGATGGGAGGTCACACAGTGCTGAACTACTTTTTTAGGTGTTAAATAGGCTTCAGAGCAGTAATTACATCTACTCAAGTTTTCATGAAAGAAAGACAAAATGTCATCGCAGACCTGTTACAGAAAAACTGAAGTCGTCTATTGCCGGTTACATAGTAATCTCTCATTAGTAACATTAGAAAAAAAAGTTTTGAGGTTTTCAGTTTTCTTTTAAGAAAGACATGTTAAAATTAACTGAAAAAATCATGTGAGATCTATTGTTTGACCTGTTAAGCTTATTTCATGATGGGAACGCAAGTAATTAATCACAAAATATCTTTTTCTGAAGTTTCAATTCAAGGCAGAGTTTTACAATTTAACTACAAATGTCTATGGTGTTTGTACTTCAAATGCCGGACTTACAAACACTAATATGACAGAAATGATTCAAAATAGCCAAACACACTATATTATCATTTTCTGCGACGTCTGTATGTTGCCCCTTTCCACTGTCGTCCAAAAACTTACATCTGTCATCTAAAATCCCATACATGTCGTCCAGCACAGGTAAGCAGTCGTCATGGGCCCGTAACGAATTGTCGTCCAGAACCACCTTGCATTGTAACAGACCTTCTTAAGCGTGCTCTTGTATGGTAAGTATTTCTCTCTAGAACTTCACAGTATGTCTGAACAGAAGTGTTCTTCTACTATGTGACGTCACTTATTCCCGCAACTATTCGTTATGACGACAAAAATATTCGCAATATGAAATATTTATATTTTGAATGACACCAAAATAAGATAGAACGTCACAAAATCCTTCTGGTGTTTCATGGGCGGTTCCAGAAAGTTATGCTAGAGGGGGTCCAATTCAGAAAACGTTTTTTTTTTTGAATAGCTCGAAAAATAGTGCAGACCAATGGCAAATAGCACTAAAACGGGCCATCATCGGCCCGCCAGCAAAACGCCATTTAAATGGCGTTTCGCTGGCGGGCCGATGATGGTCAAATATTGAATGCTGGCTTGGTAGCTTTGTGCTTTTTAAGGGGATCCGGACTAGTATTGTTAAGAAACCTTATATTTTTGTGATTGTTCAGGGGGATCCGGACGGACCCTCTTTCCCCCCTCTGGATCCGCCCATGTGTTTTGTACAAAATATCATATGATACAACATGCATTAGGCCTGTTATGGGATATATCAGAACGAGATCGAGATACAATATTTCGAGAACGAGATGGAGCAATGTGTTGAGCGCGAGAATAATAACATGATCATATTGATTTAGCTCAGATTGTCGACAGAATATTGTCAATATACATGTACCATGATATCATCGGGTTTCCGGACAAAAATGTGTGTCGTAATAATATACTAGGTGGGGTCCCTATACGATTCCATACTACATTCACTGATACGGTTACGCTGGGGGATAGCAGCTGATTGTCAAGAGTATGAGGAGTTTCCGTAGAGTTGTGATTTTTATTTTATCACAAGCAGTGAATTCAATGCATATCAAATGTGAGTAAAATTGGTATTTTTCTACAGTGAAAAAATATCGTATTTTTTCACTAGTGACTGATACGATTTATATTTTCACTGTAGAATAGAATAGAACTGTAGCAAAACAAGGCTTTCTTGGCAATTTTGTGACTGGGATTTTTTAACATAAGGTTTTAAGTGAAGTATATTTGTCAAAAATAACTTTACGCATGTTGTGACGTCAACATCAAACATAATGACGTCACGGTTTGACATGGCGTAGCGCCAGTTTGCACGTGACGCCTACCGTAAGGCACACTCAATAGACTTTCTTTACATGCTGATTTCTTGCGTTTCATTCGTTAAAATATGATTCTAAGCCATTTGCTAGGTGCAAACTACGTTTACACCCAATGTTATACCTAATAAACACACTGCAAAAGTCAAATCGAACGTGAAACGACCAAGTAAAAAGTAAGGTTGTGATTTCTGTATTTCCGTTGAGTATAAAATAAAAAGAAAATTTACTTTTTTACGGCAAATACAAAATATATTTCATCTCGTGCGGTGAAAATATCAGCATTTTCACTCGTGCTACGCACTCGTGAAAAATACTGATTTTTTCACCGCACTCGATGAAATATATTTGGTATTCTCCTCAAAAAAGTAAATATCCTCTATATATTCCTTCAGAGAAATGATACATAATCATGTCTAAGCGTATCATGCTAAAATAGGTACAGTCTCAGAAACACCAATACTCACATACCGTCAGACTTTTAAACAGGAGGTATTTTCAGAAGAGTTCAAATTTTGTATGCAATTCAATAAAATATTCGATGTTGTTGCCTTAGCATTTTAACTTCATGTTTCTCGATATTTGATATACATTGTAAGGACTCTTTCAGAGAGTATATAGCTTTTCGGTTCGTGGATTCATAAATAAAACAATAGCTTAAAAAGTGAATGTTCCCCAATTTTATTCCATTTGTGAAAGGCAAGCTAATTTTATACCAAAGCAACCATTTTAGTTAACCTTGCACCCCTACTCCAGGAATATTTTTCATAGGTATCAAATTTTTTTTGTGGGTCCCCCTGAATGCGAAACGAAGTTGTCCTCAATTTTGGCGCGGGCTATCTGAAAATGCATGGTTCCAATGGCAACCCCTTATTATATGATTCTTGACAATTGGGGTAGGCCTACAATTCAATCATATCTAGGGATCTACTTATCTAGAGCACTAAACTTGAAGTTAAAAAAAAAACATGCATTTTAACAAAGCCCATACCAAATGTATTTGACAACAACTTCGTTTCGCATTCAGAGGGTTCCAATGAACAATTTGGCACCATTGAAAAATTGTCCTGGGGTGCAAGGTAACCTAAATTTCAACTTACTGACCGACAACACGACCTTGCTATTACGATCAATACATCAACGCAACAACAACCGGGACTCGACTAGCCCGTCCTGACCGTAAATCATATAGACAGCTAATAAGTATATATCTCCAAGCATGACAGTGAGCCATAAAAGTATCCCGCTATATCCAAAAACGGCTACGATAAACTCGGCAGGATGCCCTTATTCATAAAACTCATTTACAATTCCAATAATGCCAGATCCCGCGAGCAGAAATATACCAAGTGCCAAAACACAGCCAAATACTCGGAACAGCTCGTCCTGTCCATAAACAATATAAAGAACCGACAAATAAACCTCCCCAGCCATGACAGAAGCACAGATAATCAGTAGGCCAATCTTAGGGACTATATGAAGTCTTTTATAATCATAGGAAGTCATCAACTCATGTATAAAAGTACCTAGCAAAATAAATATCATCACCCCGAAAGAGAACACAAAAACCCTCAATATGATACGTATATAACTGGTTGTCCCTGTAGTCTTCTCATTTTCATCTGTTTCCACTTTCTTAATATCTTGCTGGTTGAAATTCTGAAAAAGCGAGAAAAAATGAGCAGTGACATGTGATTTCCAACAATGTGGCATTTTGACATGAATATACTCGGACGAGCCTATGCAGCCTCCTTTTAAGCTTAGAAACTTCAAATGATGGTCAGTCAGTAGCTTAACACTTATAGAATATCCAAGTGATTAGCAAAGGCTCTGATCAGACTGCGCGTATACGCAGGCTGATCTGAAACTTTGCTGGTCGCACATACCACATTGTTGGAAATCTCATGTCGCGGCTCAAATATTTTTGCAGCAAGTATTTCATTGGCTCGATTGAAAAACGAAAGCAAAGCGAATTCCTTGCACATTCAAGATCTAAGGACCAAATAGTTTCTATGAATCACGGTCTGATCAGAATTAAGAATTGTCAAGTTTTTGAGGGTTGCCTACGTTCGTGCATTACATTCGAATGAATGATTAGCCATGGGTGCCAGATGTGTATCTCAAACATTCAATGGCTAAGGCTAAAATAGTACCTATCAGGCCAATAAAACTACAATTAGACGGAACTCTATACATCATCAAATGAGCTGAGATAACTAAAGCTCAGTGAAATTACTTTAACTTTGATGCTAGATGTCGGTTCATATTTATACACGATCCTAATGAATGATGATTATATATCACATTGTCATGTCATGTATGTTTTGTAAGTAGGAAAGAGGGCAAAGATCGGGAATCGATACAATCAAGTACCACACCTGACCCAGGATACCAAGTGGGAAGTAACAGACTCACGATAAGACATCAGAAACAAGAGCCAAGAGGTCAGCCCTTTCCCAGCAGGTGACCACAATGCATCAATAAACAGACGCACACGAAAGCATAACAAACACAAGACAGAAATAACATGATTGATCCACAAAAGAAATACCGCCGTGGAACGTTCAGTATATATATATTTTACTGGAGGGCTTAAAAATACTTTAGTTAATGGTCTATAATGGATGCTAGGTAACTGAAAAAAGTGAGTGCATGTTTTAGGAAATATCACATTCACACACTGCAGACTAACCACGGCGACGTGAAAAAACTACAGAGCATTTAAAACAGAAACAATACACCAGAAAGATAATTAAAGCATGACAACCAGCTCTCTTCTCCTCGTTAAGATAATTGCAAATGTAGAAATACACTAATGAATACCAAAACAATGACCAAACATAGAAAGACCACAAACAATGGGATGTGCATAAAACAATGAATCAACAACAACAGAACCACGGAGAACAGCCAAAGCCACTAGGGGCATAAATGCATTATACTGGTACCAAATCTTCGCCCCAGATGCTGCTGTTGTCAAACTCTAAAATGGTACTAAGTTTTGTCATGTAAAATCACAGAGAGACAATCTAATAAAATAACCAATCTATATGATGACTCAAAGAAACGGGCTAACGACATACAGATAGCCAGAATTAAAGAACCGCAAGTTAAATCGCAGTGGACCCAGCCAAAGACAAGCATCAGACACCAACGTACCGAATAAAGCTCTACGTGAGCGCCATCATTTAGTCTGAGGCCTGACCCACCGTCTTGCAAATAATTAGGAAAACATAGCTATAAACCGGCATGCAGACTGTCGCATAATATCCGCATTGTACCTTTTTATAACATTTAACTAGATTTTCTCAATTGATCACTAAAGTTAGGCTTTCCATCAATTATTTTAAATTTATAAACTTAATCATTATTTAATACAGATTCTAATATGACCAGTTGCAGAAGGGTTTTTAAACCAATATTGTGTTAAAGAATCAACTCTGAGTGTCTATGATAAAATTTAGAAAAAAGTATGACTAATTTTAAACCCAACCACGGTTTATAGCTATGGTTTCTTCTTTAATTGCACTACGGTGGGTCAGGCCTCAGACCCTATGACAGCTCTGACGCAAAGCTTGAATCGGTGGGTCGGTGCCTGATGCTTATCTGTAGCTGGCTGGGCCCACCGTGGCTCAACTTGAGGTTTTCTTTAGCTCTGACTATCTGTGAGTCTTGAGCCCTGCTCTTTGTTTCATCATAGTGTATTATTGATTAGTGTGTTTCTCCATGCTGATATATTGCAATAGTTAGACAGCCTGCGTGCGAGCTGAACAGTTCTTGTACTTTAACAACAGCAGAATCTAGGGCGAAGATTTGGTACCAGTAAGATGCATTTAAGCCCCCCCCCCCCCCCACACACTCTCAGTGGTTTATGCTACTGTCCGTTCTAAGGCGTTGGTTCTGTTGTTGTTGATTCCTTGCTTATCGTTACTCCCATTGTGGGAGTCCCTTATTGTTCTATGTTTTGGTGTACGTTACTTTATGTCCATTCTAGTTTTGCAATCATCTTGATGGGGAAGAGAGAACTGGTTGTTTGCTGAGTTTGTCTTGCTGGTGTCTTGTGATTGTTGTGTTGCTCTTTCTCGCGGATCCATGGGTTTGTCTGCAGTTTATGATTGTGACATTTCCTGATCAAACTAACTTACTATTTAATACGAAGTTTATGGTATCCATAACCTTGAAAACTTAGAAGTCAGAGATTAGACATTAGAACATGCTCTCGCAAAACGTATACGTTGCGAATGTATACACAATAGGGAAAGGAGCAAAGAACATGTCCATCAAGATATGGGAAATGAAATATTATAAAATGAACTCATCCAGTTTATCATAAATTTTCGATAAAACTATGTCTTTTGTTATGGACAAGTCTTAGTCCGAAACTGGGACTTTAGGGACCGCTCATTATTTTAGTGTCAGCAGGGGGACCGGCTGAAATTTTGATCCATCATCCAAATTTTGGATGACCCCCACCCCCCTTTACAAAATTTAAATCAAATGACCCCCCCCCTTGGAAACCACATGGCATATAACCTGACCCCCCCCCCCCCATTTTATATCATATTGTCAAAATGAAATATTTTGTTTTCATAATCCTGTTAGCCATATGAATGGTACTATGACCAGTGCTTTTATTCCTTTATTGGCCAACATGAGTATCTGAGCTTCAATTCGAAATCTTGAGAAGTTTTGACCACCATTGAAACATAAGGAATCTTTTATATTTGAGACTATTTTGTTTGTATTAATTCTTTAATTTCCAGTCAACAATTTTTCAGTTATGTCTAGATGGACCTTCCTGAGTTGAACCAGTACTATTAAAGCTGCAGGTAATAGGCTCTCAAGTGCTTTCCACAAACAGGAGGGAAAGAGTTTTGAAGAAAAAAATTCATGACCGATAAGTGAGTTATTTTGGGTGTAAACGATAGGGGTAGAAGGGCTTTTTCAAATACAGCATTCATATACAAGAGTAATTAATAAGGCTATCAAGTGCCCTCACAATAAAGTACAGAATAAAAATTGGAAAAAGTAGTGATATAAAAAGTAGGAATTATTTCATCTTTCTGTTCTGTGTGCAACAATTTAATAGTTATTTTCGAGCGCGCGAAGCAAGGGAGGAAAATTTTCTGTATTTATATCGCGTAAATTCCAATTTAGAGTGAAAAGTAGGGATAGTAGGACATTTAAAAAAAACAGTAGGGAAAAGAGAAAGGCAGAAACAATAGGGATAATAGGACCTATCTGAAGTCCTGATTAAACAATTTTCTATCAAAGTCAGTGTAATCATAAAAACACCAAAACAGAATAATTTTTGCACTTGCAAAAATAAAAGCTGAGAAATTTATCGGCCTGCCTTAACTAAATATAAGAGATTCATAAAACAGAAACGAGCGAAACGAGCGAGGAAATTGTTTTAATTATTTTATTGGAACAATTTAAACATGACTCCCTTGCTGGAAAGTCAAGATTAATGGCGACCCCCCTACTAGCCACATGGAAATTCACATGACCCCCCCCCCCCTCTACTTTTTAGCCGGGCCCCCTGACACTTAATTAATGAGCGGTCCCTTAGTATTAAAGTAATTTTGCCTTATCTACATATATACACTAAAGCAAACTTATAAACGAACATGTTACATTTTGTATGCTAGTTCAGAAAGTAAATATCAGCCATACAAATTTTTAATTCTATAAATAAACCAAGCATTTGCCGAGACTCTACAAGTTATTTCATTTCCAAAAAGATATTACAGACTGCCACCATTTAAAGGCAAATATGAATCAAAAGTTTTGACACAACTGGACTCGTCATTTCTTTTCTGTAATAACATGAAGATAGGCGCTGTCAGTAGCCTAATCTAAGAAATTTGGCTTTATGCATGCACTTAAGGTACAAACTTTGTACTGCTCTGTACGCTTTATTATGCGCCATGAGGTATTGAAATTTTCAGCGATTATTTATTCTTACTAGAAGTCACTCTTCGATTTAGAAATTTAAAAGTAAAAAAATCTTTGACAAATGCCGTCAAATGAATTGTTGGAATTTCACAATGAAACCGGAAGTGTGGAATAGTGTGAAAGATTTACGGTCATAGATTAGACAGAACGAGTTCTGCTGGGTGTTGTCTACCATTTTCAGATAGAATAAAACGCATACAACGATTTTAACGTGTGCTACTGGCGATTTTCAGAACTCTCGAAAAATGTGATTTATTTTTTTCATTTTTTAAAGATGCGTAAAAAGGCTGCAGTATATCAAATTTCAAATGTATGATATTTTTTCAGTCACCTGGACCTGTTTGAAAACACATGCACTTCTGTTCGATAAAAATGCACCCCAAAATATTTTTTCACCAAAAACGTTGATTTTTACATTTTTGAACCACAAATATGTAAAATGAATGAAAACTATCCCGAAGACTTTTAAACTTTGGTCCATTGAAATGCTTATGATTAGGTTAAAATCTATTCAATGATATTGGTGACTTGGTCAGAAAAAAATGAGTTTGTAAAGTGTTCGTTTACAAGTTTGCTTGAGTGTATGTAACTGAAGTTCAGTGGGATATATCTGACTGACCATTTGTTCGAAATAAGGATTATCAAAATAGAGTAAAATGCGTCAACATCATAAGCTTGGTTATTGTCAGAAAGAAACAGCATGGAGTCTGTCTCAACACAAAGTCGGGAAGAAGGCAAACATCAGGATGTGGTGGCTTTGAAAACGCCAAACATCTCTTCTTTAGCTGTCCACTGTATGCTGACAGAAGAAGTAATCTGTCAAACTTCTGGAAAACTACATCATTAATCAGCTTTTATACGCAATAGAAGACTCCACTCTGCAGGGAAAAAAAACCTAATCCTAGAGATACAACAAATCCTAAATAGTTGTGGCAGGTTCAATCAGCATATGTATCATTTTCAAGCCAGAGCTCACTAAACTTAACGCATATTTGCCTGTAACAGGACGTCAGTCAAACATTCTCTTTCTTTCTCTCTCTCTCTCTCTCTCTCTCTCTCTCTCTCTCTCTCTCTCTCTCTCTCTCTTGTGTGAGCAGGGCGTCATGACGATCCCGAAACATTGTATGCATTGTGTCAAAATTGTTGAGGCTCCCCAGCAATTCAGTTCGTTGAACACGACACCGAGTCGATATCTGTCAAAATCTAGGTGGTGCTGACGTGATGTTGAAACCATTTACCCATCTCTCTCTCTTTCTCTCTCTCTCTCTCTCTCTCTCTCTCTCTCTCTTGTTTGCATATATATTTTGTTCTTACCAAATACCCTCATTGTATAGAACATCATACCACCTCTCAGGAGAAGACTCCTATAATATTATGCTTTCTGCCAAATCCTTTTCATTCACATGCCTTGTTATATCATTGCGCTTTGTATGCTGTACTCTAGAGATGAATAAAATATGTTAAAAACCCAAATATAACAAAGGGCAATAACTTCTAAATTATGCAAAAGAAAGTAATGGTTCGTGCACATTGTATGACTCCTCATCGAGATCAAGATCTACCATTAATTTTTCAACTTGACACCTCTTATGTATATAGTTGTTGTGTTATGCTCCAGACAATGTTTAAGTGGGAAAATAACAAAATGCAATAACTTCTAAATTATGCGAAAGATAGGTACGATTATTGTACTCTGCACTTCTTCTCATCGAGATCGTTTCAAGTTGCTACCTCTTTAAGTTTCTCTGTTATGCTCTAGAAACGATATTTGTAAATTCTCTGAATTCACAGAGCCAACTAAAGCCAAATATCATGAGATACTACCATTTGAAAGAAGAAAAGATGGAAAGCTTATTCAAATTTGTTGTTATTCATTACTGTAAACCCCAAGGGGGTTGGGTTATATATAATGGATTTTAACACAATTTTGGCCCGTAGTGCAGGGTTTAAGCAGGGTTTTGCAAAAAAAAAAGTTAAGTGCCTTGCTATTCAGCAGCCCCAAGGGGGCAGGGGGATATAACTGACTGGTGCATAATAAACTCTGTATTTTTATATTGTCATAATGTTGTTGTGTTTCTAATTGGTCGTAGTAGGTCAGTAAAATAAACACACTACACATCAAAATAAGTTTCAAAGCAACTCATCATTCACAAATGGTCGTAAATATTTGCATTCTGTGCTCCCCTCATTTTTGTCTTTGAACTGGATACCGCAAGGGAATGCATTGCTATTTTTTAAAAGTTTAAGTGCTGAAATATCAATGATAACAGTAGTTTTTAAATCCCAAATTTAAATTCTTCCTTCTGCACAAGCATACAAAAATGCTATAAATTCTTGTCGGAACAGGGAATGTTATTTAAGATGGCATAGCAACACACAATAAGCAAGCATTGTGTTACATATGAACACCCTCCGTCAAAAAAATGAAAGAGGAATGCGTGCTTGGAGTAATAAAACATAGGGTGTTTTTCAAATAAATTAATCTGACCTTTCACCCAAAGGTCATCTCCGCATACAGAGACCTTTAATTAGAAATAAATCTATGCATTCCCACCGCCGCATTACTGTAGCTCTACCCCCTATGTTCACCCGGAGGATCAAACCAAGGGCGTCAAACTAAAATCCCATCTAATATGTTTCATATCTATTGTTCCTCTGCCTGCTAAATGGCTTGATAGATTCGATAAAAATATTGACAATTGACTAAGTTATTGAGAAATTTAAATGATTGACATTTGAACCCGACTAAGGAGTCGGGGATGGGGTAGACTTTGAAACTGCAATGCTTATTTTCAAGCATCGGCAACCATTGCCTATAGTACGAAGTTGTGAAATATAATAGCATTGGAGAAATGTGAAATTCGTTACTCCAAAAAAGCCAATATAGTAGCTAATGAAATATGATGGCCTATTCTAAGTCAAGGGCAATGACTCAAGTGTTAGCCAGTCGATTTTGACGACACCTATATAATATCGACTGTCTATGGTACTTATCATCTATACCAAGAATGCATCAAATATGGGCAATAGATACTGAGATATGGTTCCGGACGAACCGAGGCTGGGATGTCGCTCAAACTCCCAACTTCGTCGGGGGATACACTATTTATGAAACTAGAAATGTAACACAGATGCCTCCACCCTAGGGTCATTGTATCAGATCCTTTCAATATCAATGCATATGCAAAATATTAAATCAAGTCGAACTTCGTCTGTGACCTTGACTTAAATATCATGACCTGAGGTAAGTATGGTTTATACATTTATATACTTACATCCTGATATGGAAATTATTAAAATCAAAGCAAGCGATTTCTATGTAAAAATGTAATTTAACTTCAAGTGAGCGAAGTGAACTTGGAAAGTTCCTGGTTATTATTTGAATCTTCAATCAAATTAAGCAATGGATCTCCATTTATAAGAAACCAAATTTATAATTTGAGTACGAACGAGCGAGAAATCTTTTTGGTAAGGTATTTCAGAGTAAAAAGCTAAGAGGGATAAAAAAAACAGAACCATAGAACAAATATATAACATTTTACTGCTAGCGAGCGAGGAAAATTTAAATTGAAGCCTATTTGCCTGAAAGGTATTTCAGAGCAAGATGCAAAGAGGGATAAAAGGTTAGAGAAATATTGGAGCTATTCTAAATTTAGGATTAAGAATAGGAATGATAGGAAAAGCTTGAAAAGCCGGTTCCTCTGAAAAAATGGTACATAATACACATTTATACATACATATACATAGAAGGTGATAACAGTCTGCTGACGTAAAGAAATTAAAACGTATTAAAATCTGAGTGAATTGTCTGCTCTTAGAGAATTTTAAACCAAATCCAAAAACTCCGAGCGTGCGAAGAAAATTTTACTAACAATAATGTATGGAATTTGCCTTATTTTACCTTGAGGGACAAGCAATTATATGTCAATTTAGACATATTAATGGGGGAGGCGCCAAAGGTTATTCTGGCCCCCTAAAAATTATTGGGGGTGCCCCCCCTGCCACCCCCCCCCCCCCTGTTCATACGCCTATGCTAATATAAATACTTTTCATCAAAGTACTCTTATGCTATAATTTGTAAACCCAAAATCGTTGCCCCTATGGCCAGGGCAAATGGACAAACAATCAAACGTTAATGGGGACAAACGGAACAGGGAAAACTATACGAGGGGCGTTCAATACGTTATGAAAATCCAAAAGTTTTATATTTGCACGCATCGCATTTATATTTTCATAAAATATCTGCTTCTTGGCTGTGCAAGCGTAAAAATATAATTGTCCCGCTCATTTCCTAATTGACACAATCTGCTTTTCAAGATATGGTTCTGAAATACAGTGCGATCTGAAATGAAACTGTGTTTTCAAAATCAGAAAACTACATGCGGTAAACATAATTTTAGCCTGGTTCTTCGTGCGGTGACTATCTATATATTGGTGTTTAATAACTTCAAAAACCAAAGATATTGCGTTTTATTCTACGAAATAATGGGGCCGCCAATTTGGTTGAATTCCTCCTTGATGCCACATTCTCTGGCGTTCAGTTCACTTGGTCGTTTTAGCGTGAACGATTACAATGCGAAAATGAAGACGAGGATCCCTTGTAACAATTCTTCTGGTCGCTATTGTATTCGTTCGCAAGTAACGCAGCCATTTCCGAAATTTGAGTATTTGTTTCAGTCACTCAAAAATAACATCTAAATACGTCATTTAAATTATATATAAAAAAGTCACTTGAAAGAATACCATCTCTGGCTTACACTGAAATAAAGTAGACAAAACACAGCTTTTCACCGATGTTTGTATTTTTGGACATTGTGAAACGTATGACGACATGAATTTCAGACTATTAAATCATAATAAACGAAAACGGCAAACACCCGAAGATATTGTTTTCAGCTTAACTGGTCTGTCGCCTAGGCACTGTGCGTATTCAAACTTCGACACAATGAAACTTGACAATGTCCTTTCCTGATCCAAAGAAACCGATTTTAAAGAATCATGCATATTTTAGTGTGGAGCCTTTTGTCTTAAACGGCGTCAACGCAAGAGGGAGTAACGTAATAAAACCGTCACACGAGAAATCGGTACTGGACAAAAGTTGACAGCGTTTTCGCATGTAAAAGGGAATTGAATCCAAAAACTATATATTATGCCATTCATGCTTGTTAGCTTTCTGATTTATGAAATACAGTATACTTTTCTAACTTTTTAAGAATGTGTTTCCAATCCGGAGTAAAATACATGTATATTCAATGTATATGAGTGTGTGTTTTTAAAAGTCTGCAACTAAATAAAAAAAAGTAAGTAAGTATGATCAGGAAATATTACAATAACACACTGCATACCAACCCTAGGCACCGTAAGGAAGAGCTACAGAATATATACAGTACCAAGATATTCGTAAAAAAAGCAACAAGCTCTCTCTTCTTCTTACTACTCTTACTAGAAAGGACACAAAGTAATGCATACCGAACAAAGACAAATACAGAACCCCCACAAAAAATGGGAAGTACGTACACAACAGATCAACAGCAACATAACCGCGCCTCAGAACGGACAGCAGCCTAAGCTACCGGGGAGGGGGGGGGCTTAAATACATGTTACATAAGTCAGAACGATACAAGAAGAAAATAAGTATTTAATGCACCATTTGAAAGGTGATGATTTGATATCTTGTTTCACATATGGTATAGAATCCTTACGCGTTTGTGGATGGAGTTATGAATGTGTTTTCATTACATATTGAGCCCCCCTCCTTCCACCCCCACCCCCCGTGAAGACCCTAGAATACATCACCCTAGAATACATCGTATGTACGGATATTATAAAACACCTTGAAGCTGACAATTTGTTAACCCAACATTCATAACTGGACATTCTTGGCAGATCATGCTCCACTTCACTACTAGCCGGCATCTTGATGTGTTCACAGGCTGCAAAATCGTGTTAGGCTGGAATTGTCATGATAACAATCGGTGCATTAAAGAAAATAACCTTCTATTTTGTCCTACTCTTAGACTAACATTTCTGGAATAATTTAACCTCAAGGATAATTTACCCACGGATAGTTAGACTGGGGATATTTAAACTCAAGGTCACCTTTCGTTATGCAAACCAGATTTAAACTGGAGGCTAGCAAACACCGTGTTAGGCCTAAGTCGAGACTAAAATAAACTTTCGTTATGCAATCGGCCCTTAATGTCTTAGACTTAGTACAATCGAGCAATTACGATACATGTATGTTAGATCTTTGTTATAAATGTGAGGTAAGTGCCTCTAGTATGAGTGTTAAAATTGAGATATAAACACTTCTAATGTATTTTACGTGTAATATAATACTTACTTTTCTGTTTTGACTCACTAAAGCTTGAACGTTATTAAGGCGTACTCCAAACTCATCCAGCTTTTGCTCAATTTCATAGTTGACACTGCTTTGTTCGATTAATTTCTTCATGATCTCTTCTTTATTTTTTTCGATTTCAGAAATTGTCATCTGGTCTTTGTCATTGTAATTCATACGCAACAGTTTTTGTAATTCATCAATTTTTGTTTGTATTTTGCTTTCCATATGTTTTTCTAGCTCATTCACCACGTTCTCCAAGTCATCAGTATGAACAATGCAATTGCCTTTATCACTTTCACAAAAGCTTTGTAATCGTTCCGACTCTATTTTTGCTACTTTCAGTTTCAATTCTTCAAAGGGATGGGCAATGTCTTTAATCTCAGTTAGCTTCTGCATTAAGTTGTCTTTGTTCTTTCTGATTTCAATATTCATCATTTCTTGCATATACGTTACCTGACTTGTAACTAGATTTTCTAATGCTACCATTTGTTTCTTCAAATCGTCATCATAATAAATCCGCGTGTCTTCGTCGTCATTACAGCCCTTTTGAAAATTTAACTGCTGTTCTAGTTTAGCCACTTCGCTCTTCACTTCCTTGTGAATGCTCTCTTCTACATTATTTAGTTTTGTCGAAAGTTCTTCAAGGATCTGGGTATTGAGTTTGTTGCCTACATTTTCTTCACTGTTTTCCAAAATAACTCTCATCTTCGCGTCAACACCTGGATCTTGCAATTTGAATGTTATTTCTTTCCAGGGCATGAAAAATACCACACAAAAGAGTAAACATACAATCAACATATTAAAAGCAATCACTGCAAATGCGAATAAAATATAGTATTTTCGAAATTCCTGGTTATTTCCATCATTGTTTTGTTCTTGTGGCGTGTCTGCCATGTTTTTCCCCATATTAAACTGTCTTTCTTTAACTTTACAAAAGCTATAGCATTTGTTCTTCCCTGTTAGTAAATGTCATGCTATTTTTAGTTTGCATTGATAAAGACTGCATTATTTGTTATCTTGACGCTTGAATAATATTTAATTGACAACTGTATTTTTGCCGGATATCAAAACCTTAGTGCACCTAGCAAAATGAAAAATATTTAGAAAATATTGGGTATTAATTAATACCAGGACCTTAGATATAAGGGGCCTTCGGTCTCGTGCAATAGTGCATCAGGTCGTACGCGGTACCTCGGGGTAATAGTTTGACTATACTACAAACAGGCATGAAATAACTGTTTTATTACCCAACCCATTTAATGAAATACTTAGCAGCGTTTCTTGCATGGAGTTGCTGTAGACGATGCGGTTTTGTTGCAAAACAGAAAATTTCACCAAATCTGCTCAATTTTGGTCTCAAAATGTTCCGCTCGTTCTAACTGAGAAAACGAGAACCCACACTTTATGTTTCTGACCATAAACAACGGATTTATTGAAGTTTAAAGTTGCCAAACCATGCCTTATTTCACCATTGTTGCATAACGCCTCCTTTCATAAACGAACCGGGCGCTCATCGTTGTCGCGCATGTAGATAAGCGCCTGTGTGTTTTCAACAGGGAAGCGAGTAACCAGGCCATGTAATAGTGCCAGTCAATAGTCAAATTTATTGACCGATGGAATAGTTCAGTGACTCATAACATAGCAAATTAGACAAATACTCCGTATATAGACGGTTGGGTAATAATTTTGACTATACATGTACTACAAACAGGCATGAAATAACTGTATATTACATCAGGGAACAAACATACACACTTAGCGGTTTTCGTGTCCCATCATTAATATCTGAATTATAGTCTGCCAAAATTGACCTTAGACTGATTAATTTTCGCCAAAATCTTCGTGATATTCGTGCGTTTTCGTGGAGTACTCCGACATTTGTCACGCTTTTACAGAGAATATGAAGATAATGTCAATTCGTTAATGCAAATGGTCTGATAGTCTAGTGGTTAGTTGACTACTTACAAATCAAGCATACCTGGATCGAAACTTGGAAGGAACCTTTTTATATATAATTGTCGAATTGATTTCTTTTTTAAGTTAAATATTGTTCGTATATTTTACGTCATCTTGTGATGAGCTTTACATCTTTCATCTTTTTGTATTTAGCTGCTTTCGTATTGTTCCCCATTTTTTCCTTGTCAGCTGAAACTATTTGCAAATAGTTTGGACCCAGTTCAGTACCAACAGAACGTCGGTTCTTATCTGGATACAGACCATTTGACACTCTGATAGTGTTCCTGTAAGACTATTTGAAAAAGTTAATTTTGATAAAAAGTCAGCAGATGATAACAAAAGTCTCAAAAATATTCAGCGTGCAAGCAGCTAATCACTTGTAGGCTTATTGAAATTATTCACGGTGCTGTATTTGTTACATAAACGCATGCCAAATTCAAATAAATGTATCAAGTTGTGCACAAAATCAAGATTGAAGACAAAGAAACCAGCAAATCGAAAAAAAAAGAAAATAAAATACTTAAATGAAAAATCACAAAAATACAGAGTTCCTTAACAATACTGCTCCAGATCCCCTGGAAAATCACAAAACTACCAAGCCAGCATTCAATGTTAGGCCGTCATCCAAATGGCGTTTCGCTGGCGGACCGATGATGACCCGCTTTTATAGTCCTACAGCGCTATTTTGGCTATGTTGACATTCTGTATTTACAATAATATTTACCAATAGCAAAGTTATTTTTAACTCACTATTTTTAGAACAGTTTGTGTATAGTTTTATATTTAAAATGTAATATGCACATGCCAATCACAAGAAGATACTTGTAGCATAGTGGTTGCATCGCTTGTCCACTGTCATGGAAGTTGCGATTTTAAACCCCATTGTCGTAACTTTTTTTTTTCAATTTTTATTAATATTTTCACTTATTTGTTTATTGATACAATTGTTTGATTATAACTCATAATCAATTCCAAATTATTTCTGTTGCTGAATAACTCTTTAATTATACAGCAACAGTCCATACCCTATTGAGTTGAGGCATTCCGTGGCATCTCGCATATGTGTTTTCGTGTTTACTAATGTATCATTTAAGGGACACTTTGTATAAATGTTAAAACTGTTGTCCAAATATGAATAAAGGAAACATATGAAAATATTAAAGAAAAAAAAAAGAAAGAAAAAAACACTGATGGGATTCGAACCTGCGAAGAGTGGACTACGTATTTTTTCTTCGGGCGGCGACTCTACCCACTGAGCTATCACTGTTGACAACAAATAGTTTTCAAAACCACACCTGATTTCTGAATATGCCACCCAAATGTTTTGATTTCAATGTTTACAAACAAACAAAATGTAAACATAGCCATAATATCGTGGCAGCACTATAGTGGTATATGGGCCCTTTATCCCCATGTTCAATAAAAACGTTGTAAGAGATGGCCCCCTCTGAATTTTTTTTTGGATCCTCGAATGATTACCTGAACAAAACATGTTTAAACCAACCGTGAAATGTTTTGGAATATGTTGTTGATTAAAAAAAAACAGCAGTATATAGTACTTTTAAAGATAGATGAGAATCGATGTAAACAAACACAGGCAAGTTTACCTTGATTTTGGGCGTGCAGGTAGTCTTAGTTTACAGTTATAGTGAACCTACCACAGACTATTGCATATGCGCGTAGCAGTGAAAAATCATGCTTTACCTGTTTTTAAGAAAAATAGAATAGCCTTATTACTATGCATCTTTAAAACTATAATACTTACAGATATAAATATACAAGGTTAAACTGGCACTCATTAATCTTCGACATCATTCGGTCACGTTCGGTACATCATTCGGCCACGTTCGGTATGTATTAGCTATTTTGATTGATTCATGTATGGAACAAGTATCTTTTAGCAAGTTGATCTGACAATGCTGAGGCAGTGGTGTAGTGGTTAGACGATTAACTCATATTCCGGATTGCGAGGGTTCGATTCCCACTGGGTATAGTTTTTTTCTTTTTGAGCTATGATCGTATTGTTTCTTGTTTATTTTAATTTTGATGGATAGTTGACACGATGTCTGTTTTCAAGACTGATAAGAGATTATGGTCGGTAGCTGATGGCGGTGGGTTTAAAACTCCTGCACATTGTTTCTGATAACAACCTCATCAAAGTCAGCCACAGGTTTGTATTGTCCCCGTTTCGAACTTTGTTGCGACGAAAGTGTACCGGTTTCTCGAAGTTCTTTTCTACTCAGAAAACGGTTCTTCTGCTGACCCCAGTTACCTGAACAGTACGTTGAATATATGATGAGCTGTCCCGCCCTGAGTGTTTCTCGAAATAGTTTGAAACATTAGCTATGAGAAATTCGTCTTTAGATTTTAAATGTTTTAAAGATTTCTCAGTAGACATCATAGTTCCTAACTAATATAATGCTTTAAGATGAATTCTATTACATTTACTTTTACACGTAAGTCTTGTAAAAATCGTGCAAGTCATGATTTATGATAAAAGATGAAAATATTTTTAAAAAATATATTGTTTGTCGTGAGACTCGAACCCACGATCTCAACCTTGACAGCTATACCCTCTGTCCAAATGGCTAAGCGGGACAGTGATGGATATAGGATTAGAAAATCCTTCTGTCTGAAATCAATACTTTTCATAATGTTTGCAAATCTAAAATTAGTTTTACGGAGTTATACGAGTTTATACGGCATATTCATAAGTGCCAGTTTAACTTTGTAAATCTCTACGCATTTACTAAGGGGCACGGTGTTTGGAGTTTCATAACTACACACTTTATACATGCTACTGTTAATGGACATCATGCTAAATGTTTATACAAAACAGTGACTAATGGACTTTTTTAATACATATTTTTAGCATTTTATCAGCCTTTTCCCGTTGATAAAACATGCCATTTTAATATGATGTGTGGAATGTAAAACTACAGCTGTTTGCAGAAGATTTAGCTTGGTCAAGCGTGGAAAGCATGCAAAAAGTATATATATATATATGTAAACTAATTAAAATGTCCCAAAACAAGTAAATTATACGAAAAAATTAAACAACATAAGCACATGGACGATTTTTATACTATTTTTATTATTGCCAACCTGTTGGCAATAATAAAAATAGTATAAAAATCGTCCATGTGCTAATGTTGTTTAATTTTTTCGTATATATATATATATATATATATATATATATATATATATATATATATGTATATATATATTTGAGCCCGTACATGTGATTTCCAACAATTTGACTTTTTGACAAGTGTAGACTCAGATGAGCCTGTGCAGCCTCCTTTAAAGCTCTTAGAAACTCAAAATGACGTTCGGCCAGCAGCTTAACAATCATAGAATACTCAAGCGACTAGCAAAGGCTCTGATCAGACTGCGCGTATGCGCAGGCTGGTCTGAGGCTTTGATGGTCGCACATACCACATTGTTGGAAATCTCATGCACTGGCTCATTTCGTATATGTTGAAGAAACAGAGTTTTCAACCCGAATTTTTAATCGGTACTTGTTTAATGTGATAAGCCATATTGCATATAATTCGAGGGCTCAGCCAGGCTACTGCCTTTACCACGGAGATATCATTTGAGCCAGTGTATGAGATTTCCAACAATGTGGTATGTGCGACCAGCAAAGCCTCAGATCAGCCTGCGCATACGCGTAGTCTGACCAGAGCGTTTGCTAGTCGCTTGAGTATTATGTGATTGTTAAGCTACTGACTGAACACCATTTAGAGTTTCTAAGCTAATAAGGATGCTGCACAGGCTCGTCTGAGTCTATTCATGTCGAAATGCCACATTGTTGGAATTCATTTTCTGTGAATTTTTTACCTGGGCAGTTTTATTGGTAACCGTTTATTAAGAGCTGACCAAGGTCATTTAACCGTTTTGTTTAATCCTAACAATCGCATTAAATACCACATCTCTACTGCACCAAAGGCCTTTTGATGTGGTAATAGGCTACTATCCTGCCAGCCAAAAGTGACAGTGACGTCATGGTTTGTTTACAAAGTTATCAGGGACTTAGAATCGATAGATCACTTGTGTATTAATCCTATCCGCAGGATAGGATTAATATACAAGTGATCTATCGATTCGCATGAGCTCAAGTGATGTGTACAAGTTAATATACCTCACTGTCACTCTTGGTTGGCACGACAGTAAGTTCGTAATCAAATAGATATTTTCTTATTTCTCAACCAAAACATATAATGTGGATACTTGAAAGAACCGTCATAGTGAGATTGATCTGTTGAGCACCCAAAACAAATTGCTAAAATTGATTGATAAGAAAATATTCATTATTCTACGCTCAAAAGTTCCGTTTATCTCGATTTGTGAGCGTTATCCTGCTATTATGTTTTATTCTCTGCGGAAAAAACTGCCGATGCTCATTGGAAGCATCATAATGAGACTTTTCCAATAAACACACCACCAAGCAACTAAATGGCGAAATTAGACGAAATAGCACATTGTATGTGTTTTTAGTTTCTGTGTTTTTAGGTTGCTGCATGTTCTTGTCCTAAGTCTTTTGTGTGATAGAAATAGTACAGTAACAAATCCGATTATACAACCGATTAATGATGGAATGACTCTCCGATAATCGTAAGCGATTATGATTTGATACCCAAAATGAAACGAAGAAGCGTGGCAAACGGACGTGTTACGGTTATGCATAACAAATGGCCCACTTTTACAGTAAAATATCGATTCTAAAGACCCCCCCCCCCCTATAAAAAAGAGAAAAGAGAACAAAAATATTATTAAGTGATACCTAAGAGTCTCTAGTTTAACACCCAGACTTTTTTATGATAAATTTTGGGGTTAATGCATGCCCTATCAACCATTCTTAACACCTAGTCTATGGTCTATGGTAAATCAAACACCCTCGTGTACTTCGTGACTCAATTACATACGAGGGGTGATCAGAAAGTTCGCGGAAAATAGTTGCCATTTCTACATCGTTTGATTAATAGAGCTGGAATTCCAGCACATAATACTGCAACACATATGCAGTTGATCGGTTACATCCTGCTTGATGTTTGTCGTCTACGTGCATTACAGTTGTCGTCAAGGCAACCCTATATAGCGCGAATCGGCCCATTTTACGTTGCATTTGGACGTTTTACTGTATAAACAATTTATCTTCAACATTTTGTAAAAATGTGTTTTGCTGGAAAAGTCCATATTGCATTCCATGCATATTTAACGACATAATTACTCCTCTTTTATGCAAACTTTCAATGATTTATATCTAACGGACGGTGTTCTAAATCGAAACGAATAACAGTGCTGTCAAAAGGCAAAGCATTTAACTTCTATGAACCAGTTGCCAGTTTTGGCATGTCAATTCTTTAAAATAAACTATTTACTCAATTCGAAAAACACCCCTTTTCAGGACAGTAGATTTAATCTTGAAAGTTAAGCCCGTTATTATAATTATTGTGATGAACACTTATAAAAAAATAAGTTTTTATTTAAAATTTACAAAAACTCGAAAAATTGACGCATTTAAGGCCTGACCTTTAGACTGAAACCTATTAATTTGAATATATAGCGCAATGGAATTACACAAAAACATCATATTATGTTCAAAGAATGACGGTACAACACTTTCCGTTAAAAATGCCAATCAATTCAAACACAACTACGAGTATTAGCCCAGAGAAGCAACCCAGGGGTACATATGGGCCGGTACCAGCGAAGTGACGTCACAACGACGCCTCGTGCTCATACGTCTGACGTCACATTTTCAGAATTTCAAGTTCAGTCAATTTGCTAAGAATGGTAGTTTATATCAATGAATTTTCATTGCAATCGATAAAAGCAATGCTATTTAATAGCACTTTTCCGCGAACTTTCTGATCACCCCTCGTACATGTTTGCATGCGGAACCGGATAAAACCATTTCTCATATTATTTTGCATTATAATTTTACGCCGTAAAATGGTAACTGCCAGTCGATTCCGCATGCATCAAATACCGTAAAAAGACTTTTTCGGCAAATTTCATCCTGTAAAGTACCATTCAATTCATGCTTATCAAAGAACTGAGCGTATTGAAAATCACTGGAAAGACTTATGAAGACAGCTCACCGCCACTTTTTTTTGGCATGGCTCGTCGAAATTGGAAGTTATGTGATCATTCTTTGGAGCAAGAGGGATAATTAATTCAATTATTGGTACTTTCACATTACAGGGTAGACGCTGTTTAAAATTGCCATACACTGGGAGATAGGAATGGAAAGTATATAACCTTAGATGGAGTTGTACCCCACCTACTTAATAAAGTTATGTGACCCTGTAGGTGATCTTGGAATTTAGGTCAATGCTACCGAAATCTTGTCATTCATTAAGGTCTTTCCAATCTCGGCTGTATCTGTGTTAGTTTGGTGAAGCCCTGGCCATTGGTTTAGATGGTAGAGTACAGACAAGCCTTTTTTCGAAGAGTTATATATAATCCTGGTGACCTTGAAAATTAGGTCAATGCCACCAAAATCTAACAATTCGTTTTGGCTGTCCTAGATAAGTATCTCTGCAAGTTTAGATAAAATCCATTTAAAGGTTCATAATTAGAGCACAGACACAACGCTACACCACAAAACAGATATTGGAATCATATATTACTTGACTTTCCGCTCACTGTAAAGGCGGCAACTTTAATATTCATATCTGGGTGTGGTTCGGCTATTTCATCTGTAAAGGAAGGGAAATCAGGTTTCATTATAATTTGGTAAAGAGTTAATGCGCAAACGTGCGTGCATTTCATGAAAATCCTAACCGTATACTCAGTGAACTCATATTTATTAACCCTTAAAGCGCATATAATCACAAAATGTATTTTTTTGTCGTCCACTTAACTATTTTAAGCCTCATAGATAAACAGTGTGGACCCAGATCAGACTGCTCCTGTAGGAGCAGTCTGATCTGGGTCCACAATGTTTGCCTCCCTGCTTATGTTAAATAGACATTTTCAGATGCAGTTATTGTGCTGGCGTGTTAAGGACTAAATAATGACTGAGGTGGTGACACAAGATGATACAGTTACTTTTGAATAAAACCACGCCTCTTTTTCAGCTTTTACCTATGCCTAAGGTTGACTTGTCCTAATTACGCATTCATGAGGCGCCGCCTTTACAGTAAGTGAAAAGTCAAGTAATAATATTCCACAATTTGGAAAGAACTGTACGTGTCAGTTTTCCGGTAAAATTGTTAAAATGAGGTTATTTGAACAAACTTATATTATAATGAAATGTAAAAGTTAACACGTAACAATAGTTATTGAAGCTAATAACGTCTCATGTACACATTTTTTTCGCTTCAATTCAATGTTATTTATACAAGAATGCGTGTACAACACAATAGTCGATGGCCTGAATGCGAACGCCACACGCATTTAATTCATAACTAGAGTGTAAAGAACTTTAAATGCAAACTTACTATCTTTGTGCATAGTATCTGTGCTAAACTGTTTGTTACCTCAATTCATATCGCTCTAGTGAAGTAATTGCAAACAAAGTGCAGTATATATGCAGCGGCCACTTATCTGCAGATTGTAAATATTCAATAGCACCAAACACAAATACTTTGAACGTTGAATGTTCGAAATACTCTATTTTAGACGTTCATTCACCTTATCAAAACAAAATGTAGCCTGATCAAACGGTTCTGAAATCCCTGCTGCGACGAAAGTTGTCCCCCTTGAAATAGTTGTATCTGCCTCACATGCTTGTTAAGAGTGTTAAGTGTGTTAATGCCCTACGTCATCGATCTACATCACAGTCAGCAATATTTCGAGCAATAAAGATGAGGTGTCTTGCACAATGACACAAAACATATGAGTCTTCGGGATTGTAAACTGCGATCTCTTAAAAAAACTCTAGTTTTAATGTTTTTCGCATTGATTTTCGGCGATAACTTTTTTTATTTTCAATGTTAGTAAACTGTGTTCGCGACGAAAGTTGTTAGGTAAATTAGCGCCTATTTCTCCAAAAAGTCCGAAGTTTGTGGCGCAAACAGATTTTTGTGTTCAAAGATGAAGAATTTGTGACAAACGGTTTTCAGCCAAAATTTCTAAGTCTTTTATTGACAGGCAAATTTGGTAGAGGCGTGACTCAATATAATATTCACACAAGCAGCGAATATACCGTTATTCAGCTGCTGTGCATAGTATAATGCTGCTGTTTGTAAGCCCATAATGTATAATATATAATTTGAGCGTTATCATTTGTAGGAGCAGAAACTGCGATTACGCATGACGTTCTATTTTTATCTTATGCACGTGCTCAAAAACGGGCGGTTTCGAGATGACCCTCAGTAGCTTAACGCACGAGCGAACCAGGCGCGATTTCCAATGTATTTAAACAAGCCATTCATCGCTTTAGTTAGTGAATAAAGGCGGTGAAAGGCGGTGCAATGTAGCTCTTAGTTTACATATATTTGAGCTTTGATTAGTTTAAACATATTTTATTCAATAAATACAAATGATATACAACATACGTACATTGTAAACATACAAAGGATTAGAACGAAATCATAAATGCTTATAGAGTTCTTTTCCTGTTGAGAGTGACTATATAGTGTACATGCATATGGCAGTATTTTATCTACATATAGCAAAGTGAGTATACAAAGTAGTGTTATAAATATGAAAAGATGATAATTGCGAAAAATAGATTGAGAAAAAAACAACAATAAGAAAATGATATAAATTACAAACAAATAACGATGGAAAAAAGCATGAAATATTTTCAGATTGTATTGCTTTGCTGAATGTTGAAGGGATGTGGGGAGTGGTGCAGACTTAAGGACATGTTTAATATTAGGTTTTCTTCTGTCGTCACATGATATGGTAACACTTGTAATGCATATTAAAGATGAGAGAATTAGAAACGCTGCGTTGCTAAGATATACTTGTGGACATGATGGAAGATACTTTGGTTTATTTCATTTGATAGTAATGGATCACCATATAGCAATAAATTCAAAGTTGGTGTTCTATATAGTCGTATATCATTAAGAAGTAAGGTGCGTTGATGCTGAAAGAATCTGCAGTGGAAAAAGTAATGTTGCACATTTTCGATAGAACCACAGTTGCAAAGAGGTGAGTCAGTGATATTTTTCAAGAACAAGTCTAGATTCAGAGAACTGCAGCCTGTTCGTAGCCGGGTATGTAGTATTTGAGTTTTTCTTTTTCCATAATAATAATATTTTGGAACAGGCTTGTTATCTTTCTTCAAAAAGTATTTGAATGAACTTAATGTGTTTAATTGTTTAGTTTCAGCTGGCAAGGTATTCCAATCCTTTAAGACAGAGGGCAAAAAGGAATTATTGTATTGATTCGTTTTAGCTCGTATGGTTTGGATATTGTTAGAGTTACGTAGATTGTAGCGGGATATATCATTTACTTGTTGGGGTATTAAGGAGGATAAATATTCTGGTGCTAAGTGATTGTACATTTTAAAGAATAAAGTCAATTTATGGTCATTGCGTCGTTTTTGCAGTGATTCCCAGCAAATTTCTTTGTACAGGTTATTCAATGAGACGAGTTTGGTAGCTCCAGTGGCTATTCTTGCGGCCTCATTCTGTATTTTGTCAAGTTCATATTTTTCTGCCTGTGTGCAATTATCCCATATATTATCCCCATATTCTAGTAATGGTCTTATGAATGTTGTGTATATTGTTTCTAGTGATTTTCTATCCAGTTTGAATTTAAGTTTCCTCATTATATTAATTCTTAACCATGCCTTGTCTTTTATATAGTTTATGTGTTGATGCCAGCTGCAATCGCTTGACAGATATAGACCTAAGTGTTTGTGGGATTTAACTTCCTGGATTTGCACATTTTCCATATATAGCGGTGGGTGATGTATAGTGTTTAATTTTCTTGAGAGTAAGAGTGCCTCTGTTTTAGATGGGTTAAAAGTAACAAGCCACGTGGCAGCCCATCGAGTTATTCTATCTAAATCGAAATTTAAGCAAGCAGCTGCATAAGGAGCATTGTCTACAATGATGAAGAGACTAGTGTCATCTGCGAATAAACGTATGTTAGAGTCAATGCCATTAACTATGTCATTTATGAAGAGAAGAAAGAGAAGAGGCCCTAGAATAGATCCCTGAGGCACACCTGCTCTGATAAAGTTCCAGACAGATGATACACCTGGAAGAATAACACGTTGTCGTCTGTCAGAGAGATAACTTTTGAACCAGTTAAGAACCTCTCCTGTCACACCAGCTGCTTCAAGTTTGTATAGGAGTCCAGCGTGCCAAACACGATCAAAAGCTTTGCTGATGTCACAGAAGACGGCCCTTACCTCTT
This sequence comes from Loripinus fragilis, assembly GCA_964019695.1. Classification (NCBI taxonomy): domain Eukaryota; kingdom Metazoa; phylum Mollusca; class Bivalvia; order Lucinida; family Lucinidae; genus Loripinus; species Loripinus fragilis. The sequence continues at coordinate 66,702,287 of OZ026530.1, forward strand.
TTCCAGAGTCTAATGCTTCACAAAAGGTATGATACAAATAGGTTAACTGATTTATAGTTGAGTCTCCAGGAATAAAACCAGATTGAAAAGACGACAGCATATTATTTTCTTGAAGATGATTGTACAGGTGTTTAAAGATAGTTTTTTCAAAGACTTTGCTCTCTGAATTGAGAAGAGATATAGGTCTATAATTAGATATTAGGGATAAATCTCCCTTCTTAGGAACTGGGCATACATTTGCTTCCTTGTAACTAGCTGGCATAATTCCTAAGCGCAGTGATTGATTAAAAAGAGAACAGAAAGGTGAAGCTAATTGCGAAGACAGTTCACGCAAAATGCGATTGTTGAGACCGTTTGGACCAGAGGCCTTTCCAACTTTCAATGTTTGGAGAGTGGATTCAACTTCTAGCGGAGTAAGAATAATTGAATTCAATTGCGTGTGATATGCTGGGGGAGTTAGAGGAGGGAGTATAGCATTTTGCTCATTCAGAATGGTTTGACTTTGAAAATGATCGTTCAGAAGGTTGGCCTTATCTATTTCATTGGTATATACATTGCCATTTGATTCGAGAGGTGGGATATCAGAATGTGTGTGAGGGGAGATAAATGCCTTAAGAGTAGACCACCAATCTTTTGAGGATAGGTTTTCAGATTTGAGTTTTTGTGTTATTTTGTCTGTGTGCTGTTGTTTGCAATTTCTGATCAGTGTAGTTACTTCATTACGTAGTCTTTTGAATTTTGCCCAGTGCTGTGATTGGTTAGTTGCCTTAGCTTTTCTGTAGGCTCTTCTACGCTTACGTATTTGACGCTTTAAACCTGAAGTTATCCATGGCGGATCAGATGGTTTTATTTGGTATACATTCAGATGCGATTGTAAGGATTGAGTTGCTAATATTAGTTGCATAAGTGTCTATATTTTCATCCCTCAAGGAATCCCAATCTGTGTCTCGGGCTTTGTTACGCAGTTCATAATTACCTTTGTCATAGCTCCAGATATGCCGTTTAAATGCTTTAACTTTGGGCTTAGAAAATTTCAGTATACCAAATACAGGACAATGATATCTTAATTCTTGATGCAGAAAGGGATCACCTACCCCACTAATCACTAAGTGATCTTTATTACTTACAAGAATTACATCGATTAGGGAGGAAGAGGTTTCAGTAAAGTGTGTTGGTTGAGTGATTGACTGAAAGAGCATAAATTGAGTACATAATGCTTCAATTTTTCGCCTCGTTGGGGATGACAAGAAATTTAAGTTGAGATCGCCAGTAATTATAATTTCTGATATACCTGTGTCAACAGCTAGTGCAATGGAATCTTCGATATCATTAAGGTAGCTCATGTTTGAATTTGGTGGCCTATAAAACAATGCGAAAAGAATACGTTTGTTGTGATTTGCAACTTCAATCCATATACATTCTATTTCTCGGATTTCAAGATCGTCTCTACGCTTGTAGTATATCCCTTCGTTAACATAAACCATTACGCCACCGTGACTATCCCCTACTCTGTCTTTACGTTCTGGTCTGTTGAATGATTTAAATAGTAAGTCGTCAGATGAGATCGATTGATTTAGCCACGTTTCGCTGAAAGCAAGTATGTCGAATTCGAACAGTTCGGTTTGTAAGATATCTAGTTTATTAAGAATGCTTTGTACATTGTACTGGACGAACGATAAGTTATGATTTATGCTTAAGGAGCTTATAATATCATTTGAAATATTTGATGAGTTTGAGGGATTAACAATCTCAAAGAGTGTATCTATGCGCAGGGTTAACTGTAGCATCGTTGATTTTAGAACAATTTGGAGAAATTGCCGCTATTTTTTCTCCACAACTTTCATCGCGAACATAGTTTGCTAAAAGTAGTTACAAAAACGTTATCGCCGAAAATCAATTTGAAAAAACATAAAAACTAGAATTTTTTTGATTTTTTTACACATGTCTGTAAAGCTAGTATCTCACTGGGATGCGAGCAATTTACGACTATTTCGAGACTAATTTGAGACACGTTTTGGCGACAGAAATACGACATTGCAACCATAATCACATTGCGGTCACACCGAATAGGTGAATAAGACAAATTTGCGATAGTCGCACGAATCATTGGCGAATGTTTCACGATATTCGCGCGACATTCGTGCGACATTCGCGAGACACTCGCACGATGCTCACACGATGAAATTGCGAGCATTTATTACCATCGACCGCCTCACGACGTTCTCACGAATGTCGTGCGTCTGTCGTGCGACTGTCGCGCGAAGGTCGTGCGACTGTCGCACGATGGTTTTGCGAGAAATGATAAACCAAGAAACATATACATTCTAGCAAGCATTGAAAAAAGGTACTACACTGTTGGAAGGAACTAGAGGGCTGGAAGGAGCTAGATTGTTGGAAGGTATCACGCTGCTGGGTGTGTTGGACTGTTGAATGGTAGCAAATATTGAGATAGAAAAGAGTTACTCGTTTATACTGCACAGTTATGATGGCCCATCAAGCAGCTAAAGAAAGTCAGTCGAGAACGCACATGCTCTAATTGCCCATTCGTATGGCATGATGAGCCCAATTAAATAAAAATTGCAATGAGTTCAGATGAGCCTCATCCTGCGAAAATCTATTTGATACAGTTATGCGCACAACAAAGGCACATGTCAGACTGCACTGATGCGCATTCAAATCAGAATCTTAGTTGTCCGCTGTAGTGATGTTCTGAATGCCAAATTAAACTCTTAGAAGGGCTGCTGAGACTAAGCAGGCTGTTGTAGTCTTACCAAGACACAATAATAATCCCTTTATACTGTTATTAGAAATAGTAAACATTTAAGTAGGCCTTATAAAACATAATTAACAAAATTATCCTCTCAGATAGCAATAATACTGGACAACTGGAATTTGTCAAAAGTGTATACTTAAGTATGCCTAACCAAGATCTCGCACTAGAGGGAACTATCATCTCAGATAGGAGGAAGTCTTTTAACGAACCTTTGGCGACATAATTGCGAGTAATTTAAGACACTCGCACGAAAGTCGTGAGACGTTCGTGCGACTGTCTCACGACGTTCGCCAGAGTATCGCTTAGTTTAATTTACTCGCAATGTCGTCGCGAAGTGTCTCATTTATGTCGCAATTGATTCGCAATTTAGTCTTAATTATCTCGCAAATATTTTGTGTTCCAAAATGATTGCGACTAAATTGCGAGGGGTCGGCGACAAGTTCGCGACGGTTTCGAGACACCCGCGATGACTTTGCGACTATTTTGCGAGGAATTTTGTCGCATAAAATTTTTGAACATGTTCAAAATTTTCGCGACTACTTTGCGCCACTTGGCGACACATGCGAGGAAATTACGAATCACTGGCGACTGTTTCGAGACTGCTTTGCGACCCACTTGCGATGTCTGTCGCGAGCTGTCGCAAAACAGTCGCAGTCCAGTGAGATAGGGGCTTAAGGCTGAGATATTATAGTTGCCTTATAATAGGTAAGTGATATAGGCTACATATCTATCACGATTGTTGAATATCTGATCCGGGGAAATGTGTAAAATATGGAACAGATAAGCATTCTGTAAATGCAAGTAATGATCGAATGCTGTGATAATGGCCATGGTCTTAAATTGTGGCGACTGAAATATTTATTCTGCATGTTCTCCTACATACATGACATAGGTGCACATTTATGTGAATAAATACCAATTCAGCATAAAGGTTGCTCATGCAATGCGTTAAACATATGCACGCTGGTCTTAATCGTTTTATGAATAAACTTGAATATGTGTGTTTATGCTGGAGATTAACTGAAAAAACACTAATAACCTTAAATATTCAATATATACTAATATGTACACCCGATTATACCCCATATCATCAAGGTGATCTTAAACAAGGTTTTAGCCAAGTTTTAGTAAAGTATTAATTAATTATGGTAGTGTTAGACCTCTGACACTTGATACGTAAATATGGGCTTTGAAAAAGTTCAAATTGCATTGTTCCTCAAAGAAGGCTCCGACGAGCCTGCACAATGCACAGACTCACTAGCGCCTTCGCATGTCTCATACACTTAGTGTAGGTAACAATAATGACTCAGACCAAAATGTAGACCTCTGACTTGGCTAGATACATGTTTGCGGATCATTTATGTTATTTCTTTCTTGTTTTTGTTATGCTTTAATGCACGTACGTCTGTTTGTTGATGCCTTGTGATCACCTGCTGGGAAAGGGCTGGCCTTTTGGCTCTCATTTGTGAAGTTTACTTGTGAAGTTGTCACTTTCCCTTTGGTATCCTGGGCCAGGTGTGGTGCTTGATGGTATCGATTCCTGATCTTTGCCCTCGTTATTACTTTTATTTTAACAAGCCTGTGGATAAAAAAGCGTAATTACGTAATTGCAGAATAATCACTATGTGAGTCCGCCCAACCGTTACCAGTTACAGAACGAGTTAAAATCAAACAATATATAAATGTTCATAACTGCTGAACCACATGATATTACTTATTAATAGACTTTTCGCTTATTGTAAAGGGGGCAACTTTAATATTTATATCTGGGCGTGGTTCGGCTGTTTCATCTACTAAGGAAGGGAAATCAGGATTTATTCATAATTTGGTAAAGAGTTAATAAGCCTTTTGGGCCGCAAACGTGCATTCATTTCATGAAAATCCTAACCGCATACACACTAAACTCACATTTATTAACCCTTAAAGCGCATTATCACAAAATGTATGTTTTTGTCGTCCATTAAAATATTTGAAGCCTCATAGATAAACAGTGGGAATCCAGATCAGACTTCTCCTTGAGGAGCAGCCTGATCTGGATCCGCAATGTTTGCCTCCCTGCTTATGTTAGATGCAGTTATGTTGCTGGCGTTTTAAGGACTAAATAATGACTGAGGTGGCACAAGATGATAGTTTAAATATATTTTATTTGATAAACTCTTTACATGTGTACAAACAAGAGCATACATACAATCTATTACAGAGTTTATAAAATGGGATTCAGAAAGAAGTCTTGACGACTTATTCAAATCCGTTTCCCAACATATATAAGTTGCTATAAATATATAAGTTCTGGTGAAAACAATATCGATTTAAAGATCAAATGATCATCAATCATATAAATAGAAATTTTCTATGAGAAAATACTGTCTTTTCATATAGGCATATTCACATCAAAACATTATGACAACTCTATATGCATTACATATTGGTCAATATAGAAGTTTAGAGAGAGAGAGAGAGAGAGAGAGAGAGAGAGAGAGAGAGAGAGAGAGAGAGACGCTCCTTAATCTAATTTAAAACGTTTGCTGTCAGAAATGAATTTCTGAACTGATTGAAATATTAACTTGTTGTGGTGGTTATTAAGAGTTCTGACTCCATATAATAAGTTATTTAGACTCGGAACACAAAAAGTTGACAATGCAGTGATCATATCTCTTCTAGCTTGAATATATTGTGGACATTCTAATAGAAAATGGTTTGTTGTTTCAACTATGCCACAAGCACATAATGGGTCACCAATGATATTTTTAGAGTGTAGATGCTGATTTAGAGAGCTGCAATTAGTTCTTAACCTAGTGTGGTGTATTTGTAGCAATCGGTTGCCTGAACTGTAATAGACTGGTACCTTAATGTTGTTATTGTTAAGCTGTTGTTTAAAACTTGAGAGAGAGGTTGAATTTTGAATATTAAGAGGAATTTCATTCCATTCTCTAATGCAAGACGGTAAAAAAAATTATAATATAGCTGTGTTCTTGTAAGTAAAGGCCTAATGTTTTGAGAGTCACGTAGATTATACGCTGATGTGTTTTCAACAGTTGAAGGAACTAAAGACGTTAAGTAGGTAGGTGTTAAATCATTTATCATTTTATAGAATTGGCACAGTTTATGTTTGTAGCGTCTGTCCCGTAATGATTCCCAGCCGGTCTCCTAAGATAACATATCTAAAGAGACAAGTCTGGTTGCCCCAGTAACTATCCTAGCTGCCTCTGTTTGTATTTTTTCAATTGCATTTGCCTCATATTGTGTACAGTTGTCCCATACGATATTAGCATATTCAAGAGTAGGTCGTAAAAAGGAAATATAAATTTTGTTCAGGGAGTCCCTATCAAGCATAAATTTTAGTTTACGCATGACATATATCTTTTGTCATGCTTTAGAATTGATTAAATTAATATGTTCATGCCAAGTGCAATCGTTTGATAAAATAACACCCAAGTGTTTATGATGTTGAACTTCATTGATATAAACTGCGTTCATTATTAATGGTGGGTGCATGTTTCTATTATTTTTCCGGGAAACCAAAAGTGATTCAGATTTAGAGGGATTAAATTTTACTAACCATTTTTCCGCCCATCTATGAATAGTTTCTAAATCAGTATTAATCATTTTTGATGATACACAAGATGATACAGTTACTTTTGAATAAAACCACGCCTCCTTTTCAGCTTTTACCAATGCCTAAGGTTGACTAGTCTTAATTACGCATTCATGAGGCGCCGCATTTACAGTAAGCGAAAAGTCAAGTAATTTGTGTTTAATAAACTTTGCATACATATGCCTGTCAACCTGATCTAACCACGGGCATGCGAAGCCACCTTTTGATAGACATGGATTTGCTGATTAATTATTCCGCCTGTTGTGAACTGTTAGTGAAAATCCTCATGACTCTTGGACCTTATGGATATTTGGATCAAATTTGCATACTTGTTTATTTTAGTATTGTCATACAAAATAGTGGTGAGGTTTTGTCAAGCATCATTTTGCCCTTCAAGGTATTGAGTGATAATGTTCACACCCTCACACTCAAGATGGATTCTTATTATCCCATCCTCACACGCATGATGGCTTCCGTTTACCCTACCCTCACATTTATGATAGACTTTTATTATTCCACCGTTGGTTTCTTTTTATCCCACCCTCACACCAATGATGGATTCTTATTATCTCTCATGAATATAAATAGGAAAATGTCATTTGATGAATATTCCAATGAGACTCATTAAATCTGCATCAGGGGCTACGTATACACAAAAACGCATTTACGTACACATTTTGACCAAAGCCATGGGAAAATTATATCACAATTTTGATGGATTTGTGAGTTTATGTGTACAAACCATGTGCGCAGAGCCAATATTAATCTCTCTAAATCCAATTTTGACAGAATTTTTGATGACCTATGTATCACCTCCCCATAGGCACCCATCAATTACCGCCGCAATGTGAATGAGGGCGTGATCATATATAATTTTTATAATCTACCAATTCCACGTCGTCTCATCTGTATCTACACTGTTTGAATAGGTTATTTTATTTTCGCATGCAATTAGCCTGTCCACAATTGCGCACTTTGAATTTTTGACTAGCTACGCCCCTGTGCATTTCTAATTAAGGACAATTTTTCATGGGTGCCAAATTGTTTTAAAAGTAGTTCCACCTAAATGCCCCATGATATTGTTACTAAAATTGAACATAATTTGTATATGAAATTGCATGGTTTCTATGGCAACCCACCGATCATGGTAGCTTGGTCGGAATCGTGCATACTTTACATGCATGCGGACAAGAGAGCGACCCTCGCTTCCGACACATTCTTTCAGGGTTAATGATTTCCCTCTACCACTGACTCAATAAGAGCAAATTGTCCGTTACTTGCGAATTATCTATCACTAATTACTGTTTAACTTGGCTCAGGGAGTCCTGTCCGGAACTCTTTGTTTGGTTAAGAATTGGCGATCCAGACATGGTTGGTCTTCATATCTAGGTAGCTAGACTGGCTCCAGTCCTTAAACGATTTTTCATCAATGTGTCATATCATTTACTTGTGGCCAGTCTAACTCTGATGGCTCTGTTTAAAACAGAGCCATCAGAGTTAGACTGGCTACAAGTATATAATATGACACATTGATGAAAATTTGTTTGAAAACAGAGCCATCAGAGTAAGACTAGCTACAAAGAATATGAAATGACACATTGATGAAAAAATGTTTTAAGGACTGGAGCCAGTCTACTAGGCAGCAGATCATGTCATTTGCATGTCGTTCTGAATGAGTTGCTATGCCTTTCCCCGTTTGGGATGAAATCCAAAAAATGTCCAAGCTTTTTCAAAGTATGTCCGAAATTGAAAACAGCAGCCGAACTATTAATCCAACAAGTTAAAGTTAGGCGGAATTCATTCATAACTACTGTAAATCCGGAAATTTTCGCGAGGGTTTTATTTTCGCGAAACTTCGCATATGCGAAGGTTTGTGAAAATAAAATCCTCGCGAAATGGAGAAATCATTCTGTCCTTTACTGATATTGGTAAATCATGCCCTAGTTGCGAATTTTAAACGTCGCCAAATATGTCTTTTAACGCCATTCGCGAAAATAAAATTCTCGCGAAAATTTCCGGATTTACAGTATTCAGGGTCATTTTTACAACCAATTTCAACTATGTTCTTTGTACAATGATAATTACGAGATTAGCACCTATAGAGTGCATGCATTATATTATCTAACGGAAACCTTTGCGGTTTTTAGGGGGTTGAGAGTATTAATATAGCGTCACTCTAACGAGAATTGTATATATGTTATATGACGATGGGCTGTATATGCTTAAGTCTAATAAAATTCATGTCATGTTATGTTTAGACTGCCAAACATGTTATTGAATCATTAAACTCAAAATTTACTATAAATTGATAATCATTATCTCGCACAATACAATGATACTGAAGCCCTATGTTTGGACTTCGACGTGTCATTAGCACATGTACCAAAAGATTTAGTTTTATCTTCAATTTATGATTGACGGAACGAAAAAAAGGTTTTGTTTCCGTTTCTCTATGAAGATGTTCCTCGCGTCCCTACCTATGCTGTATATATTTCGCAGCTTATTCGTTTTGCAAAAGAGAATTGTCTGATGTAAGTGACTTCGACAACAGAAACCAATTTTGACCCTTAAGTTACTTAGAGAAGGTTATCAATATCATAAGCTTGGTAAAGAATTTTCTAAATTCTACCACAGACACTGAGAGTTGATTGTAAAATTAAATGTTGGTTTAAAACACTTCTGCACCAGCAATTTCAGAGTCGTAATTCTATGTTGATTATACTGAAGGACTTTAGAAACGCACCAATTATATATTCACTGTCTCTTCAATATGGTTGATTTGAGGATGTTTTCTTTATCACTTTTTATTCGCTTACACTATGGACCACGATTTGCCATCGTTTCGATTTGCTTATGCGGTTAACTCTGACGTACCACTGACGTTATTTTATTTCAACAATTGTCGTCTGAAAACTGTGAGACTAGTTTAATTTAAAAGCAAACACTTTTAGCTGGTAGCCACATGTCTAAACCAACGGAAAACATAAAAAGTTTCGGAAATAATCGGAAATAACCGTTTAATTACACTCCCAGTCGCAGTGTTTCTTTGTTAATGTCATTCTTAATTTTACAAACAGCAATAACAGGCGGATGACGTTCGTGCATGTCGCAATACTTTTGCCTTCTACGTAACGGGTTGCGGAGTATCTTGTGGCACTATTTTTTTTATTAATTCTGTTCCATAGGATATAAACAACACAATTACGTCAAAAAAATAATGACGTCACCAAGACGAAATAAACTTTACCAGAGGCCTAAACCTTCATGATTTGATTGTGACTTTACTTGTGCTTTCGAGAACAAACATCTATTCGAAAACTTTTTTGCTCTCATTATGGAAGGTATTGGTACCCTGTGACCTTTTTTCTTAATTTGAGATGTCTCAGAATAATCACGACGTCATGGCAACAATAAGCCACAGCGATTCAATTTTCTTATTGAACGCAGGCTAAATCAAGGGACTTGTCAATTTTATTTTTCACATTAAAATATTACATTTTGATAATAAATTAGCATTTTAGTAGGTGGTGCGTTTTTAAAGTCCCTCAGTATAGATTATTTGAGTATAACAAGGTAATGTCACAAACACACACTGCAGATCAACCCACGGCACCGCGAGGAAGAGACAGAACACTACCAATTACATGCTATGATTGTAAAGAAATACATACGAGCCACGATCTATGAAAACCAGCCTTAATGGCGAAGTTGTCAAAATTTAGTTAATTACATACACTTAATCTATAAAGTGTTACGAAGTTATCCTGCAAATTTTATGAATTTTTATCTTCATTATTCATGGAAATGTGGTCATTTGAAACTATACACTGTCTAAACTTTAACGCACAGCCTCGGAAACGTCATGACGTTACTAATGACGTTAAAGTTTACTTCCTACTTTGCGGGTTAGTCGGGTGCATGAAAAACATGCTATTTCTTTCTAACATACTTTTTTATTATCCTTAGCATGTGTGCAATGGAATGTGCAGAAAAGTTGACACTGATTCATTTTTGCCTGAAGTTTGCATGATCTGAAAACGACTGACCATACTGAAAAATTCTGACAGTTGTTAAGGTAAAATTGTTGCCATGGAAACATATGGAACTATACCGAAGGAATTTAATCAGAAATAATTGCCAGTTGTATTCTACTATCCACCTGAATTAGTTTTAAGGCAATATAGAAACATATCAAATTTCTTAATTTTTGGTGTTTTTCAAAAAAAGTCCTTAATGTCATTACGGCAGATTTTCACAGATCGCGGCTCAATTATATTATTTAAAAAAAATCAGCTTTATGCTTCCAGGCGAGGTGCAAATAAAGAGGCAAACATACTGTCTTGCCAGTCTATATTGCCAGTGATAGTAGAATTAATACACAAGTGATCTCTCGATTCACGTTAGCTCAAGTGGAGTGTACACGTTACATGTAATGTTTTACTTAACAATTGTAAACAAAATATTTCGTCAATGTCACTTTTGGTTGGCACGACAGTAGCTATAACCATGATTAGGTGTAACCAGGCATGAAGAGTGTCGCCTTATATCCATATAATATTCCATTCTTTTCAAATTGTTGATGAACTTTTCAAACTGATCAGGAAAAAAAAGGTTTCGAACTATTGTATTTGAACAATAAAATCTGGATGCCTTTGGTAGAATTCGGAATCTACGTTACTTTACAAAGTTTATGATACAGACCGCCTTGTTATAGTACATTTTAACTTAGCAGTCAATGAAGGGTTTCCATTTTGAAGTCACTTAAATCTAAACATACTCTTGCAACACGAATAAGCTGCGAAAACTGTACAGTGCACACTACTAGAAGGGGAGTAATAACATCTCCATCCAGAAAGGGGAAATCAACTTCAAAAATAAAATAATATCGATTATTATAATTTTAGAAAATCAATGCCATATATTTATAGACAAGTCCAAGTCCAAAAATAGTATTAAAATATGTTGCCATATATGGTAGTATCAAAAGAATTTGCTTTATTTATTCCATGGAATATATCGACATACGTTGTACCATTTGTTAAAAATAAATTACTTTCACCGTAGGATTAGTGTCTGATGATTGCCTTTGACTTGGCCCATGGTGGCTAAACTTGGAGTTTTCATTAGCTCTGACTGTCTGTTTTTTTTTCTTCCCACCACAGTATGTTATTTGATGTTAATGTTTCCACGTGATGATATATTGGCCCCGTCGCGAGAAAACCTGTCTTCAGAGTGTCAGACAAAGCGAGTTTCAAACCAGTCTCCTTAGCTACAGAGACTAGTTAGAAAATTAAAATTTCATCTGTAGCAAGTATACATATGAAACTTTCTACAAAGCGAATTACAAAGGCGCTGAATAGACCGCGCGAATGCGCAGGCTGGCCTGCGCCTATGTTTAATGCAAACCCCCGAAGACAGGTTTTCTCGCGTCGAGGCTTGAAGGCAACAAACTGAACTTTTTATACAGCAGAATCTAGGGCGACGATTTAACTAAGCCCAACCCACTTCCCAAGTAGCTTCGGCAACTATCCGAACTAGGGCGTTCTGTTTTGTTGATATTAATTGCTTATTGTTGCTTTCATTTTGCTGTGCAGTACTTTTCGTGGTTTACAAATATGCAATCATCTCGCTGGGGAAGAGAGAGGCGTTGCTAAGCTTTATTTGCCTTTAAGTTGTTTGTTTGGTTTGATTCTTTACGTCTAAGCCAACAGCTGAGGTCATGTCGAGACGGCCAGTTCACCTGACTTCACTTTTTTCCTAAGTAGTTACATGTACCAGTTCTTCGTGCGCATACTTTCGCTTGTACATGTAACTGACAACAACCCTTGTTGAATCAGCGATAGGTGGAGAATGACCGTAGAAATAATTCCATGATAACCTCCACGAAAGTATTGGACCTGGCTGGGATCAAACTCGGGACCCTGGATCTGCAGTCGGACTGGCTACCGACTGCGCTATGGGGCCTGGGAATTGCCCTTATAATGTCACGTGGTTGTTAATATTCTGTGTCTCATTCCCACGGTGCTGTTGGTTCATCTGCAGTGTGTGATTGTGGTATTACATGTAATAGATATAGGATTATTTTTCGAGGCTTTCTTGTTTAAACCGCGAGGTGGGCGTAGCCCACCGAGCGGTTTAAACAGAAAGCCGAGGAAGAATCCTTTATTTAGCTTGTAGTATGGCGCAGGCGCAAATAAACACGTGTTACTGACATTTGACGAAATTTACATTCGATCCTCCCTGCATCCGGCCTAAGCTGTCAATTATATTATATTTACCTACGGATTAATCTGTCGCTATTTAGATAGTTACCGCCTACATCGCTGTTTAACTAAAATTGGAAGTTAGAGTACGGTTTTAAGCTCCTCCTTCGTCGTTATTCTAGGGTGTCTGATTTAAACATCAACAAAGATCAAAGAAAAAAGCATCGGCCATACTACAATGTATGTGGCCATACTCACTCACTTCTGCCTCTTCAGATGATATTATTTGACGTTTCGCTTCCTGTAAAGGCGGCGCCTCACGAATGCGTAATAAGGACTGATCAACCTTCGATATTGGTAAAAGCTGAAAATTAGGCGTGGTTTTATTGAAAAGTAACTGTATCATCTTGCGCCATTATCTCAGTAAAAACCCAAACAAATTATTTAGTCCTTAAAACGCCAGCAAAATAACTGCATCTGAAAATGTCCACTTAACATAAGCATAGAGGCAAACTTTGTGGACCAAGATCAGACTGCTCCTACAGGAGCAGTCTGATTTGGGTCCACACTGTTTGTCTATGAGGCTTCAAATATTTTAGCGGACGACAAAAAACATACATTTTGTGATTATGCCCTTTAAGGGTTAATAAATGTGAGTTCAGTGTGTATACGGTTGGGATTTTCATGAAATGCACGCACGTTTGCGCGAATCGAACAATTTATTAATTCTTCACTAAATTATAAATAGAACCTGTTTCCCTTGTTTAGCAGATGAAATAGCCGAACCACGCCCAGATATGAATGTTAAAGCTGCCGCCTTTACAGTAAGCGAAAAGTATACTAATATATAGAGAGAATACTAGATGGGTGTCTTTTGATATCAAGTTTACCAAACAAGGCTTCGAGAACGCTTGTTGGCATCGCGAAGCTTGCCGAGCGATTCAACATGCGTTCTCAAAGCCGAGCCTGGTAAACATGGGCCTCGAATTCTCATATGACCGAACCTGCTGGTGGGACATATAAACTTAAAACAACAAACAACACTTGGGGAAAACCCGCACCTTTTTATGAAAGATTTTATTGGCCCAATTGAAGTATGTATACCAAAATCGATAACCTATTCAATCCAACTAAAATCAATTGTTCAAAATACATTTAATTCAAGCCACGCTGTTCAAGCGAAAAAGGTAAATATACATGCGCATGCAAATCTAATGTACGGCGTTGTTACTGTTTCCACAGTACAATTCATTGATGCAATGGGCAGAATTCAATTTTATTCGAAATGATACTTAAACAACTCGCAGTTCTGGGAGTTTAGAAAATGACCTATGCTCTTCAGACGGCGGACCTGTATCAACCGTAAATTCTTTTAACTTTTTTGAATAAACATCACATTACAGCGTGTCATTTTTGCCTTCAAAATTATCTGTGATGCTTGCTCGTCAGATTTTGGTTATGCCATTAATGAAATCCATGAAGGTATGCTTCTAGAACTTAATAAATGTATGCGCTTTTCAAGGTTAAATATAAAAAAACTTTTTAGGTACTTTGACTTTTAACATGGCTAATACAATACACAATAATTAAAGCCAGGTCATGGGAGTTTGGTAATCATCGGATTGGCGAAAGCAAAGGCTCAGACGAGACTGCGCATATGCGCAGTCTCGCATAAGCCTTCACTCTTCGCACACACAGCTCATAGGATTAGGCGATGCTTCATGCTTGCACATATGCATCAAAGTCACACTGTAAAGCTAAACTGTGTTTTAATAGTTCAAGCATGTTTTGACAAATATCCGATAAGTTCTATTATTACATAGGCCTGAGGGCTGGCACCAATTTAAACTTCCTTGTTAGGAATTTAGCTATAGTCTGGAACTAAACCAAGTAAACACCCGTTATTCCGTGTAAACACCCGTTATTCAGTAATGATCGCGTAAATTGTGGCAATGATGTTTTCGCTGCTGTCGACGTTCTTAATTTTGGCGTTTTCGTCAGTCTCTGATAGTTGTCTGAGCAACCCAGCGGGGAAGATCGGAATCGAGGTGGGCCCCTTGATGAAGCTACCAGAGTTTCCAAAGTTTTCAAGTAAGTTCCTTAACATTTAAAAAAATATTTGTCTAGATCATTTGTTTGTTTGATGCTAAGCGACGCATCATGCATCAACGCTCGTGGGTCACCAGCGTTAGACGGTATTTAATCAAATATGGTTTGGTGTAAAACGTAAAATTATGTGTACTGTGGAATTGAATTCCATGATGAACCCCGTTTTTTGACAATAATTTCTTAGCTTCTGATGCGAATTTAATTTTTCTCAGCATAATAGATAAAGATTAAAAAAGCGTAATTGAAAATATTTTTTTCAATTTTTTATCTGATTTTAAAAATAGGTGTCATGGGATGAAAATTTCAACACTTTATCAATTCTTATTTTTCACTATTCCCTATTTGTACCTAAACAGGGCGTGGCTTTGTGACAACTGTAAGGTTCAACAACTATCCACGAAACCTTAAAATGTATATACCAAGCTAAAATATGTTCTTACCACAGCATGGTATCGCAATAAAATGAATTTGTTTTTACATGCGCGGACCCAGGGAGGGGCAGGGGATCGGAAGCCCCCCATCCCCCAGCCGATAAATCACAAAAATATATGGTTTCTTAGCAATACTGGTCCGGACCCCCATAAGAATTACAAAGCTAGCGTTCAATGTTTGGCCATCAGCGTCTCGTTGGTGAAACGCCGCTTAATTGGCATTTAGCTGGCGTAATATGGTGTTTCGCTGGCGGGCCGATGATGGCCTACCTTTAGCGCTATTTGGATCTTCTCTGTCCTCATCAGACAAAAAAAAACATGGGCAGAGATTGACTCCCTCTGGCAAAACTTACTGAATCCGCATATGCTTTAGATTTAGCAGCCCACTAATATTATTATTCTGAATGCAGGCTAATGCCGCTATGAAAAAAGATGATTATGAAGCTAAACCACTTGACCACCCACTAGCAGAACGTTGCTTAGTTCACATGTGCATCATGTGAGACCCGAACACACAGCGGATATACATGCTGTAGTTTTGTTGTTCTGTCTTAAGTCAATGGAAATGGGGAGGGGGTGGGGTAGGTTACATGCTAGTGGCAGTCAAGTGGCAGGGAAGAGTATGTGAAAGAATGTCCAGGACAAAATTTGCAGAATTAATTCCAGGAAAAAAAAGCGCTGCAGGAATGCATCATACCCGTCCATGAAATATTTTATTACAAAAAACAATCCATGAATCAAGGGCCATATTTATGAAAAATGTCTCAACCAGCATCATTCTAATATTCAATATTTCATCATATTTTAAAATCAAGGGCAGTAACTCGATAGTTTTCTGACAAAAATAAGCGATTTGTAATCGCATAACACCCTAAATCCTTATATCGACTCGCATTCAACATAAAGGACAATATCTCTGTGCTTATTTGACCAATTGACCTATCTATGATCATTAACTACCCCTCCCCAATATCAACTCTTATAAAGTTTAAATAAATTGGTTGAAAATTACTCAAGCTAGAGGGCGGAAGCGAAATGGTGACGGACGGACAGACGGACTGACACTAAACGCAATTTTTTGAACGGAAGGTATATCATGATGCCCCGCACTTTTTAAGTGGCGGGGTATAAAAATTAATAAAAGGCCAGAAATTAAACAAAATCAGAGGACATGTGGTAACAAAAGCACCCATTCACTGCATCTGAGATCCCCAAAATTGATATGCTCATGAGGTGAAAAAATATGAAGAATGCCCAAACCACATGCACATCAGCTAATGTGCAAAATATATGCACAGTTTAAAAAATGGAATAAACTATAAGAGGACTGAGCTCACAAAGTACACACTGTTGGACGTTCAGGTAGACAGACATTCCGACAGACGGGCGAACAGACCCATTTTAATTGTCTCCTTTTACTATAATGTCGAGAGACAGCCAGACTAGCCAGGACCTAAGAAGCCATTATAATGCCATAATTTAGGAAGCCTCACGATTTGCCTTCTTTTACAAACAATGAAGACCCAGATGAAATGCTGCAAGTTTCCGCATTTCATCAGAGTCTACATTGTTTGTTAAGGTAAAAAGAAGATCTTCGGACAGAAATTTAATATTGTTTTCAAACTTATAACAGTTAGGGCACACCTAGATATGTATAATGGATTATCCCAAGTTGATTGTATCAAACTGGAAGGAAGAATCCATTAGTAAACAAAAGGTTAAGCAGTGTGTGAATTTCTCAGGTTCAAAGCCCAGGACACCACTATTTTTTTAGCTGCATCCTTATCAATTCAGAAAAATATGGCAATTATGTTTGGGCTTATTAGTTGGTATATGTAACAATTTACCTGTACGTATTTTACCTGCACACACAAACTTAACCACATCATTTATTGAGGTAAATAAGAGGGTAAATATGAAGTGGAAATTTCTAAGTTGTTTATTTTTACAAGAGACTGGAGTAAAAAGTTGAGCTTCAAATAGAAACAAAACTTAAAACTAGCTACGCTTTTTATAATTATATTCATATTCAAAATTTTGAAGCGATTCAACAAGTCTATCAAAATTTAAAAAGAAAAACGGGGTTCATCATGAAACCCCCCTTCACAGTAGTAAATAGGTCTAAAGAACAAAAACTAATGAGAGTAAAAATGTGAATATTTTACTAGTCCAACCCTTTCAAAAAATGTTTGGGTGCTCAAAAGACTAATCTTTTAACTACCAACAACAGATATTTTGGAAGAAAAATAAGAAAATTATTTTAACCATATACATATACACGCGCTTATCTACAGGTCTGGTGAAAAATAGGTCGGATGGAGATTAAACAGAACAGAACAGATTATAAATTTTATTTAGACTTAAGCATTACAAGCTCATCGTCACAACAATACATAATATACAAACATATATTCTACGCATGCATTTAAAGTGAGTAAGGGTGCAAAGATCAGGAATCGATATAATCAAGTACCACACCTGACCCAGGAAACCTTTGTTTAAAGTGTTATTAATTTGATATGTGTAGTTCAAGAGTGAGGCAAATTTAGGCATTTTACCCATATTTTGCTCTACTAGGTGAGACTGTCTACAAAACAATACCACCACATTCGTCGCATCATCGCCATTTGCATATTTTCTGTATATCACGTAGGAGCATACTGCAATAAGGGCAAAACCAGGCCAGACGCGTAAATACCATTTGTTTCGCAATGTACCCTGTTAACCCTTAAAGTGCAAAGAAAAAATGCATTTGTAAAATGTCGTCTGCTGAAGTCGTCTACTGCAAATAATTGCTTCACATTACTGACGAATTAAGTATAGAAACAAACAGCATGGATCCTGAACAGACTGCTCCTACAGGAGCAGTCTGATCTGGGTCCACACTGTTTGTCTATGAGGCTTCACGACAAAAAATACATTTTGTGATTATACGCTTTAAGGGTTAATAAATGTGAGTTCAGCGTGTATACGGTAAGGATTTTCATGAAATGCACGCACGTTTGCGCGGCGCAAGCAACTTATTAGATCTTCACCAAATTATGAATAGAACCTCATTTCCCTTCCTTAGCAGATGAAATAGCCGAACCACGCCCAGATATGAATATTAAAGTTGTCGCCTTTACAGTAAGCGAAAAGTCAATTAATAAATACCATGTGATTCGCATGTTATGTTTATATTTGTTGTCTTCTTATCCTGTGTTTACATCTAAGTTTGTTAAAATTAGAGCTATCTCCGAGACACCGCTGTTGGTACTTGTGACATAGGCGACCCACGAAGGTCGAAACGAAACCTTTGTGTCTTTATATACTAATTAACTTTTCCATCTGTGTTATCCCATTTTAGCCGAATGAATCTTTTTCCTATTCTTATCAATTGGACCAGTCCATTTCCGTAATAAGGGATGCTGGGTGGTATTTTTTATTTTTTATTCAAATTAAATAAAATATTATGTAAGCAAATAGTGAAGACCCTGACCAGACGCGGCGTTTCGCGGCGTCTGATCTTGGTCTGCACGGTTTGCCTATGTCCCATAAAAAGGACACTAGGCGTATAAGAGTAAACGGTAAAATAAGCGATCACCCGGGTATATCAGTCATCTTTGTTGACAAAACTGGGCACAATCGTATTCTATAGTATAGTCACTTTGAGGTTTAATACAACACAAAAGAGAGTTTAAAGACATGAAAAATTGATCAATGACAGCGGTACCACTCATTATGACTCTCTCAAGGGGTCATACTTTGCAGCCAAAAGGACAGTCATAATGAGGTGATTATGACTTCATTACATGGGCAAATCAATGATCCCATGATGGGATAAGGTAATTTATGATAAAATATTGACCTTTATCTTAGTGAAAGAAATTGTGTTGTATACAAGTAAGTCTCCTCTTGAGGCCCCTTTCATTTTGTGAGATACTGAAACTGTCCCTTGTCAGTTAAACCTTTAATGATCTCTATTGGACAGGACTATATGTCTTTAACTATGTTGTAAGATATTAAGCATGTGGTTCGGTGTCGTGCAAACTTGCAAAAAATATTTAGATAGAGTAACAACACGAAGCCAACATAAGTAAGTGTTAGTATTTATTAAACATGTATCATCTCTGAACATTAGTTCCAATATGGTAGTAATACACCTGGTAGATGGCAATCGAAAACGTTAATACCATCGACCGGCGTAGATAAAAACAAATCGTTAGAAACGGAGTTTTCGATTGCCATTTGTAGCCCCATTGGCGACAAATAGCAATCGAAAACACTGTTTCGAGCGATTTTTGACCCGCATTCGTCGATTCTAAGGAGCGTTCTGGATGGCCGCCTACCCAGTGTGAGTAATAAATGATAAAAAAATCATCAAATTGGTAATGTATGGCCAAATTTCCTTAATTTTTAGAAATTAAATCTTAAAAGCCTTTGCAATTTGAAATTTAGATAGTCATCAAAGACATTTATTTGTGTCAGTCTAATACAGCACGGAGAGTCAACCTCAAAATCCTGATTTCAGAAATAATCCTGAAAACTTTCACCCATGGGGTAATATGGTCAATTTGTTTCATCCTTGCTAATCTAGGTGTTTGACCCATTATTTTACTCCTCATTTATACAGAGTAACGTTATGGGTCACACCTGAAGCGAGCGCTCTTCGCGCTCGTTCTACTGATGCCAGACCTTGCACATTACGAATAACGATAGGTATCAGAACAGCGAGCACCTCTGGGTTACTCCAGACATACAATATTGCAGTCGTCCATTATTATTTTTGCTTTCCTAAAAAAACACTATAGACCATGATAAAAAGCCACGTGCTGTCATATCTCATCTAGGTCCTCACTGTTTGATCATGTATTAATATTTTACTGGATTCGATTACAAAAATGAAGCATATACACTGAATAGCCAAATAAAACATCTGGCCCCGAGGTTATAAAACTTTTTTTCATGCTCAAGTCATCTGAACACAAAATTTATCGTGCTCATAAGTGTTAAAATGCCAACAATTGTTGGCATTTTAACATTTATAAGCATGATAAATACAACATCTGAGAGACTTAAAGCAAGAAACTTCTTTATTTGTTGGGATTTTAGTTTTTATGAGCAGTTGAAATTTCGTGCTCAGTTGAGTTGAGAATGAAAAAAAGTTTGATAACCTCGGGGCCTGATGCCGTCGTTCAAGGTGTGCAACAGAGTGAAATGCACACTAGCACCGTAAATATAAGTGTTACTTACTCCAATTTTGGTGGAAGCTGAACTGTCACTGATTTTGGTGTAACCTTTCAACTATCTAAAAAGTCAAATTTCATTCAATTGTATAAATTGTGAGAATAGCTATACTGACAGACTTTAATAACGCAACACTTGGATAACAGCTTTAATTTATGTCTCAAAAAAGGAGGCATAACAATAATTTTGATTGTATGTTAAAGAGCATTCATTTGTAAGTAAAACATGGAAAACTTGTCCAACTAAGATGAAGTCAATGCATTAAAATGTAAACTTTTTGAGATAGGGGTCAACTGTTTCATGTGACCAATTATTAAGAATGAAAGATTCCCTACTTCTTTAGATCAAGAAACACTAGAAGCATCAAATTTGTATCATGGACTTCGTTAGACATCAAGAAAGCACTCTCATATTGATTGGCAGGTCTGCGATACAGCTTATTTGCGTATAAGACGTTTATCTGGGTGTACTCTTTCATTCAATAGCTTAAAATCTCCTCTACTTAAGAAATGTTTAAATGGCGAAATTCATACGAAGCAAATAACGTCGTCCAGCTTAGTTGTACAATTAAAACTTAAGTGTTTGCTGAAGAAGCCAACTCATGATGACATTTACGAAGCAAAGGAAGTTAACATTCAACAGTCTTTTGGAAGATATAAATGGAAGTTAGTGTTGCGTAATTAAAGTCCGTCAGTATATATACACTGAACCGAAGTTATAAGTAGCCACCTTACAATTTTTGCTCCTGTTCAGAAAGTAAAAATCGCTCTCATAAAATTTAAATTCTATAAGAAGGTCCAAGGCTTTGTTGAGACTCTGCAAATTATGTCATTTCAAAATGTCTGGTAGACCTTGCACAGACGAGGTCCGAGTAAAGGTACCATCATTTCAAAAAGTCACATTTTTAGTGTGATATAAACTATTCATCAGATACGTTATCCATTTATATTTTAATTAGTTTGAAGATGTTTATAACAGCTGTGATATAAGATACAAAGAATCAAAGGTTTTTTTGACAATTGAACACTCCATTTCTTTTCTACGTTAACATGAAGACAGCCACGGCCAACAACTTAGTCAAAAGATTTTTAGCTTAACCATACAGTTTGCATACACACTTTGCATTGCTCTGTATGCTTTATTATCTGCGGCACAGTAGTGCAATTTTCAGAGGTTCTTTATTATGAATTGGCGTCACTGTTCTGCTTAAAAATGAAAAGAAATATTTAACAAATGCCATTTAAATGACCTTTAAACTTTCACGTCAAAAGCGGAAGTGGATACCAAATTAGTAAAAAATATCATTAGAAAATGGGCTAATCAAGTTGCATGGTGTTTTGTCAAACATATTAACGTAAAATAAAACACATACAATGATTTAAGTATGTGAAGCTAATGATTTCCGAAAATTTCGGAAAATTCAAATAAATTATCAATTTTTAAAAATTCATAAAAAATCTGTCATTAGCAAAATGTCAATTATTTGATGTTTTTCAAGTCGACTAGGCAGGTTTGCAATCACCTGTACTTGAATTTGATAAAAACTGCACTCAAAACGCTTATTTTCTTCAAAAAAATGATTTTTGCATTTTTGAACCCAAAAATCGTAAAGTGATAGAAAACTCTTCCAAAACACCGCTTAACTTTAGTTCATTACAATACACATACTTGGGCAAAAATTCATTTTAATATCACTAGGGCTTAGTCAGAAAAAAGAAATTGAAAAGTGGCTACTTAGAACTTCAGTTCAGTGTACACTGAACCGAAGTTATAAGTGGCCACCTACACATTTTGTGCGCCTGTTAAGAAAGTAAACATCGCTCTTACAAAACTTTAATTCCATAAAGAAATCAAGGCTTTTTCAAGACTCTGAAAATAATAGATCTTGCACAGACGAAGTCAGAGTAAAGGTACCTTCATTTCAAAAAGTCACACTTTTTACTGTGATATAAAATATTCCTCAGATATGTTATCCATTTACATTTTAATTAGTTTGTAGCTGTTAGAAAGAGCTGTGATATAAGATGAAAAAGAATCAAAAAGTTTTGTGACAATTGAACTCTCCGTTTCTCTTCTACGTTAACATGAAGGCAGCCACCATCAGCAGCAACATCTAAGAGTTTTATCTTTAACCATGCAATTTGCATATCAACTTTGCAATGCTCTGTGCGCTTCATTATCTGTGACTTGACATTGAAATTTTCAGGGATTATTCATTATGAATAGGCGTCACTGTTCTATGTAAAAATCAAAAATACCTTTGGCATATGCCATTTAAATGACCGTTAAAATTTCACGATAAAACCGGAAGTGGACACCAGTCTTGAAAGAATAACTGTAAAAAATGGTCTGCTCAAACTGTATTGTGTTTTGTCTAACATGTTTACATAAATTAAAACGCATACAATGATATTAGTATGTGCAGTTGATTATTTTCCAAAATAGCAGACAATGTGGAAAATGAGCATTTTGTTAAAAATTCATAAAAAACGTATCCATACGCAAAAACTCAGGGGTTTGATGTTTTTTCAAGTCGGCTAGACGGGTTTGAAATCACCTGTTCTTCAATTCGAAAAAAAATCACTCAAAACCCTTACCCGTTTCAAAATTTATTTTTTGCATTTATGAACCCAAAAATTGTGAAGTGATAGAAAACTATTTCAAAGCACCACCTAACTTCAGTCCATTAGTATGCACATATTTTTGAAAGAAAGCATTTCAATAACATTTGCGCTAAGTCAGAAAAAAAGGAAATTGAAAAGTGGCCATTTAGAACTTCATTTCAGTGTAGTAGATAGAGAGCTGTTTTTACATATAACAACGGAGAAATGTGTAGCCTCAAGTCGTTTCAGTAGGGAAGTAAGTGTAAGTTTACACCAAAAGGGGTGGAAGCTCAGCTGCCACCTCTTTTGGTGTAAATTTGTTCTTATATTTACAGTGTACAATGTACGGAGCCCATGCAAGTTTGTGATCTTATCAATTACTAAACTTTTTAAATGTATTTATTTACTGGTTTCAAGTACAAAGGATGTTAAACGATAGCATATACAATACTGTCACATTAAAGAATAGAATATGCTCGTTCAGTTTGCTCAGTTTTGTAATCTGTATTAGAGATACGTTCTTAACAATCACAGTAGTCAATAGGACAATAATGCCGGTCACATTGTTTCTGACACCAAGTGTTCCAGTAGTCCCCTTTCACGACTCCATTAGAACTGCAGTGAGCCTGCGCGGGCGCAGACGTAGTTGTAGTAGTCGTGGTAGTCGGTGTCGATCGTCGTGCAGCTAGCGGCACGAGCGGTGTGTCAACACATTTGCAGGTGTTTGGCGCGCAGTGTCCCTTGTTGCATTCCTCTGTGCACCTAAAATAAATAGACAATAGAGTAAAGTCGGGTATATTCGGACAGACAGGTAAATTCGGACAGCGACTTTATTTGTTTCATATTTCAAATATTGGAATGAAAAATAAATTTACTAAGCAAACAGTGAAAATCCTGATGAGACGGCTCATAAGGAGCCGTCTCATCTGGATTTACACTGTTTGCAAATGTGTGTCCGAATTTACCGGATGCCCGAATTTACCCGACTTAACCCTACTTTACCCTATAAAAAAGTTGGCAAGACCATGCGATGTTGACAGTTATCCCATATTAACATGTATTTGCAGCATTCTAGTGAAGGAAAATGCATAAACTTTGGTGGAATACTTCAACACGCATTTGAGTGTTTGAAAAGCAATGACTCAGTCGATGCTATACGGGTGCACAGCTCTCAACAGAACCGTTAGTGCTCGCATTTTATATTGCTATACGTAACAAAATCATGTGTGTTGGCCAATTTGTTAAACGGTTACTAAACGTTAAACTATAAGTAACTTTCAGTGTTTACTTTTTCCAAGTATTGGTGAGAATAAATGAAAATGCAAATTACATTTCAGTTTTAGGCTTGCAACCACACGACCCTAATGAATCATGCAAGGGGTCAAAATAAAGTTTTCCAAAATGCATCACTTTTGATGTGTAACTATAGTATTTCAAACGTTAAAGAGACACATGCTATCGAATTGTTGATTAAAGCTAAAAGTAGCCCGACTCATCCGAGAGAAAACAAGAAATGTCACAAACACGTGACGAATGCCCCCAAAGGAATTGGTCTATTATAAGACGCATTTGAGGAAAGTTAGCTGTAATATAGCACGAAAAACCTAGAAATGAGGCCTGAAGTCAATGTCAAGGTCAAATTGACTCAAAATGGTATGCACCACTCCGCCATCCCAAGAGGAATCACCACCCCAAATTTGGGATTCCTACATCAAATAATATAGGAGATATGCTCTGGACACAATAATTCTTAAAACAAGGTCACAGTGACCCAAAAATGGTTTGTGACACTCAGGCATCCCAAGATGCAGTTACAAACCAAATTTGGAATTTCTATTTCAAAGAATATAGGAGATATGCACCAGTTTCTAGAAACTAGGTCAGAGGTCAAGTTCGAGGTCAGAGCGACTTAATTATGGTACACGACACTTTGTCATCCCAAAATGCATCCACACACCAAATTTGAGATTCCTACCTCAAATAATATAAGAGATATGCTCTGGACATGATTATTTTAAAAACTGTGTCAGAGGTCAAGGTCACAGTGACCCAAAATGACCCAAAAATGGTTTGTTACACTCAGGCATCCCAAGATGCAGTTACAAACCAAATTTGGAATTTCTATTTCAAAGAATATATGGGAGATATGCACCAGTTTCTAGAAACTAGGTCAGAGGTCAAGTTCAAGGTCAGAGCGACTTAATTATGGTACGCGACACTTCGTCATCCCAAGATGCATCCACACACCAAATTTGAGATTCCTACCTCAAATAATAGATAATAATAAGAGATATGCTCTGGACATGATTGTTCTAAAAACAATGTCAGAGGTCAAGGTCACAGTGACCCGAAAATGGTACATGACACTCAGCTATCCCAAGATGCATCCACACACCAAATTTGAAATTCCTAACTCAAAGAATATAAGCGATATGCTCCAGACACAATAATTCTTAAAACTAGGTCAGAGGTCAAGGTCACAGTGACCCAAAAATGGTATGTGACACCTCGTCATCCCAAGATGCATTTACACACCAAATTTGGAATTCCTATCTTAAATAATATAGGAGATATGCACCAGACTCAATGCAGTTTCTAGAAACTAGGTCAGAGGTCAAGTTCAAGTTCACAGTGACCCAATAATGGTACGCGACACTTTGTCATCCCAAGATGCATCCACACACCAAATTTGAGATTCCTACCTCAAATAATATAAGAGATATTCTCCGGACACGATTATTCTAAAAACTAGGTCAGAGGTCAAGGTCAAGGTCACAGTGACCCGAAAATGGTACGTGACACTCCGCCATCCCAAGATGTATCCACACACCAAATTTGGAATTCCTACCTCAAAGAATATAGGAGATATGGACCGGACACGAAAGCGGGACGGACTGACGGACGGACGGACGGACAGTGCGATTACTATATGCCTCCCAAAGTTCTTTTGGGGGCATAAAAAATTAGGCTGGAATTTTATGTCCAAGTGCTTTTTTGCGAACTTTACAGTGCTTTCAATGGAAATTTCTATTACAAACTGTTTGCCATTTTTCCTCTGAACTAATGGGAATATTTATCAGATGATCTTGTCAATACACTGATTTTATCAAATGCAACCAGAGATAAATCTTCCTAAACGGACTGAAGTTTATTATTGCTTTAATTAGAGGGAGACTCAGAAAATTTCAACGTAAGATACTGCCCAAAACTAACCAAACGTCAAATCCAAACTGTCAGGCAGTTATGGGCATTCGATGGCCCTTACAACCGCAAGTAGTTGTTTAGCAAAAACATAGTTCATGAAATCAAATTTGGTGATAAGGCTTTCATGTAAATATGAACAACTTGCTATAATTTGACAGGTATTTTAGTACTGATGGGCAGTTTGAGATTTATAAGAGGCAAAGCTAATGGCTTTATATTGTTTCAGTCATTTGAACATGTAGAAATGAACAAGTTTTTGTGTAGTTTGGCGTGCACCTGGATGACAATAATAGATAGCCAATTATATATCATTGACAGCTTACGCTTAGATGTTTCATTGGAATGAATTTGCCTGGTTTTATACCACCTTTACCAACTTTAGTACGAAATATCTTGTGATGTGCAAGGTCTACACTAATGTAGGCGGTATAAAATAGTTATACCATGTTCGTCCACCTGTACGTAAGATAATCCACTCGCTAAAGCTCGTGGATTATCTCCACGTACAGGCGGACAACCCATGGTATAACAATACGTAAAAAAGCGTGTTTTATCCTCAGGTGTATATTTCACCTACCATCTGTCAAATACATCAATTCCTTGCCATACATCGATAGCCTGACATACTTTCTGGGTCAGCACGGCGATAGTGGTGGTAGGTGCACCTGTGGTAGTTGTAGTTGGGGCTGTAGATGGCTGTGTTATCACCTTTCTATCACATTTACACGAGTTCTCCGGACAGTTTCCTCTCGCGCAGCTGTCAGAGCACCACCTGGTGTAGAATAAATGAAAGATCTTGCCTGAGTGCGCAATTTTGTATGTCTTTGTCTTTGAGAATGCATTTCAAGCCATTTTGAAGCCATTTTTTCCATATTCTATAACCTCAACTTTAAGTAAGGTTAGACACTCAAACACCTTGTTCCTAACTATTAGTTTTGCATTTCCTTGTTGTGGCTGCTTTGCTAAGGTTCTCATGTGGGAGGACACAGCAATTGCAATGCAAGTCTGAAACAGCCTATGGGTCAGAAAAACAGCAGAGCGTTTGTGAAGGGGATAGGGGTGGAGAATAAAATTTGAAAAAATAACTGCTGGAAAAGCAATCAAGTCCACATCTAAGAAAAAATAGGCATTGGTTCCCCTGTATTTTGTGCTTTTTCGTTAACCCCCAACCCAATAACATATGCCCAGCACGGCAGCAGCCTAGGGACTGGGGCTCTCTTTTTAATTTCTCTGAGTCTAGTAGGGGGAGGGGGCACAATTATTACTGTGGACATTTATCAACCAGTTTGGGAAAAAATCAATGGGAGAATTTGCCAGGCATTTTATCGCTTTTTTGCAAACAATTTGATATACTCAATAATGCAGGGGCACGAATATCAGATTTGATTGTTTCTCTGTTATGAAACATTGCATAAAGCACTTGATGGAGGCCTCCATCTAAGCAACAGAATGCTTGTGTTTTGACTGCAGCAGAATCTACAGCGGATATTTAGTCAGTTAGATATATTTACGCACCACCAACACCACACAGCATCCCCAACCCGCCTCCGGTGATCTTGGCTGCTGTCCGTGTTTCCATCTAAGATGTAAATAGACGTACATAAAGAATAAAATTTCAGGACTTTAGTTAAGAGAGCGTAACGAAAATTTAATTTTCTTATTTCTCAACCGAAACTTATGGTGTGGATACTCAAAAGAACCGTCTCAATGAGACGGTTCTTTTGAGCACCCAAAACATATGTTAAAACTGATGCGTAAGAAAATATTTACATCCTTACACTGACATTGTTTGTTTATCTAAACCTGTGAAGATACATGAGATTTTACAGCTCAAATAATCTAACAACTCAGCAAGGGTAATACAAGTAGCTCTAGCACTGTACCTGTCTAGGTATGAATTCCCAGCCCACAGGTTAATAGCCTTGCAAACAATCAGTCCGGTGAGAGGAACAAATGGTTTCTGTGTGGTTGCTGGTGGTCTAGTGGTCGTCGTCGTTGTCGTTGTTGGTGTAGTTGTTGTGGTCCTAATTATAAATAGAAATTTTGAGGTATAAAAGGAAACTTATACATCGGCGCCAAGAATCAATATAATACTAAATGATAATAAATATATATATCTCTCTCTCTCCCTCTCTTTCTCTCTCTCTCTCTCTCTCTCTCTCTCTCTCTCTCTCTCTCTCTCTCTTATACTTTTTATTGGCTACATGTAATGTCTTCCTTATTGAAAAAGTTACATTATGGAAACATATGTATACATGGGGCGCCAAGAATCAATATAATACTAAATGATGATAAATCTCTCTCTCTCTTTCTCTCTCTATCTCTCTATATATATCTCTCTCTCTCTCTCTCTCTCTGATACTTTTTATTGGCTACATGCAATGTCTTCCTTATTGAAAAAGTTACATTATGGAAACATATGTATACATGGGGCGCCAAGAATCAATATAATACTAAATGATGATAAGTCTCTCTCTCTCTTTATCTCTCTATCTCTCTCTCTCTCTCTCTCTCTCTCTGATACTTTTTATTGGCTACATGCAATGTCTTCCTCATTGGAAAAGTTACATTATGGAAACGTATGTATACATGGGGCGCCAAGAATCAATATAATACTAAATGATGATAAATCTCTCTCTCTCTTTCTCTCTCTATCCCTGTCTCTCTCTGTCTTTCTCTCTCTTATACTTTTTATTGGCTACATGCAATGTATTCCCCATTGAAAAAGTTACAATATTGAAACGTATGTGTACATGGGGCGCCAAGAATCGTTGTTATATGACTGGAGAGAATCCTGTCTCCTGATTGGCCCAATTTGTCTTCATAAATCTCTATTTCTACCTGAAAACTGGTCTAACCTGGCTCAGAAGGTGATATAGGATGAAATCCGGCTCAAACTAGTTTCCAGAAGTTAATATTTTTGACACTTCTGCAATATCACCCTCTAGAGAGCTAAAAATTGCATGATGAGTATAAAACTAGCATGTGCTGCACGAAATTGACATGATTTGCTGTTTCACATCCCAACAGGTAAACTAATGACTTTCAAGAATTTTAACAACTGTTTTGTTATGTTTTGTTTGTTCATTTATCTTTGTTTGAATAAACAAAATGTAAAAAAAAAGTTTTATGATTAAATTTTACATTCCACATTTAGAGAATTAAATTATACATTTCATATTGCAAAATACTACATTAAAATATTTTAATAACAGTTGATAAAACTTGTTAGAAAGTCCTTAGGTTGAAGGTTGACTTCAGCATTAAAAGTGAAAGTAGACCATTTTCATTCTAAGTTGAAAAGTCATATAACAAAACAGTTATTGACTTCAATTTCGGTAGACATGAGGATTTATCTATCCTTAAAAGTGATATTCACCTCCCCCTAGCGGCCTCGGTGAATTATCACTTTTTCGGGTAGATAAATCCTTATGTCTACCTCATTGAAGTCAATAATTGTATAATATTATACGATAATAAATCTCTCTCTCTCTCTCTCTCTCTCTCTCTCTCTCTCTCTCATACTATTTATTGGCTACATTCAATGTCTTACCCATTGAAAAAGGAGGTGCTGAAAATGCAAAAAAAAAAAAAGAAAACGTTTAGCAAACCCAAAATATTTTGGTATCAAAATATTTGTCACGTTCTAACTCAGAAAATGCATACACACACTTGATGTTTTCGTTCACAAATAAGAAAATGATTGGCACTTGAAGTTCTGAAGTGAAATGTATTAACTGAATGGCACAGTCAGAGGTTATCTAAAAACGCTACAGTGAAAATATAGGCTGATATCATTTCACTAGAGATTGATATCACTTTTTCTATTTGATATGGATTAATTTTACTGCTAAGTATAAGTAAGTACAAATGTTCTTGCACACCGGATTAGGATATCTGAGATTTTACCCTGGGATAGAAAGTTTTATCTCACCCATGCTATCCCAAGACGTCAAGTAACGCCATCATTTGAAATTGCATCTTAAAGTATTCGGGGACTTCTGGAAGCTTATTTTAAAATAAATAAATAAATGAATAAATAAAAGAATAAAAAACGGTGATGAGCAAGAAAAAGAATCAATTATTCGTGTGAGGGAAGGATAGAAAAATTCGTCCCTGGGGATCACCGTTTGTCATCACTCGGAAAGCCTCGTGATGCCAAACGGTGATCCTCGGGACAGATTTTTGTATCCTACCCTCACACTCATGATAGATTCTTATAATATGAGCCAGTGCATGAGATTTCCAACAATGTGGTATGTGCGACCAGCAAAGACTCAGATCAGCCTGCGCATACGCGCAGTCTGATCAGAGCCTTTGCTAGTTGCTTGAATATTCTATGAATGGTCAGCTACTGACTAAACACCATTTGGAGTTTTTAAGCTTAAAATGAGACCGCAGAGGCTCGTCCTAGTCTACACATGTCAAAATACCACATTGTTGGAAATCACATGCCACGGCTCATATTTACGTTGTAGAAGTAGTAGTTGTGGTAGATGGTGTGGTAGTCGTAGTTGTAGTAGGCGTCGTAGTCGAGGGCGTGGTCGAGGGCGTGGTCAGAGCTTTCAGCGGAGAGCAGTCACATCCTAATTCTGGACAGTTTCCCTTGGCACACTGTCTAGTACACCAGGCATCCATTCCTGGCTGACCTGCCCAGAGGTTGATAGCACGACATCTTATTCCAGTCCCAGATGTGACCTATATATAAACGTTTTATTCTGATGAAACTACTGTACATATACTATGCACAATATATTTAGCATTTTTTATGATTTACATAGTTTTTGCTCACCTTGCTGCATCATCGAATAATTTCAATGGCAATGACCAGAACAGGATTTTAGGCAAATGAAAACACGAATTAACAGACATCATTATTTAAATACGCATTTGAGTTACATAAGGGGTCAGTAAACAAAATTAACATCAGTTATAAGTAATGCAAAAACGACAAACATGTTTGTTGGTCTTTCATCTTTCTCATGCAACCTACGCTTATAAAAGCTATTGATTGTGTGACAGATGGGATAAAGCTCTTATTGTAAAACAATCAGTTGCCGTCAATGACGTCAAAACGTAGTCATCACTTGGTTAAACTCTGATGTTCATTGACGCTTCAACATAACTGAAAATCAGATTACGTAGATATCTCAGGCTTACAATGTAGCACATTTAATGATTTATTAAAACCTTAAGCCACTGAAAAATGGTACGACGCGTTTTTGAGATAAAGGTGACGTTAAACTTTAACTTTCAGCTCATGCTCTGTAGCCGTGAAGATGCTAAATTCGGCAATATTTGTCTTAACAAGTTTAAAGGCATCAAACCGCTAAACTTGTAAATGTGGTTCAAGAAATACCGATTAGAAACACCGTTTAAATGCGATAACGTAAAGGTATTGATAAAACGTCAAATTGTACAAAATTGGTTCTTTATTTCTCGAAGAACAGCATATTTCAGTATATTGTTTTGCTTTTTTTGATTTCAGAGACCAAACAATCACTTGGAAATGGTTTTGGCGCCCCCTTATGATCGGAAATGTCTACGTTAGCCGCTAGTCTTTAAATCTAACGTCACATTAGCACGGCCACTACGTTTGAAAATCCTGTAATTTTTCACATGGAAATCCTTGTCGGATGATCGCCGCTTGTATCTACATGCCAAAAAATGAAACTTAAGATGCGATGTTGATGGACTGACCCGTATAAATCAATTGCTAAATTTATTTTGCATAGTATATTTCTATTGACCTGGCATGTAGCGATCCTTCGTTTAAGTGCTTTGTCAAAAAGTGAAGAGCCAGATGAATTGCCGCACGATGCAGCATTTCATCAAGGTTTTATCTGTTTTCTACTATATATATATAAAAAAACAACCTTAAGTGGCGGTATGTATTGAAATTGAGAAATTTAGACTTTCTACCCCATAAAATAAATAAAAAGACGCGGTCATGTTTTTATGCCAATATATATGGGGACATTATTTGAATAAAAATGGTGATACAAGCGATACTTTAGGGAGAGCAGTGCCTCAGTGGTAGAGTGCTTGACTCGAAACTGAGGGGCAGCGGGTTCGACCCTCACCGCGTCACTGCTTTGTGACCTTGAACAAGACACATTAATCCTAGCTAAGTACTGGTTCAACACAGGAAGACCCGTCACTTTATTACTTAAAGACTGTTGATTGGGCATAAAGAATCAAATCAAACAAAAAGAACAAAAACTAAAAAACAAGTGATACTTCAGAAGCCCTGTGGTCTTGTGGATATACCACTCGTCTTGTAGACCATGGGTCTTGGGGTCCATTTCCAGCTTCTCAAGTATGTAGGATTAGACTTTGAGCAAATGAGAGTTATCTTTTTCTACTTACTTGTCCAATAACGACAGGTTTCACTGTTGCTGGTCTCTGTGTCACTGGTTTTCTTGTTGTTGTCGTACTAAAAAATTATAAACCAGACAGTTTTTGTGATTTGATCTTATTTACAACTGACCTCCAAACAGTGAATTATTACTCAACAATCCACATCTAAAGCTGATCTATTTCTTAAATATATCAGGAAGGTGGTAGTTGTTAGGGTTTGGGTATTCAACTTGTTAATGTAAAACTAGTAAATTTTCGCAACATCAAACACTGGCGGTTTTGAAATAATGACAAGGGGTGCATTTTAATTTTGGTTTCTTGATTTAATGTCTCATACGTGATATATTCTCACAGGGGCTACCTTTAAAGTTGATAATATGAAGATGATCCACGAGCTTTAGCGAGTTGATTATCTTCCGTACATACTCACAACCATAAAATAACTTTCTTATCGCACCAGCATGTAGTGCACTTTGTACATTGTGAGATATAACTGGACTTTTCGCTCACTGTAAAGGCGGCGCCTCATGAATGCGTAATTAGGACTAGTCAACCTTAGGCATAGGTAAAAGCTGAAAAGGAGGCGTGGTTTTATTCAAAAGCAACAGTACCACCTCGCGCCACCACCTCAGCCATTATTTAATCCTTAAACGGCCAGCAAAATAACTGTATCTGAAAATGTCTATTGTACTTTCAAAGATAGATGAGAATCGTTGTAAACAAACAGTGGCGAGTTTACCTTGA
Source organism: Loripinus fragilis (assembly GCA_964019695.1). Classification (NCBI taxonomy): domain Eukaryota; kingdom Metazoa; phylum Mollusca; class Bivalvia; order Lucinida; family Lucinidae; genus Loripinus; species Loripinus fragilis. Next base: position 66,735,535 of record OZ026530.1, read on the forward strand.
TTTTGGGCGTGCAGGTAGTCTCAGTTTACAGTTATATTGAACCTACCACAGATTACTACATATGCGCGTGGCAGTGAATAGTCATGCTTTACCTATTTATAAGAAAATTAGAATTACCTCATTACTATGCATCTTTGAAACAAAAATATTTTTCATAATCAGAGAGGCAAACATTGTTGACCCAGATCAGAGTGCTCCTACAGGAGCAGTCTGATCTGGGTTCACACTGTTTATCTATGAGGCTTCAAATATTTTAGTGGACGACAAAAACATACAGTTTGTGATTATGCGATTTAAGGGTTAATAAACGTGAGTTCAGTGTGTATACATGTAGGAGTATAAAATATATCTATAAATCTAAACGTATATAATATATAGGTTACTGTATAGATTGATCACTCGTGCATGCTACTCTTTAGAAATATATCATATACATCTGAACGTATATACTGTAAAGGTGACAGTATAGATTGATCACTCTTGTATGATACTCTATAAAATACATCATATGAATTTGAACGTATATAATGTATATGTTACTGTATAGATTGATCATTCATGTATGATCATCTATGAAAATGTTTCATATAAATTTCAAAGTATAAAATATATAGGTCGCTGTATAGATTGATCACGTATGTATAATCCTCTATAAAATACATATTTTATAGATTAGTTCATATATAATGCATATTTCACTGTTAACATGTATGTATCACTCATGTACACTTGTATATTCCACTATAAAATACAAATGATATTTCTGTGCGTATATATTGTATAAGACACTTTATAGATTGATCATTCTTGTATGATCTTCTATAAAATACATTTTATATAAATCAGTATGCATCTTATGTCTATATTACTGTATAGATTGAGCACTCGTGTATGGTCTTCTATAAAATACATATTATATAATTCAGCATGCATATAATTTCTATGTTACTGTATAGATTGATCACTCATGTGTCACCCTCTACAGAATACATACAGTATAAGTCATGCATATAACGTAACATATAGGTCACTGTAATGATTGATCACTCGTGTGTCACCCTCTACAGAATACATACAGTATAAGTCATGCATATACCGTAACGTATAGGTCACTGTAATGATTGATCACTCGTGTGTCACCCTCTACAGAATACATACAGTATAAGTCATGCATATACCGTAACGTATAGGTCACTGTAATGATTGATCACTCATGTGTCACCCTCTACAGAATACATACAGTATAAGTCATGCATATACCGTAACGTATAGGTCACTGTAATGATTGATCACTCGTGTGCGATTCTCTATAAAGCACATACACTACAGGTTGATTACTCGTGTATGGTCCTTTGTAAAATTAATTTCATATAAATCACTGCGTAGGTATTGCAAAAAGCACTGTATAAATTGACCACCTGTGTATGACCCTCTATAAAACACATGTCGTATAAATCACTGTGTATATAATGTATACGAGGGCTGAGCAAAAAGTTCGTAGAATTCCTTCATAACTTTTTTATTTGAAGTCCCATTGTCTTTAGGTTTTCACATGCGTAAATATGGTCTGATATCAATTTCCAAGTAAAGTTTCATAAGTCTAAATCTACTTTAAGTATTTTTATTTAAACCTTAAAAAGTGCAGGGTCCACTCCCCCGGAGCACGCCGTTAATTCACTGATGTCATGCTTTAAAAAATCATCAAATTTAAAAATTGTCTGATTCAAATCTACTGAAACTACATCAATGTCAAAAATGGTGCCATTTAATGTTCCATACTAAAATTCCGACGTTACTTCCGAAAAATAAAGGAATGGCGATAGTTTGTGAGCCCTATTGGAGGAAAAAATGCAGCAAAATGTGGTTTAACGAGATGTGAAAGAAACTCGCACAGCGAAAAAATTCTTTTTGAATTTATGACATTTGCCCACTGAAACCTATAATTTATTACAAATAGCTGAGGAATCATCAGAAATGTAAAAAAATGACAGTGTTCAAGTGGCGAGAAGGTTTAAGCAATAAAGAAAGACCTTTGCATTAGCCCAAGGAGTGGGTGTGCAGAGATGGTAAGCGATAAACTTGTGACGTGTATCTGTGAAGTCGTGAAAAAGACCGCATGCAAACGTTTAGAGAGCTGTATAATCCTCGTATTAAAATGTAAGAACTATTTTGCATGATCTCTTGCACATGCATCATCTATTCGCACGATGGGTGCAAAAATTATTGACATTTGAGGAGCAGGAAAGAACGGTTATTGACTGAAAGTAATATTTGACGGCCAAATACGCATGAAGGTGATAGTCTCGTTAACATGATTATCATGTGTGATGAAAATCGGCTTTGGCAGTTCGACTCCAAAATTAAGTAGCAATCTTAACATTAGACCAGAAAGACCTGGAGGTCCAAGTTGCTAAGAGTTGAGAGAGATTTAAGTTAAAAAAAGTGTGGATAAACAGGGAATCTTGTTATGCCAAGCTGTAACCAAAAGGGTTACGGTAAACTCACAGTATTATATAAAAGTCTTTAATTCATTCCATAAATTTCTGATCGACTAGAGATATAAATTATTTTACATTTAGACTTAATAATTACCGCTTATTATGCGGTACATCTAATGTGCATACATGCAGCAAAGACCAAAATTATATGCTGATAGAGTGTCGTCATATCGTTAAAAATATTGTCAAATGACGTTAACGTCATGGCGTGCTCCAGGTACACTTTACATACGTTGTAGAAGGAGTCATGGTGACGAAAGTTTTCTAGCGATTTGTCTGAAACTTTCAAATTTTGTCAGGCTTGAATGGATCTTAAACATGTAAGATTTTGAGTGCAACAACACTAGTACTTTTGTTTTAATTAACAAATTCTACGAACTTTTTGCTCAGCCCTCGTAGGTCCCTGTCTAGACTGAGCACTGGTGATATTCTATAAAATACATGGCATATAAATCAAAGTATATATAATGTATATAGCACGGTGACTATGTAAAAGCGGGACACTACCAGCTGATAAAAGCCTTAGACTATATGTTGGCTGAAAGGTCACTTTATTTGGTCACTGATACGTGTACAATACATACGTGGTTTCTTCTGCTGTAGGAAGGGGCTGGTTTCCCGGTGTAACAACTTGTACACCACCAGCTCGAGGCTTTATTTCAATGTCAGCACAGCCATAGAACTCTTCCTGGGCTCCACAGCCAATACATCCTCTCCTGGTCACTGGATCGACTCCCCAACTATTACCTACAACATATTATTAGTTACAATGACCAATGGTATTTGACTTCCTTATCAGCACACGCGCAGTACATAGTTTAACACTTTTAGTAAAGCTAAGCAACGTTTTCGAGTGTAAAATTGCGATTTTCCCCTACCTATCAGTTGATACATATACTTTAGGTGCCAAAAGAACCGTCTCATTGTAATGTATGTTTTGACAAAAAGGACCTTATTGTTGTGATAATCAATGTTTGGTCTGTAAAGAACAACTTCTTTAAACCAGTTCCTGAATTGAATAGATATTGACGAATATATAGATCTAAAGGGTGGAAGCGACAATGTAACCCAGTTTAGAAAGTGACGTCAAGACGGATGTTAACCCTAATATGACATCAGATTGTTTGTCTCCAGTTTTTTTGTTTGTTAATTATTTGTATTTTCTGCTCAGTGTAAGCATATTATTCAAATTACATATCTTTATTATAACATAACGCAACTGAAATCGTATACATGTATAGTTTTTAAGCTAAGTTTTAGGAAATATATTGAATCGCTCTACACATATGTACCCTTGTAGGTGTTATGACCTTATTGTTGTCATGGCAATATCACTTATACACAGCTTTAAATATAACCAGAAGCATCAAGCTAAAGAAACAAATTCGTGGTACTATAAAGGCATATGACATTTTGTAATTTTAAAGGCATATATTAGTGTCCAATAGAGGTCATTAAAGGATTAACTAATAAGGGGCAGTTTCAATATCTCACAAAATTAAAGGGGCCTAAAAAGGGAAATTACCTGTATACAACACAATTTCTTTCACTAAGATAAGGATCAATATTTTATCAGAAAATACCTAATCCCTTCATGGGACCACTTTATTGCCCCAGCAAGGAAGTCATAATCACCTAATTATTAGTGTCCTTTGATCTGTCCAGTATGACCCCTGGAGAGAGTTATGATGCGTGGTACCACTATAATTGCTCAAAATTCTATGTCTTTAAGTGTTTTTAAGTGCATTTTATGTAACAATTGCTTGAATGCCTTAAGATTCCTTTTCTCAGACTCGCGCTCATATACATGTCTGTTTAGATTGGGAATATAAACACACACTCTAATCTGGAGACCTGGTAGAAGCGCCATTTCGTAAGCAGATGGATATGATAATGCCTTATTTACCACAATGGTATTTCCATTGAAGAACACACTGTGTACAAGTCAGGCCCTCGGGCAGCTTCAACTTCATGTCATAGTAACCTGTCCTGGCTGTGGCCACCTTGTACCTGTGTTTCAAAAGAATACTAATGATCATTCAAACAATCTATCAACCAATAAATCAACCAAACAACCAATCAATCAATCTTTCAAATATGGGCCTCGCCGCGAGAAAACCTGTCTTAGGTGGTTTGCGAACGCAAAGTCGCAGACCAGCCTGCGCACACGCGCAGTCTGATCAGCGCCCTTGTTATTCGCTTATTGTAAAGCATCATATCCAGGCTTGATACAAGCGAAATTTCAATTTTCTAGCTAGTCTCTGCAGCTGAACAGGTTGGTTTGAGTCTCGAATGTCGGAAACCTCGAAGACAGGTTTTCTTTCGTCGCGGCCTATATTTAATCAATAAATCAAATGATTGACCTGTCTCTCAATAAATCTACCAATTGACCAATTAATCAATTAATCGACCAATCAATCAATCTTTCAAATATTTAATTAGTAAATCAAATGATTGACCTGTCTCTCAATCAAACTACAATTAGCCAGTTAATCAATTAATCGACCAATCAATCAATCAATCTTTCAAATATTCAATCAATAAATCAAAATATTGACCTGTCTCTCAATCAAACTACAATTAACCAGTTAATCAATTAATCGACCAACCAATCAATCAATCAATCAATCAATCAATCAATCAATCAATCAATCAAACAATCAATCATTTAGGGAGCGCAATTGCTCAGTGGTAGAGTGCTTGACTCGAGACTGAGGGGCCGCGGGTTCGAGCCTCACCGGCATCACTGCTTTGTGTCCTTGAGCCAGACGCATTAATCACAGCTTAGTACCTGTTCAACCCAGGAAGACCCACCCCTTTATAACTGAAAACGTGTTGATGGGGCGTAAAGAATCAAATAATACGCACAAAAACAACCAATCAACTAATTAATCTAATCCCTGTAAGTACAAGAAAGGGCCCGCGAAAGTTAATCCAACGTAGAATTTGTGTATGTTGTCGCAAACCCGACGTAATTGCGTATTCTAACACTGATCGCCTATTAAAGCCAATGGTTAAATTCGGTGATGTATTGGTTGACAAATCACTACACGAACTAGCATGACGTCATTCGGCTGAGAGTTTGTATTTGTCATTTATCAGTCACCCCTAATACAAACTGAATTGTTTCAATATAACCTAATAAACGTTTCCTATCTCACGGCATGTAACCTTTATCAGGTCATGATGACGTTGCACTTTTTGAATGACGTCGCTAATGACGCTTAATCAACACAAAAAATCAAAAATTACGTCATAATCGCTAGTTTGAAGAGTGTTCAATAATGGGTAAACTGATAAATAGAATACCAGGTTCGCGTCTTTTGATATCAAGTTTACCAGGCTCGGCTTTTAGAACGCGTGTTGAATCGCTCGGCAAGCCTCGCGATGTCAACAAGCGTTCTCAAAGCCTTGCCTGGTAAACTTGATATCAAAAGACACTAACCTAGTATTCTCTATTTATCACATTATTATCACGTACAGCCCTGTGATATTGATATCTGACGACATGACGTCGTTTTTACGACCGATGGGCGATCAAAACGTACTACGTAAAATACAAGTCGTCCAAACAAGATTTATGAGAAATTCTAACGCTCTATTCAAGATGACGGGATCATTTTAGACTTCATTCATATTTTCAATCGTTTTGCGTTACGACTCAAAAACACTGATTCAATTTAATGGTGCAGCATAGCTTTGTTGGTTTCTCTTTTTTAAATATCATTTAAAGTTATTTTCTTTCTCATAAGAGTTACTTATAACGGAATGAATTGTTTCCATTAAACCGGCTTCCTTTGCCTCTATTTCGGTAATAAATGAAACATAAAGTGTTGCTTTTTTATACGCCCGTTTTTGAAAATCAAAGCACTAAGAGTACTGATGCGGACGGCTGTACATTAGTGTGTAAGTCTCCAAATCTGTTGTTAGTTTGATACGTTTAATAAAACCGGCGATTCATTTCTTTAGAATGGTATAATTTTGTTCACAAAAGCTGTGGCGCGTTTGTTTGTTTGTTTTTTTGTTTGTTTTTTTTTGTTTTTATTTATTTATTTATTTTTTAAATAACTAACAAAGAAAACAGCACATGGTCATCTTCACCTGTTACACTCCGCTAAAAAAAAATGGAAAGCATAGTCATGCCTTTAATAGTGGCCCTTTTTAGGACAGGGTCTCCTCGACGAAGAAACAGACCCTGCCTTTCTAAATTTGTTTTGTTGATACATTTACCAACATACTATAGATCAGTATATTCCTTTTTGTTATGTGTGTTGTATTTACTTTACACGTATAGATGTACCACGACCTCTGACCAATGACCTTTGGGTCTTTCTATTTATAAAGATTGATGCAGATTGCGTAAAATGAGCCAGTCAGGCTGGAACATATGTGTATGTCAAAGCTTTTTAAGTAAATGTAAATAAATGCCTGAAACCCTTTTTTTCTAGAACAACATATCAATATTGTAAATAGAGTCACGCTTCAAAGCCTTTTGTTAATCTGTACAACTCATACTGCAATAGCGCCGAACCAAATATACTCATATCCAATAATCAAAATGCACCTCTCTGCAGATGCGCATAGTTATGGCCTATCAAAATTGTAAAATTGTGTTTTTTATTTTATCTTTTTAGGACAAATGCGATGATTTTGCACAAAACATTAAATTCCAGTGGCTCCGTTAACACATAATGTAACGTCAGCCTCTAAATTGCGTTATTCGCATTTGGGCGTATACAAAAAGACCACAAAATATCGTTAACACGCTTCTTACAATTTCCATTACTGAGTGTATACTTATAAAGATGCGTTTAATATAAGATCCAAACACGGATCTAGAAAGTTTTGTCAGAGGGGGTCTAATTTTTTTTTAGTTTGATGAGGGGAGGAAGGATCAAAATACCACTATTAGCGGACCATCAACGGCCCGCCAGCGAAACGCCATTTAAATGGCGCTTCCCTGGTGGGCCGATGATGGCCCAACATTGAATGCAGGATTGGTAGCTTTGTGATCTCAAGGGGATCCGGACCAGTATTTCTCAGGTACCCTTTATTTTTGTAATTTTTCTGGGGGGTCCGGACCCCCTGTCCCCCCCCCCCTCTGGGTCCGCAAATGAGATCCTGGCGATATTTTTTTTAGTGAATGAGGGGCCAGTAACGTCAACACTTACCTCGTTCCCGAGCCATCGGCAAACGCCAAAAGGTTCTTGTTAAAGCAATCGTGCGTGGCGGCTTTATGGATGTTGTTGTTTGGGCACATTCGGAACTCAAACCAGCCGAAGTGATTGGCTGTGACATCAATTCTCACTGGCATTACGTCACCTTCCTAGAATAATATCAAAATAAGCAAGTGGTATGGTATTACCAGAGGCGGATCCAGGATTTCTGGAATGGGGTTGTATATACATGTATAACGGTATGAAATCGCATTGCTGATTTTATCTCATTCTTCAGTTATCCCATAAATATGAAATAATTTGGTCTCACTGAGACCAAATTATTTCATTTTCATAGGATATTTAAAAATGGGGGCGAGGAGGGGGGTTGAAGCGACCCCCTCTGGATCCTGAGTATTTGTTATGGTACAGAGGGCGGAACCTGTTGTTGACATTTTTTCAAAATAATCGTGTTTACATGTAAAATGTTCTTACAGAAACACTATCAGAGAGGCACACTGTTTGGACCAAAATGTTTGCAATGGATATAGGCAGACGACAAAGGAATAGGGGCATGTGATTTCCAACAATAAGGGTCGAAACTAATGTTGTGAGAACTTGTGACCCAACCCCATTGCTGTAAATATTTTGGCAATAAAATATGTTTAGACAAAGGAATAGAAATGGTTAACTTTGTATCTGCTCAGAACGCATTATTTTTTTCAAAAGGTTTATAAGAGGTTTAAATGTGATAACAGTAGACTTGTTAAAACATCTCCCATTCTTTGTACGAGGATATAGTTTTGATATTGTACGTAGTCTTGTCCTTCGGAAATGCCAGGTTTTGTCAGAAAACAGCCTACCACTAAGGCAAGTGCTAGGTCAGTTGTTGTGGTCACGAACACATTTACCATTTATAATATATTACCGTAAACTTCCGAACAATAGTTCCTGTGGCGTATCTGCCTCCAGCCTCGTTATCACGTCTGCCATTCCAAGGATCACCGCAAACACCACATTTCCCGCCGTTATTTTGCTGTGTCTGAAAGTATATGCACATTGAGTACAGTCTAAACCCCAAAATAAAGAGCAATGATTGGCTGCTTGAAGACACGTGTCAAGCAGCCAATCATTGCGCTTTGAGTCTGAGAATGAACTCAAGTTTTATAACCTCGAGGCCAGTTCATTCGATTCTTGAACTGCGTAAACTCATTCTTTAACAATCATACAGAGCCACTTAGTGGGTCTAGGGGCTTCAATATTGGCCTGACACTATATCTACCTCCCTACTTTGTCAATCGGAACTACATCGGCCATTCTCGTGGAATCAGACATCGAATGTACATCGAGGGTCTACTTTGATAACGTGACGCTGGCGCCAAAGAAACAATGCCATCACAATAACAAGCGTGATTGCAGCGAAACAAGCGGTTACAACATTCCACAATAAACATTGCTATAAATAGAGTTTAGGTGTTTCCATAAATAGCGATATTTAAAAAAAAAACATAAACTTTAATTCATTTATTCATTTGGGCAATAAGAATAATATATTTTAGTAGGGCTTTACCCTAATCATGCTACAGTACTGTTTTTCTTATGCCATTTCCGGCTAATAAAATTCAGCTTTTTCATACATAGTTCTACGCCTTACATACATCCGAGGCTTGATTCTCAAATTGTGCCGGTTTTTCCGATTACTGTTTTGTGTGTGCGAGCAGAGAAGGCTTTGTTGATAGTGCGGGTTTGAATCATCTACGTTTTAAGGAAACAATGATATCAACTCTTCTGTAAATAGTCGTCAAAGGACCTGACATATTTTGTGTTTCAATTTCAGTTGTCATTAGTCCGTTAAAAGGAGACAGTCCAAAACTAATAATCATGTCATGCATGCATGTGTAACAAACACTGATTGTTTTATCATTTCTGATGAAAATATAGGTTGCTTCTATTTAAAGAGAACCTCTAATACGGTTGGTCCGCTTGGTGACTAAACTATTTATTTTAAAAATGATTGATGGTCTGGGCGTTTTTCTTATTTCAAACAAAATAAGGTGAGCCCTCTTTTTTAAAAGTTGTTCAATTAATCAGGCAGTTTTTGCGTGTTTTGTTTATTTTTAATTAAATTAAGTGACAGTGTAGTATATATAGTAGAGAGATCGTATTATATGAGCCAGTGCATGAGATTTCCAACAATGTGGTATATGCAGTCTGATCAGAGCCGTTTCTAGTCGCTTGAGTATTCAATGATTGTTAAGCTACTGACTGAACACCATTTGGAGTTTCTAAGCTTAAAAGAAGGCTGCAGAGGCTCGTCCAAGTCTACACTTGTCAAATGTCAAATTGTTGGAAATCTCATGCCTAGGCTCAGTATTTATGTAGACATACTGGGTGCTAGAAAATCTCTATATTTATTAAGAATATCACTAGAGGTTTTTAGAAACGAAAATATAGTAGTTGTGCGTGCATGTTTAACCCTTAAAGCGCCAAGAAAAAATGCATCTGAAAATGTCGTCTGCTGAAGTCGTCTGCTGCAAATAATTGCCTAACATTACTGACGAATTAAGTATAGAAGCAAACAGCGTGGACCCAGAACAGACTGCTCCTGATCTGTGTCCACACTGTTTGCCATAGAGGCTTCTTAAACATTTCAGCAGACGAGAAAAGCAGACGATTTTGTTGCGATTGGCGGATTAAGTGTTAAAAAGGGACTTATGCATGTGCGATATGGTCCAAAATCTTACGAATGTACACATTTATATTTTAGATTCACCATGTGAGGCTTTAGAAATTGTATCAAGAGATACATGGTCAGACCGAAAACCAACCTCAAAGTCAAGTATACCGGAACCAGTCTCAGACGTGTTCATACATCACACGGAGATACCCGCCGATCCGTGCTTCAGCGAGAAATCGTGTACGAAAAAATTAAAGGCGATCCAGGATTATCACATGGACAAAAGAGGTAAGCTTTTCCACATGCGCGGATGTAGAAGGGGTTGGGTCAGGGAGTCCGGACCCCCTCTGAAAAATCATAAAAACATAGGGTCTCTTAGCAATACTGGTCCGGATTCTCTAAAATTGACAAAGCTACCAAGACCGGATTCAATGTTGGGCCACCATCGGCACGCCAGCGAAACGCTGTTTAAATTGCGTTTCGCTTGCAAACCGATAACGGCCCGCTGAGATTTGGATTCTCTCATCAACTAAAAAAAATAAAAAATAAAAAAAAAGATAAATAAAACGTTGCAAAGTTGGACCCCCTCTGACCAAACTTTCTGGATTCGAGCAAGCACCGTATGGGTATCGACGCGAGAAAACATGACATCTTTTCATGCGAACAGCAAAGGCCCAGATCAACCTGTGCATCTGCCGTGTATGATGATCGCCAATCTTATTCGCTATCTGTAAAATAATGTAATACAACTTAATCCAAGCCAATTTTCAACGTTCTGTCTAGTCTCTGTAGCTGAAGAGGCTGGTTTAAGCCACACCTGAGCGGAAAACCAGACGTCCGGTTTACTCTTGTAGAGGCCCAATTATTATTTAAGCAAAAAATTCGAATCATGAAGACTTCGGGACTCTTGTAATGTAAGTGAATATGTTCTTAAAAAGGTGATCATTTGGAAGCAAAGAATGCACCGAAGAACTGAAACTAGAGTGTGCAAGTTTTCTGGGCTAGACTAGCTAGTTTCGGCCATTTCGGCCTCATCAGTGACCCTCTAATAATTTCAAACTTCTCAAATGAAACCCATGATCCGAAAGGAAAAGATAATAAAATCTACACTAAAGTGAAGGGCAGGGAGACGTTCTACCGCCGCCACACAGTCCCAATTACCAGCTGTAGTGAAGTCAAATATGTTCTTAAAAAGTTTATCCGTTGGGAGCAAAGAATGCACCGAAGAACTGAAACTAGAGTGTGCAAGTTGTTTGGACAAGACTAGCTAGTTTCAGCCATTTAGGCCTCATTAGTGACCCTCTAATAATTTCAAAGTTCTCAAATGAAACCCCTGATCTCAAAGGACAATAATATAAAACTACCCTATAGTGAAGGGCAGGGAGACGTTCTACCGCCGCCACACAGTCCCAATCACCAGCTGTAGTGAAGTCAAATATGTTTTTAAAATGGTTATCCTTTGGAAGCAAAGGATGCACCGTAGATCTGAAACTGGAGTGTGCATCAGTGACCCTCTAATAATTTCAAAAGGCTCCACGTTAACTTTACAAGAGACCCGAAGTATTTATGATTCCACGAAAAGACCAAAAATTGAATTTATTACTTATATTTACATTTTTATTATCAGTCACCTTTCAATTTTACCTAACTTGGCTGGCTTTCCTCATACTTTGAGGTTTCGGATTAGCCAAAACGCCAAATTTCCGCGCTTAAAGTCATGACGACACATGTAATAGTATGTTTTCATGTAGCATTCCACTAACTATTCAATGAGATGTGACCACGCCATAAACGGGGAGTAGGTTATCGTCGGGAGTAAACTCCAGTAGATCATTTCATTGGTCATATACCTTTGCTTAATAAGAAGGTGATAAAAGACCAGATATAATAAATCAAAATCAAGAGTGTTTGAACATTTTACTCCCAAAGCAGGAGAAAACTGTATTTATTTTAGGTCACCCCCTATAATAAAAATCTTCTTTTTATTTGCTTCGAGACTACTGGATTTCCCGAGCTATTAATAGACCATTTGTTTGGGAAACGGGAAACCCTACTTTTTTACAACTGAAATCTAAAACGTGGGAGGAACCTAGAAGTGTCTTATTAGTTGGCCTGTAGCCCATCTAGCTCTGAGCTTATGAAACATTTTTTTATGCTCTACTCAACAGAGCATCAGATTGGAACAGCTCATAAAAGCTAAAATGCCGTCAAGTAAAGACTACTTATTCCTGCTTTCAAACTCTTAGATGGTGTATGTATCATGCTCATAGATGTTAAAATGCCAACAAGTGTTGATATTTTACCATAATGAGCATGAGAAATTTCATGCACAGTTAATTTAAGCATGAACAAGTTTTAAAACACCGGGGCCAAGAAAAAAATAGAAAAAAACAAACAATCAAATAGCAAGTACTTAAGGTATTAGAAAGGAAGAAATCATTTTAAAAGGGCACAATGTGTGCCATTAAACACATATATTCGAGCATCTTTGCTATCTCAAATGTGTAGTATGGTAAGAGAGAGAGAGAGAGAGAGAGAGAGAGAGAGAGAGAGAGAGAGAGAGAGAGAGACTGTCGCTTTTCTATTTATTTAAAGTGTTATGTTGTTTTAAATTTGATACTCTATCAAAACTCTTAGAGTATCCCATTCGTTATTGAACTGGGCAAGTCTGTCTATCATTAAATAAATCTGTTTTTTTTCTCTTTGGACTCGTTGACATAGGTGTGATTTAAAGCCTAATAAAATTGGGTGTTGTTTCTGATAAGTAGCTTAAAAACTGAAATATTTTCCAAGCAAAAATTTGAGGTTTTTTTATTTGGATTTGTGTTTTATTTGTTCCTTCCGTATTACCCAGCATAACATTTCTTAAGTAGAATGGGATTAATACATTATATTCCTGTAAGAATTCCGATAAGTTCGTCACAAAATGCTGTACATGAATACATTCCCAAAAAAGGTGATTGAGGGTTTCAATTTCTATAGAGCAAAAATCAAATAAAGCTCTATGTCCGATATTACATTTTAATAAGTATTTGTTTGTTGGAATAATGCGCATTAAAAACTTGTAGTTGAAATTTTGGAGTTTAATCTATTGTGTTGCCTTTAAAAGGTCGTGCAGATTGTTTTTCAATTAAGGTTTTCTTCATCAAATTGTTCAGTACATTTTGTCTCTGATTCCTTGCCTGGTCGTATCCTGTTTTTTCTGTAGCAGGTTATATGCACATTTGTTAGTATGTTTGGTTTTTATTAATTGAGTAAGTATGGTTGTTGGTTTTGGGGAATTGATATTTTCATTTTTAATGTTCGTTTTCAAGGAATTTGGTATATTATATATCAAGGATAAGTAGTTTAAAAAATCACCTTCTGGTAGATTATTATTTATTTCTCGTAATTTACTGTATGGATATATCTTCTTTGTTACATCATCATATATGTCTTAAAAAACTGTATTCCTTTGTGGAACCAATTAGCTAACATGATTGTATTGTCAACTGCCTTTATATTACTATACTATTATTCCACAATATTTCATGTCTGTAGCTTGAGATAACTACATTTGATTGGCATCTGCACCATGCTTATAAAACATCTTTTAGAAATCCAGTTTGCATAAATCTACAAACATCGTCTTCTAAGATATTACACCAAACAAAAGTTTTTCCGCCAAAGGATCGAAGATTGTGAATATGTATTCTATGAGCCAGTAAATGAGATTTCCAACAATCTGGTATGTACGACCAGCAAAGCCTCAGATCAGCCTGAGCATACGCGCAGTCTGATCAGAGCCTTTGCCAGTCGCTTGAGTATTCTATGATTGTTAAGCGACTGACTGAACAGCATTTGGAGTTTCTAAGCTTAAAAGGAGGCTGCAGAGGCTCTATGTCAAATTGTTGGAAATCTCATGCCGCGGCTCCTATTTAAAATTGCATCACTCTCAGACTCTATCATCCGTTTTATCCAACATATTTTTTGCCACTTTTGTAAATTATCTAAATCTATCATTTTAAACCTGTGCTTTCATAAGCCCTTTTCTTTGTATTACCATAGTGAGTTAATTTGATGTAATTGTTCCAGCCTACATGCGAGCTAAACAATTTTGTGTTTTAACAACAACAGAATCTAGGGCGGAGGTTTTGCCCCAGTAAAATGCATTTAAACCCACCCAAGCCCCTGTGGCTTAGGCTGCTGTCCGTTCTGAGGCGTTGATTCTGTTGTTGTTAATCTATTGTTTAATGTACGAGGGTTGTCCCAGTTAATCGTGGACTTTTGTTATAACACAAGACAGTGTACAAGTAACTCGATGATATTTATAGGATGTATTTATATACATATGGGAAACATCTTTTATAAATATGGGTGGAATCCAAAATTAGATAACAAATATATGAACCTTAACTTGACGGTATGTCTGCGTGAGCGGCGCACGTCAAAATATTTTCAATGAAACTCATCTAGTTCAAAAAGTGGTGACATTTAATCAAATTTCGCTGTTGCATTTCAAACAATGCATTGCCACATCAACTAGTAACTATGAAAGGCAAAGTGTTGAAAATTTGAAACGTTTATGGCCGTTCACATTGATTTTATAAAATATTTTACATACCTACTACATTTCTATCTTTTAGAAAAAGCTAAGAATTAAAGATGTAGAATTAAGTTATGTTTTCACAATAAATATGTTAAATACAGTTGAAAACTGCATGGAAAAGTGAATTATCTTATAAAACAGGTGATTTTTCTCTTGTTGGGAATTATTTGCGTCCCTCCAATAATTCTAGACAGTTGATTTTTAACGTAAATGCTATTGTTTTGATAGTGATAATTTGTTAAGATTTATGAAAATGGTAAAAACTTTACCTGAATTTGAATATTTTACTGTATTCTTAAATAATAGAAACTTTTTTTCCAAAATGAGAATATCAAAAGTTACAGACTATGCAGTTTAAAAAAAATGAATGCATATCTTTTTAACAGGATTTGTTGACATAGCCTACAGTTTCCTTATTGGCGGTGATGGTGTGGTCTACGAGGGTCGGGGATGGAACACGGAAGGAGGTCACACATGCGGCTTCAACAAACAGTCTTATGCAATTTGCTTCATTGGGAATTTTGCGGACGAACTTCCAGATAAACTAGCACTGAAAGGTACGTACATTGTATTACTTGACTTTTCGCTTACTGTAAAGGCGGCAACTTTAATATTCATATCTGGGTGTGGTTCGGCTATTTAATCTGCTAAGGAAGGAAAATCAGGTTTTATTTATAATTTGGTAAAGAGTTAATAAGCTTTTTGAGCTGCGCAAACGTGCGTGCATTTCATGAAAATCCTAACCGTATACACACTGAACTGACATTTATGAACCCTTAAAGCGCATAGACACAAAATGTATGGTTTGTCGTCCACTTAACTAATTGAAGCCTCATGGATAAACCGTGTGAACCTAGATCCGACTGCTCCTGTAGATGCAGTTATTTTGCTGGCGTTTTAAGGACTAAATAATGACTGAGGTGGTGGCACAAGATGATAAAGTTACTTTTGAATAAAACCACGCCTCTTTTTCAGCTTTTATCCATGTCTTAGGTTGACTAGTCCTAATTTCGCATTCATGAGGTGCCGCCTTTACAGTAAGCGAAAGGTCAAGTAATACCATATTGCACTTAATCAGTGCATTTTGAGCACAACATCTATCAAAATTCTATGTCCTTTTTTACACGCAAAAGCACGATAGCCATCCCCATGACTAAATTTAAAAGAGCTAAATGCAAAATTTTAAAGAGCGTGACCTTTTCATTGACGCGGATTGTATTGTTAGTTCTGATTCTTTACATCCCATTCATGTCGGGACGGGTGTAGCTGGCTGAACTATTACTACATGTCAGCAACGGATAACGCTGGGTATTAGTAGATTTATACTTTTACATGAATTTATAACACAAGTTACTTAGTTTCAGATTTACTTTCTTAATACCATTACCAGCTTTAGCAGTAAATATCTTGTGATGTGCAAGGTCTACAATAATGAAGGTTGTATAAAATAGTGATACCATGTTTGTCCACCTGCACGTAAGATATTCAACTCGCTAAAGCTCGTGGATTATCTCCACTTACATGTTGACAACCCATGGTATAACCATTACTTATCTTGAATGACATTTGAGCCAGTGCATGAGATTTCCAACAAGGTATGTGCGACAGGCAAAGCCTCAGATCAGCCTGCGCATACACGCAGTCTGATCAGAGCCTTTGCTATTCGCTTGAATATTCTATGATTGTTCAGCTACTGACTGAATACCATTTGGAGTTTCTAAGCTTAAAAGGGGGCTGCAGAGGCTCGTCTGAGTCAACACATGTCAAAATACCACATTGTTGGAAATCTCATGCCACGGCTCATTTCCGTTTTGAATGAAGACACCTCCACTGACATGACCAATGTTTTTACATTTTAGCTGCCAAAAATCTCATCGCTTGTGGTCAACAAAATAACACGATTGCTTCGACCTATGCCTTGCACGGACATCGTGATGGTGACGTCACATCTTGTCCAGGAGATAAGCTACATAAACACATCAGCTCGTGGCCAGCATTTAATAACAAACAGATAATTGGTAAGTGCAGACAGAGACTATAGACTAACAAAAAAGAAAATGATACTTTTGCTTTGACAAAACCCATCTTTGAAAATAAAGTGTAAATCCAGAGCAAGTGGCAGCAGAAGCTAAATGATCAGGATCCATACTGTTTTATGCTATAAATCCATATTTATAATTAGCTAGCATATATTAATATGAACATTTGTAAACCGATTCGAATATATACTGAGATACTATAAACTTTATAAGGGCTTTGTGCTTGCACCTATTAGACACCTCATGTTATCAAATATTTAATAAACATACCACCAAATGACCAGGCAGCATTTACCCCCAAAAAGCGTTGGTTTGAATTAATTATAGAAATATAGAAATTTTAATAAAATATAAGTAGTGCGCTTCTTAAGTCTTTCAGTATATCTAGTTTTATCTTTGAGAGCAGTATTATTATGACATTGATAAAGTCACGCGCGGATGTAGAAATATCCGTCAGGAGGGTCCTGACAGCGTCTTTTTATTTTTATTCTTATTTTCGTGATCAACATATTTCATAGAGGACATTACGCACCGCATTCGAGAGGCAATTAGACCCGAGGGTCTCAATTGCTTCTCGAGGGGGGGGGGGCGTACTAGAATTTCTAAGCCAACCTATAGAAACTTGTGATCTTCCATGGAACGTGAGGGTCCAGTCGGAAAAAACAACAAAACAATCGTCTGTTATATGCATATTGTTTCGTGCATTTACCGAATCTTTAGATTTTTGTAACCGTTCATAGCCTCATGAATTACACAAATTTGATTGACGGCTGCCAAGCTCACTTGCCCGTGCAATTCGCTTCGAACATTGAACTCATTCGCCAGAAGTGACACTGGTGTTGTGATTGACAGTGAGCCACATTCGAGTTGCGCGTGCAAAACAAGCTTCATGTTTGCTCCATTGGCTGTCCGTGTTCACACTGGCTGTTCTGCTGTTTCGCTGTTCCGCTTTTCCAATTTACACTCCTACTAAACCGTTGATACGATTATATTTTCAATACAAACTGTTTTAATTCCTAAATTGAAAGTAATGTTGTTCTTTTAGATATTTATAATAAAATGTAAATATAAGCAATAAATTAAATTTGGAATGTTCATGGAATCATGAATACTTCGGATCTCTTGCAAAGTTAACGTGAAGCACAAAGGGCTTCACTTACTTTGCAAGATACCCGAAGTATTTATGATTCCATGAACATTTAAAAATTGAATTATTTTCTTAACTCTCTGCTGTAGACGGCGACAAAGGCTGTACTGAAGTCCATGGTGTTTGTCAGTGTAAAAGTAAAAAATGTACCGGGCAGTATGAAGGCAAGTTGTGCTCAGGGGACACCAACAGAAAGTGCTGCATACCTTAGACATCGAATGGTAGGTAACTGACCTTGCTTGGTGATAGCAGAAGCAGTTTTTAAACAGTGGCGTTTAATGTTTAGAGTAGTTTCATCTTAACAAACCTGTAAGTTGTATCAAAGCATATTAGTTGGCTTTAAAAGGTTTTTTGAAACGGGGCAGCGATCTTGAAACAGCTATACCTTCAATGCGCTGGCTTAACAAGCAGATGGTGCACATCAGAGACCTCGGCAGCCTAAACCATTTGCTTCGGCAGCCTAAACCATTTGCTTTTAACGACTGCTCAATGTTCATTAAAGCCAATATGCCCTGTAAATAAGGCGTATCCTCAGCCTTCGAAAGTTTTGCTGTGCAACTGCAAGCTATAAGCCAATTCTTGATAAAACCAGCCACTTGAAGTTTTGTTAAGCCCATACTGTCGTTACAACGTATGCAATGAAAGCAAAATCTTTTTGAGGTACATCTAGATAAGCTGACTTTTGTCTGAAGCGGTTAATGATCATTGTGTATCATCGGATACTTGTAGTTTTTGATTTTGATTTGATTTGATTTGATTCTTTACGTCCCATCAACAGTCTTTCAGTTACATAGGGACGGGTCTTCCTGGGTTGAACCAGTACTAAGATAGGATTAATGTGTCTTGCTCAAGGACCACAACGCAGTGACGCCGGTGAGGCTCGAACCCGCGGCCCTTCGGTCTCGAGTCAAGCACTCTACCACTGAGCCACTGGGTTCCAGGATACTTCTAGTAATCCACAAAATAAAATAATAACGAGTCAACAATGTATATAGTTCAACATTCTACTGTCGTGCCAACCAAGAGTGACAGTGACGTAATACTTTGTTTACAATTGCTAAGTAAAACACTAACGTGTACACTTCACTTGAGCAAACGCGAATCGATAGATCACTTGTGTATTAATCCTATCCCGAGGATAGGATTAATGCACAAGTGATCTATCAATTCTAAGTCCCTGATCACTTTGTAAATAAAACATGACGCCACTGTCACTCTTGGCTGGCAGGACAGTAAGGTATGCCAAGTTTGCTAGTGCTTATCTTAAATATAAACAGTAAGTATGTTCGGGAAATACCACAATCACAAACTGCAGACCCATCCTTGGCACTATGAGGAAGAGCCACAGGACATTTACAGTAACAAGACATCCAAAATACAATAAAAGCAAAGCAACCAGCTTTAACTTTGTCGTCAAGATGATTGCAAAACAAGAAAGAACATAAAGTAATGCATACCAAAACAAAGACCAACACAGCAGCCTAAGCTTAAATGCATTTTACTTGCGCCAGATTTTCGCCCTAGATTATGTTGCTGTTAAAACACATAAGTCGTTGAAGCCAAAGCTTCAGGCCCCTACCATATCATCAATAGATGAGTCTTTAAGTCGGAACCGTCATAGAGTCTAGGTATAATTACCCCTGGCATATTATAGTTTACCCATGTTTTTTTCCCTCAATTTTTGAAATTTCATTAATATTTAGTGTAGGCCCCTGTGTAATTCCGTGTGCATTTTTTGGTAAAAGTGTCAAACATACATTTTCTTGTAGAAAAATGTATCCTGTTTAAGAAAAAAGATGTTTACAATTTTTCTTTGGCGTTTTAACGTCACACTGACGTCACAAAGTGACGTACCCATTTTTAGCTTATTTGAGGCTTGAAAGTGGAGGGCTATGAATTCCAGCAGGCATAAACATGAACTGTTTGATCCGTTGTGGTCATTTTACTGACGACATGTTGATTTCGGAGCATAGACCCTGACTCTGGATTTTAAAGAGGTCACATTAACTTCAAAATGATGTATGTACATTGAAAAGTGACGTCAGTACCAAAATGAAAATTCTGTGATAGTGAAAGATCAAATATCTGGACCCTCCTCTCCACACAGCAGGGAAAATAATGTTCACCATAATTTTCTGAAACTACATTATATAAGATGCAAAATGACATACGTTAGCTCTCTGACCTATATTTAGACAGGCATGTTAACTGCGTTACCCTATTATAGTTTCAAATCCTATTTTGCAAATACCAAGTTTTACCTAATTATTGTTAATTGATATACTAGAGGACTTTGAAAACGCATCACCATATTTTTGAACTTTTCTTGCAAACCGTATATGCGATTGAAAAGTTACTCGCAGGTTTTAATGTGCAACCCAGAATTGGAATGAATCAGTCATTAATTTGACTGCACTATTACGCGACGCTGCTGATGACGTCACATGGGTACATACAGCATCCAGCACCTTTCTGCACAAATCAATGAAGCTTTTTGATTATTTTTATGTTTAAACTGTGGCGTATATGATGCCATGTTACCAAAAGAGATCATAGACTTTTTCTTATTAAAAGTAATTGATAACTTCAAAATTTCGAAAATAAATGTCAAATTTGAACATCAATTTATAGCTCCTTTTTAGAAACATCTCCATTATTTACCTTTATGCACGCTTTCATTACTCATATCGATTACATACTCTGACAAGCATATGGGGAAGACGTTTGGATGTAAATCGTTGCAGGAGATCTGCTGGCATGTGATCGAGAACGTCTTAAAAATGTACGTTGACGTCACTTGCACGAGCCAAAATACACGTGATACAAGCGTAATTTATGAAAAATCTGTCGTTTGTGTATTCCCTTTGCCTCTCCCAATAAAACCGGACGTAAGATATCGAAACTTTGAAAGGTCCAAGACGTTGAATTTTATTACTAGACTATAGTAATCAGGATGGGTGGGGTATGTCGGTAATTTTAAAGGGGTTTTATTTGGAGCATACCAAACTGTCAATTCATTTCTAATCCTTCAATGATGAATGTGCAATCGTGAAAGAAGCAAAGGACTCATATTCGTTGAGGCAGGAATCAAAACTAACGCGTTTTAAATTGCAGCTGAGTTTGTGTCCTTCAAAATCGACCACCCCTGTCTAAAAACAGATACTTTTTCAATACCTTTAAGTAAATTTACAACAATGAAATTTCTAGGACACACTATAAGATAGTCAGACAATGATATGCAATAATAATTATCTCGCAGACATTCTCAGGGTTTGTGAAATAAAGGATTTAATCTGGGTGATGCGTTTTCAAAGTCCTTTAGTATATGTTGTTTGCTTTGAAACATTTTTAAATGAAGGAAACAGCCGGTATGCATTTAAACAATACACCACTATGATGTTACAGTTATATATGTTACTTTAAATGTATAACTATTTATTACTTTACTGCCACTAGACATTGGACTACCAAAATACATCATAGGGGAGTTATGTACACGATAATTTTGTTAAACTTCATTCCACAAGCCACACAATAATGTATGTTAACTCTTTAGCGGTAGGGGCGATACCACACAATAGCAAAATTTTCTATGTTACTGTAAAATAATTGGAATTCTTATCTAATTACTGTTTATTCTTACATGCCAATTTAACCTTTTAATTGTAAGCAAATGGCTAGAAATATGATGTTATCAAAGTAGAAGGATCTGTTATTAGTGTGATAAACGTTACAATCTTTTAAATACAGTTTAAATTACAAAGGAACACTATTTAAGTTTACACTGCTAGTAGGCTAAATATTGCCATTTAACCGCCATTGATTGTCATTAAAGGATGATACCAGCAACGCATGGATGAATAAAAGAATTCAATTTGAACTTTAGTCACACACAACGATTTTTTCAAGTCTGTGCGTTTTATTAAATATGTAAATATGTTTTATTTTCTTAAATTCTTATTAAATGATATCTTTCATCTCACTGACACTGATACCATTGCCTCTTTTATACGTAAAATAGTGTATAAAAGACACATATTAAGTCATCAAACATATCAGAAGAAATGCAAGATGCTCCTCAGGAAAATTATTGTTGTTGTTTCACTACATTAATATGTTAACTTAATGTGTAGCTTATAAACATTGTTTATGCTAAATGCTGAATAAAATATATTGTATTATATTGTATTGTATTTTAGATAACACAATAATATTAAGCATGGACTAGCTTAGTAAGATTTATCACATATTGTTTAAGCCAGCTATTAATTACAACTACTATGCTGATACCATTCAGAAATAATAAAAAAAAAGCTTTTCAGAATTTGTAACTGTAGGTCAATTCAAGCATATATCAAAATCAAGAATTGAGAATTTAAAACAGTCCTTTATCCTTGTCTTTTGAGAAAATAAACTAAAATGATTTAAAAACGTAACGATTTTGCCCAAAGGTATGACACACGCCAAGCCCACCCCTATGGTTATAACTGCTTTATACCAGAACGATGTCCAATTTGGCAACAAATAAATACCATTGAAGATGGTAAAATGCATAAAAAGAGAATTTTAAGGACACACTGGACTGTCTTATCATCTGTTCTGTCTGGCTCTTAACTATTGTGAAGCATTCAAACAGAACAATATTTGTTCCAATGGTTCATTTTAGTCATACATTTGAAAGAAATGTGTTTATCACTTAGAAAACCCCCCAGACATTGTAAGTATTACATGTATATTGTAGTCATTGCTAAAATAGCTGACCCACAACAAATTGTTGCTTTTAATATTTAGGAAGTTTTTGAAGTATAGTATTAAACACTAGGCCCATTGGCCCATCTGTTATAATGAATTATTTGTTTTGCATTATTCTATCAATTAGACCCATTAGTCTTTCAATAGAATTTTGTTGCAGATAGTATCAAATTGATATTTAGCACGTCAAATGTGAACATTATCGTTGATACAAATATGCAGCCTAATATTTCTTTGCATAGTTCAAATCAAACAAAATAGATTAACTAGTAACGAAAGAACAGATCAAGGAATAACCCATTTGATTTTGGGTACTTGTCGCAGTGTTGAGCAATGAAGGCTCAGGTGAGCCTGTGCATATGTGTAAGTAGACTTGCCAGAGCCTTCGCTGCTCGTATACAAAAAGTAGTATGAAGGTTGATGACCAGATTTTAGAACGCTAGCACCTCTGCTTCATCATGAGTGATTAAACAATGCATTTGCCAGTCCAAATAATTATCTATGAATTACAGTAAAAGAGTCTAAAATATTTTTCATCTAAAAGCAACGTGATTTATACTTGCGCCACTGTCAAAGAACATATATGAAATATAGCATTCAGCATTTGTAAACTATACCATACACAAATAATACACAATTGACAATGAGGCACTGCTAAATCAACCTCTAAGATATAAAGTGATAATCTGTACATTTAAATGAAATGATTTCTTTAAGAGATCATTGAATAAAAGTGTACATGGTAAATTAGATATGCAGAAGTTCATGCAAATTGTTTAAACTTTGCATGTGCGACTATCATTAGTGACAATGTAGATACTGAGAAGAGTACCATCTTAATGCTGAACAGTTAGCATTGTGCATGCTCCTTTTGAATCTATGTCATGGCAAGTTAACAACTCATTCTAATCTTAAGTACACATATACATGTAAAACATTGTTATTAATGATTACATTTATCTTGTTTGCGAGATTCCTGTACTATTTTGCTAACGTTCTGTTTAGTGGAAATTAATATTTCACATTTCTATCAAGCATTCTAAAACCATTGTAAAATCTACTTTACAATAACTTGAATGTCACCTGTTAAAATTTGGCCGGATACAATTTTAGCTGTCAAGACTTTATTTAATTTGGTATCGTCGTAACAGCTGACCTATTTCTTTGTACATGATTATATCTAATGTGACCTTAAAGTAAAACTCACCACTTTAACCAACTTTTTCTATTTCACTATAACCAACTTTTTCTATTTCCAGGTAAATGTTTCTCATCAATAAAGCAGTTCTTTAGATATTATTAGTTGAGCAAGCGATCCAAGGTACTTACTTAACGTGATGGAAAGTTTTGTTGTTTGCACAACGAAAGCTATGCTGTACAACTAAAATTAATTTCAAAGCTTCTGTAATGCGTTACCATATGCATGCATAGCAGAAAGTCAGGATACAAATTGATTTCCAGACAGTCACTTCAAACAATAACTAATTACAGACACTTCAAATAACTGAATACAAATAGCTCAATTTAACTTAGAATTCTTCAGAAAAATATTACAAACCTCTAAACTTAACATAATATATTCGCTTTCCTGGCTCAATTATATATCGTCTTTGTTAACATTTTGGATAAACATATGGCATTATAACACATTTTGTACAGTACTATTATGTTATTTTAACAAATTTGGCAGAAAATTGAAATGTATCCTTCTTGTTACTTGAGTGCTATGTTTTCCTTTGTTTATAACTTTAAAATCTATAATTTTGGGCAAATCATTTCTTTGTAGATGTTAATAGTTAAATTATATACCATTTTGCAAATGTAAATGTGCATGGATAATTAGTAGGAACTTAAATACAAACTGATAAATCCTTTTTTTCAGACAGACTGGTACCTTGATATCTATTTAACAAGAACAGTCAATTTTGAGATTAAATAAAATATCCTATGACGTAAAATATACGGAATACAGCGATGTATATGCAGTCTTGAAAGTTGTAATATACGTTACATGATGCCATACAAACAAAACAAAACTAATATTTTACACCAGAAACGAAGTTAAGAATGGCTTTTCACTCTTGCTTACCAACAGAATGCTCATATTTTGTGTTTAAAGGTTTTCCAATTGAATTTCATTTTGGAGTAAAGAATGAACTTTTTGTTCAGGGTCATCATATTCAGGGTGGGTAGTCACGTGGTTTCTGTTAGGATACACTGTACGGAAAAATGGCGGACTTCTTTCCACACCGATGTTTTAAGCAAAAGTAAGTAGATATTTCTGCGTGTTTTTCATCTTTACACAGAAAGTTATACAATATTTTCCAGCCCCCATTTTCCCCAATCTAACGATGCCAGGATATCCTCATAAAGCTTCTTTCTTTGAGTACAGACTCTGTCACAAAATTTTTAGCGGCGAAGATCGGGCCTGAATTTGGAAATAAGTTGACGGACAACATTTGTGACAGAGTTAGTACTCAAAGTAAGAAGCTTTAAGATGCTATCCTGGTAACATTTGATAGGGAAAAATGTTGGCTGGAAAATGGTGTATAACTTTCTGGGTATAGATGAGAAAACATAGAGAAATATACCTACATTCGATCAGAATGTCCGTACAGTGTATTCGAACATCCGTACAGTGTATCCAAGCAAAAACCACGTGACTACCCACCCTGATATTTAACAGTTTATAACTCTTAAAGTATTTGTGGTACAAACAAACTGTTTGCAGCTATATAATGGTCCATTACTTGTCTTTTAGAAGGTGTATTTCAAACTTGAAATTTTACTGGGAAGCTTATCAATAACATTATTTAATAGAATTTCAGTGATTATAAAGGTAGTAGCTTAAAATGTAACATAAATAATATTAAAATTGGCCCATATAACTTTTATAAACATAAATATATGTAAGAAATGAACTTTTCTTGTATGAAACATGAATGTTTGTCCAATTTAAATAAGTCAAGTATTACCTTAACAACCTTTATTGCATTTATTTTGCTAAAAAATGTAGGGTAACGTAGTTAACATGCTGTAGCAGCTAAACGCCCCCTCCTAAAGAGAGCTAACTTGTTTCAAAGAGCTAAGCCAGGAACATACAGTTACTAAGATCTGATTACAGTTGCAAGGCACACTTGAATTTCCAGAATCATTTTTATTTTGTACGCAATGTGTTTACCAGCACATTGACGTCAAATCGACGTCAATTTCACAAAAAATTGAAGTCCATATTGAATCAAATTTTCATTTTAGTGTTTCTATAGACGTTTCTAACCATTTCAATGCAACAAACATAAAAAATAAGACTATTTTTAGTGTGTAAATAACCCCACCACATATGAGCTCTTTGATGCAAGTGAAATGACGGTACCCCATTTTGTGACGTCACTGTGACGTTAATACTGCGAGAAAAAATTGTAAACATCTTTTTTCTTACACTACATATATTTCTCTAGTTGAAAATCGATAAGAATCACTTTTACCAAAAAATGCACACGGGAGCCCAAATTTCGACACAGGGGCCTACACTAATTCATGAATATGCACATGAAATAATTTTTATACAGGACCACTGAATGAAACAACTTATCAAAAGGTATCACTGATTATATAAAAACTGGCAACAATGGTTGTTTGAAGATGTTCTGGGGTTAAATTTGTTTGTTTATGTTTTTATGATTTTATTTCATTTCTAAGGTTTTCATTAATGTTTATAAATATGCAAATTAGAAAAGTTGCATATCTGAACTACAGCTCAATATATAAAGATGAAAATTTGATATTAAACCATTGTAGTTGCTTAGTAAGATATATCGCCCATCGTTGAGATAAAAGTACAAATAATTAAAGCGTAATGACTACAAAAATAGTGAGTATGATCAGGAAATACCACAATCACAAACCGCAGACACCCATGAAACTGCAAGGAAGAGCCACACAACCATCAACTATGTTGATAACATTTGGGGACACTGGCTAACTCATAACTCCTAAAATTAACTTTATCAATTCAAACATAGACGTTAATCCTTGTCATATGAAAAACGAAACTGAATTTATAATTGTAACGATTTCTGTCCCATATATGGCACACGTCATGCTTATTCCTATAAATTACATTCAAAGCACATCCAGGTTGATGAAGATAGACTGCAATTTATGCTAGTAATATATATAACAAGAGCATATCAGTCTGAAAGTACATACAAGTCACTTACTTGTATGTGAATTCCTTGACACCAAACTTCAATCTAAAATCGAATCTTCTTGTAAATTTTAGACGGATAAAATTCAAATATATAATCCAAAATTAGCACAAAAAATAAGTAGGTTCCCAAAATATATTTTCTACATTTGAGCCATGACATGCGATTTTCACCAATGTTGTATTTTGACAAGTATAGACTCTGTGCAGCCTAGATAATGATACATTAAGCATAGATACCCAAAATGATGTTCGGTCAGTAGCCTAAGCGTCATAGAATATTCAAGCGACTAGCAAATGTTCTGATCAGAATGTGTGTATGCGCAGGCGGATCAAGTCTTTGCTTGTGGCAAGTGCCGCATTGTTTGAAGATCTCATGTCACGGCTCAGTTTCCCTCAATAATAACTTTATGACGGATTTTGTGAAAAACATATGCTACTTTTATTCTATAACTTCTTGAAAGAAAAGAAAAGTTTGGAAAATTCTATTAAAATACTTTCATGAAATATCAAGAAGCTTCCAGTTTGTTTCAAGCATTCTATAGGCGATTGGCGATTAACCTAGTTTGAAATAATTTCACAACACACACTATAATGATGATTATTTTAACTTCAATCATAACAAGATTATTCCAGAAATTACTAAATATTAATCAGGCTCCTAGTTCATCTTAAATGAACAATCAAATGGCTACAGTGAAATTACAAGATACAAATATTAGCTCCCGTGCTTCAAGTTAAGTAACAAGTTTTATCTTTTAACTTATTACTTCATATCTGAAACATTTCACACATAACAACAAACATAATCTAATAGAAAGCAATCTATTGTACTTTAGCCATAATGTTTAGCATAGATATGTAATTCATAGACCATATTCAAATTATAATAATAAGATAGTTTAGCATCTTCTTATTATCCCATGTGTTTGTTTTTGTTGTTGTTGTTTTAAATATTTTATTAATTAAATAGTGTAACAGATAATACTAGCTTCAACAGGTTGTGGTCACCAATTACATTATCAAACTTTTTGTACACATTGAAGTAGTTTAATTATTGTGGCTCCTCAAGTAAATGCTCCTTTTTTTATTTTCTATTATCATATGACGTCGCGTCTGGGAGTGAAAGAACGCCATGCAATAAAATCTGTAAACCACTAGTGGTTTATAGATTTACGGGAAACGTTATGACGTCCATAACAACGTTGCGTAAATGACAAAATTATAACGTTTTTACGCTTAATGTCATATGATAATTAGAATCTAACATTCGTGCTCTTGTATTATTGAATTTATTAAACTCGTTGCGAAAAAGAGATAAAATGCTCGGCAAGCCTCGCATTTTATCTCTTTTCCCCAACTCGTTTAATAAATTCAATAAAACATGAGCACTCATGTAAGATCCTCTATTTCTCATACATGAATGGATTACTTTTAAAAGAAAGAATTATTATGCAGCTACATAGGTATAACGGCCCTACCATAGTGAGTGGTATCTTAGCTCTCTGTTGAGTGCAGAAGCCCTCCTTGGGTGGTTCGTACCAATTTTTGCCCTGGCATGTGTACCAGATTCTGACTAACCTCAGCTAACGTTTGTTTGTTTGTTTCGTTGCTTTATGTCCCAAGTCAACAGCTATGGTCATTGCGGGACGGTCAGTTCACCTAACCACACTGTTTCCTGGGCAGGCTTGAACAAGCGGGTAACCAGTAATTCGTGCACATACTTTCGCTTGTAACTGACAACAACCCTTCTTGAATAAATCAGCGGAAGGGAGGAGAATGACCGTAGAAATTATTTCATGATCAATCTCCACGAAAGTATGGGACCGGACCGGGATCGAACTCGCGACCCCTGGATCTGCAGTCAGACACGCATCTGTAACCAGACACGTTACCGACTGCGCTACGCTCTTCACTGTATTTCAGGTTACTAGAATGGCGCCAAGAAATCACCCTTAAGACATGGCTATGCGATTTGGACGAGTGAAGAAAACTATTAGACCTGCATATTTTTGTTTTATTTAACCTTGCCACAAAACGGTGGATGGTGTTTAAAAATAAGCGAATGCAGGTTACTTCATGAGACTTTTCTAGTTTTCATAAGCGTTTAAGTAGATAGGTGTTATAAAACTACAGCTAAGAAATGATCTCGCTACGTCTTTGTTTTTTTGGTGCAGCAAAATTAGGTTTTCCTACAGATGAGGCCTCTTTCACGGGTTACACATTTTGAACTGATCCCCTGACATTCATACTTTCGTGAACGTTAGAAACAGGAAATTTATTTCTATTTTTCTCTTAGACTGGCCTTAGTACTTAAAACAAGTCACAATTTTTCAAGTTCATCGTTTTGTGATAAAAAATCCTAACAGTTTGATCAAACATCTCAAAGCAATGTTTCATGATGTATAAGTTTAGGACACTCATGTTAAGAATAAATTTTTGGAGTTAAAAAACAAAAAAAGAACAAGAGCATTTAAGGAGATTATAACACTTATCATACGCTCTGTCTGGTTCTATAATATTGTGAAGCATTGAAACAGATTAGCATTTGTTCTAAAGGTTCCTTTGATGTTATACACTTGATAAATCTAAGCTTATTACTTTAAAAAAAACACTTGCATGGAAAGTATTGTATTGAAGCCAGTGAAAAATAATGGACTCTCAATTTGGTAATTTTGATTTGCAGTATTTTGATCAATTAGACTTAGCCTAAGCATGATTTTTTTTCATATAAAATCGTTTTTATATTTTGCATGCCTAATGAGAACATTATCATTGATACAAGAAATACATCCTATTATTTAGTTCAGATAAATCTAAATAGATCATAAAATGCAACGTATATAAGATATCAAGTAAGCAAGCACGTTTAATATTGTTCATCGCAGTATCAAGCGATGAGGCCCACGGATTCTTCGAACATTTGAAGTTAGACAAATCAAAGCCTTTGCTGCTTGTATATACAAAGTAAGTATGTAGATGAAAACACAGGTAAAAGTTATAGAGCTAGCACTTTTGCATTAAACTTGGTGATTAAACGATGCATTAGCCCATGTGCAATAAGTACCAACATCTCATGGGCTAGTCCAAATATTCATGTGAGCATTAATGTATTATATTAAGTGTTCAACATTTGTTTTTTCATTTTAAGGCTACAAGAAGTGTCTACTTGTCAAATGACCATTGAGATAAGGTTTTAATGGTATTGCAATATATAGTATAGTTTTATACGAGTGTCAGTCAAAAATAACTGAGAGTTGATTCATATCTCTTACGTAGGCTAACGTACATTAGTGAAATTTGGCACATGCATGCAATGACATGTCCTGGGTCAGAATATGCAATACACATGACCATGCAAAGTATAGATTGTTGTTGCTTAGCAACCGAAAAATGTAAAATAACGTCATGCGTTCACGCTGGAATATAGCGTTGCCATGGAAACACTTAACATAATTTAAGTTACATCTACTTGTGCCTTTGTTGCAAATACAGTATGTAAATGTATTATGAGAAATGCAACAACTTAGATTGAGGCGTTGGAATTTTATTACATAAATAAGAGGAAAATGAACTAAATTTTCTGAAAATTTCACCTCAAAATATACCCCACCCATCAGTTACGGTTCATTTTAGAGCAATATTATCAACTAAGTATCATATCATATGACCATTTCATTGTATTTAGTAATTAGTTTTGACATCTGAATGCATATCTTGAATATTACCAGGAATGAACGGTTGCCACAGCAACAAAATCTGGTCTTTTAGTTAAAATTGGAATTTCCATCGATTTTGATTGCTAAGCAACGAACATTGCATGTGTTGTATTTACTATCTATTACACATCTTCAAACAATTGCTTAACACATTGTTTGATACAATTGGAGAGATAAAAGGCCGCTATTATTCTGTTTTAGATTTGAAATGATTTTAAATCCATAGCTGCTTAGTCTGAAAGACGGTCTTCGGGTGCCTAGCAACAACGCATTGAAGATGGTAAGACGTCAACTTCTGTATGTAATGAAGCCGGAAGGTTGATTCTATATGTGTATAAAGTATCGGCCAAAACTACCAACCCAGTAAAAAGATTTTAACTTACTCTCAGTTATTTTGACTGACCCTCGTAGTGTATCGTACACACATAACACATATGCAATATCTGGGTTGAACCAGTACTAAGCTCGGATTAATGTTCTTGCTCTAGGAAACAACACAGTGACGCTGGTGAGGCTCGAACCCGCGGCCCTTCGGTCTTGAGTCAAACACTCTACCACTGAGCCACTGCGCTCCCACCATATCATTGAGGAAAGATAGTTCTTTAAAATGATACCAAACATGATAGGGTTTTTAATCGGTTACGGAGATAGAAGACCATGCTAAGAACTTTCCAAATGCCCCTCGTATACTGAGACCCAGTTCCAATCCGTAACTTTACTTTTTTATGCTAAATCAAACAGTAAATATCAGTCATTCAAATGTTATGCTTAAATTATAATTAATCCAAAGTAAAGAAAAGGGTAAATATCAGGAATGAATAAAATCAGGCACCGCACCTGACCCAGGACAGCATATGGGAATGTGACAAAAAACAAAAGAAACATTACATTCAATAGAGCCAAGTCACACTTTTCTATAAATATATAGAAGATATTTACTTTTTTGAGGTGAATACCAAGTATATTTCATCGAGTGTGTTGAAAACATCAGACTTTTCACGAGTGCGCAGATGAAATATGTTTGGTATTTACCAAAAAAAGTAAAATTTTCTTTTTATTTTATATTTTTATAGGTAACCCACCGAAAAAAGAGGTGCTGAAAATGTAAAAAAATATTTAGCAAACCCAAATATTTTTTGTTTCAAAATGTTTGTCACGGTCTAACTCAGAAAATGCATACCCACATTTTCGTTCACAAATAAGTAAGTTATGGGGTTTGAAATTCTGAGGTGAAATGCATTAAGTGAATTGAAAGGAAATGTCAGAGGTAGTCCAAACACGTTAAAGTCAAACATATCAATATCAAAGACATCAATCACTAGTATTACATTAGTGATTAATATCATATCATTTCACTCGTGATTGACATCACTTTTAATTGTTTTTTTATATGCATTGATTTCACTGCTAAGTATAGATTAAAACATTCCACAGCGACTTAACCAATTTTCATTTTTGTTTGTTTGAAGATTCTTCGTTTTTTCTACACAATAACATGAATACAAACACGTTAATCATAGAAATTCAGCTTTAAGCATACAATTTAAATACTACATTACCACTGCTCTGTACTATTGGCAACATGGCATTGAAATTTTCAGCGAATTAAATTTTCAGGGAGTATTCATTATTACTGGTTGCCACTGGTCTCCTTTGGAAATTGAAAAACAAAAATACAAATGCAGAGAATTTTGTTTTAACTTTCACATAGAAACCCAAAGTGTGAAGCAGTGGAGAACTATTTATCATCAAATATTGGTCTTATGAAGTTGTATTGAGCTTTGTTTACAATGTGAAGAACAAATGAAAAGCATTCAACCATTTTCGCATGTGCTACTGATGAATTTCAAATATCTAAAAAGAAATCGATATATTAAAAATGTGTAAAAATCGACACTAAGCAAAGTCTCAAGTGATGTTCAAGTTGGCTAGACCAGTTTCTTACCACTTACACATCAATTTAATAAATACTACGCTCAAAATAAGGAAGTACCCCAGAAATAGTCGATTCAACTAACAAACTTGGGAGTGAATGACAAGTGTTCTGAATCACCGGTGAATTTTAAGCATTGAAAAATGCACATAGTTTAGGTAACGATTCATCTAAATTTTATCAGCGCCTTAGTCAGAAAAAATGAGTTTAAAAATAAACAAATTAGAGCTTGGTTTCAGTTTTGACAAGCAGTGACCTACATGTATATAAGTAAATCATGTATACTATACTCTAAGTATTTATAATTTACTGGTGGTCAATGAAAAATAGCAGACTGAAAGGGACAAGTGGTCACCATTTAAGGTGTAAAAATCGAAAAGGTTTTAGCATAAATTATCCAGCCTTAGTCCATAAACTAAAGTATTGTTTCATCAACTGAGGTATTTTCTGCTTAGCCCTTTGTATTCTGATGAATTTCACCATACATATACATTGGCGTAGCTTCCATTACGCAGTTACGCACGTGCGTAATGAAAATAGTAACATTCAAGGGAGGTCACCTAATGTGGTTATAGTGATTTTCCATACTATACTCATAAAGGAACTCATAAAGGAAACCTACTCATAAAGGAAAGATTTCGCTCCCTCTGGGAGAAAATTCTTTCCTTCAAGAGAAGTTCCGATTTTCAAAAGGGACGCAATCGAAGAGAATCACTGCTTGATCCAGTATTCTCCCTTTGATGTGCGTAAATTTTTCAGCGTCCTGGCTACGCCAATGATATGCATATAGATACAGTATAGGACACCCTATTGTATGCTAAAATTACAAGAGCCTTCAGGGATAGAAATACATCACAATTTTGAAATGATTCTACCTATGGACCCTTACAGTACATCACAATTTTGAAATGATTCTACCTATGGGCCCTTACAGTACATCAAAATTTTGTTATGATCCTACCTATTGACCCTTACACTGTAATGATTCTACCTATTGACCCTTACATTGTAATGATTCTACCTATGGACAAGGGTCCATAGGTAGAATCATTACAATGTAAGGGTCAATAGGTAGAATCATTACAGTGTAAGGGTCAATAGGTAGGATCATAACAAAATTTTGATGTACTGTAAGGGCCCATAGGTAGAATCATTTCAAAATTGTGATGGATTTCTATCCCCGAAGTACTGTAAGGGCCCATAGGTAGACTCATTTCAAAATTGTGATGGATTTCTATTGCTGAAGTACTGTAAGGGCCCATAGGTAGACTCATTTCAAAATTGTGATGGATTTCTATTGCTGAAGTACTGTAAGGGTCCATTGGTAGAATCATTTCAAAATTTTGATGGATTTCTATCGCTGAAGTACTACTTTAAGGGTCCATAGGTAGAATCATTTCAAAATCGTGATGGGTTTCTATCGCTGAAGTACTACTTTAAGGGTCCAATGGTAGAATCATTTCAAAATTGTGATGGATTTCTATCGCTCAAGTACTACTCAAAGGGCCCATAGGTAGAATCATTTCAAAATCGTGATGGGTTTCTATTGCTGAAGTACTACTTTAAGGGTCCATTGGTAGAATCATTTCAAAATTGTGATGGATTTCTATTGCTGAAGTACTTCTTTAAGGGTCCATAGGTAGAATTATTTCAAAATTGTCATGTATTTCTATCGCTGAAGTACTGTAAGGGTCAAAACTGTGATTTATTTCTGCCACTGAAGGCTGTTGTTAATAATAGCAAACAATGCAGACCTTGATGAAATCCAACATAATGCTATATTTTTATCAAGATTTACACCGGTTGCCAAAGTACCGGTTTATGGGGTTCCAGTATTCGCAAAGGGCTAGGTGACACTGAAAAGCTAAATAAGTGTTAAATTGATGATCATCAAATATAATCTTAACATGACATATTTATCTTAAACCACTCTCTTTAAGTGTGTTGTCTTGTTCAAACTACATGTACTATACCATCTTAATATACTGCATTCCACATTTCGTGTCTCTCGCTACGTGTTCCACTAAAGAAAACGTAGCTAGGGACACAGATTCCAACAAGTCTGTGACTTATTTCTGTATCCCCTTCAAATGTCTGTTTTGTGAATATGAATTTTTCTTTGTATTTCGATGTACTTATATTTGAATAAATATATTTGAATAATTTTTCGTTTATATCAAATGCGTAGCTACCACTACGCAATTACGCAAAATGCAAACTGAAAAATTACACATTCAAAAAAATCATATAATGCTGCAATAGTGTTTTTCAATACGGCAATGGGCTACTCTTAAAAAAGAATTGGCTCCCTGAAATAAATCTGTCCCGACTTTGAAAAGAACGCAATGGATGAGAACTTTCATTTCCTTTCAGTAGCCCCATTGTTGTGCGTTACTATTTGTATATTGACTATTGATAAATGTCAACATTAAGCTTTATTCGGGTTCTTTCGTACGGTCATGAGCCGCTATCTTGTGGACTAGATGTATTTTATTTGGTTGTAACCTTCCTTTGGTTCCATTCTTTGTGAACCTTAACATTGGAGACTGACAAGATAGTGCGCTTACCCAGGCTCGTCTCCCGGGGCTCGTCTATGCCATGTGAAAAGCGTCAAATACTTGCGCACATAAGCCACAGCATTTGCTGCTCACAGACACAAAAGTAGGGTTGTAAATAAAGACACATGTCAAACTTCTCAAATTTCGTAGTAAGATGTGCATACATTTTTAGTTAATGATCAGTCCCGCTTTTCAGCTGCAATAGTAGCTAGATCAGTAAAACCTGTGCAAAACGACACTCTCAAAATGACCGAAAATTGTTATTTTAATATCAATTATCGCTTAATACAGGTCAAAGTGTTGAAGAATGCTCCAAAGGAAGCATTCTGCAATACTTTCGACCTTCATTAAGCTTTCAATTGTTATTAAGGTCGTTTTTGCCTATTTTTGAGTGGCCGTTTTACACAGGTTTTCCTGTATTAGGTTGAAGTTTTTAATTTTTTAGAGAGTGACTGACAAAGGCGCTGTTCAGACTACACGGATGTGAAGGTTAGTCGGCACCTTCACATGTTAAACACTCTTGCTTTCTACCGATGAGGAATATTTAATATCAAATCTATACTATCATAATTTTATAATAATGATGATTTCATGAATCCATGTGCTCAACCCTTAAAGCGCCAATCACAACTGCAGCAGACGACAAATTTTGCGACATCTTTCCTAATTTTCGAAAAAAATAAGGTATGATATTTCGTGAGAATCGTCTGCCAGCAGACGATTCTCATGAAATATCATGCCTTATTTGTTATTTTTGAAAAAGCGGCAAAATTTGAAATCTGTCATCTGTTGCAAATTATAGGTGGCTCTTTAAGGGTTAAAGTACCAAGCAACTGTTAGTGACTACTCATCTCCATTGCTCTATAAAACTCGAGAAATAAAGTATGTTAAAACAATTACAGGAGTTTGCGAATACAATATTTGGGTCTCCATGAAAAAAACTGTCTTCAGGTTGTGTGAGTAGGACATGAAAAGATCGGGCCAGCGGATACGGAGACAAATTAGAACAATGAAATTTAGCATGTAGTAAATAAGCCATTAAACTGATCAGAGAGCGCAAAGCAAATGCCGGATACTCATCTTAAGGTTTGTCTTCGCCTTTGCTGTTCACATTCAATAAAATCAGGTTATCCCGCGACAAAGCCCATTATAGCTGGATCCTTGATTACGATGTACATGTACGTTTATATGCTTGCTTTTTAATTGTTATAAATTGTGATGTATATGCTCTGTTGTCCATAATTGGAAATAAACTTCTTTTCTATTCTATACTGTTCTATTCTATTCTGTACTTACCGCAAATCCACCACAGAACAGAGCATTATCGTCGTAGTTCCTTGGTGTGTTGAACCCGTACCGCCAGGCGCTGGATCTACTGGGTGGATCCATTAATCGACCATGTCCATACACACTTCCCAGAATGCATCCTAAGACGCATAGTCCACTTATTATGTTCATTGTGACGTTTCTAGTATAGTGTTTATTGTTTATGAATTTGCTTCAATAAATAGATAATGATGTGACGCTTCTAAACTAAAAAAAATGTTTGAATAAGAAATATTTGGGTCCATACATCAGCTGTGGTACTTAACGGACAATGCGTATTACTTATCGGACAATGCGTATTCTTTAAGCCTTGTTTAAAGGCCTATGCGGGCATATTCAAGGGGGAGTGAAGTCTAAATTTGGATGTGATACTTCATCTAAGTCCATACTTTGTGTACGCAAGAAGCGTAGGCTCGTGCGAGTATGCGCATATGCGCATACTCGCATGAGCCTACGTTGCTCGAAAATGCTAAACCTTACCAAATTCTCGTGTCATGCTTAAAAAAGATTTTATTTCATAGAGAACTGAACATTTTGGCAAGTACATACGATCTTGGTACTTATGGCGTATGACTAAAATCAGCTAGTTTCGATGGTTATTGTTCAAACTCTTTTGTTTGAGACTACATCTAATTTGCCCTTGTCATAACATAAGAAAAATATACCGAAAATGCTAGGATATCAATATAGCATATACTATTTTGCCAAAAGCAAATTTAATTGCATGACTATTACATGTATATATGTCACGTCGTGAGACAAAAACAAACAAACATGGTTTGTTTTTGTATACGAATATTCAATACATCCAGTGCCTCGTTTTACTAGTTGTATGAAAGGTATCCGATAATGATACAAAGGCAATCACAAGCCTTGGCTGTACGCTGGTCGGTTTAGTAAAATAGGGATGTTTGGTCGTTTCCTTCTAGCCAACCCTGATTTTTTTCTCGATCATACTCCTAATATTGCTAAATAATACATGTATCTAGTGCGTGTCCTGTGGCGGTTGTTGTAAGAAGGCTTTACCCTGTAAACATATAGAACGGACCGCAATCGGCCTGCCAGTGAAACGCAATATTCTAATTGTTTTTCGCTGCTAGGCCGAAAGTGGTCCATTTTAACATGCTGGCTGGCTGGGTATAAACTGCATCCTTCTTGATTTTAATTTTCGATTATTTCCGAGCATAACGCTGACGAAAGGGGGCTAGCGCAATTCAAAATAAAATATCTGATAATACAGTATGTACTAGATAACAATTTCCGTGCAAAACAATTTCAGTTTGGACAAAACCTTTTTAAAAAGATGAACCCACGTAAATTTCTGGCATACCCTTGTGTTACAGAAAATGGCTCGTATAAGCTTTTATCAGCAAGAAGGTATGCATGAAATGTATCATGCCATAATTGTTAAAATGCCAACAACAGTAGGCATTTCAACATATTTAGCATGATAAATGCAACATCTTAGAGTTTTAACGTAAGTTACGTCTTTACTTTCCAAAGTTAAAGTTTTATGAGCAGTTGAAAGTTCATGCTCAGTCGAGTTGAGCATGAACAATGTTTTATACATCGGAGCTTATATATGTGCTGCTTGCTATAACAAAAAATTATATTCAGTGAGCAAAATAATTTGAAAAAAAAAATGATCCGTGATCCCCAAGGTTACAAAAGAGATCCTGCTCCATTGATCCTTTAACTGATTATGTACATAAAGAAATAAAACATGTTAAACCAATAAACAGTAAAATTATTTCTATCCGTTTCCATAAATGATAATCCTTAAGACTTCAAACCTATGTGAGACATGCAACATTCATTTAAAATCTAACACTTTAAATCAAATACCGTAAGATCGAATGTCAAAATATGTTCTAATCTTGAAGAATTTCGGCTTTGTCATAATATAGTCAAAACGCTGTTTTAATATAGTGTACTTGCTGATAAGCACGGTATTCTCGGCTCTTCTTATCTTAATTAGCCAATCATACTGTGCCTTCGATCCCACGTATCGATCAACCACCAAACTTTAAACAAATGAAAAATATTGTAATATCTTCAAAAATATGATATCTTAATCTTAGATAAATTCCTTGACTTTAAAATTATTTATGTCCGTTTGAGCAAAAAGGCGTGATTTGGGGATTTACAAGCGGTTGAGAGGTACGCCATGAGTAATTCTGAAACCGTGGTTATAACACATGTTCATGCTCACCATAGCATGAATTTACAATTGCTCATACAATTTTGGTTTGTTTTGTTGCTTTACGTCCAATTCAACAGCTATGGTGATGTAATGTCACCTAACGACACTTTTTTCCTTGAACAAGGAAGCAGTTAACCAGTACATCGTGCACATACTTTCGCTTGTAACTGACAACTTGAATCTGCGGAAGCGAGGAGAATGACCGGAGAAATTATTTCATGATCAATCTCCACGAAAGTATGGGACCGGGCCAGGATTGAACTCGCAACCCCTGGATTTGCAGTCAGACACGCTTCTGTAGCCAGACACGTTGCCAACTGCGCTACGCGGCCCAATTGCTCATAAAAGGGTAAACTGATGAAGAATAAAGACGTTTCTTCTCTCAAACTCTCAGATGTCGTATTCATCATGCTAAGGTTAACCCTTTAGGCGCTTGCAGCATACGACAAATTTTTCGACATCTTTCCTAATTGTCGAGAAAAATAAGGGTATGATATTTCACGAAAATCGTCTGCCAGCAGACGATTTTCATGAAATATCATGCCTTATTTGTTATTTTCAAAAATGCGGCAAAATTTGAAATTGTCGTCTACTGCAAATTATAGGTTGCGCTTTAAGGATTAAAATTCCAACTATTGTTGGCATTTATGAGCATGATAAATTTCATGAAAAAGTTTAATAATCTCGGAGCCTGTCTACTCAAAATGTTTACAACAGCAAATGCGGAATTCAGAGTTTGCATGCACATGTCCGATCAACTTCATTCTACATATGTAACCATCAATCGGAAATGCCTCTGCCAATTCCGTGGTATTTCGTGGAATCAGACCTCGGACGTACATCGAGGATCTACTTTGATAATCTGAGGCTGACGTTACATAACGTGACGCTGACGATGACGCCACAGAAACCATGCCAACACAATAACAGTAAATGAAGTTTAACGGTTTTTTCAATAAAATATACCTGTAGCGGTTATTTTTTTGAAAAGTACATAAACTTCATTTATTCTGCTGATTAAACTTTATCAGAAAAGTGGATTTTGATAGAGTTGAACCCACATGCAACATAACTAATTTTCCTTACGCCAGTTCCGGCTAACAAAATGGAGCTTTTTCGTATATAGTACTACGCGTAATATGCCTTACGTACACCCGAGGCTTGCAACTTAAATACTTATTTATTGATGAGATGGTAGGGGCCTGAATCATAGGCTGTTGTCAGGCTCACCGGGCTTACCAGTTGGATCATTTGCTCCGTTAATCAGTTTTATGTTCCTTATCTTTGCTTTATCTCCTTTTAATATCTTGATTTATATGTTCTAGGAGATGATGCATGGATGGATAAGTTAGGGGTTTTCATGCAAAACAAACATCTATGTGTCTTGGTCCAAATCTGAACTAAGGGTGAGGTTGGCGCCGTGAAACCGGTTTATGCCCACCAGTAACATATTTTTACTGACCGTTACAACGCGGTACTTCTTTTGTGGATAATTTTTTATATTTATGTCTTGTGTTTCTCATGCTTTCGCGTCTGTTCATTGCTGCCTTTCGGTCACCTGCTGGGAATGGGCTGACCTCTTGGCTCTCGTTAGTGATGTTTAATTGTGTTTTGTAACTTTCTCACGTGATATCCTGGGTCAGGGGTGTGGTACTTGATTGTATCTATTCCTGATCTTTACCCCCTTTCGTACTTTGATTCGATTCCCGTGTTGTGGTTGATGCCACGTAGACTATGCTTCTGAATATCAACCCAACTCGTTTATGAAACTATGACAGAGATCCTAGAATGTTGCCAATTAACCCCAATCCCCTCAAAGAAATAATGATGAAGAAAAAAACTTGAAGATGTATGCAAAATAATGACATAAAGAAGAAATGTTTAAATCATGATTAGTCCAGTCGACAGTAAGTTCGGAAATTTTCGCGCGAATATTTTTTTTCGCGAATAGCGTTAAAAGACATATTTGCGACGTTCAAAATTCACGACTACTGTAATGCATGATTTACCTGTATCAGTAAACGACACAGTAATTTTGTCATTTCACGAGGGTTATATTTTCGCGAAACTTCGAAATTTCCGAATTTAAAATAAAAAAGAGCGAATTTTAAGCTGCTTGATATCTTTGTAAAATTAGTCAGACATTAAAAACCACAAGAAAAAAAGCGTTCTCTGATAAACGTCACGAGCTGAAATCCGGGTACTTTATGATTATAAAAATCAACACATCAAAAACGAAAGCGATGATATTTGAAAAAGGAAGACGAACATACCATGATTTTTTTCTATATGACACTAAAATTGAACTGGTTGACTCTTTCAAATATCTTGGGATCACACTATTCAAAAACGGCAGTTGGTACCGATCACAAAAGTGTATTGCACAACATGCGTCTCGTGCTCTTTTTAATCTGTTCACCATCTTTAATAATGCAGAATTTTCAGTACCTCAGAAATGTAAACTTTTCGATACCCTCGTAGGGTCTATATTAAATTTTGGTGCCGAATTATGGGGAATACATGATGCATCTGATATTGAACTGATTCATACAAAGTTTTTACGTCGAGTCCTGGGAGTTAAAAAGTCAACAAATCTTACTGCACTCTATGGCGAAATCGGTAGGGTACCTTTTAACGTGTACCGTAAAATAATCATGGTCAAATACTGGATTAAGGTTCTCGGCCAAAGCGACCTTTCACTGCTAAAACGCATTTATCTCATTCTTCAAGCGGACACGGACGCAAACTCGCATTATAACGGGATGAACTGGGCATACCAAATCAAAAATATATTACAGCAACATGGCCTAGAATACATCTGGAACCAATAGCATATAATTGAAATACCCTTCGAGTTCATAAAACAAAGAATATTAGATATGTACAATCAAAAATGGTACTCGGATATAAATAACTCCAGTCGCCTTCAATCATACAGTATATTCAAGCATAATTTTACGCTAGAGAAATAGTTGAAAATATCGATGGAAAATAAATACAAATACGCGCTTTCACGATTTAGAACTTCATCACATGACTTGCTTATTGAAACAGGAAGATATGAGAATATACCACGAGACCAGAGACTCTGCAAATCTTGTGACATGAAAAAATAGAAAGTGAATATCATTTCTTACTTGTTTGCCCAAAGTTCAGAGCTCTAAGGAAAAAATATTTTAAATCATATTATTGTCATTGGCCAACAATCCACAAATTTGAGAGTCTCTTGTCTTCAAATTCAAAGAAAGTTATTTGCAATCTGTCTAAGTATATTTATTTTGCTCAGAAAATTAGAACTCCATGATGTCGAGAAAAAATGGCGAGAAAATTCTAAAAAAAAAAAAAAAAACAGAAAAAAACAGGAAAAAGTCTACATATGTAATTTATACAACACTTGTATATAAATATCTTGCTGGATATATCCCAGAAGACCCATGGGGCCAGCTCGAGGTCAAATTTGTTTCAATGCGATACCCCTCAGTGCCGAATTGAAACAATTGTGCCCTCATTGGTGACGTCATTCGATGACGTCAGCTTAATCCCATCAGTCTACTGGGCAACATGCTCTTCTGTAAATTAACATTGTCTTTCACAGTTTATATGTATTAGGGCTATAAACATTATATGTAATGTTTTATGCTGAATAAATATTGGTATTGGTATGATTATAATGTTTTCAACAGTTGATAGACGATTTGTTTCAAAATTGGAAGAAGGGAAAGCTGACTTAATTGTGGCCATTTCGTCACCCCCTTGAAAACCGGCCTTTTGAATACCGCCATGCAATAATACTATAAATTTATACTTCCACAAAACGCTTTGAGGCGTGACTGGTCGGTAAATGCATTGAATGATTCGAGGGTCATAGAGGTCGTGGTAGAATTATACCTTTTTCAGAACATTAAAACGTAACTCCGAAGCCTTTCAAGGTCATTGAAGAAAAACATAGAACACATGCGCCTTAAATATAGCTCTAGTAAATTGTACCTGCTCCAAGAGGAACCAAAAGTGACAATGCAATACAATATCATACAAGATTTATTTATATATAGTCGGAAATACAAAACAGTATAACATTAGCTATGAATAGCTATGTACCGACTTAAGAATTAATCAGCCGGAATGCAATTAAAGAGTTGCTTTTAGAAGAAAGTTAACACCAAAAGAGGTTGCAGCTGAGCTTCCACCTCTTTTGGTGTTAATTTACACACATTATACAGTGTATTTAAATACCATTATCGTATGTGGTGGCGTTACAAATCAATATTTACAGACGTCATCAATTGGTTTTGTCATGGATTCTGCGGTTCGATCAGGAATGGCTAAAATTTGATAAAATGGTGTATTGAAAGGTTTAAACATTTAATCACTAAGAATTAGCTGATGCGCTTATCTGTAGAGATAGGACATTAACATAAATTCACTGTTAAACACGAGGGATTATATTTTGTTTGAAGAGGGACAGATTTGTCAGTCGTTGATAGGGGAAATCATATTACAGTCTTGAAATTCAGGATACGATTTTTTGTTAATGTGCCTGTTTATGTTTTAAACAAAAAAGTTAGTGCGCAAGTATAATCCGGTAAGACGTAATGAATTCGTCGTTTTCAGCATTGTGTAGATATATTTACATTCCCCGTCAAATGTCTGAGCAAAACATCATTTGGAATTCTCGGAAAGACTGTCGTGCCATTATCAGATTACTGTGAAGAACTATATCCCTACATTAGTTAAGTACCTAAGAACAGTCAGAACAAAAAGTTAAAATAATAAATATAATATTGCATTTCAATACGAATCATTATATACATGTAAATTAATGTTATATGATAGTTTCAAATAATTTCAAACATCACGGTTGATAACTATGGTTTCATCTTTAATTGCACGACGGTGGGTCAGGCCTCAGACTTAAAGCTTTAATCCGTTGATTGGTGCCTGATGCTTGTCGTTGGCTTGGCCCACCGTAGCTCAACTTGAGGTTTTCGTTAGCTCTGACTATCTGTGTTTCATGAGCCGTTTTCTTTGTATCATCATAGTGTGTTAATTTGGTGAGATGATACATTGCATTAGTTAGAAAGCTTTCATGCGAGCTAAGCAATTTTATGTTTTAACAACAACATAATCAAGGGCGGAGATTAAGTCACCGTAAAATGCATTTAAGCCCCTCCTCCGGTGGCTTAGGCTACTGTCCGTTCTTAGGCGGTGGTTCTGTTGTTGTTGATCTATTGTTTAATGTACTTTCCATGTTTGTGGGAGTTCTGTGTTTGTCTTTGTTATGTTGTGCACTTCTTTATGTCCATTCTCGTTTTGTAATCATCTTGAAGAGGAAGAAGAAGCTGGTTACTTTGCTATTATTGTCTTACAGATGTATTGTTACATGAAATGTTATGCGGCTCTTCCTCGCGGTGCGGTGGATTGGTCTGCAGTGTGTGATTGTGTTTTTTTTCCTGATCATACCCACTTACTTTTTGGTTGCAATGCATAATTCGAATAGCTTTCGTGGATGCTCCAAAACGCATTTAATTAAATTTGGGCCTCGCCGCGAGAAAACCTGTCTTCGGAGGTTGGCGAGCAACTAAAGCGCAGGCCAGCCTGCGCATCCAAGCAGTCTGATCAGCGCCTTTGTTATTCGCTTATTGGAATGTAATATATCTAAACTTGCTACAAGCGAAGTTTCAATTTACTAGGTAGTCTCTTAGCTGAGCAAGCTGGTTTGAATCTGACATTGCCAGAAACCCCGAAGACAGGTTATGTCGCGTCGAGGCTCATTTATCACCACAGAGAAAAATCAAATCAAATCAATTAACTGCGAGGAAACATAGAATGTAGTTCATAACAAACATATAGTCAGTGCTTAAGGCAACCGCTGGCTGTCAGCGATAGTCCAGCCACAAGAAAACGTCAGACATCAACCAACCAATGACACTTATAGTAAGGCTCGCCATTTTTCATTTATTTGTGTCCTGAGTTCGTGCAGTTAAAGAGGTACCATAGCTATGAACAGTGCTTTGGTGTTTATATCCATGAATGAAAACTGTCGCATAATAATCTTTTTGTATTGAACCAGCATTTGAAACGATTCTTATAATATAAAAAATCATCGCCGTCAAATATGTACGGCCTGATGCAAAAGTTTTCGAAACAACATATTTAACAATCGAAT
The DNA here is from genome assembly GCA_964019695.1 of Loripinus fragilis. NCBI lineage: Eukaryota > Metazoa > Mollusca > Bivalvia > Lucinida > Lucinidae > Loripinus > Loripinus fragilis. The sequence goes on from OZ026530.1 coordinate 66,780,504, forward strand.
CTTAGTGTCTGTCATAGAATTTTGAAAACGATTTACGAAAACAGTGAAGGCCTTTTTAGCTCACCTTAGCGATTGGCTCATGGTGAGCTATTGTGATAGTTGGATGTCCGTCGTGCGTCGTCAGTCGTCAACAATTGCTTCAAAGGACATCTCCTAAATTACTGGCTGGATTTCGACCAAACTTGACATAAATGATCCTTATATGGTCCTCTTTAATAATTGTTCAAATAATAATTAATATTTTTTAAAACATGAAAAAACTTCTTGTCTAAAACCACAAAGCCTAGAGCCTTGATATTTGGTATATATCATCACCTAGTGGACCTCTACCAAGTTTTTTAAAGTATGATCACGGGCTAAAAATGGCCCCACCCCGGAGGTCACATGTTTTACATAGGCTTATATAGGGAAAACGTGAAAAATCATCTTGTCTGAAAACACAAGGCCTAGAACTTTGATATTTGGTATGAAGCATCGTCTAGTCGACCTCTATCAAGTTTGTTCAAATTATGTGCATGTGGCCAAAAATTACCCCACCCTAGGGTCACATATCTTAAATAGGCTTATAAAGGGGAAACATGAAAGATCTTCTTTTTCGAAACCACAAGGTATAGAGCCTTGATATTTGGTATTTAGCATCATCTAGTAGCCCTCTAACAAGTTTGTTCAAATTATGTCCCTGCGGCGAAGAATGGCCCCACCCCGGGGGTCACATGTTTACATATGCTTATATAGGGAAAACATGAATTGATCTTCCAGTCTGAAACCAAAAGGCCTTAGTACGTAGCATCACCTAGTAGACGTCTTCCCATTTCGTTCAAATTATGCCCCTGGGGCCAAAAGTGGCTCCGCCGCAGGGTCACATTGGCTTATATAATAAATGGAATGAAGCATACAATAGCATCCTGGGATGGGGTCAAGAGGTCAATTTGTTTTCTATTCTGAAAGTAGTCATGTTGCATGTCAAATTAACGGGAATTAAGCAGAAAACACAATGCAAGCCAGTATTATGCCATATTATACACCCACGACCACCAGGTGGGGTCAAAAGGTCAAAACTTTTTTCTGAAGGTCATGTTGCAATTAAGGAAAAAAAGTGAAGAGCATTAGGCAAGTTGACAATATACACACTCCTGAAAGTCAGACTTTGAAATTATGCCTATAAGTTTATTATGATTGAACTTAGTCTTTGGTTATAATCTGAGTGATACCCAAGATGGACCTAGGTATTGGAGAAATGGGATTTACATTTTGTGGTTAACATCCTCTCCTTGTGCCAAGAACTCGGGTGTGCGATTCATGGTCCATGTTTAACACTGTTTTACTAAATTAGTTGTTTAATATTTAGTCATTAACATTATAAATGTTACAGAATGATTAAACTGTAACATACAAACACCATAAGATGTGGAGAGCAGACCATCTTGTCCAGAAAGGGGATATTAACGAAATCAAAATTGAAATTATTTCGTTTCTCATAAATTGCAGATGAAACTATGCCTTATATTAAGGACAACTTCAGATAAAAAGTAGGCTTCAGTATGCATAAATGATTACCCATGCGCTGATCCAGAGGGGGGATGATGTCAGAGTCAAGACTCCCAATCCCTGCTTTGAAAATCACAGAGTTGTAAACTTCATCAGGACCCCCTAGAAAATCACACAACTACCCAGCCAGCATTCAATGTTTGACCATCATCGGCCCGCCAAAATGCTAGTAAAAGAGTGTTTCGCTGGCAAGCCGATAATGGCCAGATTTTAATCAAATATAAGGTTTCAAATATGTTTCATGTACTTCAACAGCAGCAGAGTCTAGGGCGAATATTTGGTACCAGTAAAATGCATTAAAGCCCCCCCTCTGTGGCTTAGGCTGCTGTCCGTTCTAAGGCGATGGTTCTGTTGTTGTTGACTCTTTGTTTATTGTTACTCCCATTGTGGGAGTCTGAAATTGTTCTATAGTTGGCCATCCAGAGCCTGAAAAAAAATTATGTTGGCATTTTTGAGTACATTTTGGCATCCATGCTCAAAGTGTATCCTGATATGTTTTAAGAAGGATAGGGGTAGATGCCAAGTCTGGAAATGCCCCAAAGTCCCAGAGTTAGGTCAAAGGTCAACTGAGTGCAAATTCTTGTATATACGTCAGATTTTAGCGTTTTTATCAATTAACTATCTAAAATTATGATTCAAAGTAATGCAAAATCTCTTTTGGATAATAGAGCCATGCTATATAAACAAGCAGCATCATCAAGGCATGATGTGTGTTTGGATCAAAGGTCATGTAAGTGCAAAACCAGTGAAAATCGTAGCAATATTTTATTTATATAGGGGCAACATTCAAATTTTAAGTTCCCTTCTATCCTAATGGAAGATTGTTTTTATTGCTTTCCTGCTAGGTGTGTGTCTATCGTGTTTGGAAAGCAATGATTTACCAAGTTTCCCGCGGTAAAATATTCATAATAGGCATGTAAAGTACGTTACTGTATAAAATCAATTAAAATGTAATTCAACTAAGAATAATAATTTCATTTTAAAGAAATATTTTTTTGCTATCTGCTTTGTATGAATACGTCATTTTATGCAATTATCTATCCTTTTATACATAAGATAAGTTTAAGTTGTTACTTACGTGACATTTTAGCGTCTGAAATTGAGTCATTTCTCAAAGGTATATGTTCCTAGCTACAGCTTTCATGAAGGACTTAGCCATGATCTCATGCTTATAGGACTAAAATATATTTATTTTCTCAATTCACACATTTGTTGTGTTTGTTCCCATCTATGAGTAATTGTAAAACACTTTTTACAAGGTCACTACCTGCTTGTTGCATATACTAAGCAACGCTTCATGAACACACAAAGACCAAGCCTCCTTTCATAAAACATCAGGCGTGTTGAAACTTTGATAGAATATGGTTAATACCATATACTGGAAGGAATATATCCAAACATTGGTCATCACATCAGCCTGTTAGCAGATGGAAACATACATAACATAAAGCTAAAATACTGGTGCATTTCTAATAATGACCATCCAGTGAAAACATTGTCAACTTTTTGTGGGGTATATCATGGAAATAGCCCTTACATTTAGGGTAATCCTCCATATAACTTTAAACATTTAATAGTAGGGGTGTCCTTTCATTTGCACATATTAATGAAATAATGTTGATTCAAAAGCAGCATTTCTTTGAAATTAGGTAGCTTGTGTAAACGTATTCATCCATATATAGAAGCAGTATAGATATGATATTAAAGGTAACCTCTAATTTTAAGATACCATAAAATATATATCTGTCTTTCACAGCGCAACTTTTTATACATTGTAATTGTTTCAGTGTCGATAAGTTCAATTCTAAGAATCATTATTAAACATACTTTGCTTATTATTTTTTGCAATGATGATAGAGATCAAATGCTATGAGGTTATTGGCATGTGGTTTTTTATGTTATTCTTTTTAACTGTAAAATGCCAATGCAAGTTTTATTCCAAATTAAATTTCCCCAAAACAGATGTCTGGTGACTTCTTGGGAACACAGGCATTCACCATATTGGAGCACCTGATGATTTGATTGTGTTCATAGTTTTCCATCAGTTTGGGGTCATTTCTTAGTATTTAGAGTAAATATGTCCTGAAACGGTTATCTAATATGTACATTTACCAGCATAATCAATCGGTTTAACATCTCTGATTTGCTTGATGTAAATAAGGTCCTAAGGTAGTTAACTCACCTGTTCTAGTGTAGAATCTATCTGTTGACCATGACAATTTGCTAAGACAGGGATTGATTGCATATAGGGCAGGTGACTTACATTAATGTATACAGCTACTGCTTGTAGATACAAGTGCAATGTATCAAATTGGATAGCACTTGTAACTGGTAACATACTCAAAATGTGTAGTTTTAATATGGCATTACTCTTGAAATAAAACTGATTTTGTTTGATTTGATTCTTTACGTCCAATCAACAATCTTTCAGTTATATAGGGACGGTCTTCAAACAGTGCAATATATCAGAATGGATAGCATTTGTAACTGGTAACGAAATGTGTAATTTTAACATGGCATTACTCTTGAAATAAAACTGAACTACTTTCCTTTCACTATATACAAGACAGTCCTCAAGCAGTGTTAGTCTTCACCAAATATCTACAAGGATATAGGTTCAAGAGTGAGCAAGTTTATGCTTAAAATGCTTTCTGCAAGCTGTTGTCAGCAATGTTGTTCACATTTTCGATGGTTTTGCATATATATTTAAGACTATCACAATAAGCCTAATTAAGTAAACCTTTTAAAACCATCAAACAGACCATAACTCACTTTTCATAGGACATATATAAAACATGTACTATAGGGTTATAAATAGCTCAACAAAATCAAATAGTACATAAACAAAACTAAAAACAAACTACATTGCGAAAAAGAAAAGCAAAGGAATACTACTTTGCCAACATTCAGTTTAATTTGTGAGTTTCAGAGATGCAACCCATACTAATGAATTTTGGGAGTCATGTTTTTGTTTTATGCTCAAGAATAACACAGTCAACTGATCTTTAAAATAAAGCATCACTAACGTTCGTATGATTTGTTGTTCATGTTACCATGACATAAGTTCAGATGTTTTACAAGACTGCTACATGGCTCAGGTAATCTTACCTCAAACAACCTTAGTCTTAGATAATTAACAAGCAGAATAATTTCTATTAGAATTGCTACACAATATAACAAGATAATCATCATTACAATATGATATGACATCTAGTTCAACAAAACATGGAAGATTTAATGGAGACAGATGATAAATTAATTTTATAACGTAATTGTCAACAGTAAATAGTGAAAATTAAAAGAATTCAGCAAACAAAGGAAAATATTAAATGCTAGATCTATGTAACATCCTATATATGACATAAACCATGCTGGTTCTGTACTACGATGTAATATTTGCAATCTTCTAAAACCTATACCTACTAAAGAAGACACTCAGCACTACCCCTGCCTTAATTCCTGCCTTGCCACTAGATGTATGAAATATTGCTATGCTTTTTAAAGTAAATTATTGATATTAAGTCAATATTTAAATCATGATGTAGATTGCATGTTTATCGTTAAGTTACATTCAATTTGGTAGAAATCTGAAAACTGCAATATGAATGTGAAAGTATCTAGCAAATTTACAAGAAGTAATTGAGTAAGACCAGGAAATTCCACATTCCCATATTGCAGACCAACCCATAGCACTCTTTTAAATTAAGTCTTATATAGAATAAAATGTGTGTAGTATATGTAAGCGAATTGTGGAGAGCAGAAAATTTTATATAAGCCTAACAACAATTTACTACCTTTATCCATATATGTAAGGCACAGTTTATTACCTACGTTACCTCATTAATATATGTGCAGCAATTTAAGAGCCATTGTTGTTAATATAGCTATAATTTGATTTCATTGTGAAAGATATTTTGCCAATTCCAATGCAATGTAAATAATAGAAAAATGAATCTGTAAGCAGCTATGCGTTTCATGCTGGAGCCAGTACAAATTACTTACTAATTAGCATACTTAAATATTTACTTGATTTCACTCCATTGCAAGTTAAAAGTTATAAACAACTTCAAATATATGATAATGAATATTTTCAATTAGAATATAGATCAATATCATGTATATTTCAGGTCAGGTATCATGGTTTATTCTAATACATGTAATTTATGAAGTCATTATCTGCAATTTAGTATAAAAAGTAACATAAGTATCGCTGACGAGCAGAAATACATATCAAAGATGTATGCAATTGATTTTTTATGTCTAGTTTAAACATTTAATGCTTAAACTGTTTCACTAATACTATTAAAATAAATCAACATTAGCCTTGTATTGTGTGTACTGTTATTTTCAATGACAGTAGGGTAACATTGATTACAGGTGATTTATAGAAAAATGTCCACTGAAATTTTTTCTAAGGATTTCAAAGGCCCCAAGACATGTCCCAAATTGAAAATAGTTTTACTTTCTGAGAGGTGCAGCAAACTCTCAAAATAGCCCATATATATCAGTTTATCCCAATTGAGGGAGAATTTCCGTCAGAATTGCACAAAACTTACGATGTTTGTATTTGTAAAATCCATAAAAGGATGCTTCCAAAGGGGTTCCTTTAATGACAAACATGTTAACTTAAGCCTTCCAAAAGACTTCTACCATTTTTAGAGTTTAAAAAAGATCTTGTTGTTGGACCAGAGAAAAAAAAGAAACACAGTTTGTAGAAATGCTCAGATTATTGCACTTGATGACCTTTGACTCCATTTTAAAGTCGACATATGAAACTTTAGTTGTAAAAAACATTTTCTCAATGTGTTTCAGACTTATAACGATAAGCATACAAAATTTGGCTTGAAATGAAATATGTTTACACATTAAAAGCTAAAGTTGTTTTACAGTAGTACATGTTTTCTCATTTTTGCACTCAATGACCTTTGACCTTATTTCTTGTCTTCATATGCAAATTTAAACTATGCATCCACCCCTTTGGATTTGTACACATGCTAAATATTATGTTAAAAGTGGTCTAACAAATGTACTCAAAAATGCCAACAAAACCAAAAGTATGCATCTTTTTTTTATTCGGATTGCCGACTACTATGTTTTGTTTTATGTTACTTCATGTCCATTCTAGTATTGCAATAATCTTGAAGGGGAAGACAGAGCTGGTTGTTGTGCTTAATTTGTCTTCCTGGTGTCTCTTGATGGTTGAGCGGCTCTTCCTTGCGGTGCCATGGGTTGTCTGCGGCTTGTGATTGTGATATTTCCTGATCATACTCACATGGATGTATACTATCGGTAGTATACATCCATGTCACTTACTATTTTTCTTAGGATTACTGGTACAGAACCCCCTCAAGAAGCAATTAGACCCCATCTACTCTCTATAACATGCGCAGATCCAGGGGGGGGGGGCATGGGGGCCGGACCCCCCTGGAAATAAAAAAAATAGGGATTTTCAGCAATACTTGTCCAGATCCTACCAAGCCAGTATTCATTGTCGGGCTATCATCGGCCCACAAGCGAAACGCCTTTTAGATAGCGTTTGGCTGTTGAGCTGATGATAGCCCGCCTTTAGTGTTATATAGATCCTCTGTCCTCCCCTCATCAAATAAAAAAACATAGTCAGAGTAGGGCCCCCTCTGACAAAACTTTCTGGATACGCGCATGTGAAAAATATAAAACGTTGATGAACAATAAAGCGTGGTCAGAGCGCTGGACCCCCGTGACAAAACTATCTGGAACTAGGCAAGTGACCTGAAATAAAGTTGGATATGTGTTGTTTGCTATGTGTTTGTTTAATAAACATGAAATAGGTCACAAATATATATAAAAAAACATAAGAGATTAAAGTAATTTTATTGTTGTCGAAACAATTACAATAATTTAAACCAAACATTAAATTTGGTTTTGAGTGCAACATTAATTCCTTAATAATACACACACATTATTAGGAACAAAATAAACCCAGGATGAAAACATATAAATGACTGGTATTATTGATACAAAAATTGTTAGAAACTTTAGTTTTAGCAATACATAGAGAATATTCAAATGTTTCGTTGAATATGGCTTTTATTTCATCGAATATGTATAGATACATTTCATGAATAGCGAAGCATTCATAAAATACACATATTTTTTCTACTCATGTGTGCAATAAAAACAATATTTAACGAGGACAACGATTTTTCTTTTTATATACAACCATTTCAGCATAGCGAGGCAATCTTCACCTACTAACAAGCTAAAAAGTAAGTGAGTATGATCCTTTCTAGCTCAGTCATAGGTATAGATAAACAAAAATTTTGAGCGTAAAATTTTTAATATTTTCTAATCCATCAGTTTGAACATATGTTTTGGGTGCTCAAAAAACCGTCTTATTGAGACGGTTCTTTTAAGTACCCACAATATATGTTTTAGTTGAGAAGTAAGAAAATTATTATTTTGGTACACACTCTTAACTAAAGGCCTGAATTGAGGACATGTCTACATGTAGGTAAATCAAATACATGTAAAAGATTTATTTTTGTTTAAAATCTAGGTTTAAGCCCTCCAGTAAAATATTTTACTGACCGTTCCAAGGCGGTACTTCTTTTGTGGATCTTTTATGTTTTTGTTCTGTCTTGTGTTTGCTATGTTTTGTGCGCGTCTGTTTATATGTGCTTTGTGGTCACCTGCTGGGAAAGGGCTGACCTCTTGGCTCTCGTTTGTGGTGTCTTCTGTGAGTTTGTCACTTTCCCATTGGTATCCTGGGTCAGGTGTGGTACTTGATTGTATCGATTCCTGATCTTTGCACCATTACTTACTTTGAATCTATTGACATCATGTTTATATATGTAAAATAGATCGCATTTTAGCTACACACCAGCATTAACGAGACACAGGTAAACAAAGACAACTATAGGTGGATATTCCGTCCTCCTTTGTATCGGATGGAGCAGAGGCCAATCAGTTGTTTACAACATGTACCCTGTATATACATAAATGCAGTCAGCACCTTCGCCTCTAAGTACTAATAAACTCAGTTCTATTTGCTGAAAAGATAGAGCTACCTGCGAGGGACATTTTTTATGTTCATAGAATCGAGCTGTATCCCTACAAATATAGAATGTAAGGTACAGTATGTATGCATCTTTTGAAAGGTCTAGCTTCTGTCAGTCATGTTAGCGTTTAAGACATATAATATAAGTCAAGATATACAGCTTTGAATAGGGCATAGTCAAGGAAACTGGCCAAAATTCGTGTCATTTTAAGCACGCGGTCAGCAGGAAATAAGACGCTTCTATGTTTGATTCGCTATGGTTAAATAAATACTTGCCAAGCCAATTTTTCTTTTGCACCATCAAAAGCCTTCGTTCAAACCCTAATCATAGAGAAGTACAACAAAACTACAAAAAATAGTAAGTAAGTATGATCAGGAAATACCACAATCACGAACTGCAGACAAACAAATGGCACCACGAGGAAGAGCCACACAACGAGGGAACATGCTGTTTGCTCTTTTATAACAATTTGAGAACATCCATCAAGATACAAAAATAATCACAAATGTTGGTTAATCTACCTATTAAAATTACAATTATGAACAAATTTTGAAATTTCTGCTGATTTTGCGTAGCTATCGATATATGTGATCATTTGTAAGCAATAATATTTGATGTATTGATTAAATGGTGTACCTGACAACCTACGGTACTGTCATACCCCGATTTTATTAAAAAAAAGTAGGTGGGGTAATCAATCCAAGGTAGAACAAGCAATAACAATTGGATCAGCATACTTTTCTTATTGCATTAATTCCAACACTTGTTAAGAGGCACAAAGAAAATAAAGTGAGTATGATCAGGAAATACTACAATCACAAACTGCAGATCAATACGTGGCAATGTCAGGAAAATCCACACAACAATCATTGGATACCAGAATGACAAACAAAACAAAGCAACCAGCTCTCTCCTCTCTCACGGTTTTAATTTATTTTCTAATAATGCTTCATGTCATTATTTATGTACAAAGAAAGGGATTTTAGTAAACCCTAGGCTATGTGTTTGCTGTTCATTTCCGGTAAAAAAGAAATCATTAATTTTGTTTTGGGATGAATGTTACCATTACACTTCCATCTACCTTATTAACAAGAAAAATGCAATTGTACTTATGGCTATCATACTAAATCACTTTCGTAAGCCCATATTCAGCTTCGATTTGCATCGACTTTTTCCAATTAAAGTTTATATGCCTACTGTACAATTTGCCTACAATAACAATTTGTTACAAATAAATCTTCCATATCCAATAATTGTTGCCATAGAATATTGTAGCAAATAGTATCCTCTATTTGCAACGGAAGTTTCAAATCTACCCATTTTAACGCATTCGTTTCCAATGTTCTGTCAGAGACAAAGTAAGTAAGGATGCAAAGATCAGAAGTCCACCATTATCATATTTCTATAGTATTTCCAGTAAATGATATATAGGTATTTCTTTGCCTCTTAAAGGCAAAAAAAGTAATACAATCTAAAATAGTTTTAGCTTGTTTGAATAGATAAACCCTCAATCGTTTCAAATATATAATGTATACTTTTACTTTCGCTGTTATCAATAAATCTACAGCTCTACGAACATAAAACTGTCCCTTGTATGTTCTGTACTCTTAGAAGTTTATATTTTTAACTGTTTTGTAAAATTAGATTCAAACCAACCAACATAATTGTCTTTCTTCTGATTAATCAAAGCCTGCGTGCCAAGTGTCCATCTAACCAATCACTGATTGAGTTATAATTATAATAATAAGAGACTCTGCTAGCATCTTTATAGCAATCAATTCATACAGTTAGGAGGGAATCTCGCTTTCCAAACAGCGATGGGTCATATTTAGAAGCATCTCTCCATGTGTTTCTATTACCAATCAGCGAAAGAGTTATAATTGGAAGCTATTCTCAACGTGTCCCTCTAACTTATCAGTGCTATAGTTATAATTAGAAACTACACTCCACGTTTCTCTCTAACCAATTAGTGATAGAACTCTAATTAGAAGCTACTCTCCACGTGTCTCTCTAACCAATCAGCGATAGAGTTATAATTCATTTTCATCCAGTTGATGTTTGCTCTGAAAAAGAAAATACAATTTTAACCCTTTTGGTAATCTTGACAAATAATATATACTATGCACAATAAGTTTAGTAATTGTTTTGTATGGATGAGTCCATCCACATCAGATCTCAAGTTTCATTTGCTGTCATAAAAATACAAGCGCCGAACATCTGACAAGAATTTCCATTTAAAAAAATATGGAATTACCAAACGCAGCGGCCGTGCTAAAGTGACGTTAAGTTTTAAGACTAGCGGGTAACTTGAGTATTTCTGATCATTGGGGGAAGCCAAAAAACATTTCAAGCGATTGTTTGATCACCGAAACCAAAAAAAGCATAGCAAATGCTGCAATTTTCTGAACTGTCTAAGAGAATTAAAGGACCAAGTTTTCACAATTTGACGTTTTTATTAATGCTTTTACGTTATTGCCTTTAAATGGTGTTTCTAGTCGGTTCTTCTTGAACCACATTGGGAAGTGAAACTGTATTATGCCTTCCAACACATTCAGAAAAATCATGTTGAATGAAACATCTTCATGGCTATAGAGCACGAGCCGAAAGATAAAATCTAACGTCACCATTATCTCGCAAATGCGTCGCACAATTTTCCGGCAACTTAAGGTTTTAATCAACCATAAGATCAATTACATTGTAAGTCTACGCCATCTTTGTAAACTGAGTATCAATTGAATTGGCACGCCAATTAACATTAGAAGTGTAATCGAATGATGACTACGTTTTGACGTCAATGATGGCAGCTGATTTTTCAGCATCGAATCTCTATAACATCTGTCACACAACCAATAGTTTTTATAGGCGTATGATGCATGAGGAAGATGTAAGACCACCAAGCGAAAAACCACATGCTTATCATTTAGCACTACTTACAACGGATGTCATTTTTGCTTACTGACCCCTCCTACAATTCTTGCTCTCCCCAAATGCCTATTTAAAGGATGGCGTCTGTAAATTCAAGGTTTCATTTGCCTAAGATTCTGTTCTCGTCATTGCATTTGAAATTGTTCGACATTGCACTAAGATGAGCACATAAAGATGCGAAACGTAAGAAATTGTTTAACTTATTGTGCATAGTATAATTTGCTTTGTTTGGACATAGTGAAATTGACTTTATTTTGCGGCAGCTTAAAGCAAATTTTCTTTGAGCCACATATTGTCTTTTTGAGCATTATTAGCACGTAGTTCAAATAATAGTGACGGCGCGAGCTGGTCATAACAGAGGTTCACTATACTCATTATTTTGTTTTGAGGGGATCTTGAACGACTTTCTTTATCTCTATAGGAAGAGAAGATTTTATGAAAGGAACAAACGAGAAAAATTGTGTCACCATAATATTACGCTACTTTCTCTGCGTGTGAACATCCACTTGAACTAATGGAAACATGTGTTTGTCTTTTATTGATCATGAGCATTGCTTAGTTTAAGACAAGAAGACATAATTGATCGCTCAATATCTAACTTGAACATGTTTTTTTTATGTAAAGGAGTATCGTCGTCAGAAACTTGTCTATCATGAACGATTTGAACAAGAGGGTCAAAATGGCCCTTAACACACATGAGATATGAACATAATGGAAACTGGCCACGCCCCTAGATGGTCATGTTTTTGATACATCCAATATGTTTTGGCTAATTTGTAGAAGGTCATTCGGTGATCCTTTCTACCAAATTATTTTGAACTCAGACCACCAGTATCACAGAGGAAGATTTTTAAGTCCTTGTTTTCGCAATAAGCCATGTCCCCTGGCAGCTATGTTTTTTGATGAATCTAATTTCTATTAGCTGTTTTTGTAAAAGGTCACCTAATGACCACTTCTGCCAAATCAATTTCAATTTTGACCACTTGTTTCAGAGGAGTATCTGTTTAAATTTGCTTACATAGGTACATAAGGGAAACTGACCACACCCCCTGGCGACCATGTTTTTGAAGGACCAATTCATTTTAGCTAGTTTGTTGCATGTCATCCAGCAATCACTTCTATCAAATTATTTTGAATTCTGTTTTAGATGATGTGAAAATAAGTTTCAGTTTAAGAACGAGTAAGTCTGACGAATATTCTGACACAATCTACAAGAATATAAGGATCTTTAATAAGTTTGAGGATGGGATAGAACAAATTGTCCTAGATCACCGTTTGGCATCACAAGTCTTACAAGGCTGTATTGAGCAGTCTGTAACGTTTCTGGCTGCAGATCAAGTGGTCGCGAGTTCGATCCCTGTCCCATACTTTCGTGGAGATTGATCACGAAATAATGTCTAAGGCCGTTCTCCTCCTGTCTGCTAATTGAAGACGGGTTGTTGTCAGTTACAAGCCATAGTATGTTCACAAAGTACTGGTAAACACCTTAGACGAGCTTGGCCACCTAAAAATGTGGTTAGGTGACAATAGCTGTTTACTGGGATGTTAAACATCAAACTGAACAAACAAACAACACTGATTGCAAACGGTTATCAAGGAAGAAGGATTTTTCATTCCCATCATCACACCAATAAGGATTTTTTTCTTGCTCAACATTGAATTCCTCGTTTTTATTTTTCAAAAACCTCACAGAAGTTTCTGAATACGCTAAGATTCCATATTACATGATGACATCCGTTTGTCATAACAATGACGTCACTTGTCAACCACGTGCGTGAGTTCAAATACAACCAATAAGCAGTCCTCTCGTGTTAGCCTGGGTAAGATAACATGGGTAAGATAAGAATTCATGACCCAGACTAAATTATCAGATATTCTTATATGTTGTGCAAGAAATATGAATAGTATATGCACGTTCCATTTTGTGTTGGGGCTATACTAAAGCTCAAAGTATCAACGATGAACTAAGTGTTTATCTATAGCTGCCAAAATGAATGTCATTTGGATGGTCATGAGTTAATTGTATAAAAAATTATAGTTTACTCCTCCCCTTCCTGTGCCTCACAACCACTCAGTTTTCCACAGAAATTTATTTTTATGCTAACTTAATCACATATTTTGTCAATATTTTTAATACTTATTAAGTAAATCGTTAAAAAATCTGTGAATTGGTAAAGACCATTTCCAATGAAAAAAAAGGAGAAAACTATAAGCAGCTCATAAATCATATATTACTGCGCTCGCTTTATATCTATAACCTATACGTAGAAGTTCAAAACTTACTTAGAAAGCCTAACAAATAACCATTAATTTGCCAAGTTGTTAAAGAAAATATAAATATGTATATGTGTTGTGTGTTACATAAAATGTACATGTGCTAAACGGATGGCATGAGCCATTTTCTTTGTCTCATCAACACGTGTTAATTCGATTTGATTGTTTCTTTATGGTGATACATTGCACTAGTTAGGAAGCCTCCATTCGAGCCAAACAATTTGTGTTTAAACAACAGGGCGATGATTTAGCGATAATAAAAAGCATTTAAGCCCCCGATGACTTAAGCTGCTGTCCATTCTAAGGCAATGATTATGTTGTTGTTGATCTATTGTTTTATGTACTTCCAATTGTTTGTGGGAGTTCTATGTTTGGAATTGTTTTGTTTTGCATTACTTTGTGTCCATTCTAGTTTTCTAGTTTTGTAATCATCTTGAAGAGGAAGAGTGGTTGCTTTGCTATTTTTGTCTTACAGATATATTGTTGCTATATATGTTCTCAGACTATTCCTCATGGTGCCGTGGGTTGGTCTGCAGTGTGTGACTGTGGTATTTCCTGATTATACTCACTTATTTTTCTTCTTTTTTATCTTTTTTTGAATCCTCAATATTCGAATATATGACTGTTACGTAAGTGAATTATGATATCAAATGTGTTTTTGATAATTTTCATCGGATGTAAAATTAAGATCTGACCCCTTGATTTATTTTGCTCTCTGTTGATAATCTTTATAAACTATTTGGACCAGATTAGGCCTCTCAAAACGTCAGGACTGTTTTTGGATCAAAACTCTTTGGCACTCTGATTGGTTTATAAAAGGTGGTTTTTAAAATACAAACTTGCAAAATTATCTAGAATGCAAAGAGTTAATGTACAGTGAGCCACTTTAGCTATGAACCACTTATAAAATATTAAATTGCTCAAAAAAGACACACGCTACATTTATTTTGAGACTACCAGCATAAAGCGCAACTATATTTGCATAAGCCATTGAAGTTTCATTGTGATAAGATGAGTAACTAGTGAGAAAATGGATCTTGAAGGGCACTACCATTTCGCATGCATTGTTCCAAATGAAACTCAGATCACATTGCACTTTTTCAGGGTCAAATTTCTGCAGTGCCAGAGATAAGAGTCGATTTATTCTTAGCAATATCTATGACTGGAACGTGTTTGTTAACCTTATTATTTTTTTAAACGTTTTACTATTTTGGTTCCCAGCTGACCAAGGTTTGAAAAAAGGTATTTTTATTACTTTTTTTAAAGTTAATTAAAATTTCATATGATTCTGAGTAAACTAGTTGTCAAAACACTTATTTTATAATTTCATTTTAAACAACCATGTATCCGCCGTTTATTTTCGTAAAAAATACATGGATTTTTTGGCGTCAAGGTGGTGACAATAGTGATGACGTCACTACTTCCAAGGCTTTAAGACGTGTCAATGATAAGATGTTTCAGTGTTTTGATACTTCTATGTCAACAAGGACTCATAACAAACCAATTTGCAAAAAAAAACCTGTTCGATTATTGTAATTGACGATATTATGACGTCAAAACGAGCATTTCTTCAAAAAGTAACAATTTTACTAACTTCAACGACCGAAAAAGGGAATTTTACTTAAATAAAATAATTGTTTTGGGTGTTTTTCTGTCACAACGATCACAATGGATAATTCCCAGCGCAAAGCGCAAATAGAAAATATAGACGTTCAGGATGCACGAGCATTTTTAACAAAATTGCTTTGTACGTTGCAGAATGATTCACATGAGTGATATTGATATTTTTTCTATGTCATCAAATAAATAAATGTCAATAAGTTAATGAGCATAGAGAATGTTCGATTCTAGCATTTTTGTCAAAAATGTGGGCCCTGAAAAGGTGGTGCGTAGCTAAAGTGGCTCACTGTATACAGTTGCCTTCATGCTTCTATTTTACCTGATGAGCGCAAGGGCATTGTCAGCGCCCTTTCTAGCTCCCTTTGGGGGTTTCTCGGTAAACAGGAGATCCAGCTGAAATTATAACAACATGAACATAATTTATATATTAAGATCAGCTCTTATTAGGACCTTGGCACAAAAACGAATCTCTTTTGAGTTTGCAACTAATATTACTCAAACCAATCTACTAGGTTCATGTGCAGATCAAGAAAGTTTTGTCAGATGGAGTCAAACTCTGACAATTTTTAGTTGATGAGGCGAGGAGAGTGAGGGGATCCAAATCATTCTTAAAGTAGGCCATTATCAGCCCACCAGCGAAACGCCATTTCGATCGCGTTTTGCTGGGGGGCCAATGATGGCCAAACATTCAATGCTGGCTTGGTAGCTTTGTGATTTTTCAGGGGATCCAGATCTCTATTGCTACGAAATCCTATATTTTTTGTATTTTTTTCAGAGGTGGTGGGTCTGGACCCCCCTGTCACCCCCCATATCGATCTACCCATGACGTTAGGCCTCATCGCTAGAAATCATCAAGTTTTGAGGTCTGTAATCAGGTAAGGCTCAACCCAGACTGCCAAATTACATAGACTACATGTAGTTTACATATTGAAAGTAAGGACGTACAGTAGTAGGTTTAACTTTAGTATTGTTTTATGAAAATGAATAACAAATAGACTGATCAGACTGCACAGACGTCCTGTCTAGTCTGCATTACTGAAATTAACATGCAATACCATAGGTTTTCACACAACAAGACCAAGCTAGAGTCCTGAAACTATTTTTATATCAAATTAACTTTAAATTACTTGTCCATGAGTAAATACGAACCATTTAAATCAGACTAGGAGAATGCACAGGCTGGTCTATGCATTCTTAAACCAACAGACAAATTGGGTTTCCTGGCAATGGTGTTTATTTCATATACGCAAACTAATTCTTAACCCATTTAAAGCCTAGCGTCTTTTTTGTGGGACACAGGCAAACACTGCAGACCGAGATCCAATGCCACAGAATGATCGCTTATGTAAGATACTCTATTTACAGTTAGTATATAAAACAACGTGATTGATAATATACTTTTCTTTATTTATAGACTTATATAGTGTGCCCTTTAACCTAGCGGAGAAAAAGGTACATATTACCAGGAATATCACAATCACGTATCACTGGTTAACACACGCTACCGCGAGGAAAATGTACAGCACATCGACAGCCTCATGACATCTGCGCTGTTGTGGTTGGTTGGTGTGATGCTTAACGTTCCAGTCAAGAGCTATGGTCTTGTCGGGACGGTCAGTTAGTTGAACTGACCAATCTGACATTACCATAGCTATTGACTGGGGCGTACTTCGAATCGAACTATAGTCCCTACTATAGTAACTAAAGTTTGATTCGAACACCTATAGTCGCTACTAGGGTGACGTCACGAACCTACTGGAGATGGTCTGAGCACCGTTACTCTAGTAGATAGGCTGGTTCCCTACTTTAGAAATATCTAACGATGGGTTCAAGATCTAGCACAATGGGTTCAAGATCGGTCAGTAGCCTCAAAATGATATGTTTTTGTAAAATAAACCTAGCTGAATATAATTTTTGGTCCCACTTATTCGTAAAATGATTATTAGAAAGCGATGTACAGTTTATATCATCCTTTTTGTCTACGACGAAGAATTGAAGTGGAGCTTACAGGGCTATTCTTTTTGTTTACTTGCCAACCAATTAAAAGTTCCAACTTTAGTCGTTCGCATGTAAACGTGCGTGCGCATCTATTACGTAAGAACTATAGTAGGAACTTAAGTTCGACTCGAAGTACGCCTGGGACGTTAAGTATCAAACCAACCAACCAATACAGAGCAAATACAAATAGAGTATAGCATCGAGCTCTCTTTTCCTCATTGAGATGTTTGCAATCAGTTGATCTGGAACTACAACACTGTTCTCAAAACCTATATTTTGTATGTAAGGATTTCTGATACCTGTCTCAGCTCGAAGTCTGTATTCACGTATGCAGTTACTTCCCCTATCATTTCACGGATGATAAATGTGTCTTCTCCAAACCTACAACATACAACACACAACATAAAATGCATTGCAACTCAATTATTCCAATCGTCTTATATAATATACACATGTATACAGTAGAACCTGCAATACTTTTGACCTTCATTAAGTTACCAATTGTCATTAAGATGTTTCTTTAGTCTTTTTTGAGTGGCCGTTTTACACAGGTTTTACTGTACTTCTCTTAACGATTATCTCATTCATTACTTCTATCATCTAAACTGGTCAAAATAAGCCCATGTCATTTTTTCATATACATAATGTAAAATTCCCAAAGTTTAGTTTATATAAAAAATATCTAAAACAATTGAAAACTCTAACTGAACTCATGTAAGACAACAATATATTGGGTGTATTTACACAATGTTTCAATTGAAAATACCGATTTTATACCTATATGTTTGCTAATGTTACTGTTTGGATAATATGGATCAAAACGAGACATTTACTGACACATGTACCGCGCTATAGAAAGTGCTTTAATATATGTGAAACCTTACACATGTTGAATGACCCATTGCTACAAGTTTGCTGTAATAGGCTACAAATGTTATGCAAAATCTTTACTCAGTAAAATATTATGATAAATTAACCCTTAATGCGCCAATCGCAACAAAATCCGTCTGCTTCTCTCGTCTGCTGAAATGTTTAAGAAGCCACTATGGCAAACAGTGTGGACCCAGATCAGACTGCTCTTATAGGAGCAGTCTGTTCTGGGTCCAAACTGTTTGCTTCTATACTTTATTCGTCAGTAATGTTAGGCCATTATTTGCAGCAGACGACTTCAGCAGATGACATTTTTAGATGCATTTTTTTCTTGACGCTTTCAGGGTTGAGCTACTGGGGGCTTAAATGCATTTTATTGGCGACAAATCTTCGCCCTAGATTCTGTTGTTGTTAAAACACACAAAATGTTTAGCTCGCATGGTGGCTTCTTAAAGCTGCATAGTCTGTAACTTTTGATCTTTTAATTTTAGAAATAATGTTTCTATTTTTCAAGAACACAGCCAAAAAAAAAAATTAGGTATATATTTGACCAATTTTGTAAATCTTAACAAATTATCAGTATCAAAACAACAGCATTTTTGCTAAGTATTAACTGTCTTTAATTATTGGAGGGACGCAAATAATTACCAACAAGAGAAAAACACCTGTTTTTGTAAGATAATTCACTTTTCCATGCAGTTTTAAGCCATGGTGAACAGATTTATTGTAAAAACATACCTTAATTCTACTTTTACAAATGATTTAAAAAGAAAATAGATTTTTTCGAAAAATGTTCATAGTTGCAGACTAAGTTTCTTTAACTAATACAATGCATAATTGTAGTATGGCCGATGCTTTTTTTCTTTGATCTTTGCTGATGTTTAAATCAGACACCCCAGAATAACGACGAAGGAGGAGCTTAAAACCGTACTCTAACTTCCAATTTAAGTTAACCAGCGATGTAGGCGGTAACTTCCTAAAAAGCGACAAATTATCCCATAGATAAATGTAATATAATTGACAGCTTAGGCCGGATGCAGGGAGGAGCGAATGTAAATTTCGTCAGGTGTCAGTAACACGTGTTTATTTGCGCCTGCGCCTGCGCCATACTACAAGCTCGCGGTTTAAACAAGGAAGCCTCGGAAAAGTATCCTTTATCTATTACTTACAGAGAAACAAATTGGGAGTTTAAGAAAAAAACTTACTTTTCATTAAGATCATCCCACCTATTCATGAGAAAGTGTAGAGCTATCATTCTACCCAGTGGTGAATTAGAGAAGTAGCTCATGACTAGCCGCACATCTTGCATCTTGATCTTGTTAACATCGAAGATCCAGTTAGCATATCTGTAAGTACAAAACAAGGTCTTTGAGATATGTATGTTGTATTTAACCTCTTTTTAGAGCAATGGAATGTATTGTTAAGTTTGATACAAACATGTAGAGGATCGTAAATGAGTAATCATGTTTTATTGAATTTATTGGATGAGTTGAGGAAAAGTGATAAAATGCGAGGCTCGCCGAGCATTCCATCACTTTTTCGCAACGAGTTAAATAAATTCAATATTACAGGAGCATGAATATTAGATTCTTCTTATCACATGATATCAAAATTACTTAACAAATGGCATTTTGGTATGTTGTCGTCACTATTTTGCCATCTTTTACGCAACGTAATAATGGACGATTGGACGACATTACGTACCGTTACTAATTTTGTAAACCACTAGTGTTTTATCGATTCTATTGCATAGCGATATAATTATCACTCCCAGACGCGACGTCATATGGTAAAAAATAATGCAGTTAAGGAGTAAGGATTGTCCATTACATATACATTTATAAAGGGGGGCACATGCAATAAATAAATTAAAATTCTGACGAACTTGCAATGTAATGTGACGTCTGATTTGATAACGCCATATTTGCGACATTATATCCTGCGATATACCCACGCGTACTCAACGTTTTTCAGTGGCTGACAAGTGTTTTTATGCAGCAGGCAATCGGTTTATGCAGCTGGCAGCCGCTGGAATTAGGCGCAACACACTATATTTTCACTGTCTTTTGAAGGAAAAAAGATACTTGAGCATTAAAACGTGAATAACCATTACAAACTTTTCATTCGGTAAGGTCGCCGTTAAACCTAAATTTCTGATCGTAAATCCGACGATGTACCTCCCCAAATGAAAGTAATGTTTAATGCAGTCATACCCTATTTTTTAATATATACCATTATAAGTGGGCTATCATCGGCCCGCCAGCGAAACGCCATTTAAATGGCGTTTTACTGACGTGCCGATAATGATCCAAAATTGAATGCTGGCTTTCTTTGTGATTTTTCAGGGGATCCGGACCAGTATTGCTAAGAAACCCTATATTTTTGTGATTTTTTTCAGGGGGGGGGGTCCACACACCCTGCCCCCCCCCCCCCCCCCCCCTCTGGATCCACCCATAAAAGCCGCCCTTTTTTTAACTCTCATGCTGACGTACGCTGCGGGGCTAGAGGTCTAAGTTTTAGTCTGAGCCTTCATAATTTGTGTATGCAATAGATGAAGGTTCTGCGAGACGACAGATGTGCATTCGCTGTTCGCCGTTGCGATACATATACATGTCAGTACCAAAATTGCATGTGCCTGTGCCCGTCCACAACGACTTACACCGTGAGAATAGTTGTGTACTGGGTCATTTCGCAGATTCATAGGGGGGTTGTATTTATTTCATGAGAACAAGGGAATAAAGACCAAATATTGAGGGGTAGTGTGGGACAATATTGGGGAGGAGAATATCAGATTTTGTTTAAGTTTGGGGAAACAAGATATTTTATTTCATTGGAACAAGTGAATGAGTACCCCCCCCCCCCCCCACCCTTCGCCTCATTCAAATATAGGAACCTACTGACTTGCATACATGTAACAATTGCTGATACATTCATATTGTAACTTATAAAGGACACCTAAACTCACGTAGTATCTCGTGGCATCTAGAGACTTCGGTAAAGTTAATCTGTAAGCCAACAATTATATTTGATTCCTTGTGGGGCGTCTTTGTAGTATGGAATTTCATTTTCCAGTTGCCCTAGACAGCAATTTCATCCTAATAACTAGTTCTCATATATCGCAACAAAACATATGTTGTGGGAACCCATTAGAAGCGTCTCACTGAGACGCTTCTGATGAGCCCCACAAGATTTGCTTTCATTGACAAATAATAAAGATATCGTAGTTTTGATTTAAAGATGTCAATTTATCTGGAGTTTCGTTCCATTGCGGATCAATTATTGAACTATTACGGTCATTTATTGCGCTGTTGCGTTTTATGACACTTGAAGAAGACATTTCTCTTACACCACGTTCTATTGTCGCACCCCGTCGTGCGAACTAGTATTTGTAAGAATTTGTGCGTGACAAACTCAAATCATTTACCGACGAGACATACAAAAGTAATGATTATTTCTCTGACACGCTGCGAGGGACATATTGTAGCTGTAGTTCTGAGGGTTACCATCGCCAACTGACCTGATTGGACGCGTGTTGATGTCCGTATTTGATATGAAAGGACCTAGCATACAAAATAAGGCGTACATGATTCAGCAGTTCTGCGTGCTCTAGTACATCACTCTGGGAATGCTCCTGAATCAAATAACTCAAGAGTGTTATGTTCTGTGGTCACCATTTCCGATCAAATCAAGTATAGAACACAAATCTAATAAAGATGCGTGTGTACAGCTTATTTCATTTAGAACCACCTAGAATTACCTGATTACATTGTTTATTTATATATTTCCTTTTGCTGAAATAATTATGATGACGGATCTCTACTTTTGCTGTACAAAAATAATTGAAAATTTAAATCCAACAAATATATGCTTTTGACAATTAAATTACAACTTATGAGAGTCTTTCTCATCCACTGGTGTTTCTGCAGCAATAACAATTTTGTAAAACACGCAAATGAGAGATATGTTTAAATCTTTCCTGGGCAAGCGATTTTTACACCCAGTTCAATGTACTTTCATCAGGGACATTCACACCTAGTTCTGAGAGAGCAGTGGCGGATCCAGGATTTCTGAAAAGGGAGTTCATATATGTAAAGGTGTGGGTGTTCGCTTTGCAGATTTTATCTCAATTTTCCTAAATATTTCATGAAAATAAAGTAATTTGGTCTCACTGAGTTCAAAATATTTCATATTCATAGGATATTTAAAAAAGGGGGGGGGGGTCTGGATCCGCCACTGGAGAGGGACAGATCTAGAAAGTGGATTGCACCAAACGCTCTACCTGTGACTTGAGTCGCTAGAACACTGGAAAATGTACACCGGGACAGTGAATCAAGTTCGCCCATAGACTTCAAAGTTTTGACACCGATGTGGTTTATGTAATCATATTTTATTATAAAACCAACATAACGCAACAAATACAATAGAGATTATGAGCTGACGAATCAGTTTCTACATTTGTATGCGCAAAAACAATCTAAATTGTCTTGGACAGGGGGTCTCTTAGTCACGGAAAGTTGCATACTTTTTGCTGTGACCTGTTTAGAATATACTACGAGTACTCTATAAAATATATACTGTAGAGCTTGGCATAACAGTGGACTGTTTGTCTGAAACATGAATTAATTGAAGTAAGTTATTAACTGCGATAGTGTTTGTACTTTTTCAAGGCATACTTTTTTTAAACATGAACATATACTTAACAGCAAAAGAAACGCATATTTTTCATATTTGGTATAGTGTATAAATTGGGGGTTAAATACTGATCTAATGCTGGGTAAGGTATCACTGATGTATTGAACATGTGAATTATCGAATGCATCACAAATAGACGGCTCATTGGAATAATGATAATAAAGGGGCGTAACTCTGGGCGTAATAAAATAACTCATAATAAAGGCGACTTTTGAGATTGATAGTGCCTAAACCCACTGAACGGATTTGAATGAAAATCACTCTGCGTGATGATCATGACATACAGACTACTTGTGAAGTTTAAATTGCTCAATATTCTTTACGGTGGACTATTGTGACCCAGTTACATTACCGGACAATTAACCGGAAGTGTGTTAAATACAGGCATTAAAGGGTCCAAACAATTGTTTTAAACGGTTCTGTTGGATACTACCTTACTTGATATCAATCATACCGGTCCAGATATTCTTACACCCCAAAGATTCCGGTGGTTTTTAATACCAATGCAAAAAATGCAAAAAAAATGAAGATTTTTGGATTAGCAGTATAATTTCTACAGCAGTGAATTTTTAAGTTTTATGCTGTTATCATATCTGTTACAGTGTGTTATCGTGATATGCAATGAAATCGGATTCATATCATGTGTTTTCCAATGTACGGCACTGTTTTGCGTCTTTGGCAAAAAATAACAAAAAATAAAATTAACTGTGTAATAACGAATAAATGGTCTGGAACGAACACATGAGTCCGTTCAAACATGTTCATATCATTTAGGGTAAAATTTGATAAGGGTTTCTGGTATTAAATGAATATTGAAAATATACGTTTCTTTCGCTGTCAAGTATAATTTCACCATGTTAACTGAGGTATATCAAAATGTAGAACACTTTCTTTTCAGGCTTTAAGAGCATGTTCCGTTGGGTGGGAAAATGTAATACATGACGTAGCGTCTGGGAGTGATATTACGCCATGTATTAAACTCAATAAACTACTGATGGTTTCCATGATTAGTAACGTCATGAAATGATGCCCATAAAATTGTGTGTACATAATGACAAAATCTTAATGTCTTCATGCCAAACATGCGATTGCAAAGTAATTTTAACGTTATATGTTAAATAGATTCGAAGTAAAAAAGACAGCAAGGATCAGGAATCGATACAATCAAGTATCACACCTGTCCCAGGTTACCAAATGGGAAAGTAACAAAATCATAATAAACATCATAAACAAGAGCCAAGAGGTCAACCTAACATTCGTGATCCTGTATTATTGAATTTACTAAACTCGTTGTGAAAAAGCGATGAAATGCTCATCAAGCCTAGCATTTTATCCTTTTCTCCCATCTCATTGAATAAATTCAACTATTCATGAGCACTTATTTAAGAACTGTTAAACCTGTGTAATACGGCCACTCAAAAGTAGACACAACAAAGCTCTAAATGACAAATGGTAGCTTAATGAAGGTCAAAAGTATTGCAGAATGCTCCAAGGGCATTCTGCAATACTTTTGACCTGCAATAAGCGATAATTGGTCGTGAAAACCGATTTAGGTCGGTTTGAGAGTGCCCGTTTTACACAAGTTTTACTGTACTCTATTCTGGTTCTGTTATAGTTGGTTCATTGTTAATCGTTGCTACCGTCGTTTGTATTTTTTTGCAGTATATAGTGTTCTTTGTAGTTTTACAATCATTTCGCTGAGAAAGAGGGTGCTGGCTGCTTTAAGTCAACTCTTTTCTTGCTACCATGTAGCTGTGTGCATTTTGTGGTAACGTGGGTGGGTTGGTGTGTGGTTTGTGATTGTGGCATTTCCTGGACATACCCGCTAGCCTTTTAATACAGTCAAACCTGTCTTAAGCGGCCATTCAAAAATAGAAACAACACAGATCTTAAAAAAACAAGGGTATTTTAATCATTTTCTAAAGTATTGCTCACTGCTCCCCTTGTAGTATTCTGCAATACTTTAGACCAGCATTAAGCGATAATTGGTCTTGAAAAATAAACTTTTGGTCTATTTGAGCGTGGCCAATTTAGACAGGTGAGTTTATTGTATAGTTCCTTTTTATGTTACTATTGAAGGTGCATGATACAACTAGCTACCTCCATAAGAGCCATGGTTTCTGAGTTTGAGCTAGAGCTTCCAGCATCATCTCTCGTTCTGCTGGTACGTTCGACTCCTGCGACTTAGTCCAGACATGGTCCCACTCCTCGACACTGCCTTCCCGTATTCCTACTGAGTATATCACTTGAGAAAAATCCGTTGGCAGTCTGAAGTATATAATATCATAACCATATCATTTTATACAACATTAGTAATCTATTATAGTTTAACATACATCCACTTAATCAAGATATAACAGACATTTTAAATAGCTAGAACTAATGAATAAACAAACCAATATATTTATTTGTTTATTTATTTATTTAATTACAGTAAAACCTGTGTAAAACGGCCACTCAAAAAAAGACAACACAGAGGTCTTAATGACAAATGGTATCTTAATGAAGGTCGAAAGTATTGCAGAATGCTCCCTTTGAAGCATTCTGCAATACTTTTGACCTGCACTGAGCGATGATCGGTCTTGAAAACCATTTTTTGGTCTTTTTGAGAGTGGCCGTTTAACATAGGTTTTACTGTATTTTAAATAGGTGTTGCACTACAGTTATCTTTCAAATATACTTAATGTATGATAAGTACTATAAAATATTAAATGAGTAAACTAAAACATCAAACTGTAAATAAACATAAAGAGAGGTCTAAAAGCGGGTTATAAGGGCGTATTATTCTGCTATTCGGTCACTGTATGGCCACGTGGTATGCAATGTCCCGGTCTCTTGTAAAGCTAATGGGCGTGGCTAGACAGTGACCCAATATTTGACTAATATTAAACTTGAGAAGGATTTTAATTAGAGTTATGAATTAAACAGATGTTTACTATGTTACATGCACATTCTACAAATAGATTAACAAATTGAAGGTAAAATACCTACGAGCTAGCTTCCAAGAAAATGAACACCGCTTTTGGATCACTGTAACGTGTGACCAGATAGACTAGTCCGTACTATAAGAGATCACCCTTAGAGCAGTACATAGTGCTAGAAGTAAATGAACTATTGTCTGAATCGAATATATTCAAGTAATTCGAATAAGCATTTTTTTCAATGACAGGAGTTTGAATTATCATCTCAGTACTGTTTTAACGTTTTCTGATAGTTAATAATATGAATTAAATAGGCACTACCTATTTCCGTGCGTCCAAGTTAAACTATCCAGATTTGTATTTGGAAGAAAAAAATGACTTTTTGGTACTGAACATGGATTTTTTTTATGACATGCCCATAAGTAAAGCATAGACATTTGCTATTTTTACAAATAAAATAAAGTGCGTTGATCATAATTGGAGTAAATATCTTCTCAATGCATCAAATGGAGAGTATTTTCGTACACACCCTTCGTTCCAGCGAAATGAACGAAATGATGATGCAATATACCAAGGCATATTAGGACCTGAAGTGCTCACCTGATATTGAGTCACATGATCTCTTTAATAATGTTAAACTACGTCATGGTCAACCTAGGCTTATTATTTAAAAATATTTTGTATGGCTCACAAGCCTCACATCCCCAAAACTACATACCAAAACGGGGCCCCCAGGGGCTTTGGGGATCTGGTGAGAATGGCTATTTATTTTCAGGGAGCTGGGGAGCACTGGTAATTATTTTAGGGGAGGTAGGGAGCAAGCTCATAATTTTGGGGATCTAGGTAGCCTTGCCAAAAAGCAAAAAAAAATAAGGAAAAGCCTCCATTTTGTTTGATTTTTTAAAAATTTCTTCTGCTTCTGTTCAATCAGCCAAGTAGTTTCTGAGAAAAAGATGTTTAGAGATATGTATGTTACAGTCCAAAGGGAGCTGCCTTGGGTGAAAGGTCAGCTTTACATTTGGTTCTGATATAAAAGCTGTTAGGTATAATAAGTTTGGGGAAATGTGAAGTTCCATACACAAAGAGTCAATATAGTTTTAAATTTGCATTAAAATCCTCATATATACAAGAGAGCACTATGGCCCTGGATCGCTCACCTGAATCCTGGCACATGATGTATTGGTCTATGGCTAAAGAGATATGATTTTAGAATTTAGCTCTTATAGCCATGTTGTTCAGCCAAGCTGAACTTTCTGAACAATTTTGGTAGAGGGCATCATGAGGAGCATTTCTGTAATATTATTTTCAATTTGGACCAGTGGTTCAAGAGAAGATGTTGTTAATAGTCATTTCTCATTGGGAGCTCTGGTTACCCCTTCGTTCAGTGGAGCGGAACCATTTGTGCAATTTTGGTTGAGGATATTTTAGGGACAATTCTGTGAAATTATTTTGAATTTAGACCAGCGGTTCAGGAGATGTCATTTAAAGACATTTCATATCTAGAGCTCTGGATGCCCTTTAGTTCGGCGGAGAGAACCATTTGAGCAGTTTTTATGCCCCCAACTTTGAACTAGAGGACCTGAAGGTCCTGAGGCGCCTGAACTCCTTAATAATGTTAAGATAGGTCAAGTTGAACTACAGCTTATAATGGAACAAATTTTGTTTTACCATAATGGGGTTTGTATGGGGGTTGCAGCCATTTTGGTCAAGTGACCTTAACAATCTAATGAATAATCAATCAAACAGCCCAGTGATTTATGAGAAAAAGATGCTTAGATAGGTGTTGGGCAGTCCAAATGAGTGGCTTTGGATAAAAGGTCACAGGTCAGCTTGACATTTGGTACTTAATATAAAACCATTGTCTCAATAGGTTTTACTATTTTGAATTCGGCTTAAACAGTTATAGAAAAATGGACATTTTAAGATTTTCTCCATATAAATGCATTAGGATTCAAATTTGAGCTTGCCATAAAGTAGGTCAAGGTCGACCTAGATTCATCATTTTTGCAAACCAAGGTAGGGCCCACATCCCCAATGCTACATACCAAGTCCCAAAGCCAATGGCCTTTTGGTTCCAGGGAAGAAGAGAAATAAGAGTTTTTACCATATATGGGCGTGGTGGCCATCTAAGTCATGTGACCATAACAATTTGTACTAGTTTTAGCTAACCAATGATAAGGAGCTGTCATATGAAATTTGGTTTCAATTGGCCAAGTGGTTTCTGAGAAAACTATGTTTTAATATGTTGATGGGACTCCAATATGAGCGACCTTAGCTGAAAGGTCAAAGGTCAACATTGACCTTTTAACTTTATTTATAGACACTAGATTGAACATATCAAGTGAGAATAATGACTTTGGCTTCCACAGTATTCAAAAAATCAACTTTTCAAAAAAAAATCCCATTCACATGCATTTGGAAGCAAATTTGACCTTGACGTTAAGTAGGTTAAGGGCAGCCTAGATTCATTATTTGAACAAACTTGGTAGACCCCACATTCCCTATGCTACATACCAAGTCTTAAGGTCAATGGCCTTCTGGTTCTGGAGCAGAAGATTTTTAAAAGGGTTTTACCATATATGGGCGTGGCGGCCATCTTTGCTATGTATCCAAAATATTTTGAATAAATTTTGGCTAACTTATCATAAGGCGTCTTCACATGAAATTTGCGTTCAATTGGACCAATGGTTTGTGAGAAAACCATGTTTTAATATACTGATGGGATCACAATATGAGCGACCTTGGCTAAACGGGCAAAGGTCAACCTTGACCTTTGAACTTGTCTATAACCATTGTCTCATTAGTTTTAACATATCAAGAAAGGGTAATCACTTTGGCTTTAATAGTATTCAAAAAATCAACTTTTCAAAAAAAATCCCATTTAAATGCATTAGGAAGCAAATTTGACCTTGACGTTAAGAAGGTCAAGGTCAACCTAGGATCATCACAAACAACATCATTGAACAAACTTGGTAGGACCAACACCCCCAATGCTACATACCAAGTTCTAAGGCCATCAGCCTTCTGGTTCTGGAGCAGAAGATTTTTAAAAGGTTTTTACCATATATGGGCGTGGCGGCCATCTTTGTCATGTATCCATAATATTTTGAATAAATTTTGGCTAACTTATCATAAGAGTCTTCACATGAAATTTGCGTTCAATTGGACCAATGGTTTGTGAGAAAACTATGTTTTAATATATTGATGGGACCACAATATGAGCGACCTTGGCTGAACGGGCAAAGGTCAACCTTGACCTTTGAAACTTGTCTATAACCATTATCTCATTAGTTTTAACATATCAAGAAAGGATAATCACTTTGGCTTTAATAGTATTCGAAAAATCAACTTTTCAAAAAAAATCCCATTTAAATGCATTAGGAAGCAAAATTTGACCTTGACGTTAAGTAGGTCAAGGTCAACCTAGGATCATCACAAACAACATCATTGGACAAACTTGGTAGGACCAACACCCCCAATGCTACATACCAATTTCTAAGGTTATCAGCCTTCTGGTTCTGGAGACGAAGATTTTTAAAGGGTTTTTACTATATATGGGCATGGCGGCCATCTTGGCCATGTGACCAGGACCATTTGAACAAACTTTCGTTCCCACGTCCTTAGGAGTCTTCATACGCAATGTAGTTCAAATGGCCCCGTGGTTTCAGAGGAGAAGACGTTTGAAAAATGTTGACGGACGGACGACGGACGGACGGACGGCAGAGTGACGGGTATACTATTAGCTCACCCATGAGCCTTTGGCTCAGGTGAGCAAAAAAGTTAAGGGGCATATTGCTTTGGGCTTTTCCATCCGTCCTTCCGTCCATTACAAGTTTAAGATAGGGTTTTAAAATTTCATAGATGCATTCCGCATCAAAAAATAACTGACCCATAATTTTTTATCTGCATTATCTCCCTTTATGGAGTAATGCCAGCAGAACAATTGGTACAATTTTGGTAAGGGCATTATGAGGAACAATCCAAGATGCATACACACACCGAATTTGGGATTCCTAACTTAAAAAGTGTAGGAGATATGTTACGACACAATTATTCTAGAAACGTGGTAAGAGGTCAAGGTCAACAGTGACCCCAAAAAAGTACTCGACACTCTGTCATCCAAAGATGCATCCACACATCAAAATTTTGGATTCCTACCTCAAATAATGTAGGAGATATGCTACAGACACGATTATTCTAGATATGAGGTCACAGGTCAAGGTCACCATGATCCAGATATTGTGTGACACATTGCCACCCCAAGATGCATCCATTCACCAAATTATGAATTCCTACCTCAAATAATGTAGATGATCAAGGTCACAGTGACCCCAAAATGGTACAAGACACTCAGTTATTTCAAGATGCATCCACTCACCGAATTCGGGATGCCTATCTCAAATAATATTGGAGATATTGCTCAGACACGATAGCGTAACTGACGGACAGACGGACGGAATCGAGCAAAAATAGAAAGTAAGTATGATCAGGAAATACCACAATCACAAACTGCAGACAACCCCGTGGCACCGCGAGGAAGAGCCGCTCAACCATCACGGGACACCAGGAAGACAAATTAAGCAAAGCAATCAGCTCTCTCTTCCCCATCAAGATGATTGCAATGCTAGAATGGACATAAAGTAACGTACAACAAAACATAGAACAATTACAGACTCCCATAATGGGAGTAACAATAAACAAAAAGTCAACAACAACAGAACCACCGCCTTAGAACGGACAGCAGCCTAAGCCACCGGGGGGCTTAAATGCATTTTACTGGTACCAAATCTTCGCCCTAGATTCTGCTGTTGTTGAAGTACAAGAAATGTTCAGCTCGCATGGAGGCCATCTAACTAAAGCAATGTATCATCATGGAAAACACTCTTATCAAATTAACACTCTATGATGAAACAAAGAAAAGGGCTCATGACTCACAGATAGTCAGAGCTAAAGAAAACCTCAAACCTAATAAAAGTATAGTCCCCAGAATATGGGACTAATAATTTGAACAAATTTGGGTGATGCTACATACCAAATATCAGGGTCTAGGCATTGTGGTTTCAGACAAAAGATTTTTGTTTACATTTCGCAAATATTCTCTTATCCCATCTGATCTAGATATACAACGGACAGGAACCATTGTGAATAATTTTTGAAGAGGGCCATAAAAGGATCATTCCTGTAACGGTGCCGTGGGTTGGTTTGCAGTGTGTGATTGTGGTTTTTCCTGATCATACTCATTTACTTTTTGGCCAAAATCCAATCAGCAGTTTAGGAGGAGATGCCCTTTGAAGCAATTGTTGACGACGCATGACGGAAGACCGACATCCAATAATCGCAATAAGATCTAAAAACTATCCAATGAACATTCCTGTGACGCTTTGTAGTTTAGGGGATGTTGTTTAAAGCGCAGTGTTGACTGACAGATGACGGACATGAAAGGGTCACATAAGTTCATATTGAGCCTATGGCTAAGGTGTAATGGAATGCTGTTTTGATTATTAAAGACTACAATTTACTGTTATTGGACTCCCATTTACTTGGCATTGTTGGCCTAGAGTTCATGGGATTAAAATTATAGCTCCTTGCAGTACTCTTTTGTAACTATGTCGGAATTGAGTGCAGGGGCATTCATGGAGATTGCAAAGGACAACAAGAGCATTGTCAGGCAAGGCATATATGCACAACTACATGTTTGACAGCAAAGGGGCCACCAATATAAAGTCTTGAAAAGAGAAGTCATAGGCTTTTTGGTTCCAGAGAAAACTATGCTTTAAGGATTTTGTCATATTTTAGCCCTGCAGCAATCTTGAATGTGTAATCAGTACCATTGAACTAGCTTTTCTCGTCTATCCTATGGATCATAATGTGACATCTGAGATGAGCGCGCCCAGTGTTTGAAAATGTTGAAAGACGGATGACAGAATCTTTGGTATACTATATGCTCGCCTATAAATCAGTTCACACTAGATGTGATAGTTCACCCATAGAGATGCTTAAATATCGTTTCAGTGTCTAGCCTATAACCACTTGCCCAATTTGGCCAAGTTTGTAATCTAAATTGTTAGACTTAGAGAAACAATAAAAATTGAATTATTCTCAAATACAGCCAGGAGTTGTTGTTTTTCAAAGGAAGATATTTGAGTACATCTTTTATGTTGCCATTGCAAACCAGAACCTTTTATGATGACGGTTTGTGCAGAGGGACATCATTTCTTAAAAGCTCACATTGAGCACACTGTGAGCAGGAGGGCTAAAAACTACAGCCTTTTACAAATGAAAGGATTTACCATGGCAACAGTGTTAAGATGCCCAGTTAGGGTTGTTTACCAACACCCTCTGATTTCTAACCAATGGTCGACCATAAATAGTCTGGACAGTTTGTGGTACTTAGCAAGTTAGTATACAGTTACCTCTCGTTAAATCAAAGTCTCTATGACCAAACTTTTCACATTGTTTTATTTGTAGCTTGAATTAAAACAGTGGATCTGTAAAAGGATATTACAGTGTATAAGCCTATCAAGATTGTTTTCGCTATTATCCTTCTAAGTACATCAAAGTCAGCATAGTTTTGGATAGAAAATAATTGTGAACAAAGTCTGTTAAATATGAATTCATCCTACACTTTACTTTAACTTAAGAGGGTATTTTGAGTTTGAAGGATTCAAGTTAGCGAGAGATTACTGTATTGATCATGTTTAAACATTAAAAACACGAAGTTATAAATTAGATCATGCTATTTATTAAGCTTTGTCTAATACAACCCTGATTACACTGTATCTAACAGTGACTTCTTTGAATGCAACACTTCATTGAATGGTGACTTCTTCAAATGCTACACAAATTCCCCCACATACAATGATAACATCATGAAAGATTAAGACTTTTGGGGAAAATTAAAAAAGTCACAATTCTATAAAGTGTAACCTTCAAAGAGTTTATCATTTGATAATAAAGTGTTATTTTGCTTCTTGAGCCTCTGGGGCTTGCAGTTGTAGTAGCTCCATCATTTTCTATCTCTGTAAAGTGAACATCTCTGAATCATATCTGAAAGTAAATTATGACAGACTAAGATTATAAGTAAAAAATAACATCAAAAGTAATATTAGACAAGATTATTAACTCATTTAAGCCTAGCTTCTTTTTAAGGGACATAGAGTAGACAAACTATGCAGCCCCAGATCAGATGTTGTGCAACCTCTGATCAGGGTCTTCACTCTTATCTTAAATACTGTTCTACTTCACTTTGAATTCAAATGAATGATAAATACCCTCAAACAACCATAAACTTTATGAAAGGCTCATTCAAATGATTAGAATTGAAAAATCTATTCAGCTGAAACTTGTTAAATATAGAAAAAATGTAACATTATGAATGGAATGCTTTTGGCTCCAATATGATCTATACAATAATATTCCCTGCCAAAATATTCTGGTGCTACGGCAACAAGTGTGATATAAATACATGCCTATGTTTTGATAACTATTCATTTTGTCCCCTCCCATCATTGATAAGGATTCAAAAGATCATTATAGAACAGTTCTTGAACAAATAGTTTATCTACCATATGATATAAACGTAAGGCTTTTTCCAGTATAAATAACTATACTGCAGGAATAAAGTTTCGCAATTAGTTATAATGGGTTTTCCCATAGGCTATTTTTGTAGCATTAGATCTAATTTATTAGCAAGTGCACAAATATGTCAATTGTTTGAAAATGAGCTAATGTCAACCCTCAAGAGGTAAAAAGAAAAAAAATATGATTTCATAGCGAGGATTAGATCTGCTGAGCATTTTAATTTCAAACACTATTCAATTGAAAGAGGCAATTTGAAAAATAAAATACGATTTTTAACTTAAAACTGTACGATAATGGTGACCAAAACATTCAGTTTTATACCGTTTTCACTTTTAGCTTTTAGATCTAAACATTTAATGGAAAATGAAACTTTTAGCATAAAAAAATATTCGTGTAATTGCCAGATAAGCTGTTTTAGCAAGGGGACTTAAAATCAGACGTTATATTATGTGAAATGCCAACCAGCCAGTTAATTTTATCGTACTTGTAAAGGTTTGTCAACATAAAATTTTGATACTATGAAATTAAAAATCCCATTTTTTCTTAACTGTGAATCCCCAAAGTAATAGCTAAACTTTTTTCCCTCAGTATATTTAGAGTTATCACCAGCTCAAGGTGTAGAAACATTCATGTAAGGGTTCTCTCTAGTATGAATAAACATTCATATAAGAGTGCTCTCCAGTATGAATGAACATTTATCTACATTATTAACCTGAGTTATAACTTGTAAATGCCAGGCGCAACATTAATACATTTATAACTAGTGTATATAACATAAACCAGGAAAGGCTGAAAACAGTATAAACTCCTCTACACGCCTCTAGATTAGAGTACATAATTAAAATTTCCTTCCCTTATTTATCAACCAAAATTTTTCTTGTGGGTACTCAAAGGAACCCTCTCAATCAAACAGTTCTTTTGAGATCCCAAATGAATTTTACGTTTAAACTGATGGCTAAGAATTTTTCATCAAATATTCACTCTCTTAATGCTTGAACTAGATTTCTAAGAATCAGAGCGTAACCATCTGTGCAATTTAAGTAGAAGGCATCATGAGGAACAGTTCTATGAAATTATTTTGAATTTAAACCAATTGGTCAGAAGATACTGCTTAAAGATAGTTCTTATCTAGAGCTCTGGTGGTCCTTTTGTTCAGCAGAGTGGAACCATTTGTGCAATTTGGTAGAAGGCATCATGAGGAAAAATTCTGTGAAATTATTTTGAATATGGACCAGTGGTTAAGGAGGAGATGTAGTTAAAATATATTTCTTATCTAGAGCTCTGGCAATTCTTTTGTTCATTTGAGCGGAACCATTGAGCGGAACCATTTGTGCAATTTTGGTAGAGGGAATCACGAGGAACAATTCTGTCAAATTATTTGAATTTGGACCAGTGGTTCAGGAGATATCGTTTAAAGACTTCAAATCTAGAGCAATTCATACAATTTTTGGTAGAGGGCATTATGGGGAGCATTCCTGTGAAATTATTTTAAATTTGGACAAGTGGTTCAGGAGTAGATGTTATCTAAAGGAAAAGTTTATTGAGAGGACGATTGACGGACAACACATGCCAGACAAAAACTGATAACAATAAAAAAAACTAGAGGACCTGAAGGTCCTGAGGCGCTCACCTGACCACTTTATAATGTTAAAATAGGTCAAGGTCAACTACAGCTTATAATAAAACATATTTTGTTTTACCATATATGGGGGTTGTAGCCATTTTGGTCCAGTGACTTAAAACAATCTAATGAATACTCCATCAAACAGCCAATTGTTTTCTGAGAAACCAATGTTTATGTAGGTTGGTTGGTTGGTTGGTTGGTTGTGTTGCTTTACGTCCCAAGTCAACAGCTATGGTCATTGCGGGACGGTCAGTTAACCTAACCACACTTTTTCCTGGGCAGGCTTGAACAAGCGGTTAACCAGTAATTCGTGCACATACTTTCGCTTGTAACTGACAACAACCCTTCTTGAATGAATCAGCGGAAGGGAGGAGAATGACCGTAGAAATCATTTCATGATCAATCTCTACGAAAGTATGGGACCGGACCGGGATCGAACTCGCGACCCCTGGATATGCAGTCAGACACGCATCTGTAGCCAGACACGTTACCGACTGCGCTACGCGGCCCGGCGTTTATGTAGGTATGTGGCAGTCCAAATTAGTGGCATTGAATAAAAGGTCACAGGTCAGCTTGACATTTGGTACAAAGCCATTGTCTCACAAGGTTAAAAATTTCTCGAAAGTATGATTTCGGCTTAAACAGTTATAGAAAAATGAACTTTTCAATATTTTTCCCATATAAATGCATTAGGAATCAAATTTGAATTTGCCATAAAGTAGGTCAAGCTAGATTCATCATTTGTGCAAACCTAATAGAGACCACATCCACAAGCTACATACCAAGGCCATTAGCCTTTTGTTCCAGAGAATAAGATATTTAATGGGTTTTTACCCTATATGGATGTGGTGGCCTTGACCTTTGAAACTTATTTATAGCCATTGTCATATTAGGTTTAACATATCAAGTGAGAATAATGACTTTGGCTTCAACAGTAATCACAAAATCAACATTTCAAAAAAAAATCACATTTAAATATAAAAGGAAGCAAATTTGACCTTGGCCTTAAGTAGGTCAATGTCAACTAAGGATCATCATTTGAACAAACTTGGAAGGCCCTACATCCCCAATGCTACATACCAAGTCCCAATATCACAGGCCTTCTGGTTCTGGAGGAGAAGATTTTTAAATGGTTTTAACCATATATGGCGGCATCTGTGTCATGTGACCAAAATATTTTGCATACATTTTGACTAATTTATCATAAGGAGTCTTCACTTGAAATTTGTTTTAATATATTGACACCAATATGACCGACCTAAGCTGAAAGGTCAAAGGTCAACCTTGACATTTGGGACTTAGCCATTTTTTCATTAGGTTAAACATATCAAGTGAGAATAATAACTAAGGCTTCCACAGTTTTAAAAAAAAATCAACTTTTCAGAAATTTTCCCATTAGGAAGCAAATTTGACATTGACGTTAAGTAGGTAGAGAAGATGTTTGAAATTGTGGACGGACGGACGACAGACAATGGACGGACGCCATAGTGACTGGTAAACAATAAGCTCCCCCATGAGCCTTCGGCTCAGGTGAGCTAACAAGAGGGCCCTGGATCGCTCATCTGAATCTTCATTCATGAGAAGATAATGTACTGGCCAGTGGCTATAGAGATATCATTCAAAGATATTTTTATAATTAGCTCTGGTGGCCATGCTGTTAAGGAGTTTTGGTAGAGGGCATCATGAGGAACAGTTCTGTAAAATTATTTTGAATTTGAACCATTGGTTAAGGAGATGTCATTTAAAGACATTTCTCATCTAGAACTCTGGTGGCCCTTTGTGCGATGAAGCAGAACCATGTAGTTTAAGTAGAGGGCATTATGAGTAACAGATCTGTGAAACTATTTCGAATTTGGATCTGTGGTTTAGGAGCCTTGAGGAGATATCTTTCAAAGATATTTCTTATCTAGAACTTTTAGCCGCCTTTATTGTTTGGCGGAGCGGAACCGTTTATGCAATTTTAGTAGAGGTCATCACCGGGAACAATTCTGTTAAATTAATTTTAATTTGGACCAGTGGTTCAGGAGATGTCATTTAAAGACAATTCTTATCTAGGCCTCTGATGGCCCCTTTGTTCAGCGGAGCAGAACCTTTGTGCAACTTTGGTAGAAGGCATCATGAGAAACAATTCTGTAAAATTATTTTGAATTTGGACCAGTGGTTCAGGAAGAGACGTCATTTAAAATATTTCTTATCTAGAGCTCTGGTGGCCCTTTTGTGCATCGGGGAGGAACCATTTGTGCAATTCTGGTAGAGGGTATCATCAGGAATCAAGCAAACCTATGTAGTTCCCAGAACTAGTAACAACACAGAATGCAAGATTTATTAAGTCAATGTAATTACCTTTAACAAGGACATCTGAACTTGCCATATAAATTCATTCTTCGTTGATCACCTCACAGCTTTTCTTTCCTTTAAGTCAGACTTCTGAAACAAACATGTATATGGCTCTAAATTTAGCCTATATATAGTAGATGCTCTAAAACTCTGAACACTAGTTGTTTGTAAAAAGGCCTTTCTTACTAGACAGTAGACATACAGTGCAGACCCAGATCAGACTGCTTCTGATGTAGCAGTCTGATCAAGGTCTCCCCTGTATACTATTCTGACAAGCACTTGATGTATTCCAGCCTTGATAAGTTATTAACCCACATGTAATCTGAGAACAAAGAGAAATGTTCTAAATTTTAGAAAATTTACTGTAAGTATTGTGAATGTTCAAAATATGATGTGCATTAACAAGCTTTTTTGCCCCCCCCCCCCCCCCCCCCTATGAGGCTTAAACATAAAAATGGTTTTAACTACTTTGTTCTTATTGGTTTATTAGAACAATAACCAAAGTGTAAAAGTCTCGAATTAATTTGACTTTAACCGTTGCTATGGTAACAAATATGGCCACCAAAATAGGCTAAAAACAGGAAATTGACCACTTTGGAGCAAATTTGAGAGTGTTGACAGACCAATTAACATAGAGCACTAGCAACTATCAAAAAGATATTTTACACAGGTTTAGATAAACATATTTTCAGCGTAAAAATGTAAATATTTTCTCACCCATCAGTTTATACATGTGTTTTGGGTGCTCAAAAGAACCGTCTCATTGAGATGGTTCTTTTGAGTACCCACAACATATGTTTTGGTTGAGAAATAAGAAAATTAAATGTTCGCCACACACTTTTAACTAAAGTCATGTTTTAACAGCTGATGAGAATTATCACCGCACACAACATATTAAAAGGATATTTTGGTATTTAGCTGTGCTGATATCTAATTTTTAAAAAAAAGGTCTCCAAATGCCTTAAATTTGGTCCAAAATGGTAATTTTTCTATTTTAAGCCTACTTTGTGGATCATTTTTGTTACCATAGCAACAGTAAAATTTAAATAAATGCCAAAATTTTAAACTTCAGTTAATCTTCCCTGTATTAAGCCGAGCGAAACAGTTTGTGCAATTTTGGTAGAAGGCATCATGAGGAACAAATCAGTGAAATTATTTTGAATTTGGACCATTGGGGCAGGAGGAGATGTCGTTTAAAGATATTTCTTATCTGGAGTTGGCAGCCCTTTTGTTCAGTGGAGCAAAAACATTTGAGCAATTCTAGTTAAGGGCATTATGAGAAACAATTCTGTGAAATTATTTTAAATTTGGACCAGTGGTTCAGGAGGAAATGTCATCAAAAGACATTTCTTTAAATATCTAGTGTTCTGGCAGCCCCTCTGTTCGGAGGAGTAGAACCATATGTGCAATTTTATAAGAAGGCATCATCATGAGGAACCATTCTGTGAAATAATTCTAAAATTGGTCCAGTGGTTGAGGAGGAGCTAATGAACATTTCAGCACTCAGCAGATGACAAAACAAAATTTTTTGTGATTGACACTTTAAGGGTTAGCTTTTTCGCATATTAATGTTGTCTGCTGTCAACCTTACCCAGTAGGCAAAGAGTTTCCTCTGGAAAGGGATTCAGATGTATAGGAGGGAATCAATTTGATGATTTTAACTC
The DNA here is from genome assembly GCA_964019695.1 of Loripinus fragilis. Classification (NCBI taxonomy): domain Eukaryota; kingdom Metazoa; phylum Mollusca; class Bivalvia; order Lucinida; family Lucinidae; genus Loripinus; species Loripinus fragilis. Next base: position 66,819,595 of record OZ026530.1, read on the forward strand.
AGGCCATCCTTAAAACAATCATAAATGTTTGTTTGCTGTCACACGACAGAGTGTGAGACTCACTCAAAATTCCACGTACCAAAAAAAGTATGTCTGTTTCACCACATTTCAGAGAAATATTTTTATTATCATTTTAGACATTTTTCTTAAAATTTTAATGTCTTTTAAATAAATCAGTGAAAAATAAATAAAATACCTTCCGACCTGGAAAATTTTGAGTAGGCCTAGGTGACTGCAAACATTTTTTTAAAGGATGGCCTCATTTTTCTAAAATAATAAAAAATATCCCAATGAAAATGAAATAATTTGGGCTCAAAAGAGGGTTCAAGTGAACCTCATCTGGATACACCACTGGTTAAATAACTAAACTGATTTAGCCTTTTTTCAAGGCAGACGATATTTGTTCAGCATTCAGAATTTCGGATTGGTCCATTTCTGGTCGTTGCCATTATACACATGACTATACAAATGTAGTTAAGTTTCTATACATTGATGGACATTACACAAATTTAGATGGAAAATGAACATTTCTTGTAAAATTATTGCATTATTTAGTAAGCTCCATAAAATTTATTTTCGTTCTTATTGCGCCAAATTTACATATGAACTTATCAATGTCCTAATTAATTAAATCATCCATCAAAATGGTCAATGACTTGAATCTTGGGGTCGGCAAAAATGGATCGATGGCTGGGCTGGACTTTTAGATACATGACGACCCAAAGTTCTGAACTGTTCTGGCAAAATCGATCATTCTAAGACTAGTGTCTCTTTTCCTGTTACCATGATAGGATGGTCTGTAATCTGTGGCTGTGCATGTCTGATTTGTGACATTTTCCTCATCAATAGAATTTATATAGATATTGTCTATAATATATAAATATAACATACAGCCAGAGAGTTAATGATATTATGTTGAACTGTATAATGTATTTCAGCAGCTGCATTCTATGGTCTCTCATTAATGATTATACATGTTAGTAGTGCCATGCAATATAAATTCAAAGGCATTGTAGGAGCCATAATCATAGTGTGAATAAGACAGCAAAGGAACACTCCTGGCTAAAGAAACCACAAACAGTTACTTTAGGTGCCAGCTAGTGTCTTAAGTTGGAAGTGCTAGCTTCGGCCTTTTAAAAGTTAAATTATTATTGAAAAGATGCCAACTTGCAGCTCAAATATTACCGTGATAATTTGATAAAGTATTTTCTCATATAAACCAAATAAAAGCCTTTAGGGAAGGTTGATTTCTTGAGGTTCAGCAGAATTCCATTCATCATACCTACATTCATTGCTGGTTCTCGGTTTACAGATGGTCAGAACCAGCATCATAGGTCCAGATAGGGGAATTTTATTTGCGTAAAATTTTAATTATTTTCTTACCCATTAATTTAAACAAGTGTTTTGGGTGCTCAAAATAACTGTCTCATTGAGACGGTTCTTTTGAGTACCCACAAAATTTGTTTTGGATGAAAAATAAAGAAAATAATTTTCCAATATGCACTCTTATCTGGAGGCCTGCAGCATGTAATGTAGATATGGTGAATGGTTCGTGATTTTTCCCACCTGGTTTTTAATTTTTTGTCAATCAATTTTTTCTAAAAATGATTAAATCATGATGATAAAGAGCAAGGAGATACAAGTTAAGTACCTCCCAGCAGAAACAATATAGCAGCAAGATGAGTTCTGTGCATCGAAGCATGATTGAACCAATTTTCAGTGTACTGTGACCACTGACCAAGCTAGTTTGGGCCTTAACTAAAAGATAGAGAAGCAATATCTAACAATAGGTGGATTTGACTATCGCATACTGACCTATTTGAATTCAGCATTGTGGGTACATATGACGTATTGGTTATCCAAATGTGTCACCAAATTATGTGATTCGCCTAATTGGTTGATTCAAACTTGTCATCAATCTGCCAGGGTTTGCGCTTGTGGTTGTCATTGTCGCAAAATGCAAATAAATAATAAATTTGGCGCAAAAATATTAATTTGGCGACAACTATTGGCAAAAAAAAATTGCTGGTGAAATTTTTGTCTGGCGTTGGAACGTCACCTCGAGAATGTCACCTCCCACTTAAAGTCATTGACTCGTGTCGTCCATGTATAACATCACACAATTCTGTAGCGGATGGAGTCAAACCTGAACATGCCTCACACACTTCTGACATGCGTAGGCCTAAACCAAAAACTGCATCATTACATGTCACTGAAACCGCTCTTTGACCTTGCCATGTGCGATGTGTTTTCATAAATGTTTTAGTGTAGAAAAATCTTATCACTCTGTTGCTTAACACTGTACATTTGTAAACTAATACAAATCATTGTTAGTGTTTATACCAAAGGATACTTGATGTCTCCACAAACAGATTATTTATAGCCATTCAGTGCTGCTTGCTACTTTTTTACATAGTGTTTTCAGGGGTTTCATTAACTTTTTTGGCATACGGGTATCAAGGCAAAGTAGGCGGGTGATTTGACAGTATTTGCCTATAGACTCTATACAAATTTATCAAAAGCAGCAGGGGAAACATGCCTGAGTAGAATGGGAAAATTCCCGCCTCCCTCCTCTTAATGAAACCCCTGTGTTTTGAGTAATGCATACTGCATATTGACACAACACCCATTTTTCAGTGGTGATGTGCCATAGCAGATAGGTCGATCCTTTGAGTATCGCACCTGTGCAGACAATGGATTGAGAAGTTTTGGTTTGTTTATTTTGATCGGTAACGTGTCTGGCTACAGATGCGTGTCTGACTGCAGATCCAGGGGTCGCGAGTTCGATCCCGGCCCGGTACCATACTTTCGCGGAGATTGACCATGAAATAATTTCTACGGTCATTCTCCTCCCTTCCGCTGGTTTATTCAAGAAGGGTTGTTGTCAGTTACCAGCAAATTACTGGTTAACCTCTTGCTCAAGCCTGCCCAGGAAAAAGTGTGGTTAAGTGAACTGACCGTCCCGCAATGACCATAGCTGTTGACATGGGACGTAAAGCAACAAAAACAAACAAATTTTGATGCATTAATTATGTCACTATCAACAATTTTTCAGTTATGTTGGGATGATTTCCTGTCTTCATAGGTTGAACCAGTACTAAGGCAGCAGGTGAAAAATGTCTTGTCCTTTCAAAGGACAGGACACAAAGGCAGTGAGTCTCGAACTAGCAACCGTTTGATCCCCAGTCTAACACTCCATCAACTGAGCCACTGAGATCCACAGGAGAAGGGTTGGGTATTGATATTGAAAGTATTGACCATACTGTATTCTGTACACTGTGATCAATAGCCCACTTTGAGGTCTGTCAAACCTCATAGAATCTAAAGCTGCAGGCTCCAGTCACTTTCGCTTCCACGAATTCTGGTTACAACAATTTTGGTTTCACTATCAGCGCCCCTAAACTCAATTTCTGCATTCGCAAACTTCGACGAATCGCTACGAATTTTATTTACTTACGTACCCGTGTATGTATCATTGACTGCAGTGGATCAACGTGTGTCGCGGTCTCGTTCAACTGAGAAAAAAAATCAATTCTGACCAAGGAGGATAAATCTAGCAACTTGAGGCAATATGTATTTGTAACAGCAATTGAAGAGTCAGAGGACAGCTGTAACCGCAAATGATGGTAATGTTGGGATTTACCGTTACGGTTAATGTCAAACGGAGCGTGCAATGGCGTTAAGCTTGTTGTTCATTGTACTGCGGATTCCATTATGGCCGCGATTGGCTAAATATCGAGCAACCTCACGCGCACGGTGCGTACAACTTGCATTTTGGTTGTTTGGTCCCCTGCTTTTAGCACCTACAGCCTGTACGCCCGGGTGCAAAAATAGGTCGAATAACGCCGAGCTATTCCAAAAAGACCTTCTCTCGGGTGCTAAGGCGTTCGCAAGAAACTGAAGCGTTGAAATTCCGACTGTGAACAAGCGCCTATATAATCATTGCTCATGGGGAAATGGGACTGGTTCCCGCTTTTCAATGATAGCCTTACGGACAGCGTCTCGATAGCAGGATAAAAGCTGTCACAAAGTTTTTGGATCCTAAGCTCAGTGTATAAGCGTGCTTGGACGCACGTATTAGCATGCAATAGATTCAACATTTATCAAAAAGTACCTGGTCCCATTATACATCCATTCAGCAAATTTATCCTTAGCATATTTAATGGCTGCCTTTACACCAACGTCACATCCGGTTCGCAGAAGCATTCTTCTGAGGTACCTATAATAAATGATAGCAAAGCCCATATTAATAATGAGCCGTGACATGCGATTTCCAACAATTTGACATTTTGACAAGTATAGACTCTGACGAGCCTGTGCAGTCTCCTATTAAGCTTAGAAACTCCAAATGATGTTCAGTCAGTAGCTTAAAACGCATAGAATACTCAAGCGACTAGCAAAGGCTCTGATCAGACTGCGCGTATGCGCAGGCTGGTCTGAGCCTTTGCTGATCGCACATATCACATTGTTGGAAATCTCACGCACTGGCTAAAATATAGAAAACAAAGTGTCTGCTTTGAATAGCTGTTGTTATAAGCATTCCGGCGAAAGGATTTGTATTTAACCTGGTAAGTACAATAAGTGGTACATTTGCTTTTAAGGAGAAGATGTACAGTAAATAATCTGGACAAACGGATAGTTCAGAAATACAGAGAACCTACACTATAAGAAAACAGCAGACTCGGTTTTATTGAGTCTAAAAAAAGCCAGTCAAAATAGACAAAACAAAGATCCTAATGGCAAATGATAGCTAACTAAAGGTCAAAAGTATTGCAGAATGCTCCTCTTTGAGCATTCTGCAATATATTTTACCTGTATTTAGCAATAATCGGTCTTGAAAACCAATTGTTGGTCTTTTTAAGCGTGGCCGTTTAAGACAGGTTTTGCTGTATTTTTACAATCAGTTGGAACATGAAGTGTCACTCTTTCGCTTATTTTGCGGCGTATTAATTATTTGTAACTATTCAATATGTACATTGTATTATTTCTTTTCTTAAAGATTCTATACTCATTCTAGAAATCTGTGTTGATCCATGCACACATTTCCATCTTCACGACGAAGTAAAACGAACGCCAAAGATCAAAAGTCGATACAATAAAGTACTACACCTGACCCAGCACACCACATGTGAAAATGACAAAAACAGAAGTAAACACAACACAAGAGAGCCAAGATGTAAGCCATTTCCCAGCAGGTGATCAAGGCTGCAAGGAACAGACAAGACAACATAAGAAAGACAAACATGAAACCTAAATAACAAAATAATCAACAAAAGAAGCACCGCCTTGTAATGGTGAGCAAACAGTTACTGGAGGGCTTAAAATGTTTAACAGCACCAACCTCAGCCTTGGTTCTAAAGTTGATCAAGACACATTTACGTTTGGTTCGCATGAAATATCCCTAACTTTTCAATGCATCATCTCCAAGTACATACAAATCAATGACGCTTTAAGTTGGAAGCGTCAATTGTCTGAGGTCCGACCCACAGGCATGCAATTAAAGAGAAAACCAAAGTTGGCAATCATAGTTTGGTTGACCACCAAGCATGCAGTCTGTCGCAATACATAAATGCTATAACCAATCCTTTTTTTTTAAATGAGAAATTATTTGACTAAACTGCGCTGCAAAATTATTAGTGCCAACACTTTTCTTTAATTAATGCACTAAATCGTCATATAATTCCAGCTATGAAAGTCCCTGTCGAAAGAGAGATTTAAGTCCAATAGGGAATTATAGGTATCAAATCACAGAATCGGTGATACAATGTAGGAAAAAAGTTTAATGATGTTTATGACACTAAGAGCCTTGTTAAAGAAGTTTCTTAGTTAAAAGCTTAATACAAGTGTTGAAGTCGGCAGCATGGTCAGATATTCTAGCAAATCGAATGAGTGGAGAAATATAGACAGCATAGGATGTAGAACGGGCCAAATCACCATATAAAGAAGAAAAATTGACATTTTCAAAATCAAAACCGTCATGTTTATCATAAATTTTGGTAGATACAATATCATTAGAAACAGACAAATGCATTTCCAAAACCGAGGCGTCGGTATCAGAGGTATTGGTTTTGTTAGGTTGAAGCTCTATAGGGTATATTTGACTAACCATATTGTCAAAATATATATTATTTATGTTTAAAATATCACCCATTCATCTGGACGTAGTGATAAAAGCGTCATTGATATCAGCCTGCTTATCATCAGAAAGAGGCATCATAAAGTCACTCTCATAACAAATCAAGAATAAATCTGCATCCAAGGGAGAACAGCAAGTGCAAATAGGAATCCCTACAACTTGTCTATATAAGGGGTCAAGAGATGAAATGGGCCTCAACGCGAGGAAACCTGTCTTCAGAGTTTTGCGAACAACACAGGCGCAGACCAGCCTGCGCATCCGCGCAGTCTGATCAACGCCTTTGTTATTCGCTATTTAAAAGTATCATATGTAAACTTGCTACAGGTGAAATTCGAATTTTCTAGCTACTCTCTGTAGCTGAGAAGATTGGTTTGAAATCACTTTGTCAGAAACCCTGAAGACAGGTTTTGTCCGACGCGTCCCAAATATGGATTCACTTTTTAGAGCCTGAAATTTTGCACCAGAGCTCTATTGGGAAGCATATTTTACCACCTTCACCGACAAACGCATTGATTTCAAAGTCTGCTGGTAAAGTAATGGCCATTATTTTTGTAATATTTGAGCCATGGCATGAGATTTCCAACAATGTGGCATATTGACATGTGTAGACTCGGACTAGCCTCTGCAGCCTCCTCTTAAGTTTAGAAACTCCAAATGATGTTCAGTCAGTAGCTTAACAATCATAGAATACTCAAGCGACCAACAAAGGCTCTGATCAGTCTGCGCGTATGCGCAGGCTGGTGTGAGCCTTTGCTGGTCGCACATACCAAATTGTTGGAAATCTCATGCCACGGCTCATTTTTTTTGTAATAAACAAGGTATAATCTTAAACCAATTTGTTCCTCCAAACACAACTGTTACTGTCAGCTATTAGAGGAAAGCATCCACAGCTTCAGAGGTATGGGATTCTTGTGCACCATGATAAAGCGCAAAGTCATATCAGCCAAGTTGTGTTGGACACAGTAAAGGAACTGCATATAGGGCTGCTTCTTCATTCACCATATAGCCCAGATTTGGCCACAATTTTTAAATCTCAAAAAAAGGCTTGGTGGTCAGAAATATGAGTCCTGAGAGGAGTTGAGGTACGCTGCAAACAGACGTTTGTGGGAGAAGTCTCCTTATGGCCTCCAGCATATGTTCTGGCCATGCACTGAACGGTGAAACAAATGCAATATTCGCTAGGAACGATTCTTTGAAAAGGAGTAGAGGTTAAAGCTATGTTGAATTAGCTATAATCATATCAAGGAGAATGGCCATAGAAGTTATTTCATGATCAATCTCTGAGAAAGTATGGGACCGGGCTGGGATCAAACTCGAAACCCCTAGATCTGTAATCAGGCATGTATCTGCAGTCAGACGCGTTTCCGACTGCACTACGTGACCTAATTGATGGGGCTTTGTATGTTTATAAGAAGGTTTGCTTAATCAGAGGATAGTTGTATTCAACATTTTCATTTATATCATCAGATATACGATCAGAAATTTAGTTTTACAGGGACGCTCAAGCCGTTGTCAACTCACATTTCGGGTAGTGTTCCTTTTTCATTAGTTCCAATTTTACTGAATACTGCAGCAACTTGTTCCCGAATGTATTTCTGAAAACAAAAAGAGATGATATAATCATAATGTGCCGTTGCATGAGATTTCCAACAGTGTGGCATTTTGACATGTGTAGACTCAGACGAGCCTGTGCAGCCTCCTTTTAAGCTTAACAGCTCCAGATGATGTTTAGTCAGTAGCTTAACAGTTATAGGATGTTCAAGCGACTAGCAAAGGCTGCGGGTATGCGCAGGATGGTCTGAGCCATTGCTGGTTACACATACTACATTTGTTGGAAATCTCATGTCAGGGCTCATATATTCTTCTGAATATCTAAATTGGCTACCCTTACATTACATAAACACCTCTTTGTAAAGGGTGGTCTCTCTTGAGGATATATTTATTCATTACGATGTTTTGTTTCATGATTTTATGATGATTGCTAACATAATAACATAAAAAAATTCGGTAATGTAATCATATAAGTCAAGCAAAGAACAATAAATAATGTGAATATCAATCAAATGCATGCTATTTTACAAAATATTTTAATTGAAAACTGCTTACCTCTAGTAATACATAAGCACTCTGTTTTGACAGCATGCCCCTAATAAATTCCAATGCTTCTAGAAATGCTTTCCAAGGGACATAACTTTCTTCCCCATGCATATACATTGTCAGATTCAAAGCCACAGCGTAGTCAAGCAAGGAAGCACGTGCTAGATTAAAAGCATCGCCAATTAGACCTGCTCGATTGGCTCCAAGAAATACCTGTTGAAAATATGATAATAAAAGTAAGTAATGGTGCAAAGATCAGGAATCGATACAATCAAGTACCACACCTGACCCAGGATACCAATGGGAAAGTGACAAACCCACAGAAGACACCCCAAACGAGAGCCAAGAGGTCAGCCCTTTCCCAGCAGGTGACCACAAAGCACATATAAACAGACGTGCACAAAACATAGCAAACACAAAACAGAACAAAAACATAAAAGATCCACAAAAGAAGTACCGCCTTGGAACGGTCAGTAAAATATTTTACTGGAGGGCTTAAACCGGTTTAACGGCGCTATTTAAAAAACGCATTTAACCCTTTCAAAAATGTTGATGAGTAAACATATGATATGTAGTAAATTAATTATGATACCAAATAAACAAAACTGCAGTAACAAATAGGCAATGATTGTAATTGAAGATTACTTTCAACATGCATGTTACTGTTTTCTAATTAAATCACATTAGTCATATGTAAAATGGTTTTTCTTTCATATCAGAGAAGTGCAAATATATCACTAAAAAAACGGATACCAGCTGTAGGGATAGTTTGACAATACTATTCTTTTGTTGAAAAACCACTAAAATTTGATAGTAAATGAGACTACTGGGTCTGAGATTTTATAAGTTTTTGATCTTTGCACCCTTACTTACTTTGATGCTAAACTCAACTGAGCATAAACTTTCAACAGCCCATTTAACTAAAGTTCTGACAGATATACATATTTCTTGCTTTAGAACTCTCAGATGTTGTATTTATCCTGCTAATAAATGTTAAAATGCTAACAGCTGTTGGCATTTAAACATTTGTGAGCCGAATAAATTTCAAACTTAGTTGAGTCGAGCATGAAAAAAGTTTTACAACCTCAAGGCGAGTTTTGAATCTTTTCAATCCATAGAGAAGGATTGATCTCAATACTAGCAACTAAATTACCCCCTTCTTTTTAACATGCATATTTGCTTTTCTGTTAAAAACACTCAATTTACTTGAATCATTTTCTTCTACCATATATTTTTAAATATTTGTATGATCAGAATCACTTGGGCCGCAACGCGAGAAAACCTGTCTTTGGGGGTTTGGGAACAACACAGGCGCAGACCAGCCTGCGCATCCGCGCAGTCTAATCAGCGCCTTTGTTTATCGCTTTTTGGAAAGTATTATATGTAATCTTACTACAGATGAAATTTCAATTTCTAGCTAGTCTTTGTAGCTAAGGATACTGGTTTGAACCTCGCTTAGTCAGACACCCCGAAGACACGTTTTCTCGGGACGAGGTCCACTTCTGATAATATACTTACTTGATGATCAGTGTTTAATTGATCTGCTAGCTTTCTCCACATTGCTGGTTCATAGTTCACCCTATAGAATCCTTGGTAATCTACGTTACCTAATATCCAGCCATCAGTATTTCGTGGAATTTTGCCTGGTAAAAAAAAATAACACGTATAAGTATAACTATTAGGCTTCTTAACAGTATATGTTCAGATTTGATAAACTATATATTCTATACGATTATCCTTATTATAGTGATTTCATAACATACATTTTTATAATGGGAGCGCAGTGGCTCAGTAGTAGAGTACTTGACTCGAGACCGAGGGGCCGTGGGTTTGACCCTCACGGGCGTCACTGCGTTGTGTCCTTGAGTAAGACACATTAATCCTAGCTTAGTACTGGTTCAACGCAAGAAGACCCGTCAATCTGAAAGATTGTTGATGGGATGAAAAGAATCAAATCAAACAAAAAATAAAACATTTTTATAAGGATAACTGTATGTATTCGTCAATTAATTCATCATGACTAAGCTTACTGGTCTACATAATATTATAATCTATCATTTCATAATTTACAAACTAGATGAATGTAGAAATCATTACGAAGGTGATTCATTCCCACCTAGTCTAGCTAAAATGTAAACACACGTATAATTTACCTTCCATACACACTATTCTCATCAATATGCGAAGACAATTGTTTGGAAGTTTTCATTTATCAACCACTTTTATGTTTACACTTACAGTTCCCCATTTCGTCTCATAAAACGAGTTTGATTAGAAATTTAAATAATGAATGCAGTGATTAAGGAAGGCATGATTCATTATGCTATACTGAAGGACTTTAAAAACGCACCACCTGCTTAAATGCTAATTTATGTCGAAATTTTTATATTTTCATTATCTGAAAAATAAATTTGACAAATTCCGTCATTTAGCTTGCATTCAATAAGAAAATCGAAACGCTGTGACTAATGATTGCCGTGACGTCGCGATAATTCGGAGAAAACTCAAATTCAAAAAGTCACAGAGTCCCCATACCTTCCATTATGAACGAAAAAATGTTTTCGAACCGATGTTTGTTCTTGAAAGCGAATGGAAAGACAAAATCAAATCATGAAGTTTTAGGCCTCTGGCAACGTTCATTACGTCTACATGACGTCATTGATTTTTGACGTAATTTGCCGTTTAAATCCTAAGGATCACAAATAATCAAAATCTTTTTGTTGCCAAAAGATACTCTTCAATCAGTTGCATAAATGACAAAAGTATCGCGATATGCGCGGACGTCACCCGTCTGTTATTGATGTATGAAAATTTTAGACTGACGTTAGCAAAGAAACGCTGCGCGTAGGAGTGTAATAAAACAATTATTTCTGAAAACTTTTGTGTTTTTCCATTTGTTAAGACATCTGGCTATCACCTAAAAGTGTTTGTTTTCAAATTGAATCAAATTCAGATTTGTTAGACGACAATTGTTGAAAAACACTTACGTCGATATTACGTCAGAATGAACAGCATGAGCAAACCGAAATTATGGCAAATCATGGTCCATCTTACAAGAGGATACAAAATGATAAAGAAAACATCCTCAAATTAATCATGTGGAAGAGACAGAGAATGTAAAATGGTGCGTTTTTAAAGTCCCTCAGTATATATTTACAGGCATTGTAATTGATAAGTCACATCTACTTTTTCAAAAGGATCATTATGATAATAATAACTACGTTGAGGTTATTATCTGTCAGCTGTTTGTTATGGCTTCACTTAATGGTCTCCATAATGTTGAATTAATTATCATTTATGGAGTTAAAGGGTTACATCTAGTAGCTACAATTATAAAGGTAGTAGTTATGTTGCAATTTATGAAATATCTGTTTATAAGTGTGTTGTTATCTTTAAAAGCAACGTGTATTACTATTGCGACCTCTTTGTCTCCTTTCTAGGCTGGCAGTTATTTCGCTGCAAGAGAGAGAGAGAGAGAGAGAGAGAGAGAGAGAGAGAGAGAGAGAGAGAGCTGGTTGCTTTATTTAAACTGCAAAGTTGCTTTTTCAATTAAGTCTTTGTAGTTGCTTTTTACCGATAATAAGAGAAAAAGCACAGACTTGACTCGTATATGAATAGCAGTTTCTTCGTTTCATCACAGTTAATTCATTTGGTTTTGTTGTTTCTCTGTAGTGATACTTATGTGTTTTAAAAACAGCAGAATCTAAAATAGTAAGTGAGTATGATCAGGAAATACCACAAACACAAACTGCAGACTAACCTATGTCACCGCGAGGAAAAGCCACACAACAATCACGAGACACCAGGAAGACAAACTAAGCAAAGTAACCAGCTCTCTCTTCCCCATCAAGATGATAGCAAAACTAGAAGGGACACATAGAAACGTACAACAAAACATAGAACAATTACAGAATCCCACAATGGGAGTAACAAAAAACAACTAATAAACAACAACAGAACCACCACCTTAGAACGGACAGCAGCCTAAACCACTGAGGGGCTTAAATTCATTTTATGGGACCATATCTTCGCCCTAGATTCTGCTGTTGTTGAAGTATAAAAAATGTTCAGTTCGCATGGAAGCCTTCTAACTATTGCAATGTATCATCATGGAGAAACAAGCAGAGTTTTGGCAAGAAAATTATTTTTAAGCTATTTTTTCTACATACCTGGTCCCATATTAAGCCAGTGTATTTTGGTCTCTGTGTTTCCTTCTGTCCAATAAGTAAATGGAACATACCACTTATACCTGAAATATTAGAAATTGCGCTGGCATGTTATATAAAATCAGATGGAGGCGTCCTAACTATTCATTGCATCATAATATGATGTAATGAAAATGTTAGAACGCCTCTAGTTAGGACGTTTCCATGATACTGATGCAATTAAAAAGTTAGGACGCCTCCATATTATGATTCAATGAAAGAGTAAAGACGCCTCCATATTATGATGCAATGAAAAAGTTAGAACGCCTCCATGCAACATCATATTAGGATGCACTGAAAAAAAATAGGACGCCTCCATTCGACATCATATTATGATGCAATGAAAACGTTAGGACGCCTCCATGCGACATCATATTATGATGCAATGAAATAGTTAGGACGCCTCCATGCGACAACATATTATGATGCATTGAAAAGGTAAGGACGCCTCCATGCGACATCATATTATGATGGGATGAAAAAGTTAGGCCGCCTCCATGCGAGATCATATTATGATGCAATGAAAAAGTTAGGCCGCCTGCATGCGAGATCATTTTATGATGCAATGAAAAAGTTAGGACGCCTCCATGAGACATCATATTATGATGCAATGAAAAAGTTAGAACGCCTCCATGCAAAATCATATTATGATGCAATGAAAAAGTTAGGACGCCTTCATGCGACATCATATATGATGCAATGAAAAAGTTAGGACGCCTCCATGCAAAATCATATTATGATGCAATGAAAAAGTTAGGACGCCTTCATGCGACATCATATAGGATGCAATGAAAAAGTAAGGACGCCTCCATGCGACATCTTATTATGATGCCATGAAAAAGTAAGGACGCCTCCATGCAACATCATATTATGATACAATGAAAAAGTTAGGACGCCTCCATGCGAGTTAAGCGATGTATATGCTTGTGTTAGAACAAAAGGGGAATCCGTGTCAAATAACTGGCTTATTAAATTAATCCCTACCCCGCTGGTAACTGTTGCTACTGTCCCTTTGTAGGCAATGATTCTGTTATAGTTAGTTCTTTGAGGTTGTTTGTGTTGCTCCATTCTGTGTTGGATTTATATTTGTTGTTAGTGTTGTGATGAAGTTCGTAGTTAATATTATTAATTAACTAATCAATATATAGCACTTATACAGCGAAAGGCGTCGGTGTCATGCTTGTGACGTTTCTACTTTCAAATAGTCACCTTGGACTATATGGACTTCACCTTGGACTATATGGACTTCACCTTGGACTATATGGATATCACCTCGGATTATACAGAAATCCATGCATCTGGTTGGTCAGAAGCTCAGTCAGCTCGGTCAAGCAAGAGCGCTCTTAGTGGGAGTTTATAAATGTCGGACCAATTTTTGATATCCGTAAGAAATGCTGAAATAGAAATACAACAACAACAACACCAACGTTTTTGAGTGGGGGACATTTTGACTTGGGGTCATTTCGACTGAACACTCAGTAAATCAAGTCCGCCCTTGGTGTAAGGAAGATTGTCGGACAGAACTGCCAGAAATAGTGAGGGTAATGATGCGAATTTTAGCAGATTATTTAAGCCGCTATGAGCTACTGACACCGGAGAAAACCGAATCTGTTCTCAAGGAAGAAAAGGGACACTCCATGTTTCCAATTCAACTGCCACTACAGGATGGAAGACCGGATGGAACTGTTTCGGACGACACTAGTAATTTGAGCGTTCACTAAAATGAAAAGTTTTTACCAGTCGCTTCAGAGGACTGCGATCAGCTCTTGTCAGCAAATGTTAACGAAAGCACTAAATATAAAACAAACAGCGATGTCAACTTGTTCTACTTATGGGCAAGACAGAACTTAGAGATGAAGAAAATACAAGACATTCCTCCAACAGTTGAACTGGACAGTTTACTAGCACGGATTTATCTTGGTATGTAGCAAAATATGCTTGATCTGGCTAACTTGCACTGCTGGGCACATCCAATTTGGTAGGGGTTTTATGGTTGGTTTGCTTCTACAAAGCCTTATATAGCACTTATACAGATTCATCAAACACAGAGTCATTTTTATCATTGCTTTTTTAACAAAGAGGAGAGCAAACACACATACTAAAGTAAGTAAGGGTGCAAAGATCAGGAATCGATAAATCAAGTACCACACCTGACCCAGGATACCAAAAGGAAAGTTACAAACTCACAGTAGTCAAATGTAATGTTTTGTGTATATAAATTGTTTGTATCATGATGTACTTATATTTGAATAAAAGACTGTTTACACTAAACGAGAACCAACAGGTCAGCCCTTTCTCAGCAGGTGACCACAAGGCACATATAAGCAGACGCGTACAAAGGCATAGCAAAAGACAGAAAAAAATAAAAGATCCACAAAAGAAGTACCGCCTTGGAAAGGTCAGTAAAATATTTTACTGGAGGGCTTAAAGCAGTTTCACAGTGCACCAACCTCACCCTCAGTTCAGATGTGCATCAAGACACATAGATGTTTGTTGTGCATGAAAGACCGCTAACTTATCAATGCATCATCTTCTAGAACATATACATGAAGATATAAAAAGAAGACAAAGCAAAGAAAAGGACTCCACAGTAAATAATACTGAATACAGGAGCAAATGAAATCAAACAGGTAAACCCCAGTGGGCCGGACCAACAACCAAAGCATTAGGCCCCTACCATCTCATCAACAGATAAGTCGGAATTCTTTCCTTTATGAGCAGTTCATTATAGTATGGAATCCTTTTTATCACATTAAGTGACCTCCCTCAAATGTTACTTTTTTATTACGCACATGCGTAACCAACGTAATGGTTGCTACGGTGACACCAAAGTTTTAAGTGTCATATGCAAAAAAAAGTTTACGCTTTTAAATTGTAACAAACATAAATTTCAAATTTCTATTATACTCGTAAATATGGCATGCATTTCATCTCGTGAAGTACAAAAAAATTTCTCATATGTGTGGCGAAGCCACTAAGAATTATACGTTTGAACTTCACAGGATAGAATAATATACTTAACTACTAAAGAAACCTGACACATGCTGTGTGTCAATTTGTTGTAGTAAATGAATACGATGCATTCTTGTCTTGTTATTGCGTAAAAATGAACAAAGGTAGAATGAGATGCACTGATATTATCTGAAAAGATGAACTAATTTCAGACGTCAGCTATCAAAACGTCACGTGACCCCTAAAATCATTTTTTGCAAGAACAAAGAAATCACGCAAAATTCACCAGAAACCACTTTAGTGTGATTCTTTGTTATTTCATTGACATCTTCTGGGCATTCAAATTAAGCATGCATGCTTTGTTCAACCCAAAGCCTATTTTCATTTTCTTAACGTCAATTTTACGTTATCAGCGTTTTATAAGCTTTTAAACAGCACTGCCACATTATCATTTTTTTCTCACTCTGTATAACTATTGGAATGCACTTTGACAATGATTCAGTCCTTTTGAACTCCGTAGTTGCCGCCTATGTCCATTTAGCGACGTCAAGCGTTGAAAATACATGCTGATATGTGTATACTGAAAAGCTTGTAATTCATACGTGATTAAAGTTAAGTGTAGCAAATTGGCACTATAATAAAGTAGACAGCGCACACTTAACGGCGACATACGTTGACAAAGAACAAACGGTTATCTTCCATAGTTTACGTTGTTTCTTAATTGACGTTGAATTTGGTTTATTCCGTTTTACCGTTTAACGTGGTGCGAACCATAAGTTCGGATTCTTGAAAATGCATTTCCTTAAAATGATTGGTTGCCTCCAAGTCATTTCAGTTTTTAGGAATCGCTTAAACAAAGGAAAAAACACAGCCGTTTAGACAACGTCGAAAGCACAACTTAAACCTCCCATATCATACGTCACAGCAAGAAATTGCAAATTTTTAAAATGCTCTTTTGTCTGTACTGATTTTCGTCTTGCATACATGAAAAAAGTTTTCCAAAAATATCTAGACATACACTCCCGAGGCGAAAGTGATAAAAACGGTATTTTTGACGTCACGACGTCATGTTCTATATTTGATAAATAAATGTTTTCGAAGAATACTATTTAATTTCTTGTTACTAAAATAAGCATATTGGCTTAGCTCTATAATTTGTTATTTACGAGTTTGAAGCAAGTAAAAAGTGCCAGATTTATATAGTAGTTCAGTATATATAGCAAATTCATTACAACAAATGAATACTCTCTATTACATTACCTATATGGACTGTCGTCAGTGTCAGTGGCATTATAATTGTAGAGAAATCTTGATTGTTCCAATCTATAGAAATTACCATCAGGTATTACGTTGATCACAGGGTAACCCATCTGACGTGTCCAAGTATCCATTATCTCACCAATGTTGAACGACTCGTTGGATGTCTGAAATTATACAGGTAGCAATAGCTAGAGGTTAGAGATTGCATTCATCAAATAATATTCTGTCAAAAATAGTTTTCTTAAAGTAATGGATTTCTCTAAACAAAATGGCACCAACTTGCAAAATTTCGAACGTCATAGCTTCTTGCAAAATGACCATGCCACAACGTTTTCATGCAAAGAAATCAATGCATTTTATGTATACTCAGAAAAACAATTGAATGATATTTAGATTCAGACCCATCTCTAACGTCCAATACAATAAAAACTTTACTAATTATGCAGGTATTTCATAGTTCCAGACATCTGCAATCAAAATGGATGCTTTATATTAGTCACGCTTCAATGGTTTAAGTACAGTGCAAATCCAAATGGTTCAACCCTCTATACTGAAAATCACAAACGTTCAAAAATGATTCAAACCCATTTTTATCGTTTTTATTCCATAATGACTGGCTCCAAAATCATCGCTGGTTCTCCCTCTAAAAGATGGCACCCAATTTTGAAGCTGTTGTAAGTGTTGTATTGCAAATTTGTGGTCAAGTTTGCCAGGGTGTGCCATATCTGTGTATTTTTGTTGACGAAGTTGTCCCATTATGAGGAGAAATGACTGATAAATTGGTTTTTACTTTTTTCTGTGGTCGGAATTAGAACATAAGCAATGACTTGGTAAAGGTTTCAGCAAAAATTAAGAGCGCTAAATTTTTTGCTTGTGAACTTTGGGAAGAGAGGTTCGGTACATTTGTTGTAGAACTGTATCGTAACCAATGACCCGTGAATTTCAATTTGCATTTTTATGAATTGCATAGTAATAATTCTATCAATGACAAAAATATTTTGTTTGAAAATTATATTCCCAAATGTTATAAAGTCAAAAGAATTTTGATATCCTTCAATTGTTTTTTCTGAGTATATATTAAAGTTAAAAGCGTGTTCACGTGAACAGGATGATTTGAACATGGATTTTCGTTTATTTGACAATGGCTTCTAACAGCTTTGTGTAAAGGTGTTCATGCAATAATGAGTAATTGCCATCCACCATATTACAACACACTAAAACGGTTGTGCCAAATTATTCCTGAAAATAAATGAATTAATTCTCAAGCGTCTTTGAGAATTAGTGTTAGGATTTAGATAATTCATATACAAAATGATTGACACTCTGAGAATTTAGTATCTTAAACTTGTGTTATATTATATGCCAGAAACTTTATGGGGTGGTTGATTTCTACGTTTTTTTGCATAAAGGTAATGCAGTGATCCGGCTCTGTGGTATGCAGGTTGGTCTCATGCATTCCGAGGGGTGTGCCTCGTGTCAAAAGGGTGATGCTTTACATATTGTGCCACAGTGACATTTTTATGGGTACGTTGTGACGTCATGACGTTACGTCCGTTGGCGACGTTATGTCACTGTTATAACAAGCATAAAATGGTGGACGGTGACAATGTAGTTCATTTGAGAGTTGATTTTTTCTTTATAATAGCCTTTGGTCGAAATATTGAGTTAAGTGTCAAATCAAAATATGTGTCAAGTTATACTGTAAATTCGAAAATATTTCGCGAGGGTTTATTTTCGCGAAATTCGGGTATGCCAAGTTTTGTGAAAATGAAATCCTTGCAAAATGGCGAAATCACTCTGTCCTTTACTGATAAAGGTAAATCATGCCACTGCCGTGAATTTTTTTGTCGCAAAAATGTCTTTTAACGCTTTTCGCGAAAATATAATTATCGCGAAAATCTTGGGATTTACAGTATATGGTGTGAAATTGCGACAAGACAGGCGCTCCAAACAGTGAAGCCACCCTCCTGTAGTCCAAACTGGTAATTTGTTACAGTTAAAATACACCAGTTAAATATACTCAACTACAAAAGAAACCCATCAGTCACTTTTTAGGGCAATTATGGCAAAATAATTAAGACATGAAAATATATTTTATACCATATTCTTTAGCAATCAATTATGCATCAAATTATTGAAAAATGTAACAGTTTTTCTTAAACCAGTTCATGCTGTACGCCAGTGCATAGACAAGGGGTCATTTCTAAAAATGACAGGTTTCAGGCAATTGGTTTTCACTCAAGTTCTAGCCTAAATCAGTTAAATTCGTCCAATAACCAGTATGTCCCTCTCTGACGAGGCAATCAAGTGTGTGCAGAAGCCAAAGCAAACCGCGTAAGTTTAGTAAGCCCGGATCTCATTACGATAGAGCAGTTGTTGGATGAGTTCTGGCGACGTATTCGGGATCGTTCAGTGCAACCTAGAAATCTTTGACAGCTTCAGGTTGCTCTCCATTAAGAATGAGCGTGGATTCCCAAGAACATTGTGTGACATCACATGCTTTTGGTTAGACCTCGTTATGAGGCAGTTATTGCTGCAGGAGAGGGTCATGTCCGTTTTTTGGACGAATTTAACTCAAGCAAACTGATTTAGACAAGAACGAGATGTTCATTCTCCAGTGAAAAACTTGTCATTTTTGAAAATGACCCCTTGTCTAAACAATGGCAAACAGCATGAACAGATTTAAGTAAAACTGTTACATTATTCAATAAAATGATGCAGAACTGAATGATACAGAATATGGTATAAATAGATTTTCATTTCTTAATTCTGATTTCCATAATTGGCCCGAGAAGTGACTGATGGGTTTTTTTTGTAGTTGAGTATATAATGTTTTCTTACTGTTATTCAAATACATGGTTGCATATGTAACAGGTCAAATTTGATTCAGGTTACCTCAGAAAATGTTTGCCATAATTCAGACATTTCAGCATTTTCAAACATGTACTTTTTAACATAATTCTGTAATCCCTTTCTGAATCCTTCTGTTCCCAGAAAGCCAAACAGCATTCGTAGAACAGCCATTCCCTGTCAAGAAATAAAGTATAAACAATAATTTTCTTTCATTATTTGAGACGTGCCATGGGATTTCCAACAATGTGGTATGTGCGACCAGCAAAGCCTCAGATCACCCTGCGCATGCGCGCAGTCTGATCAGAGCCTTTGCTAGTCGCTTGAATATTCTATGAGTGTTAAGCTACTGACGAAACATCATTTGGAGTTTCTAAGCTAAATAGGAGGATGCACAGGTTCGTCTGAGTCTACACTTGTCAAATGCCACATTGTAGGAAATCACATGTCACGGCTCATTTGTTTTACTTAAACGTGGTAAGTGGAAACAGGTAGTTGCCACTAAAAGCTTAACCGTTTCCTAATAACCAATTCAAACATTAAAACATCAATATTTCGAAACAAGGTTATTCAAACTAACTTCCCGCTAGTTTGGATAAAATAAAGGATACACTATATTCAGAAAATAGAGCCTATTCGTAAACTGTTTCATTATTTGTTTTGAAACATATACGCTTGTTCGGGTGCTCTAAAGAAATGTCTCAAGCATACATACGTTTTCTTTATGCAATCAGAACATATGTTTATTTTTTATATGACATACTGGTACTGAACATATTTGTGGGTATATATTATTTAGTGGCTTACTTCATTTACGTCAAACATCTCATAATTCATAGTTAAGTCACTGGTCCCGAGGACTTATATTAAATAGTTGGCTTATGCACTAATAAAGATCACTGAATTTGTCACAAAAAGAGCCAAGTAAAGGTCTAAGAATACTCGTATGTGTCTCCTCAGCCAATCAATATAAATTAATACCACAACCATGCTTTTGTCTTGTGATTGTTATTGTTCTGTTGATTTTCCTTACGATGCCGTGTGCTGTCCTGTAGGGTATATATTATTTAGTGGCTTACTTCATTTAAGTCAAACATCTCATAATTCATAGTTAAGTCACTGGTCCCGAGGACTTATATTAAATAGTTGGCTTATGCACTAATAAAGATCACTGAATTTGTCACAAAAAGAGCCAAGTAAAGGTCTAAGAATACTCGTATGTGTCTCCTCAGCCAATCAATATAAATTAATACCACAACCATGCTTTTGTCTTGTGATTGTTATTGTTCTGTTGATTTTCCTTACGATGCCGTGTGTTGTCCTGTAGTGTCTGGTTATGGTATTTCTTGATCATACTCACTTACTTTTTATTACTGATAAGCAGTTCGATTATTATATACACATAGGAAAAAGTTAGGGATCCCTTCACTTCTTTAAGAAAATCCATTGACTTACTATTTGTTCTGTGTATAATCTTAGCTTCCAAAGGATAACCCTTTTAAGACCATATTCAAAGACAGATTTCACGAAATAAAGACCACGCAAAATTAATTTGATTTACATCAACAAAATACCTTGTTATAGGAGATCTGGTCGAATGATTCTGCTATTTCATCCGGGTGATTCAACTTTGGAGATACCGGATGTGACGTCACGAGAGCATCTTTTACCATAACAGGAAATATATCTTCAACTACGACAATGTCTAGCTGAAAAAGAGTTCCAATATGCTGAAATTTTAACATAATATCAATACTGATGTCATCTGAAGTCATCACAAATAGAATATTATCTTTCTATGAATTACAGTCTATGTATCTTCAGTTAAATAATGCATATTTCTTTGATACTGAAACACCCTATTTGGACTTTGACTTGTCAATAACGAATGGCATAGTTTCATCTAATATTTATGATAAACGGGATGATTTTATTTTTTGAAATAGTTTGAGATAATCCTTGCTCCCCTTCCTATTGTGTATTCATTTCGCAGCTTATTCGTTTTGCGAAAGTGTGTTCTAATGTTGGTGACTTCAACAATAGAAACCAATTTTTGACTTCTAAGGTACTAGCATTAAAACGGGGTTACAACTTACAACTTTCCAATCTGGATTCACATGGTCCATAGCGAAGTACATGAGAGTACTAGCAAACCCCTCGTTTAACCAGAGATCATCCCACCACTTCATTGTGACCATGTTCCCAAACCACTAAAATAGAACAAAATATGTATATAAATAAGTTTTATATTATCACAAGCAGTGAATTCAGTGCATATCAAATGTGAGTAAAATTGGTATTTTTCTACAGTGAAAAAAATATCGTATTTTTCACAAGTGACTGATACGATTGATATTTTCACTGTAGCAAAACAAAGCTTTCTTGACAATTTTGGGACTGGGATTTTTTATCAAAAGGTTTTATGTGAAGGACATGTGTCCGAAATAATGTTACGCATGCTGTGACGTCAACATCAAACATAATGACGTCACTGTTTGGCCTGGCGAAGCGCCAGTTTGCACGTGACGCCTACCCTAAGGCATACTCAAAAGACTTTCTTTAAATGCTTATTTCTTACGTTTCATTTGTTAAAATAAGATTCTTAGCAATTTTCTAGGTGCAAACTACGATTACACCCAAAGTTATACCCAATAAACACACTGCAAAAGTCAAATCGAACCAGAAACGGCCAAGGCAAAAGTTAGGTTCAGTTTTCGGTATTTCCGTTGAGTATAAAATAAAATAAAAAAATTACTTTTTTTCGTCAAATACCAAATATATTTCATCTCTAAAATATTGATTTTTTCACCGCACTCGATGAAATATATTTGGTATTCACTTCAAAAAAGTAAATATCCTCTTTATATAAAGTATACTAGGTGAGTGTCTTTTGAATCAGGTTTACCAGGCTCGGCTTTGAGAACTCTTGTAGTCAACAAGCGTTCTCAAAGCCTTGCCTGGTAAACTTGATATCAAAAGACGCGAACCTGGTATTCTATTTTCCAGTTTACCCATTGTTTCACTCTTCAAACTAGCATTTAAGACGTAATCTTCGATTTTTGTGTTGAGTCTGCACCATTAACGGCGTCATTCCAAAAGTGCAACGTCATCATGACCTGATAAAGGCACATGCGGTGAGGTAGCCAATGTTTATCAGGCAACGTGCAACAATGCAATTAATATGTGTATCTGCTTAACAATTGTTTGTGGTTTGAGTGATAGTCGCTACAGCGCCAGAGTTATGCCAAAAATTTGATTTTTATCTGAAAAGAGGATGAAAGAAATTTTTGCTTATGTTCTGGAATTTATGCTTACTTTCAATAAAATGAAATATACCAGTACTTTAATGTGCACAAAATTTAAAATCTGAGGACAGAGCATTTTGGAAGTTATTCAAACTTTTCATACTGTACGCATAGTTCTGTATATCGGTTGTTATGGCCCAGTAGTCGAGTTTCTAAATAAAATTAATATGAATCAGTCAACGACCCGACCACTGGGCCAGAACACCTGATATACACAACTAAGCGTACAGGATGAAAAGCTTTAATAACTTTCAAAATGCTCCAGCCTCAGATTTCGTACTTTTTTCACAATAAAGCACTGCTATCTTTCATTTAAGCTAAATTGGCGTAAATTCCAGGACATTAGCAAAACTTTCTTTCGTCCTCTTTTTCAGGTAAAAATCACATTTGCGGCGACTATCACTCAACCCACAAAAATGTGTTAAGCAGCTACCAAGCTGTGTTTATAAGTGACAATAATTCGCGATGAATATTTTCAGATGTAAAATATTGACCAAAATATTATCTTTTTAAACGGCTAGGTACACTATTTTGTGCACTCGTCGACTGCAACCACCACGCGATGACTGCACCTTTCGAGTACAGAGGTTCTCTCGCGTGATAAAGGCTCAGTCCAAAACATTTAATAGCTGTGTGTGTATATTTAAAAAATGCCTTTACGGGCATGCGTGTGGAATCAAAACCAGTGGCTTGCCTCATTTGGAAAATGTTCTCCAAAACAGGTGCAGACACAAGCCCCAGACCAAAAGTAACGAAAGTTGAAATGATACCACAGAGCATGCGATGATCTATTTGTATATATCTGTGAATGGTGTTGTCTTATGAGCAAACAAGTAAACAGTTGTTTTACCGTGTGTGCTATTTCATGTGCAACTATGAGGGTGACCATGAACTTGTTGGAGCTTGACGAAACATCCGGGTCATATAATAAAGCAGTCTCTCGATAGATTACGAGACCCCAGTTTTCCATAGCACCACCACTGAAGTCTGGCACAGCAACGTGATCTGCAAATGATAATCAATATATAAATTTAAATGTGCAATATATTGATTAATTACTGGAAACATAAGTTGAAAAATCAGTTCGAGGCAATCAAATATATGCCCTCTATATTATGTGTCATGAAGTCTTGACTAGATATGCTGGTCTAGAATCCACCGTACGTACACTGCTCAATGCTTGTTCAACGATGGCTACGTCCCAACATGACTGAAAATTTGCTCACATGCTGCTATAGATATACATCAAATCAAACAAACAAAAGCACTACAAGTGTTTAAAGGTGTGAACAGACACATATCATAGTTCCAGCTTGGAATGACCTGACTTTTGTTCTAACAATAAAATTGAATCAACGCGTGTGATTTTGGTTTTACAGCATTGTTTAATAAAGAAGGCTTAGGCGAGCCTGCGCAAATGCACATATTCGCCAGAGCCTTTTTGCTCACAAACTCATTGAACGGATATAATTGAGTCGTGACATGAGATTTCCAACATTTTGGTATGTGCGAACAGCAAAAACCCAGATCAGCCTGCGCATACATACAGACAGATCAGAGCCTTTGCTAGTCGCTTGAATATTTTAGGACTGTCAAACTACTGACTGAACATCATTTGAAGTTTCTTATCTTAAAACAATGCTGCACAGGCTCGTCTGAGTCTACACTTGTCAAAATGTCACATTGATGGAAATCACATGTCGTGGCTCAACTCATACCACTATATAGAACTCTAGTTTCGCTGGATATGTCAATATGGGTGACGTCCATCAGATGGACACGGGGCCACAGCTGCAAGTCTTATCCAACGGACTAATGATCTCGGGATCGAACCTGTGACCCCTGATTTACAAGGCAAGTGGTTGAACCACTACACCACTGCAGCTTCTATATGGGCTTTAAAACCGTATACGCCTAGCGTCCATTTTGTGGGACTGCATCAGACAAAATTATTATGGACAAAAATGACACTTGAAAACAAAAGGAAACATCACACGCAAGAGAGCCAAGAGGTCAGCCCTTTCCCAGCAGGTGATCACAATGCTGCAAGGAACAGAGAAGACATTATAATAAAAACAAACGGTAAACATAAATAACAAAAAAACATCCACAAAGGAATAACCGCCTTGGAACGGTCAGTAAAAAATCACTGGAGGGCTTAAACATGTTTCCGTTGCACGGATCCAGAATTTTTTGCCAGAGGGGGTCAACTTTTATTGATGAGAGGAAAGATGATCCAAATAGCACTAAAAGCGAGCCATTATCGGCCCGCCAGCGAAACGCCATTTAAATGGCGTTTCGCTGGCGGGCCGATAATGGCCCAAAATTAAATGCTGGCTTGGTAGCTTTTCGGTTTTTCAGGGGATCCGGACCAGTGTTGCTAAGAAGCTCTATATTTTTGTGAGTTTCCAGGGGGTCCGGACCCCCTGTCCACGCCCCCTCTGGATCCGCCTATGAACGAACGGTACCATGTTTAACATGAATTTTACCTACCTGCTTTCGGAACAACGTCGGATATTTCAAAGAAATCTGTGAAATACGAATACGCCTTTGTTGCGAAATCCAAGGCATACAGTGTCTGGTTGACCATATCAGGTTGTGACCACATGCGAAGCTGTGAAAAGAAATATTGGAAGTGGCAATTCAGGTACATGTATAATTTTTATGGTCTAATCACGTATAAATTATCATATTGGCCTCGTCGCAAGAAAACCTATCTTCGGGGTTTCCGTCAAAACGAGATTAAAACCAGTCTCCTCAGCTTCAGAGGCCACCAAGAAAATTGAAATTTCACCCGTAGCAAGTTTACATACTAAACTTTCCAAAATGCGAATAACAAAGGCGCTGATCAGACTGCGCGGATGCGCAGGCTGGTCTGCGCATGTGTTGTTCGCGAGCCCCGGAAGACAGGTTTTCTCGCGTCGAGGCCCATATTATTTCGCGCGTCTGAGAGTAGTATACCATGTATCCACTAGTGTGTTTCCTACACACGGCGTCAAAAGTTAAGCACCATTTATATTTTTGCTGAAACAATTCTCAAACTACCGTGATGAAATTTAATTGAACATAGAATAACATACCTGTTTTGAAACTCTGCATAAATATCTAAATAAATATTAGTGTCCGCTGTCACTTCCTCGCGGTGCCGTAGGTTGGTTTGCAGTGTGTGATTGTAGTATGCCTGGTCATATTCATTTAATTTTGGGAAGGGTCGAAAATTAAGGGAAGGATCGAAACTAATGTTGTGAGAACTTGTGACCCAACCCCATTGCTGTAATATTTTGGCAATTAAATATGTTTAAACTAATTAGTTTTTTCTTTCTTTTCTCAAAGTTTTGTAATTAAAGTACATAATGATAATTTGCTAACCAATGGCCATACATGGTCATCAATTTTACTATCCGTTACTGCGTTAACTCTTTGTAACGTACGCGGCCCTAAAGCCGTCATAGTCCTAAGGTCGTCAGTTTTCTTTTGGCCTCGCTCTTTTCCGTCTACATCATCGAAACTTCTTAGAGGGGGTATCATTTGAAAGGAAATTATCTGCCCTGTGTATTGATATATAAAGTACAGTCAAGGTATAAAAGGTACCCGAGTGGTAGGCGTTGAAATGGGGGTACCCAATTGTATGCAAAATTGGGAGTCTGTCGAGAGATATAGGCGATATTGATATCCATCCGGCGAAACGAAATAGCTATGCTGTACATCTGTCCCACATAAACACATGTGTTTTTACATATACAGAAGATACCGAATTAGCAATAATTGCATCCCTTTGACCGATAAGACAGCCTCTAACAGAAATAATAGGTTGAAAAGTGCGATGACGACTTTAGGTCAGACCTGCCGACTTTTGGGCTTCATAAAAATGGGTTATTTTTCTCCCTGTTTACTCACTTCTTCTGTGTTAAAACAACGACTTTAACTCATTTCATGCACCAGTCTTTCGTATATCCCGCTCCTTAGGGGGCCATGTTAACCGGGAACATAGCGGGGCTTAAGTGCCAGAGGTTAACCTCTGATGTGTCCTGGCAGTGCCGTAGATGAGCCGGGGGTTCATTTTACACTATAGTAGCCTGCACACAGTCTGGTAAGCTCTTGTTTTTGTTGTCAAGATAGTATATTAAATGCTCATAATTGCCACTTCCTAAATTTCAAGTCTTAGTAGCTGAACATGCCAGTTTAAATCAGTATAGGTTGCAAATCACAAAGCCATGGTTACTCATGAAGTGGCTCTTGTATGCCAACCATATTCAGAACGCCTACAGGACTATTAACACCTGAAAAAAGACATTCAATTTTCTATATTTTACACGACCAACACTGTCTCTCAGGTATTCTGTTTAAGCATACGCCGACCACACCACTTTGTACGCTCATGTGTGCTCATAGGACCATGTGCACCTAGTATACACCTATACCACCACCGCCATTTAGAGCTTCAATACACATCAAAGTCAACCAACTTCGCTACTCAGGGCAACAAAATACCCTAACGACTAGTAGCATCACAAATCAGACTTTTAATACGCCTGTATGTCCACCAATACCTCCATTCGTACCTTCAATAAGTTTCTTAGGCCACCAATAAGGTACTTGACCTCCAATATACGTCCCTTCAATTAGTTACACTGTCACTAAATTAAACAACACGTCTAGGAATGCAAATATTGCCAGTCCATTCATACCTTCAGTACGTCAATAAGACCAGCAACACCACCAACGAGACCTCCAGTATGTTCCTGGGACCATCAACACCGACTCTCAGACCACCAGTGCGTCCCTTAGATGATCTCCATCACCACTTAGACATATACTACACGCCTACGACTACCAACACTGCCCTGTAAGCATAGAACGCCCATAGGACCGCCAGCATCGCTGCTCAGACTGCCAGGACGTCTCTGGGGCCAAACACACACCCATTAAAAAAAATAAGTGCCACCACTCAGCCATATACTGCGCTAATAGGGTCACAAAAGCACCACCCATCGTCGACGACCTTAGGGCCTAGGTACTGACGACTTTAGGTCTTCGTGGTCCTAAAGTCGTCAGGCAGACCCCTCTTGACAAAATCGGTCTTTTAATGTTATTTTGGGGTAGTTTCAAGCCAATTTCTTTAGTTTATATACTAGCTGGATGGTTAAACTAGCATCTGCTAAAGTCTATTCTTAGTCAGTGAGTGTCTCTTACATGGGACAATCGCTTAAATGCATCAAGGTGACGACTTTAGGGCCGCGTACGTTATACTGCTCTTTGTCTTCTGCCTATAACTTTTACAAACAGTTTGAACCAAGGTCATGTCCGACGTTTTGTCGGACCAGACCTTGGTTCAAACTGTTTGCAATGTTTTGGATCATTGATGCGATTACTGAAATAATTTCTCGAAAAAAGCTGATTTTTGAGATAAAAAAAAAATCAGCAGACGACTCAAACATGAACTAGATATTGTGTTTATGAAACACTGTGCCTCTAACCATGCGCTTGTCCATAAGGATGATCTCACCCGGTAATTTGCTTACTATCTTCCATCAGCTGACCAAATCTGAGGCTACTAGCTGTAATGGTTTTCGAGATATCTCTACTACAACTTTTTAATGTCTAAATTTGCAAAGGGCAATGACTCGAAAAAAATGCTAAGGACAGTAACTCGAAAAACATATAATAGCTTTTTCTTAAATTTTCACCAGGTAATATACTCCTTGTCCTTTATCAACTGTCTAAATTTAAAGCCCCTAGCTGTAATAGCTGTAATAGTGTCTGAGATATCAAGTTTTCTATGTCCAAAGTTTCAAAGGGCAATAACTAAAAAAAACACACACTTTTTTAAGATTTTAACCAGGTAATCTACTCATTATTTTCTACCAGCTGACGAAGTTTGAAGATACTAGCTGCAATACAGTGGCTCAGTGGTAGGGTGCTTGACTTGAGACTGAGGGGCTGGGGTTTGAGCCTCACCGGCGTCACTGCGTTGTGGTCCTTGAGCAAGACACATTAATCCTAGCTTAGTACTGGTTCAGCCCAGAAAGACCCGTCCCTGTTTAAGTGAAAGATTGTTGATGGGACGTAAAGAATCAAATCAAACAAAAAACAATTGATTACAAAATTTCATTATCACCCTTTAAAAGGGGCATAACTCCATAATGGGAGATAAATCGGACTAAACAAACATACAGGTCAACTATTTTTTATGACAAATCTGGTGTAAATTAATTTTTGTAATGGACGCACAAACGGATGGACGGACGGACAAGCCTAAAGCAATTTGCCCCTTCATCTTTTTCAGGAAGCAAAAAAATAAAGAACAAAGAGTTAAGACCTCTGCAATGATAATCTATAAAAAGTGTTTATTTTACCGCATAATTTCCCGGAAGTATTTTCTCCGTGTACTTGAAGTCTGACACAACGAATGCGAGAAGGTAGGTTGACATACGGGGCGTGGTCTGAAAACGAACTGTCTTGTATGTGCACTCAGCAATGCAGGTTTCTTTCTCTACTGGCATGTTTCCCAAAGCTGTGTATTCTAGAAGATGTAAATATGGTATTAATAAAAAAGAAAATTAACAAAAAAGAAAATATAAACATGCGCATTAGATGTTAATTTATGATGCGAGTTAATATGACAGGGAACGTAAATAGAGAGTACTAGGTGAGTGTCTTTTGATATCAAGTTTACCAGGCAAGGCTGTTGACATCGCGAGGCTTGCCGAGCGATTCAACATGCGTTCTCAAAGCCCAGCCTGGTAAACTTGACATCAAAAGACGCAAACGTGGTATTCTATTTATCAGTTTACAAGCTGATTCACTGTTCAAACTAGCGATAATGACGTATTTATAGATTTTTTGTCGATTCAATGTCATTGACGGCGTCATTCAAAAAGTGCAGCGTCATAATGACCTGATAAAGGCACATGTCGTGAGATAAGCAACGTTTATCAGGTCAACCAATGCAGTTAATATGAGAGGAAACTGATAGTATGCATTACGTCCATTAGATGTATTAACTTTACAGTGGGACATGTGAGAGTAATTGTAATAGGCGTTCTGTACGCTCATAAATGTGTTTACCTCAAAGTTGCGCTATTGTGACAGAGAGCGCAATGGGCGTAACGCCCATAAGACGTGTTTTCTCTTTACAGTGCGTAATTGTGACAAAACCTGTAAGACGAGTTGCAATCAGAAGACGTAATGCATATATTGTGAAAGAGAAAATATTAGGCGATACGCCCATAGAATGTGTTTACCTAAACAGTGAGTTATTGTGACAGAATACGTAATAGCCACTTCGCCCCTAAGATGTTCTTACCTAACGAGTGAGTTATTGTGACAGAGAACGTGATAGGCATTACAACCATAAGATTTGTTTGTCTAAACTTTGAATCATTGTGACAATGCACTCATATAAGATATGTTTGTTTAAGCAAGCGTAAGCTGTGCTTACCTAAACAGTGAGTTTTTGTGATATTTAAAGTATTAGAAGTTATGCCCCATAAGATGAGCTTACCTAAACAGTGAGTCATTGTGATATGCGTTATGGTCGTATGATATGTGTACCTAAACAGTGGTGAGGTATTGTTACAGAGAGCATAACAGGCGTCACGCCCATAAGCATTTAGTTACCAAAGTGTGACAATGAAAGTAGTAGGCGTTTGCCCCATAAGTTGAGCTTACCTAAACAGTGAGTCATTGTGATATTCGTTATGGCCATATGATATGTGTACCTAAACAGTGGTGATTTATTGTGACAGAGAGCATAACAGGCATTTTGCCCATATGATGTATTTTTTAAACATTGAGTGTTAAAAGGGGCTACTAATACAGGAAAGAATATGCTCCCTATTTAAAGGGGACACTATTAAAGGAAAGAATATGCTACCCATAGGGAGCATATTCTTTCCTGTAAGAGTAGCCCCTATTAAAATAGAACATGATTTTAAGAAGCAAAAATGTTGAGAAACCGCCAAAACTAAACTATGCCAATATGTCATTCTTTTGAAATCGCCAAATTTTGATGCTGTGAATAGTAAGTGTCTACAGTAATAAGCGTCTATGATGTGCATTACCTGAAGAATGTGTTATTGTGACAGAGAACGTCGCTTTCATGTCAGGCTCATCAAAACATGGAAAAACTTTTCGAGCATCTGTTGACTGAAGTTGAGAAGCTGCCAAGTACCTATAATGACAAAGAAATTTTGCATTCGGAGAGCCCAAACTGAATATTCCATACTTGTTCGAGATGTCAGTTGGGGTCGGTACTCAATTAATTGGTCCAATTCAACTCCATGTAAAAAGGCAGAATTCTAGCATCTGCGAATTTTTCAGGACAATGCTTGGATTTTTTGTGCATGTGAGTGGCAAGATCTGTCACCTTTGTTCACCTTTCAAAATAGTGATAAGACAACCTACCTTGATAATCTTGTTTTCTCAGCATTCTTTGTTCTTTGAGGGACAGTCAAAAAAATTCTAGGTGAAACCTGACCGGCGTCATATACGTTACCTTGGGAATTTGCTGGGGAGTTTGTGACGAAATAGTCAACACAAAGATGCATTTTTCTGCATCAGCATGACAAACATAGACCAATATTTAATCATATGCACATTTAAAGTCGAATAAGGCACCCATTTACGCCATAAAGGGCACAGAAACCGCAAGTGCTAAATTTCTTAAGGTACTTTTTTGTGAGCTACCAAACCGGAAGGCTGTTTTTGTGTACTATATCAGTTATACCTTCGTTCTTGAAAATAAGTTGAACACTTCCGCTGAGCACGATACTTAATGTTTGGACAGCCATATACATGTACTCATGATAATTATCTGGTTTTGTCATGTTGTCATCATCAGATCTGTTTAGTTTAAGCATTATCGTTGTGGCATTATAATAAAAGTGTCTCTGGGTTTCAGGTTAGCTTTACTGTAAAATTTTACGAGTGTATTTACAAATATTCCCTCTTGTAGATGGGACGAGTCGGAGACGAGTTCCCCTACAAGAGGGAATATTTGTATATTTACGAGTATCTGTACAATAAAAAACTTGTATTTTGACCAATAAAGCAATACCTTTTAATTTATTCATCAGATATTCAAGTCAATTATAAGCTCCACCTTTGTACGGTCTTGACGAAATAAATGAACAGCATAGATCATAGGAAAGGTGGCTCATTCATCATACAATAAACAATAATAACTCAGAGACACCTTAATTGCCACATTTCTTCTAAGGAAAGTAAGTAAGGGTGCAAAGCTCAGGAATCGATACAATCAAGTACCACACCTAACCCAGGACACCAATGGGAAAGTGACACATTCACAATAAGACATCACAAACGAGAGCCGAGAGGCCAGCCCTTTCCCAGCAGGTGACCACAAGGCAACAACAAACAGACGCACACAAAAGCATAACAAACAAACAACAGAAATAACATGAATGATCCACAAAAGAAGTACCGCATTGGAACGGTCAGTAACATTTTTACTGGAGGGCTTAAACAGGTTTAACGGCACCAACCTCACCCTTAGTTCAGATGTGGATCAAGACACATAGATGTTTGGTTTGCATGAAAGACACCTAACTTATCAATGCATCATCTCCTAGAACTAATGATCTTACTTATAGACCCTGCTGACACGGAAGTTTTGTACTACTGGAGTTGAACGCGTGCATATTGCTCCACAGATCGTATATTCATCACACATGATAAGGAGGTAAATGTAGACGAAGGTTTGTGTATAAATAATGGTAAGCATAGTTCTATGGGGTTTTCCCCATGTTTTTTTTCTTCATATTTTGATCTATCTGGATATGGGTCCCCACTGTTTGTTTATGAGGCTACAAATAATTTAGTGGACGACAAAAACATACATTTTGTGATTGTGCGCTTTAAGGGTTAATAAATGTGAGTTCAGTGTGTATACTGTTAGGATTTTCATGAAATGCACGCACGTTTGTGCGCCAAACAACTTATTAATTACTCACCAAATTATAAATAGAACATGATTTCCCTTGTTTACCAGATGAAATAGCCAAACCACACCCAGATATGAATATTAAGGTTGCCGCCTTTACAGTAAGCGAAAAGTTTTTAAATACACTGACAATCAAAACCCTGGAAAAGCATCATTCGTGTTTATTGCTGTCAACAGTATTGTCTTGGATCTAGATGTACATATATTATTTATGTAAAAGGATGAACTATCCATCCCAATATACATCTATAATACTAAATAAATAGATAACTGCGTTAGCCTGGAAACCCGCGAAGATTTGCTGCAATATTTTGATACCAAGTCTTTTAAATATTGTTGTTATTGACAATTTTGATTGGAATATATTTCAATTGAACACAGATTTTGTGATTTCGGATTTTTGGAACTTTTCTACGTTTTATAGACATATGTGACTAATTCCCATGCGCACCATTCCTGCGTCAGATGACTCAGAAATCAATTGGGAATGATTACCTAAACTGCCTTTGGATCATTTATGAATTTGGATGATACAATGTTCAAATACTCTTATGTCAGGTTGCCGTTCCGACATTTTCTAAAGTAAATTAAATGTGCCTGAAATATTTGTCTCAGTACCAAGACAGATATTATAGCTTTAGGTCAAGTGAAAACGGGCGTCGTACACAATTTCCAAGATTTAAGTCTAGTCACAAATATGAAAGAGGCCAAAACTCGTATTATCTATTATCAATGTACGTGGATAGTCTAAGCTCCTGCCAATATGCGGGTGCATCCACAATTTAGACATACCCCTAAATAGTCGTTCATCCGCAATTAAGGGGTCTACCCGCATATTTGCAGGTACACCCGTAAAATAGACGTACACGTCTATTTGCAACGAAGGGGTAGTCATCTGAATTGCAGATGCATGTCTATATATACTTGACCCTCTTGTATATGAACCACGCCGCGTGAAAACCTGCTTTGTTCTTTGAAAATAGCAAATTTTGACTCTGTTGTTCGTTATTATTCAACTATTTGGTCACTGTATGTGGTATGCAATGTCCCGGTCTCTTGTAAAGCTAACGGGGATATCATAGGAACCAGTTGGGTGCGTGGCTAGACAGTAACATAATAGTTGGATAATACCAGAAAAGTATTATAGCCGAACTTGAACTCCGTGGGTTGGTCTGCGATACGTGTTTATGGCATTTCCTGGTCATGTTTTCTAGGGAAGTATTATAGCCGAACTTGAACTCCGTGGGTTGGTCTGCGATACGTGTTTGTGGCATTTCCTGGTCATGTTTACTAGTTGTTGATGTCAAAACTGTTCTGCTTGTGATGTGTGGTAAGTGCAAAACGAAGTCTCCACGTACATGCATTAAATGTCGTTATTGTTACTATGGTGGGGAACTGTTTTGTTTGATTTGATTCTTTACGTCCCATCAACAGTCTTTCAGTTCAACAGGGACGGGTCTTCCTGGGTTGGACCAGTACTAAGCTAGGATAAATGTGTCATGCTCAAGGACCACAACGCAGTGACGCCGGCGAGGCTCGAACCCGCGGCCCCTCGGTCTCGAGTCAAGCGCTCTACCACTGAGCCACTGCGCTCCTTGGTGGGGAATTGTACATGACAATCATAATTGGGCATCGACGCGAGAAACACCCGTCTTCTCTCTATTTCTGGGGGATTATTTCGGGGGTAAGCGAACAACAATGGTGCTGACCAGCCTCGCATCCGCGCAGTCTGATCAACTCCTTTGTTATTCGCTTATTGAAAAATATTATATCAAGACTTGCAACGAGCGAAATTTCAATTTTCTAGCTAATATGTGTAGCTGAGCAGGCTGGTTTGAATTGCACTTCATCGGAAACCTTTCTCATGTCTCGGCCCGATTATACTAATTGCAATCATTTAGGGTTTAGTGTTTGATTCTTACTTTATGTTGTGGTATCTAGCGGATCCAGAAAAATTTGTCATAGGAAGTCAAACTTTGACTTTTTTTTTTTTTTTTTTTTTTTTTTTTTTTGTTGATGAGGGGAGAGAGGATCCAAATACCTCTAAAAGCGGACCATTATCGACACGCCTGCGAAACTCCATTTAAATGGCGTTTCGCTGGCGGGCCGATGATGGCCCAACATTGAATATTGGCTTGGTAGCTTTGTGATTTTTAGGGGATCCGGACTACTATTGCTCAGAAACCCTATAGTTTTGTGATTATTTAGGTGGGGTCCGGACCCCCCCCCCTCCGGATCGTGCATGCTAGTGTCCTTTCTGGTGCTGCAGTTGTCTCACTGTGGAGGGGCGCTGGTTGTTTAGCTTTGCTTGTGTTCTTGCTTTCGTGTACGTGTCTCTTCCTCGTGGTACAATGGGTTGATATGTGAGCTGTGTTTGTGGCATTTCATATTCAGAATTCTGGGTTGGGGAGTTCAATAGTCTGAATTCTGGGTTGGGGAGTTCAAACATGGAAAAAATGTCTTCAGAAGATGAAGCCGGTCCCGGGCGTCCATTAGAAGCCACGGTTCTTGATATGGTGTACATTGATAGGCGAATTCGGGTGGAAGAAATAGTAAACACAGTAGAATGGTAGCGTCTCAACTATTTTACATGATCGCCTAGGTATGCTTTTGTTTGTTTGATTTGATTCTTAACGTTCCATCAACAATCTACCAGTTACACAGGGACGGGTCTTCCTTGGTTGAACAAGTACTAAGCTACATGTAGGATTAATGTGTCTTGCTCAAAGACACAGCACAGTGACGCCGGTGAGGCTCGAACGCGCGGTCCCTCGGTCTCGAGTCAAGCACTCTACCACTAAGCCACTGCGCTCCCGCCTAGGAATGCGCAAGCTTAGAGAATGTTCTTTTGCGACTTGTGACCGTAGCTGAGACTTGGGTCCATTATTATGAGCAAGCGAAAAAGCTCAAAGTTGCCAATGGGTAGGACACGTGTCACTGAGACGAAAGAAGTTTAAGGCAGAATGTGATGGCTACTGTATTTTAGGACACAAAATGCGTTTTTCGCGTTGGAGGCCTTGCCAAAGACAAGTACTATAACCGGCAAGTACTACATGTATGGAAACTTACTCGACCAACTGACAACCGCAACCTGTGAGAAACGAGGGTTTCTGCTCCAACAGGACAACGCTAGAGTACATGTAATAGTTATACCATGGGTTGTCCGCCTGTACGTGGAGATAATCCACGAGCTTTAGCGAGTGGATTATCTTACGTACAGGTGGACAAACATGGTATAACTATTTTATGTCACCTACATCAGTGTATACCATGCACATCACGAGATATTTCGTGCTAAAGTTGGTAAGGGTGGTATAAATTTGCATACAGGTATGAATTAATACTGAAACCCGCGTATTCGCCAAACTTAGCTCCCAGTAACTTTTTTATTTTTTCCAAACTTGAATAAAGTTTATACACGTGCGTGGACGCCATTTTCAGTCCGACGTCGTGGCAGCAGTTGAAAAATGTGCCAATCAAAAGGACCTTGACTTCTGCAGTTTGTACCTGATGGCGCTGGAGCATCGTTGGTACAAGAGGGCAATTGCAGAGAAAACGAAGAGATGATTGATCTCGACCGGAAGTAGGCAAGGCTGGTCACATTTTGACTCGCCAAAATAATTTGAATATCCTCTATATAAAAATTATATATGGATCTACCTTATTCGACTTTTAACGTAATACAAAATATATTTTCCATATACACGGAGTGAACTATCAATTGCAGGGTTCTGTTGTTACCAAACCTCTCTAACATATTATACAATTATTGGCTATTGAGGCATTGGACATGATGTGATATCGACCTGATAGTACCAATATTGACCGAGGCGGAGGTCAATATTGGTACTCTCAGGTCGATATCACATCATGTCCAATGCCTCAATAGTCAACAATTGTTTTATTATATAATTTCTCGAAGCAAAAAACAGCAACAACAACAACAACAACAAAATCTTAGCTATGGACTATGTCTTGGACAGTCTTGAATTTCTTTTTTTAAATGATGACTAATTGATTTCATTCAGTTAAAAGAGGAAAGAATGCATATTTTATTTGTAATTACAACTACAGACAGAGAAGATCCAGATTAAATGCCGCATTATGTGGCATTTCATCAGGGTCTACACTGTTCGTTACGACAAAAAATATCTTTATGGAAAAAACTGCAATTTTCTTTAAAAATTAAAACCTGTGACCTCTTGAATTATACAATGGATCATTCCAAGTTTATTGCATCAATCCAGAAGGAAGAATTCATTAGTTCATTTAAGGGTTCTGCTCATTACTATATTCAACAGCAAAGTCTAAATTACATGTATATGATGAAACACCAAATCTTGTGAATTTTATGCTGCTGTCACTCACTGAATTGTAATTACAGCAAATCATGCAAGTCTCATGCTGAAAGCACACCTGTTATGAAAAGTTTCTATGAATTCTATTTTTAGTACCTAATATTGATTTGGAAAAACCAGCAGCCCTGTATTGTAGATTTAAAGATAGATGAGAATCATTGTAAACAAACACTGGCAAGTTTACCTTGATTTTGGTCGTGCAGGTAGTCTCAGTTTACAGTTATATTTTACCTATCCTATATTACTGCATATGCGCTTAGCAGTGAAAAGTCATGCTTTACCTGTTTATAAGAAAAATAGAATAACCTCATTACTATGCATCTTTGAACCTACTATAGATATGTAGTTTTATGACTCGAGTGGATAGGCATCTGGGCCAATCAAAAGATGTCTATTTATAGGTTATATAATAATAATCCTTAACGTGGCTGCTGCGTATATTTGCTTAAATATTGACTAATGTATGTATACAGGCAACCGAGAGAGCAAACATCAGACCGGTCTCATCAGGGTCCATACTGTTTGTCGGAGAGGCTTCAAAACATTTAAGTAGACGACAAGCAGATTACTTTTGTTGTGTCTCAAATAGGTGCTTTAAGAGTTATCAGATTTGGCTTTCTCTGAAGCCATACATTGTACAGGCTACATGTAACAGTTCCAATGTGTAATACAAACGTCAATTATAAGACCTGTCATATTTATTGTCATAGTTCCAAATGCAATTATTGAACTGCTATAACTTGATGTGTATTACAAGGAGACTGTGATGGACCACAGAATCTGGTTTTATCAGTATCAATATCCGATGAAATAGTAACACTTTGTAAAATGGAACCCCCTAAATCGATACTTTTGCAAACAGTAAAGACCCAGATGAAAATACCGCAGAATGCGGCATTTCATTAGGGTCTTCACTGTTTGCTTAGACAAAATGGATCGTCAGAGACATTATTTTTTAAAATCATAACCTCTGACTGCTCAATATACATGTATAAAATTATAAAACTATAAAGTCACTGTCTAGACAAGCCCCAACTGGCTCTATCTCCGTGAGCTTTTCAAGAAAAGCACACTTTAATGCTATTTATTCATTGATATTAAAATTGCCGATTTTTTTTTCAAAACAAGACGGTCAACCCAATCACGGCTGCCAACTTTAATTGCACGCCGGTGGGTCGGATTTCAGACTATATGATGGTTCCGACTTAAAGACTTATCGATTGATGAGATGGTAGGGGCATGATGCTTTGGCTGTTTGTCGGGCCCACCGGGGTTTACCTCTTGGATTTCTTTTGTTCCGGTATTCAGTTTCTTTTACTGTTGAGTCCGTATCTTTGCTTTATCTCCTTGTTATATCTTGATTTATATGTTTTAGGAGATGATGCATTGATAAGTTAGGGGTCTTTCATGCAAACCAAATATCGATGTGTCTTGATCCACATATGAATTAAGGGGGAGGTTGGCACCGTGAAACCAGTAAGTATATTACTGACCGTTCCAAGGCGGTACTTCTTTTGTGGATCTTTTATGTCTTGTGTTTGCTATGCCTTTGTTCGCGTCTGTTTATATGTGCCTCGTGGTAACCTGCTGGGAAAGGGCTGACCTCTTGGCTCTCGTTTGTGATGTCTAACTGTTTGTTTGTCAATTTCCCATTGGTATCCTTGGTCAGGTGTGGTACTTGATTGCATCGATTCCTGATCTTTGCACCCTTACTTACTTTTATTTATTCCTGTATCCAATTTTACAAAACAAGACTTTAATTTCAATTATTCCCGCATCGCTTTTCTAGACTATTTGAAAAAAATGGAACTGCTCTGGGTCGATACAAACATATGCTCCGTTCTGTCAACTATAACGTATATCAGCCAAAACGAGTTAAGTTCACCAATTGCAGCCAATTTTTGTCCCACAATTTTTTTGGCTTAGATTTTCATTTTTATGATATTTTTTTTACTCTTTGGTATAGGTCAATTAGATAATGATGTCTAAAAAAAGTGCTCCTCCAAAAATTTTGATTCATTCAGCATCACAAAGAGCACCACTGAATTTGAATGTGAACTAAGTTACTGTGATAAAGTATACATGTACATACCAAATTTCTTACAAGACTGAAATATTTAAGAACTTTAATAGTATGCACTTCTACTTGGACCTCTTGTTGATCAAATAAGCCTATAATGTAGAATCTTTATCATGTTTTAGCTTCTCAGCATGGCCTAAGCAGGTTTGTTATGAATTGACAGTGGAATTCAGCTGTAATTCTATGAGTACAATTATTGTTTTAATTATATACATCAAATTTGAAGAGTTGTCCAGAAAAAAAATATTGGTTTTGAAACAGTAGATGATGAATATTAAAAATTACATTTTTCTTTGGTGTTGGAAAGAATAAATCGTATTCTTGTATAACGAACATTGTGCCAATAGGTCGGTAACGTAATTCACATACCTTACACTCTGGTCTTATTTCCGGTGTAGAAACATATATTTTTCTGCAAAATATCAGGTTCTAGTGTGTTGCATAACACTTTTTACATCATCTTTTTTCACATTGGAAGTAAGCTGTTGCATCTAGTTTCATTAACCGTGCTGGAATAACACTTTAAAATATGATTATAGAAAAATGATTTTAAATATTCGATATATTTGAAAACTTGTTGTGGCTCACTGCAAAGTAAGAAAATGCAGAATAAATAATCTAGCTTCAATAAATGCCTTTATATGTACATATATAACAAAAAAGCTAAGTTTGCATGATTCACAAAGATACGCCCTTCTCAGAAAAAATGGCTAAACGTTCATGGTAACGTAATTCACATAGCTTATTTGCTCACTTCAATTGGAGATAAGAAGTTATACATTCAGGTTAATTATTTTATCTATCATATAAAACTTAAAAGTTATCGGCATAGTAAGTCATGAGAACATTTGGGGTCACTGTGATCAACTGGAATGGACCAGGATGCAAAAGCGAGAGTGCCAATTTCAAAGAATACACTTAAATTCACCAATAAACCTCCAATGGTAGCAGCAACGAGATAAAAATGGTTTTAAAAAGAGATTATAACAATTGAACAACAAGTCAGAAACTTATAATCACTGTCGATTTGTTGCCTTTGGCCCTTTGATTGGACTAATCTGGTTTTTTGAAGAATGTGAATTACGTTACCTACTTGTGAATTACGTTACCTATGTTTCATCCAGCTCATTTCAAAAACCATACGAACAATCCCTTAGATATTTACACTATTCAATTTTGTTTTTCAAACAGACTACTTTGCATATGGTGTGTTGATATATTGAGTATCTTTGTAAGTAACATGAATAGGGGAGTTGATGTACCCAAATCATATAGGTAAATCCTTGTTAAAATAAAATTTCAACTGCAGTATGGTTTGAATTAATCTTTATTAACTGGGACAGGTTTGCTTTGCTTAAAACAAACATTTTTGTCAGCTAGTGTATGCATTTAGAGAGGTATTTGGATTTTAGTAAAATTGTTGTAACGTAAGTCACAGTAACGTAATTCACAAATTTATATTTCCACTTATTTTTTTCTGTGCAAATAGCTTCTTGTAAAGTTCTTGTATGATTTTTTATATAGTTAGGTTATAGCTCTTACATTGGCTTCAATTGCAATATTTGTACCTCATCTTATAAAAATAATACACACAGGGTAACGTAATTTACAAAACTGCAGATTTTTTTAGACAACCTCAGATATCTTTTCATTTGCGAAAGATAAACAATTGTTTCCCCAGTTCGTTTCTTTTGTCCATGCACATATTAATCCTCTTGACATAGAGATGTTTGATGTGAGCTTATGATGCATGGTGTGTAAATTGTGAGATGGTTAAATTGGTAACGTAATTCACATTAGATTATGGGACATTAATCATCAATACAACAAAAAAAATGTTTTTCACTTTTCAAGCAAATGAGGGACATTAAATGAAAGGTATATATGTGTTTCAATAAAATAAAGTTGAAAACTGCTTATAAAAACAACCATTTGAGCATAATACATTCTTAAAATTACATACCATCACGATGGGACAGCATTTTTTGGCCATTTTGGGGGCACTTGCTGTTGATAAGCGTCGTAAGGAATGACTATTGACCATTTCCATTGCTTTTCTTTTACTTGATTGTGAAGACATAAGCCTAAACTAAACTTATAAACTTTAAAGCGTTAGAAAATACACTGTTTACATGCTAAAATGGGGATGAGACACAAAAAAGACCGAATTGGTGAACTTAACTCGTTTTGGCTGATATATAACATCAGAATCAGAAACTAATACACCACCATGCTAAATAAAGTCAGTTTTAACAACCTAGTGAAAGAGATGGGTATGGTACGTTCTGTTTTCGAGTAAATTGTAAAACTCAATAATTTCGACGAAAATGTATTATGACGCATATAAGCATAGCGCCCTTTTTTATGGGACCTATGCAAACAGTACCAGGATCTTCACTGTTTGCTTACAGAATGTTCTATCAAAGGGGGAAAATGGAAAAAGCACCACCCACATCCCTGACATTGGACATGAGCTCGTCCTACTGATAAGGGTAGAAAAGTCCATTCGGCTTAAATGGTATA
Organism: Loripinus fragilis; assembly: GCA_964019695.1. NCBI lineage: Eukaryota > Metazoa > Mollusca > Bivalvia > Lucinida > Lucinidae > Loripinus > Loripinus fragilis. The sequence continues at coordinate 66,861,325 of OZ026530.1, forward strand.
AAAACACCTAGTTTAATTTTATGCCAATGTGAAACAGTGCGTCTCTGGCTAATATGCAATCTAAATGCAGTGTTGCCTAAATATATATGTTTTCTATATTTCTGACAAATTTATCTCTTATCTGTGACAAAAAGTGACAAAGTGATTACATTTATGGCGGCTTCATCGCGTAAGCCCATGTACATAATAATTCGACCACAGTCGGAAAATCTCGGCCGAATTAGAGAGTAAAGCCTCGGGTGTATGTAAGGCGTAGTATTATGTATGAAAAAGCTGCATTTTCTTAGCCTGAACTGGAGTAAGGAAAATTAGTTCTGTAGCATGTGGGTTCAGTGGTATGAAAATCCATTAGGTCACAGACCTGTAATTGTAAAAAGGGCAGTGATTGGCTCAAAAGGTGGGAGGAAGCTCAGCACAATATTTTCAAGGTGTAATGTGTTTCATGATTGGTCAATAATAAAACTAGGAAATGTATCGTATTTATTAGACGGGTATGTCATTGCTGTACTTTTTGAAACAACATCTCATTGCTTTTGTTGATTAAGTTTACTGGTGTGGCTTAGAAAAAAGGACCTTGCACTCTGGCATTTTTTTTTCAGTAGAATTTTCCTGTCATGTAGGGTGCCCACCTTCAGGGGCCAAAAAGTGGTAAAACATGGTTGTCACCGGGGTATCTCATTCTTGTTTATTGATTGAACTGGGTCCAATCTGTAACTCTATGACAGCCTCATTGTGATTGAAGAGCTGTGAGGACCACAGCATACATAAAAGCTATGATGGAGGTCTATGGAAAAAACACTTACAGGTCTGGGTCCTGAAGAAAAATATCAGACATGTCTTGTTTGATAGCTTTGCTGCTATGTATGAGACCTGTAATATGTTGTTGATGCATTTTTGTTTATTTCAGCAAGTCCAATAATGATTTCAGCTTTCAAAAAGTCCACTTTTAAAAAACAAAAATCATTAAGACTGCAGAAATAGAGCCTTTTAAGTAGGTAGGGGGTAATGGTTAGCTCAGTTTTGCACACCATATTGAACTAGAAGCATGTGAATTGCACTTCTGCACTATGAGGCTATACTGTAAGCATACTTTTATTTATCAGAAACTCACTGGTTCCCAAATCAGAGCTTTTGGTTTTTTATTGTTATGCTAGAGAATTTTTGGAGTATGTGTTCTTGTGATTGTCAAAATATTGTAAAAAAGGTCCATTTGCAAGTTTCCGTAAACCGCAGAAGTGGTCTCTTTATTGAGTTAAATGCATTTTTTTTAGTTGAGAAGTGTTACATGTGTTAAACCCATATTTGCATGCTCATTTATTATCATGTGCCTTATAGCACAAGAGACTGTCAAATTACCCAATATGACATTGACCTTTGACAGATTGACCTTTCAATTGAGCAAGAGTGAAGATTAACTTGGAAACCTGTATGATATTGCACTCTTCACTTTGTTTAGTAGTCCATTTGGGTCAATTTGGGTTGATTTACTGTCCAAATTGACCCTTGACCTTATTGCTGACCTTGACCTTGATAAGAAGGGCCATTTCAGATGGATATACGTATGCGTATTAGTCCGTTTTAATCTTTACTATTCAATCCGGCACCATAAATGTAACTTTGAAAAAAATGGCATAATAAAACTGCAACATTATACCCATTCACAGGCATGGTTTTACCAAACTTACAGCCTGCCATTTGTAAAATAAGTATTTTGGGCTAGTATCTTTTAAACTTGCAACAATATTATGTTTTTCTCTGACCATTTGACCCATTTTACCTCAATTTCAGACAAATAGGTCCCTTATTGTAGAAATTGTACCTTTTTGGCCAATAAAATTGCAAAGTGACCTTGACCTTTGACCTCTATGACCTTGATATTTCCCTTTCACTGACCTTGACCTTGCAGCATCCTGGCTATAGTAGGTTTTTTTCTCCAGCTGGGTCTTTGGAAAAAATGTAAGCAGTCAAAATGCCATGTCGGTGAGCATAGCCCCTTTCCATGGAAACTAGTTTTGCTCTTCACCCCCATGGCTGTTAAATAATATCAACTTTTGTCACCTAAATTAGCAGAAATTGCTTTATTTTGCAAAAATGAACCGTTTTATGTGATTAGAAGTTGATTTAATATGTGAAGAAAGGAGTATATGTCCCATAGCAAGGACCAAGTAATTTTTGCCTTGTCAATGGGGGTGGGTGGGGTAACTCCACATTAGACTCATACTAGTAAAGCACATGCATCTTTTCGGTATAGTTTATTGTAAAGGGGTTTTATAAGCTTATATGAGTGAAATTTAAAGCATTTTTGATATGTAGTAAAAGAGATATAAGAAATGAATATGTTCAGTTTTCCTTTTCATTATTTTGCTGTACAATGAGTTTACCAGTAATATGTGTAGGGGGTAGGGTTGTATAAAAGGTTTCCTAGAATAACTTTGGGGTTAATGATGCAAAAACAATATAAATGAACTTTTAAATATTTATTGGTTTGAATTAAACTTTCTTCTTGGTCCTTTATCTAAAATGGGTTATGTCTTTAGGTCACAGACCTGCACTTGTAAAAAGGACGATGGTCGGCTCAAAAGGTGGTTGGGGCTCAAAGGTGTTTGGAAGCTCAGCACAATATTTTTATGTTGTAATGTGTTTCATGATTAGGCAATAATAAAACAAGGAAATATCTTATATTTATTAGATGAGTTTATCTTTGCTGTACTTTTTGAAACAACATCTCATTTCTTTTGTTGATTAAGTTTACTGGTGTTGCTTAGAAAAAAGGACCTTGCATTCTGGCATTTTTTTTCAGTAGAATTTTCCTGTAATGTAGGGTGCCCACCTTCAGGGGCCAAAAAGTGGTAAAACATGGTGGTCACCGGGGTATCTCATTCTTGTTTATTGATTGAACTAGGTCCAAATTGTAACTCTATGGCAGCCTCATTGTGATTGAAGAGTTGTGAGGACCACAGCCTACTTAAAAGCTATAATGGAGGTCTATGGAAAGACAATTACAGGTATGTGCCCATTAATCTGGCATCAGAATAAATGAAGTTTATGTTTTTTAAATAAGCGATATTTTATTGTAAAAAACACCCTAAACTAGCATATTGTGGAATGTTGTAATTTGAGTTTATAGGTATGATTACTATATTGACTATATTGTTTGCTGATTGTTTACGTCCCAGTCGACAATCTAGCACAGTGCCACTGTCCTTCCTTTCTGATATACAGTAGTTCTCTACTTAACGTACTGCTTTAAATCAGAAAATGTGTCATTTAGCATTTCCTGAACAAATTTGAAAAAAGCTCGCCTGACTGTTGTGGAAACAAAAACGTGGAAAATTATGAAAACGTTGCAATTGTTAGTGTTGTCGTCACAACGTTATTCAGTAACTGCCACAGTGGTGAAACAAAATACATACGTAATTGACCGTAGTCGGATCAGTAGGACAGCGCAGGCAAGGCGGACGATCATTATCAAAATTGTTAAGCAACAAAACTTTTATTCAAATTATGTTATCCTGTTAAGGCGTGAAATTTCCCTAAAACTCATTTGTGAAAATGTCAAATTTTCAAGCTGTGATTTTTGCAATAATTGTCGTGATTATGAATTGACATTAAAAACACATTTAATGATTTTCTAACCGAGGGCAAAGGGGAGATAAATATGGTTTAACAAAACTACTCCAAAATTTGTATTTGATACCATATAAGATGTTTGTGATTGATTCCACTACTGTGTTTTACCATCAAAGAATGTAATATATACTCAGCATTCGAGCTGTCTAATCAATAAACCTGTGCACTATTTGTGACGCGCCATGACATTTTGTGCCCAAATGCGGTAAAACGTGACGTCGGGAAAACGCGCTGCAAAATTGACGTAATTTATACAACTGCACTTTGTTGCGCAATTTAAACGTCGCTAAGCGTCATTTATTAACATTGTTGCCTGTTGTGTTGAGGCGACACACTACAAGTGGAAAGTTCCATCCTACTTACGGGTGATGTGGCATACGATGCTCGTTTCAGTGTATGCAATAAGCGTAATATTTTGAGGTACAGTCACAGGTCATAATTATTCGCCGTATTACAACGTCGCCGTTTAAATCAACGTATTTCCAGATTTTTTGGCAAAATTATTGTCGCAAAACAATAGAAGCTACAACCGTGAAAAAAGTACCAAATGAACGAAAATTGATTTACGCAATATACAATTTTATTGTAGCTTCTTGGTGTCTGTTGTTTTCGTATAGTAGCCATTTAAATATGACGACAAATTTAAATGTTTTTTTTTTCGCGACGTTAACTTAAAGCTGCATAGTCTGTAATTTTTGATCTTCTAATTTTAAAAATAATGTTTTTATTTTTCAAGAACACAGTAAAAATACTCAAATTCAGGTAAACATTTTACCGTTTTCGTAAATCTTAACAAGGTATTACTATCAAAACAACTGCATTTATGTTAAAATTCAACGGTCTAGAATTATTGGAGGGACGCAAATAATTACAAACAAGAGAAAAACACACCTATTTGATGAGATAATTCACTTTTCCATGCAGCTTTCAGCTGTACTGAACATTTTTATTGTGAAAACATAGCTTAATACTACTTTTACAAATGATTTAAAAAGAAAATAATTTTTTTCGAAAAATGTTCATAATTACAGAGTATGCAGCTTTAAGCGTTAATGGGAATCGTGGAATTTTACTAAAATGTATGTTCACTTTAAACGGGACCTACTTGAGAACCAAAATTATCAATTATTTTAATATTTTATTGTATATTGCTATTTTATATTTGACTTCCATCCCCGTAAATTTGTTAAAAAAAATGCACCCATTAACATTGCCATGGTAATTTTCACAAACATTCTGGAAATGCACAGTTTAAATTGCAACGGCACGAAGTGGCGAAGATGTATGGACACAAATATCAATATGAAAATTTGGGTTACTAGTCTGATGCGCTGACTGCTCCGTGTGTGCCAATAGGGCTACAAGTGTTCCATGTATGCTACATAACAGGCGTGACAAATGCTAGACTGCTAAATCGGTGATGTGCGTATGCTGTTTTAGATGAAGTCACGAGCTTTTGCCATGAACGCTTTTTTGCTCGAAATTTAGAAATTCTTTCTTCTTACATGTAACTCCGTATATTCAGGCTCGACTTTCGGGCTATCCGTTTTGTTCCATGCGTGTGTTAGAGCCACTTGAAAACTGTGCCAGCTTATCATTTATCGCGTTTGCCAACAGCAAAGACTCAGACGAGCCTGTTCTAAAGCGCAACCAGGGCATGTTCTGCTATAATCTACAAAGTATGGAAGAACATGTAGATCAAGGCTCAAGCCAAACACTACAGTTCTAGCCCAACTAGGTAGCTATATATCCACAAAACGCTCTGAGGCGTGACTGATACGGGTAAATGTATTTCATGAATCGAGGGTCATTCCTTAGAGGTCGTGGTGGTTGAAGCATGTACATGTATGCATATTTATAATGATTTTAACGCATACGCGCCAAGTACCGAAATTTTAAAGTTGTGTAAAATCATCTTTCTGTAGCGTTTAAGCCAGGTACACCCCATTTTTATCTGCGCCTTATCTGATCTACTTCAATAATTCCGAAGTTTAGAGTAGGATCCATTTCGATCTGATCTGTGTTTAATTAATTGTAACTTCGGTGTGTACATGGGCGCAAGCTGATTGTAGTCAATTATGGTTATAGCTGATAAATATGCAACCAAAATTATTCGAATAGGTACATGTACACATGTATTCCTGGCAAGTAGATCTAAATGTATCTCGACATATAAGATGCAGATTCATAGTCTACACTGTTCACAACTTCCGCGACTGTAATTTGAACATTTTAGCATGTGAAACTATCAATTTAGTGGACAGCATTTGAATAGTGTCGGAGTCCGACTTCGAATTGTTGAAACCGCGTTTCTGTATATTTCAAGATAAAACGTAAGTTGTATAACTCATCACGTGCCGACCTAAATGTTTTGGGTCGTTTCATTAATTTGCTAAGGGTATAAAGCTGTCATTCACACTAGAAAGAGCTGCTTCTAATGAGTACCCACTGCAAACATTTTCTTTGAGAAATAAGAAGATAGCGCTTTGGGTATTCATTGCTCTTGGCCTGGTTCTAGTTAGTTTGTATTGCACAGATATAAGCAAGTGACAGCCAAAGAAATATGAAATAAGAGAAGTGGTGGGGACTGGTACATCCACATCAATTTCTTTGATCCGATGCATCTAGCGATAGGAGGACATAATTTCGTCACGTCTCAACAAAACATTTGGCTTGATATATTTTGTGGGAGCTCGTCCACTCTTTTCTCTGCTTTTGTTTTAAGCTTCACAGCATGTTACATGTATTTCTTCTTCTTTGAAAATACATTGTACATGAATATATAGAATTTGATTACACCGATTATACGAGATGTCTTGCCGTTTCAATTTTGACTGCCTTTAAAATTAAAAACTCTGTTTCAGTGGAAGGTATGCACAATCGGCGAAAAGATTGATCAGCATTTGTGCATGTTATCTAGAGACAGAGTAAACTCAGTAGATTGCTTTGGTTTTCTAAGGGAACATTGAAGTGAAGCAATGCATCTGTATTGGTATGAGAGATCTAACACAATTTTTGAACAAAAGAGACACGGCTAAACGGTATCCGACTTTTACGAATTGAATATCGCGTGATGGGTTCCGGGATCAGCTCTTGACTTGGTGACTATCGCATGCGACACACCGCTGAGAGTGTAAGCTGACCGTAGTGTTTTACAACTACTACTACTTGCAGCACTGCTGCTGATGCTATGTTCTCTCCTCTTTCTACAAATGAATTAGCGACGGATAAGTTGAAAAAGAAAAGAGAAAAACGAGCAGATAGATTAAACCACGATGCGCGGAATCACTTGGGCGGATCCAGAGGGAGGGGGGGGGGGGGGGGGTCCGGACCCCCCTGGAAAATCACAAGTTATATGGGTTTCTATAAGGAAAAAGCAATTGGACCCCCTGTAAAAAGTTGGACCCCCCCCCCCCCCCTGGAAAATGTTCCACACCCACTGGAACCGTGGCAAATAATAGTTTTCTTTGAAAGTAACAACTGGACTTCTGTGAAATAAGTTGAGGACTAAAGAAAATAAAAACGTTGTCAGAGCTTTTTTTATATGCCAGATGGACCTGGACCCCCCCCCCCCCCACCTGACGGAAATTCCTGAATCATATCTGATCGCCTTTTTTAAACGAGCTAACGATCAATTTTCTGATTTGCCTAAATACCCAATTTTCATCATGAAAAAATCCGCATTCAAACATTTCATACTGTAGCAATACTATCTGAATTTAATTTCAAAATTTTCGAACCCAGGAAAAATGCTTAATCTAATACATTTATATTTTTTTAAAGAAATAATGTTCATGATTTATCCGCTCACGTTATGATCCCAAAATGTTCTAATCGAGAATTTCTGAGGTGGAATGAACTTTCCCCAAAGAATAATCAATTCGTTTCAAACATCCTGAAATAAACTCGCCAAAATCAACGTTGACGTGGGAAACACTTTAGAGCGCTCTATATATAATTCCATGACGTAGGGACCTATGAACTATTGCCTATTTCTCAGAAACCGCTTAAGATACCGAACTGAAATTCCACATGTATACTCCAGAGATGTATAGGTATCAGAAAGTATCAATATCTCAATTTCGACCAGGTACCTCATTTGGACCCAAAATCTCATGGCTGGTCACATTTAAGCATGCAAAATGCAGTTACTACAAATAGGCAAACGGGGATGCTTCATTTTTTCCGTATAAAAGCATGTTCCCCACCTTGACCCAGCAAATCTTTCAAAAGGTAAACGTCTTTAATATATTTACTCAATATATGTTAGTGTGAAGCTGGGGCAAGGTTGGGAACATACTTTTATACAAAAAGCAACGAAGCATCCCCGTTTGTCTATTTGTAGTAACTGCTACTAGACTAGTACAAATAAGGATTGACTAACGACTAAGACTAAAGTTTATGACTAAGGAATGGTGGCGGGTTCAACTTATACTTAACAATATTTTAAAACACAACAAAGGGCTAAGTTCACGAAGGGGTAAAATCGGCCCTGTAAAATCCTATTTTAGAGATGTATGAATATAATATAAATGACATTATTTCTGAAGAAGACGATCTTCCCTCTCTTCAAATACATACCATACAATTTCTTGGATGCTTCCCTAATACCACAAAAATCCATATTATGACCCCTAGTTTCCCCAAAATGGCTGATATTGTGGGGATTTAGTGTAAATATATCCATAACAAAACATGAGGCCATTATTTCGACACCACAATTTTTGGCTTAGCTGTGCAAATTAACATTGAGAACCCATGACCCAAGATTATAAGGTGTCGAAAATATGGCTTCATACTGTAATATTACGTAACCTAAACGATCACGTTTGGATATTTTGTCTGTGTTTGGTCTTTTCAGGCCATGTATACATGTTCTAAGGCTTAAAATATACAGATATGACTACATTATCTCATGAAAGCAGGACTGGACTATTTTAGAAGCCGAAAATACGCCTACTTTCTCACATTTTACAGTGCAAACCATGCCGATGCCGAAATAATGTTACGTCCGAAATTTACATTCAGTAAGAGACGCTCGTCGTGCTATCGTTAGTTTTTATCTGATTTCGCAGGTATATACTACCGTTTTTGGTTAACGGATTGTGAATTTATCCATAAATCACTATTAGAAAAATACATGGGGTCATATTTTTACAATTAATGAGTGTCAGCTTGTTTATTTTTGTATACTTTTAAAAGCCTATTGTTGTTTTGTTGGTATTTAAATATATATAGTTTTAAGTGCAATGCGTCGTCATAAAACAACAGCGTGGCCGCGCGGCTAAGTCCATGAATATTTTTCATTTTGCAAGGGGTCCTGGGTTCAATCCTCAAGGACGTCAAATTTTTTTCTTGTTTTTTTTTCTCTTTAATACCTTCTCAAAGTGCTAGTTTATATATTATTGCAAGCTTTGAGGTTTACCTGATAGCTGAAAACAATTATCCACATGTACTGGTCGTTTTGTTTCAGAAATCTTCCACTGTCCAGTATATATACTTACGCCAAGCATATTTGACATGCCTTTATTGTATTCCATAAGCTCACTTAAAAGCATGACTGACATGCGCGGATCAAGTAATTTTCGTCTTAGAGGGGGGGGGGGGCAGGACAGAATCTGACAGAAAAATGCTTTGTCAACTTTTTGGTCCTCAAACTTATCTACAGTGGGTTCAACGTCCTCGACTTGTTTACAGTGCGATCAACTGTCATTTTAATGTACTTTTTGGTTCAAAAGGGGGTCCAACATTTTCCAGGGGTGGGGGTCGAACTCAACTGCTTAATCCCTATAGAACTTGTGATTTTTAAGGTGAGTCCAGGCCACCTGTCCCCCCAACCTCCTCTCTGGGTCTGTGCATGACTGATCCCTCACAAAATGATCGTGTTTCAAGTCTTAATCATGAGTTATGTTAAATCTGTATTTCACTGATTTTCCTATTGTAAATAACGTATTCGATTGCCAATATGCATGCGTATCTTAAGAAATGTGGCAGTTGGAGACAGATTGGGCATTCGCGATGTACGGCTGCTTGGATAAGGGTGATAGGTCTAATATATTTATGTCCCTCATTGTCCCCATGTACCCCATGTGTAAGCTGTAATGTTAAGAACTGGGGACTTTTTTGGTCAATAATCGGTAATGACGCATGTTTCACATACGTTCGGCAAGACGTACAGTTGATTCAAAGATAGATGAGAATCGTTGTAAACAAAATATGAACTAATGGGTATTTTATACAGCTATACATGTATTACATTAACTGCCTCAAGCTGCAGTATTACATTGACCGTTATTTACTTGTTTCAATGGAAAAAAATACAATGTGGTATAGTCCTATTATTTTGCATCTTTAAAACACCAGTACTTGCAATCTGTGGGGTGAACCCAGTTTTTTTATACTTTGTCACACCTGTATTATATTTTTGTAGCATGGGGAAAAATAAAGGAAGGTGATATAGTTTATGATTTATCATGATTCAGGAGTCAGGCACATCGTTTTGAAAATAAAGTTCCATGTAAAAGAAGTTTGAATTATACTAACAATTAAACTCCAGCTGAAATGTTTTAGACCTGTTTTTGCGATGATTTTTACAGCATAATTTTTTCCAAATCCTTATCCCGATGAAAAGTATTCAGGAACATCCCTGCCAACTTCTCAAAACGGTTCCAACATCCAAGATGATGAAGTTACATCTGTGCATAGATGCACTCTGAGCATTTTAAGCAAAGCGCAAATACAAGTCAAAAGATGTCAATCAAAATATTTCATTGTACCGCCACAATTCACTTGTTAAAGCGATGTATGGCTTGTTCAAATATATTGGAAATCGCACCTGATTCGCACGTGCGTTTAGCTGGTGGGATCATCTCGGAACCGTACATTTTAGAACACGTGCAAAGGAAAAAGGCACGTTGTGCAAAAACCCAAACTTCGTTCGTACAAATGAGCCTGTCTGACGTTGATTCTGTGCGTGCACGGAAAATTCTGAGCATGCAAATGGCAGTTTTACCACTTTCATGTTATACACAATCTTTTAATAACATGATTTCCATCGTTAACGATTTTTTTTATTTGATAATACCTCTTTCTGTCGCGCCCATACGATTTCTACCCGTCAATAAAAAAAAACTTAAAATTTTTAGACGAATTCAATTAATTACAAAACATTTCATCTAAATACAGTTGAATCTCGTTAATTCGAAGTCTTAGGGACTAGAAGGTTTTATTTCGAATAAACGAAAATTCGAATTATAGTGAGGCAGAAATAAAAGATATATAGCCCCCATAAATTATAATTATTTTTTTTTTCTTATCAAAAATATGTTTTGGGTGCATAAAAGAAACGTCTCAGAGAGACGTTTCTTTTAAGCACCCAAAAGATATATGAGCCAGTGCATGAGATTTCCAACAATGTGGTATCTGGGACCAGCAAAGCCTCAGATCAGCCTGTGCATACACGCAGTCTGATCAGAGCCTTTGCTATTCGCTTGAATATTCTATGACTGTTAAACTACTGACTGAACATCATTTGGAGTTTCTAAGCCTAAAAGGAGGCTGCAGAGGCTCGTCCGAGCCTACACTTGTCAAAATGTAAAATTGTTGGAAATCTCATGCCGCAGCTCATACTATTATAGAAAGTTATTAAAATAGATCATGAATAGGTCCTATTCTCTGAATTCAGTGTGTCTCAAGTTCATTTCCAATTAGCGAGTATTTCGAAAAATCGGAGTTCAAATTTTTGAGGCTTTACTGTTCACAAAATCTGCATGTGGAACAAACACCAGACCTTTTGGAGAAGTTGGCGGAAAGTCTCCTCTACAGCTTTATCGTTAACATAGTTTGCTAAAATTGAAGATAAAAACGTTATTGCGAAAAAAAAGCAGCTAGATTTTTTTCATTTCGTATGATAACTTATTTTCAGGATTGAGAGATTGAGATTTACTGTCGTGGTAGAGTGCTTGACTCGAGACCGAGTGTCCGATGGTTAAAGCCTCGCCGGCGCTTTAGCGTTGTGTCCTTGAGCAAGACACATTAATCCTAGCTTAGAAGTGGTTTTACCCGCTAAGAACCTACATAACTGAAAGATTGTTGATGTGACGTAAAGAATCAAATCATGGCAAACAAGGTTTTACTGTTATCACTATTGAATTCCGTCCATCAAAATGCTATCATGACGTTTCGTTTTGTGCAAATGCTTAGTGTAAGTCCCATTATCATATTTTGACAAGCCTGGCCCTATAGCGAGGCGGGGAGAATCAAAAATAGCAGTTTACCATCGGCCCAGCAATGTGCAATTATCTTTCGCCGGTGGGCCGATAGTGGTTAGCTTTAACGTTCTTTCTGAGACTTTATCGAAAACGAATGATTTCACAACGTAATCATTTAAACTTCTACGCTGTCTTTAATTTGAGCGGGCAATATCAGGGAAGGTTCTGACTAGTCTGTTCGAATGCCCAAATTCTAGCCTGCACCTGCGCTGGTCGCCAATGACAAAAACATAAATATCTTCTGAGCTGACTTAAATATTACAGCATCACTCTACAATAAGTTATCACGTCCGGAAAACCCAACTATATATAAGCACGGGTATTTAAGATCAGTCAGAATGACAAGCTCCTGTCTGAAAATGGCGAGACTACCGTAAAATGATCACTCTGCATTTAATTGCATAAAATTCGTTACGATTTTGTTATCCATCGCATCAGTAATATTGTGTGCGTACAGTTTTAAAACGCCTTTTCTCGGACCCGCGAAGAGTAGTCGGCAGAGTTCTATTTATAGTCCGACTTCTATGGACTACTCTTGGGGGTGGCGGGGGGTGGGGGGTGGGGGTGGGGGTTCATAAGTCATGAGTTTGAAGCCTTGAACAGTTTTGTTGAAATTATTTTCTCTCTTCTACTGATTCTGATGAGAGTATTTCGTAAGTACTTGATACCGATAACCCCTTTGTAAAGCAGCGGTATACAATACATTGACCGCTACAGTGATATGACTCAAATTGATGAAAAATACATTGGCATAAAGTCTCAAACAAACATGCACATTTCAGAGGGTTGGCGGGCGTATCGCCATGATAGACTGTTTATCGAGTTTTATAATACATTTTGGCACAACTTTGGGTGCGACACACACTTATTTAAAATAAATTTGTTAACCAAACTTAGTGAAGTCTTTGGCGTTACATTGCAATGTAAATGACGTTACTTTTTGCGCAAAATTTACAGAGGGTCCTTGTCTTTAGAAACCCATAGTTTACACAATTTAAGCACTAGGCAGATAAAATTTCGATTTTTCTCAATGAAATAAACCATATAAACATATTTTAAGTTAGTATGCATTTCTATGGCAGGGCCGATTTCACCCCTTCGTGAACCTAGCCCTTTGCTACATCGCCAGCTTCTGCTCGTGTAATTTAGAGCCCAAACTTCTGTATCATTAGTTCCAGTGTATTTCTTGAATAATTTTCATGTTTATTTGTAATTTGGATCGATACAAATATTAATGGAAACTAGATCCGCCTCGCTTAGAAAATTATTCATGCGCATACAATGACGTATATTCCCTGTTATGGATAGTTGTACTCGTCTACAGTTACAAACATGTTAAAAATAAGAAAACGAAATAAGAGACATGCAATACAGCAGACTCCGTGGTCTAGTGGTTAGAACAGCTGACTCATATACGTGTGGTCGCTGGTTCGATTCCTACCTAACATATTTTTTTTTTCAAGTTTTTGTTTGTTTGTTTTTGGAGCTTTAAGTCCGCGTCAACAAATTTTCAGTAATGTCGGGACGATTTCCTCTTTTCATAGGTTGAACCAGTAGTAAGCAGTTGATAACGTGTGTAATAGTGACTGCGCTGGAGGTGAGTCTCGAACTGGCATTAGCCTTTCGATCCCCAGTCTAACGCTCAAGTGGCTTTTTTTTATTTTTTATTTGTTCTTTCACTGGGACTGTAGAATGTGCCAATGCGCATGTAGACCCAAAGTTTTATATGATATCACATAATAACATTATATAGTTTTAGAAACACTTTGGGATGTCGAAAAGACCTGTTTTTCACCAAATACTGGTGGGACCGCTGGTGCAATCTTCAATGTGCTTGGCTGCCAATTCAGAGACCCCGTTTTGGACGAAATTCGTTCTAAAATAGTTTCTATGGTCATCCTTTCACCTCCGCTGTCTCAATTAGAGCAACGAAATAGTGGGCACTCAATATTGATTAAGTATGGAACAGTGTAGATCGGTTAATCCATTTATGCCTACTGGAGTCTTCAATCCATTTAAACTGACTGGTCGATCTGTACTTATAGGGTCTTTAGTTTTGCTTGATCACTTTACAGAAATTGTTGTATCATTTAAGCAAACAGCGTAGACCTCATCAGACATTATTTCATTCACCATCTGCCTTGTGTCTATGTTGGATCTGCACTGTTTGTCAAATTCCTTTATACAATGTATGGGTGCTAGGCATTATTGGGCTTTTAAAATGACTGTGTTCAAATAATGTCGAAATGTCTTTTTTGTCTGCGCTGATGGTTTACTCATCAGTCAACAATCTTTCAGTCATATCGGGACGTTTCATAAATTTTTGGGTTAAACCAGTTTAAGCAGAACATATAAAGTGTCTTCCTAAAGGACACAACACATTGGCCCTGTTGAGTCTCGAACAAGTGGCCATTCAAATACTACTCATGGTTATATCGGCGATCTGCAGTTAAAACTATTCAACTTATGAGAAGTCCCTAGGGAAATATATACCACCTGACTCGGCCAAAACCAAGACGGTAGTGTATTCGAGCTTTAACCTACAAACGTCTCCGCAATAACATCTTCAGCCAAAACCCCATCAAGCTGAAACCGTCCAAATAAGCACTCGGGCGGCGACACCCATATGGACGGGAACCCCACTAGCCCTGACATGCACCCTCTTTGATAAATGATTGCCAGGCTGTTATAAAGGCAATAGAAATAAGGTTAGCGAAGCCTGTTTCTGTATTCCATGCAGCTCTGAATAGCTGAGATCCCACTACACCAACACGACTCTGGCTGTACAAGAGCTTACATGCAGTCTTCCCCGCACCTTCACACCTTTCATCACTGCGTCTGTCAGACAGGGAGTCAAAACAGTCCTTGCACATGCGAAACCTGGGCCCAAACAGTGCCTTGTATAAAATAGCCCTGGTATCCATTGGACAAGTCAAGTTTAATCGAAGGAAACCCAGTGCACGCACCAACACAAACGCCGATACTATACCAGGCGGAGTGATGTGGTTGTAAATGCTTTTCGTTGATATGTTGGGTATGGAGATGCAAACAAACACGTGAGTGCGTGTGTTTGTTGGTAAGGGAATGGGAGGGGGTTGGGATTGAGAACCAATACTTAGACTGACCTTAGCAGTTGCTGAGAGTTATCGAAATATCGATTATCGACTTCCTTTCTACTACGGTTATCTGGCTTCTTCAGTTTGTCAGATGCGGCTTTAAGGGCCGTTTCACATATACACCGAATCCGAACCGAAACCGTAACGGCCACCGAATCGCATCGTTTCGTTTTCGGCAGACCTTTCACATATAAACCGAATCCGTGGACGAAATCTAAGAAAATGCCTGCATAAATTTGGACTAATTTCCCTCTCAGATAGCAGAAATACATTTAAAATACAAATTGTTCCATGCCACTGCATTAAGTTTGTGGTCTTTATAGTCGGTCTGGGTATTGTCCCACAAAAGTCTGTAGTCAACAGTATTGTGCTTGTAAAATAATCGCACAATTATCTCGCTGGACAATCCATCAATGGCTTTCATGATTGCTACGTTTATACAACGCACGTGGTTTGTGTATGTGCAGATTTTATTAAAATTACCTGTCGTGTTTTCTGAAATTCGGCCGTCGAAACCGGAAAAAATAAAATCAAAATCGTGCACGTTTTCGGTTCGGCGTTCGGTTCGGTTTCGGTTTCTGCGCATATGTGAAAGCTCTCATTGGGTTTAAGGCATTTTATTTTTTCGGTTCGGTTTCGGTTCGGTTTCGGTGCATATGTGAAATGGCCTTAAGGGCTGTTCCACATATACACCGAATCCTAACCGAAACCGAACCGAAACCGTAACGGCCACCGAATTGCATCGTTTCGTTTTCGGTAGACCTTTCACATATGAACCGAATCCGTGGACGAAATCTAAGAAAATGCCTGCATAATTTGGACTTATTTCCCTCTCAGATAACAGTAATACATTTAAAATACAAATTGTTCCATGCCACTGCATTGAGTTCGTGGTCTTTATAGTAGTTCTGGGTATTGTCTTAAAAAAGTATGTAGTCAACAGTATTGTGCTTGTAAAAGCCATGACGTTGTTGACGGAAATTTACACACACACACACACGCACGCACGCCATCCGGTGTGAGGTCTCTTACATCTAGAGAGATTACTCTAAACATTTCATTAAAATACAGTCTCACGGTTGTCGTGTAGCTGTCAGTGGTCTGTGTTAAATTCACGGTGGCGAGGGTTAGCTTGTGGTCTATGATTGCATCATTTCCTGGTCATACTCACTTTTTTGATCACTCACATGACATTTCGAACACGTTTACTTTTGTAGGATAGCTCTTCACTCACTTAATTGATTTGAGTGTAGGAAGTGTTAATAAAACGACCAAATTATTCGCAGACATTAATATCCCTTTATCTACTATTGGCTCCTAAATCCGTATTTTGGCAAACAGTGCAGACCCAGATGCGCATTTGATCAGAGTTTACACTGTTTGCTAAGACAAAATCGATCGTCAGTGAAAGAATGCATTTTATCCGAAAATATAACTTGTGGCCCCTCAATACATCACGGAAACGTCTCCGTGCGAAAAACACCCCAGATTTGCACCTAACATATAGTAATACGAGGGGGTCGGTGGGGTGAAATAGCAAAAAGATAGTGCGTCTAAAAATGAGCTATATTTCCTTTAAAAAAGCAACTACAGCACCCAAAAGATTAAATATATATAGAAACTAGTTAACTGTTTGATTAATTTGAGTTTTAATAAAATCAAAACATTAAATTGATATAAAAAATATCATCGCACTTTCATAAATATTACTACGCTGACTCGGCGATTTCCGGAAGCAGACATGTGGTACGATCGTTTTTTAGCTATACCATGGTAAAAGGTCATATTGAGTTTCCAACCAGTATAGAGCGCAAACTGGTCTGATCAGCTGGGATACTTCTAAATTCAATGTGAAATATTTTCATGGATACCAACAGTATAGCTGCAAACCAGTTTGTACAAATGTGTAGGCTGATCTGTACCTTTGCTGTCCTCATATAATAAATCTCAGTTTTCTCAGGGGACGATTCGCCGTTCGTCGCACCGTTCACGCGCTACAGAAAAGGAGCACTGTCACTTATTTAAGTACTTATGAATTAATATAGTTCAAAATCTGTCCGAAAATGCCTGTTGTGTCGGTGGCTGAGACGTCTGAGTCGTCACTGTTTGCCAAAGTAGATATTTACTGGTATCAAAGTGTGAAAATGACGTCATAGCATTGCGGTACACAAGTAGGAATGTGTTTTTCATTTGGTACGGCTTTTGGAAACAGGAAGTCTGCAATACCCGGGGCAATAAAATGGCATCTGGTTAATACCTCAGTACTGACCTTATAATCGTGTAACGTCTCTTAAAATACACATCACCGAAACTGTGTTTAGACCTGTGTCTACATGTTATTACCCCTTTAGGCACTAATAGATTATTCCATCTGGCTTGATACTTTAAACTTGGGAAGGTCTATTGTGTCACGGTATTGAGGTGTCACGTGTTACAATTGGCGAATCTATTCCTGAAAAATCGTTTTGTCCACTAGTAGGCACACAGTGAAGACCCTGATGAAATCTAGGTTTTTACTGTTTGCCAAAGTACACGATAAGGAGTTATAGGTATACAAGGGTTGAAACCCAAAATGAAAATTTCGCACACAGCGCAGACCAATAACAATGCGGTACGTCTGACCAGCAAATGCTCAGACTTGCCTGCGCATACGCGCAGTCTGATCAGAGACTTTGCTAGCTTTAATATTCTATGAGTGTTTAAGTTACTGACCAAACATCATTTGGAGCCGTAAGCTAAAAAGGTGGCTGCATAGGCTCGCTGCATTCACGCCACATTGACGGCGGCAATCTTATGACACGGCTACCGCTCGAGGCAGGGTCAACATAAGTTGCTGTAAAATAACTAGCAATCCCGTATGGCATAACTGGGGTAATAAAACTGCATTGCATTTTCTTCAACAGCAAAGGGGGCGCAGTGGCTCGGTGGTAGAGTGCTTGACTTGAGACCGAGGAGTTGCGGGTCCAAGCTTGCATTGTGTCCTCAATCTTTGCTCAGTACATGATCAACATAGGTTGGCCCGTCCCGACATAGCTTAATTTTTGACTGGGACGTCACACACACACACACAAATCAAACAATACAAAAACAACTATGATTAGACTGGTTTGAATTTGTTTGTGCTACTTCTTTACATAACAGTCAACAATTTTTTACAGTCATGTCGGGACAATTCCCCGTCATCCCGGCTTGAACCAGTACACAGCAGAGGATAAAGTGTCGAAGTCTTGCCCAGTGACTGGTGGGTCTCGGACTCTTCTATCCCTTTCTATCCCCAGTTTGTGACGTATATAGGTCACTGCCGCCAGTCTAACGCTCTACCAGCCAAGTCACTGCCAGGCGGCAATGGTTTACAGGCTGGTTTAAACATGTTAAAGTTTTCACTAGGCACAGCTAAATACTGTCTGTCAGTCGCATAGATAATATTTGAGAAAAGAGTCAAACGACTTTGACCAGCCGCCTCTATAGATCAGGCAGGCTCGTTACCGCAAAATTCATGATTTTTTTATGCAACAAACGGGTCAGCCTGCACATCCCTGCCGTCTTAAGATTACTGCTAGTCAAGTCAGTAGAGCGTACGGAAGTTTAGTGAAAATGGGGTGCTAGTTTGAAGGTAGATTTTCTTGGCTCTCGTTTGTGGTGTCTTCTGTGAGTTTGTCACTTTCCCATTGGTATCCTGGGTCAGGTGTGGTACTTGATTGTATCGATTCCTGATCTTTGCAACCTTACTTACTTTGTTGGTGCATCATGCGGCAGACCTGCCCGTAAGATGTTCATCTGCGGTAAAGATTTATAAATAAGGTACTATTTGAACAAAGATTTTTAATTAAAAACGATGGGTGTTGTCCCTGATTGATAGTAGACGTACACCGTTTAACCTGGGTTTTCGCTACTAACAAATGTCCTTAAACGGGAATGCACAAAACACATAATCCGGCGAAACGCAACCAGTGAAGACACAGCTCGACTGTCGCGCGTTGATGCATATGACCTGGGTTGCACTGTTCAATCAGGTCAATCCAGATGTGGTGCGACGAAACTATTTAATATCATTCCCGTATTAGCCATTCCTTAATGTAGATATAAGGCTCATCTAGTTTCAAGCAGTTTAGATCCGGAGCCGGACATTTTACGACTCGATCTACATCCAAACTGCTTATACATATTAGCAGTTGCCATCTCTTGTGATCTTTACATATTTGTTAATATCAGGCCGCTTAGCGCAGTCGGTAACTACGGATGCGTGTCTGACTGCAGATCAAGGTGTCAGTGAGTTTGATCCCGGCCCGGTCCGATACTTTAGTGAAGATTGATCATGAAATAAATTAATTTCTACTGTCATTCTCCACCATTCCGTTGATTCATTCAAGAAGGTTTTGATGGGGTAGAGAGAGCTGGTTGCTTTGCTTAATTTGTCTTCCTGGTGTCTCGTGATGGTTGAGAGGCTCTTCCTCGCGGTGCCACGGGGTTGTCTGCGGTTTGTGATTGTGGTATTTCCTGATCATACTCACTTACTATTTTTGCTGTCAGTGAAAGGCAAAAGTATGTGCACGAAGTTTTGGTTACCGCTTGTTCAAGCTTTGTTATGTGAACTGAAAACCGACATGATCGTAGCTGCTGACTTGGACGTAAAACAAAAAAAAAACATAAAACTTTTTGCTAGGATACAACACGTCTCTTATCTTCCATTTATGCCTAATGAAATATCCTGAATTGGACCAGTCCACTTCCGCTGTTGGGCGGTATTTGTCATGTTTATTCAAATTTTAATAGATAATTATGTTTAGCAAACTATGGCGACCCTGATCAGACGGCGAACCACGCGGCGTCTAATCTAGATCAGCACTGTTAGTCAATTTCCCAAAATAAGGGCGGGTTAACCCGGCCTACACAGGCCCTCTAACCCCTTGTTTTCTCCCCTGGAGCATCTAAACACTTTCTTAACCGATGGAACCTTCCTTCTACTTTGTAAGGGATTCTACAAGGTTTTCTGAATTACCGAGACCCCCACCTAATCCTCCCCAATATAAGTTGGGTGTTCAAAAGCATGCGCGGATCCAGAGGGGGTGACAGGGGGTCCGGACCCCCTGAAAAATCACAAAAATATAGGTTTTCTTGAAATTCTCGAAAATTCTCAAAGCTATGAAGCCAGCATTCAATGTGGACCATAATGTGCACGCCATCGAAACGCCATTTAAATGGCGTTTCGCTGGCGGGCCGACATTGGTCCGCTTTTAGTGGTATTTGGATCCGCTCTCCCGGTCTAAAATTATTGTCAGTGTTGCAGAGTTGGACCCCCTCTGACAAAACTTTCTGGATCCGCGCATGAAAAGAATCAATATATCGATACTCCGATGCAAATCCGACCGGCTCTGATCCGGGGTTACATTATGTTGAATACGTATCTCGAGCGTGTCCGAGTGTGTAGACCAGGCGTGTAGAAAAATGTGTTTATTTATACGTGCTAAATGGTCTCTTAAACGTTTTTCGCATCAAAGGCACCGAATTATGAGGGGTCGAATTTATGTGCCAATTAAATGCCCAGTTTGCTTTGGGCCAAAATGTCCCGGACTCGTTTACAAGTCATATTGTTGGTTTTATTTTAAGAGAAACATGCGCTCAGGGTCGTTCTACACGCCTGTTTCGAGAGACTCTGATGTATTTAGGCGGCTAGTAGTGAAAGTTTAGCGTACTATCAGACTCATTTTTTTTTCTTTTTATTTATTTTTCATATAGCCATTGTACATTCGAACATTATCAAGCCAGTTCTCGACATCTACGAGGATAAAAACTCCCCTAAGTAACAAGCCTTCGAATATGAAACGCATTTACAGGAATTTGCACACATTATTACAAAAACAATAATATGGGGAAATAAAGTAAAAACATGCACGCGTGCACGGCCGATGCATTAATATTGCAGCAAAGACTGCTATTGGTTTATAAAGCCAATACTTGTTCTGATACACGCGTTATCGGGTATATACGGAAATCTCCGATCAGCATAAAGTAGTCCCGTAAATATTAAATTTCACACGGAGCCGTTTCCGTAATGTATACAATTGGCCATTGTTTATTTGCATTGAATACCGCTAATATATCTAACTGCTGAATAATTATATTGCTATGAATAATTATATTGCTAAATAATCATTAAACATGGTATTTCATATATGAAACTTTTTTTTGATTTATTTGAACTTTTTGCCCTACCCTAGGAGAAAAGTAACCGTGATAGTCGAGTTGTGTGCTGGCTTGTCACACACAGTAAAGCCGTACTTCTGTCAACATTCTTCTACTTTGGTAAATGATCGAAGCCGTTGTTTTGGGCAATCAGAGCGTTCGTGATCGCCGCCTTATTGGTAGAGCTGTGATAATTATAACAGAAAAGACAGGGTCTTCTTGAGTTACTTAATTTTGAATTAACCCAGAAGCCTATGAGTAAGTTTGTCTCTCTATCCTATTTCGATTTTGCCGAGTTGTTCAGGAAGTCGATGTTTTCCATTCATAGAAACAAACCAATAAACTCGGATATTTGTCTGTAATTAAAGGCTCCGATAGACTAATAATGTTGCTTATTACGGGGTGCAGCATATTGTGATTTAGAAGTCCACCGTTTTGCTTTTTTCATATCAAATTTGAATGAGTAGATGTTGTCATATATTTGACCTAATGCACGATATGGAGACTGCTATGTTACATTACAAGTATCTTGAAATCTCGACTGAATATGTGTGGTGCTCTAAAAACTTCTACATGCGAATTTCTGGGCGTCTAATAGTTCAGACATACATCGAAACATTTGTATTCTTTTTACCTATGTAACAAAGACCAAATACTCTACAAATCGTTCACTAGTAAATATATAACAAGACCTATCCAAACAAATTTAATTTTAATAAAACGAAAACAGTTGACTCCTAGCACACAAACGTTGCACTCCGTGTTACATCATGAGTACTAGTTGGTCTATCAGGAACGGACAAATGGTTTTGGAAAGGCAGATTTTCCTCCAGAAAGAAGGTAGATACTCTGTGCAACACGTTTTACATTACCCGACAGTACCTATGAAAGTTAAGACTCCAACTCTCATTGGGGAGGTAAACTTAGGGTGCCTATACATCCTCTTTTAGCTGAATGGCGATCGTTAATCGATAGAATTAATCTATCATTTTAAAACAGTTGGTCAATCATGCAGTCGCTCGATCTACTGTCGTGCCAACCAAGAGTGACAGTGACGTAATATTTTGTTTTCAATTGTTAAGTTCAACATTAATTTGTACACTCCACTTGAGCTAACGGGAATCGACAGATCACATGTGTATTAATCCTATCCTGCGGATAGGATTAATACACAAGTGATCCATCGGTTATTAGTCCCTGATAACTTTGTAAACAAAACATGACGTCACTGTCACTCTTGGCTGGCAAGACAGTTAAAGTGGATAGAGAAGACTATCTTTTAATAATAGCTGTTAGTTTAAATCCCTATCAGTATGTATATAAGCGGTCCAAAGATTGTCCGTCATGAGGCTCAAACCCGTTACCACAAACCTACGAGTCATGTTTGCAAACCGCTACACTATAAAGGTTGTAGCACGTAGCTGTCGCTTTTTTGTGTTTAGATTCATTTTCCGCTTCAGTACAATTAGTTACACAGTGTATACTATTATACACAGTGAGTTTGGTTTTTTAGTCATTAGTCGATAGTCGTTAGTTTCATCCTTATTTGTACTAGTCTACTAGCACGCTCAAATAGTGTGCTGGATTATTGATCAGACAAATCAAACCAGATAGTGTTAGATAAATCTATTTTACATTCTTTGGTGGTAAAACACAGTTGTAGAATCGATCAAAACATGCTTTTTAGCCCTTCAAAATGATATATCAAAATACAATTTTCCCAGTAGTTATGTTAACCCGAATTAATCTCCCGTTTTTCCTCAGTTTGAACATCACTAAATATGTTGTTGAATAATTTATATGTATGCCGATTCATTGTCACACAAATTATTGCAAAACTCACAGTTTGAAAATGTGACTTTTCACAAATGACTTTTAGGGAGATTACACGCCTTAGAAGGACATCTCCATAGCACGACCAGAAGCACACGAGGTTAAACTAAATCCCGCTAGCTTATTGTAATGTTGTAGTGTCGTTTTGCTACTTTTGAGATAAACGTAATCAAAGATTGGACTTCTCATAGTAAAACTACTGATACATCAATAAGAAACTCAAAATAATTATTTTCAGTTCATTGCTACCATGTTGTAACTCTTCTGGCTTGTTGACCTTATCCACAGCCTCATGTTGATATAAATATTTCAAAAACTGCCAAAATTGAGCTACGACATTATGATGTTAATGTAGCGTAATATCAGGCTGGAATCCAGAAAGAATATAAGAATCTATCATGAGTGTAAGGGTAGGATAGAAAAATACTACCCGAGGATCGCCGTTTGGCATCACACGGCTTGCCAAGTGATGACAAACGGGGATCCCGAGGGACGGATTTTTCTATCCTACCCTCACACGAATAATGGACTCTTTTTCTTGCTCACCACTATTTTTTTGTTATTTATTTATTCTAAAAAAAGCTTCCAGAAGTCCCTGAATACGCTAAGATGCAATTTCAGATGAAGACGTTACTTGACGTTCTGGGTAAGATAGCATGAGTAAGATAAGATTTTCAATCCCAGGGTAAAATCTCAGATATCCTTAGCCGGTGTGGATGAAAACAGCTGATTATACCAACGTGTGGTTTTCCATATTTTTACATATCATAGGTAAATATTTTGATCACTTTTGTGGGAAATATTTCCCTGATGTGAACGGACAGCGACTACAGTCTAATGTATTGCACGTTCTTTTCTTGTAGTTCGCATGAGTTATCGTCATTTTTGCCGAAAACTGACACCAAAGCCATCGAAGTGTAGAAAATGTCTATTAAGTTTTACTTATTATCAATAAATGTCTTGGCCAGCACATCCATGGGTAATTGGGGATGTCAATTTGAATTCTTTATAGCGATTCTCTTGGGAGATTCAGCATTTGAGCCGCGACATTAGATTTCCATCAATATGGTTTTTACGACCAGCAAAGGCTCCAACCAGCATACGCGCAGTCTAATCAGAACCTTTGCTAGTCGCTTGAATATTCCATGACTGTTAAGCGACTGATCGAACACCATTTGGATTTTCTAAGCTTAAAAGAGGCTGCACAGGCTCGTTTGAGTCTACACTTATCAAATTGCCACATTGTTTGAGATCCCTTTCAGGGCTCATTTATTCAGCCATCTCGGGAGAAAAAAATGCCTTTGTTTGTTTGTTTGTTTGTTTGTTGTTTGTTTGTTTGTTTGTTTGTTTGTTTGTTTAATCTTTACGTCCCATCAACAATCTTTCAGTTAAACAGGGACGGGTCTTCCTGGGTTGAACCATTACTAAGCTAGGATAAATGTGCCTTGCGCAAGGGCCACAATGCAGAGACGCCAGTGAGGCTCAAACCTATGGCACCATGTTCTCGAGTCAAGCACTCTACCATTGAGCTACTGCGCTTTCAAAAAATACTTTTGCTATATGTGAACAAAATAGGCGCATATCAGGTCATGTAGATTCAAAGGCTGCTCTGCATCACTATTATTCATTGCTTGGATTCATTTATTTAAATTTGATGTTCTACATCGAAATTTTGAAGACTATAGAAACAGTCTCTGTAGTTGGGTAGTTTGATTTGAGCCTGCCTGAAAAATTTACAAACACAAGAACTAGATTTCCCGTGTTGAAGAATTGCACTGGTGGAGCATTGCTTACATTATTCTTTACCATTTCATGCATATCGGATTATCCTGTTAACAAACCAGTTTAGATGCAGATCGGATGGTTCCTAAGATGCCAGCTGATCGGGATCCATACTATTTTCCATTCTGTTTTGGGTTGCATACTAATACCACTAATGACTGAAAAATGCCCAAATCACAGACCATAGTTTACGCATTTCAGAAACACATCAACGTACATGTACACATGTAGCGTACAACTTGCAATCATCATACTTCTAACCAAAATACAAACAGCTGAGATTCCTTGCTCATGACAGTAACAATTGTTGGCTTGTTGGCATTTTAATATGTTACAATTTATGACATGAAATTTTTTCTGCTCATAAAAAGTTTCATAACCTCAGAGCCTGGATAGCTCTCAATTTTTTGAAGAAATATATATATCGATAAAGGTTGTTATTTGAAGCTAGCTCTCCTCCGTGAGGCTTGTTAATTATTTTTTAACCATAGTGTACCTTTTACAGGACGTAATTAAACAGTACAGATCCATATCAGACACAGTTGGGCGCAGCGTCTGATCAGGATCATGAAGAGGCATTTCATCTGGGTCTTCACTATTGGGCATTTTCCAGTCATGTTCACTTGTTATTTCGGTAAGCAAAATAGAAGGCAAATAGAGAAAATGAAATGGTAATACGGTTTTCTATTTGCAATGTGATTGAGTTACAAGTCAAAGCAGACTACTGCTTTCTTAACAATTCGTCACTAGGACGTAACTGCATTAAATATCGAATCATGTAAGTTTTAGTTACCATAAAATTGGAAACAATCAACAGTTTATGATTAGCCCATTTTATGCTACGTTTACACTATGTCCCCGGCGACCACGGCAGTCACGATTTCGGCCACCGTGGACGAAACGGGGTGACCGTAACACAACGTAGGGGAACGGGGTCGACAAACGTAGCTCGCCGTGGTTGCCGTGATCGCCGGGACAGATTTTTAAACAGTCAAAAAATTTGCCACGGCAGCCACGGCGGGATTGACCTACTTAAATGTGCCGTAGTAGAACGGGGAGAACGCAACAAAACGTGACGGAACGTAACAGACCTTAACACAACTTGGAGTATGTCCGTAGCTGGACGGCTTGTTATGAGACGGCAACGCAAGGTCTGCCAAGGTCTACCAAGTTCTGTTGCGGTCTGCCACGTTGTCCTAACCCGACCCCGCAGCTCGAACCTGAACATGGAGTCTAAGAATCTCAGATAGATGCATCTGAGGAGGAAAGTAGTGGCAAGGGTAGAAATAATCATTACTGAATGGACTTGGCTAATTTCTCGTGGCAGAATATTGCATTTATTTCTCTGAAGATCAGTCAGTGTAGATATTGATAAAATGCTGCATTGTGCGCCATTTCATTAGAATCTTTTGTGTTTTTAAAAATACTCATAAATGAGTCACTGGAGTACAAAGGGTTAATGCTGTTACAAATGCCTGGTGTTTTTGTTTGTACAGTTTCGAAGAGCTTTGGAGGCCTGAAACGCGTTAACATCTTCGATGCGAAGCTCTCTTGCTATAAAAAGTGAGAAATATCCCAATTGTTGCATTCGTTCTTCCGAAAAACATGCCCGCACTTTGCATCCGTCTTTAACCTTCCTGCTAGACGATCATTCTTCTATACAGCTGCTGGTGGCCTCCTTGCTGCCACAAATGCTAGATGAACACTCCTAGCAATTATATAAATACGAAATCGGCTTCTTTATTGCCATTATATGTAATGATGTTTTTGATCAAGGGTGCATAATATAACGATTGAAGCAGCTTTATGGACTTCCTTTTTTATACCGTGGGCATATTGGGGCTCAAACACCATTCATCGCCCACGTTTTATCGTAGAAAACCTCGACAGAACTTGATAGACGTAGCAGAACTTGATCGCAACGTAACAAAACGTGAGAGGTCCCAACAGAACGTGGCAGGCCGGGATGAAACGTAGAACCATCGGTGACAGACCGTAGCGCGCCGGCGAGCCTCTATCACGGCAGACCTTGACAGAACGTGAGAAAACGTAGCGAGACTTAACAGAACTTGAGCACAAAGACAAAAATTACTAAAAACATCACGGCGAGCTACGTTTCTGGCTACCGTGACTGCCGTGGCTGCCGGGAACATAGTGTAAACCTAGCATTAGTTTAAAGTTATTTTAGTGGGACATAAGCAAATAATGCAGAACCAGACCAGACGTCACAGAATGCGGCGTCTGATCAGGTTCTGCAATATTAGAAATAGAGGATCTTACATGAGTGCTCATGCTTTATTGAATTTATTAAACGAGTTGGGGAAAAGAGATAAAATGCGAGGCTTGCCGAGCATTTTATCTCTTTTTCTCAACGAGTTTGATAAATTCAATAATACAAGAGCACGAATGTTAGATCCTATTTATCATATGACAAATACTTTGAAATCTCATTTCTGGCGTAAAAACGTTAGATTTTGTCATTATGTACGCAACGTTGTTATGGGCGTCATAACGTTTCCCGTAAATCTATAAACCATTAGTGGTTTATCGATTTTATTGCATGGCGTTATTTCACTCTCAGACGCGACGTCATATAATAAACTCCTTTTAAAATTTGAATGAAATTGTAAATTATTATGCAACAACCCTTAAATTCGAAATGGACTCGTCAAATGGATCAGAGTGTGAAATTTCATTAAGCATAATGGGAATAAAATAATAGATTTGTTTTTAAGACTATACAAAAGGAAACTACAGCTCGATCCTTCTACTATTCGAAATCGTTTACAAAGTACAGGTCTCCCAAGACAAACAACGTTAATTACTTGACACTAGATCTTGTCTCAAATGGATTATGAAGTATTTAACCACGATGGAGAGGCAGCCGTATTATGTTATCTATATGTAATGATGCCAATTAATGTACTGCTCTGTGTTCTCTCTTCTTACTTCAGTGGACGCGTGACACAACACACCTTTATACGAAGCTAGGGCACATGGCTTTGACATAGCAAGATGAAACACCTTGGCTGAGTACACCTACGGGTGTAGAAAGATGTCTGAACTAAAGACCTTTCCTGCCAATGATAGCCAAAAATGCAAAGGTTGTGGCCAGAAAGCATATATATTAAACCACAGCGAAGCAAAACAATGAATTCTGACATTGAAAAGCAGTCACTTATGGTTTAGGAAAACAATAACTCAATTAAGTGATATTTTTTGAGTGTGTGCTATGCGCACTTGTGTCCTGGACGTACGCCTATAGAGTATATAAAGAAAGTAAATATGACTAGAACATGACAGAATCATACACTGCAGACGACCCATGGCAATGTAAAGAAGAGACTCAGATCATAAATGACCATACGAAAGAAGGAAGAAAAGTAAAGTAAAGCAACAAGTTCTCTCGTCCCTAGCGAGATGATTGCAAAACAAGAAAAGACACAAAATAAAACAAGGACCAAACACACACTCAACGAACAATGGTAGCAACTGTTACACTAAACAAAGACCCAACAACAACAGAACCACCACCTTAGAACGGAGAGCAGCCTAAGCCGATGGGGACCTTAAGTTAATTTCACTTGCCAAATCCTCACCCTAAATCGTGTTGTCAATAAATCAAGACACCGGAACACACAAAAATACACCCACCACAGCAAGAGCACATACAAGGTAAAGCATCTATATCATCTTATTAATAAGATGATTGAAAGTCCAGAAGTGGCACAACATAACAACACCACAAAACCAAGACTTAAACACCAACTGCTACACAATGGAAGCAGCAACAAATAATAGATTAACGACAATAGAACTATCACCTTCTAAGACTTCTACGTGCATTTTTGAAAGCACGTATGCTGATGTACATGTATCGCAAGGTGTTTCACAATAACATGAGCTGATTCCCTATCAACGCATAAGACAACCGTGGCGGTGGTGATCAGGAGCAAAGATCGTTCTACCCCTGGTAGTATATCAAATATATGTCGTCAACTGGTACCTCTGGGACAGTGAACCAACTGATTAAGCAACAACAACAAAATGGGCTGAAAGCAAGGCTTTCAGTACACCCCGCAACATCATGTTCCTCCTTAAATTCGCTCATATTGAGAGATAACTTATATAAGCTTAGTCTTACTGTCAAATCACTATCATGCAACTGCTTTGTTATATTATTTGTGCTTTGCTTAATGTATAAAAGAGAATGAATAAAATATATTTTAACCAGCCAAATTTGCTCACAGCCTTAACTGACAGGCTGTAATCAGGATCCCCCTAAACTACGTTTGCGGGGGTATAACAACAACGTCTCTACGCATTATAAACTAACGCAGTGTGATATGCCAGTCTTGAACATTTAATTATGTATCTCAAAGAGAAAACAACGGACATATTGATGATTAAGAACATACAATCTGGATAAAGAAATCAAACTGAAAATAGTACGTACACTTCCATCAGCATAAACAGTTATTTTCACAGCCTCATTACTTTTAGGAAATCCTGGTATTTGATGAGATTAATCTTATAATTTTCTGTCATGATTATTTCCAAAAAATCTCAAAAGGCAAACAAAATGTATCAAACATTTGGGAGAACAATTGTCACAAGAAATCATTAATGATGGTTTACTTTTTATATACTTTTTTTCATTTTGCAATCCATAGCACAGTCTTTTGTTAGTCTCAACAGTCAGCATAATCTAAATGATTGATATCAAACGGTTTAAACCGTATGCCACATAACCAAAGTACTACATTGTTTTTGTGAGAAGTGACGATAGTGTTGTGTATTTTAAGGTAGACTTAATGTACCTTCTATTATATGCAGATGATATTTCAAAAGACGCAATTTTTCTTCTATGTTAAATGCTCCGCTTACATTATGACCTCTAATAAACAGTTCTCTAGATCATTCATGTAATAGTAGAACCTTGACACAAGACTTATCGTTTTTGATTTATTCACCCTGAATTTCGACCGCATTTGGCGTGTTTTTTTTTTTTATCTAAAAGCAGACAAAAACTTTTGTTACCTTGTATCTATGCATTAGAAATAACTACTTATTTGATGTATACAAGACAAAATGATTCATTCTGCGTGGCTTGCGATTTATATTACCGTTGATCTTTGTATTCACGAATACAGCTCTCTGGTAGTAGACAGAGACATGCTATGACAGGACATTTGTTGTATTAGTATGAATGCATACTGTTTTTTAAACAGTCAAAACGATTCTCTTGTGTCTGATGCTCTATTCCACATGACAAACTCTGAGCTCAATCTTGTTATGTGATGAGCTTGATAATTTTTAACACATTGCTTCAATGCACTGATAATTATCAAAGTAAGACAGGAGGCAAAGATCAGGAAACGATACAATCAAGTACCACACCTGACCCAGGATACAACATGGGAAAGTAACAAAAATGCAATAAACATCACCAACAAGAGCCAGGTGATCAGCCCTTTCCCAGCAGGTGACAAGGCAGAAATGAACAGACGCTAAAGTATGAGAAACACAAGACACAAAAACACAAATGATCCACAAAAGAAGTACAGCCTTGGAACGGTCAGTTGCAATATTTAAACCGGTTTCACAGCGCCAACCTCACCCTAAGTTCAGATGTGGATCAAGACACATAGATGTTTGGATTGCATGAAAGACCCCTAGCTTATCAATGAATCATCTCTAAAAACATATAAATCAATATATACAAAGGAGATGAAGCACAGATAAGGACTAATGCTGACTTGAAATCGAGCCAGAGCTACATGTATCGATATTTCGGTCTGGGTTCGATTGTAACTCTGCTTAGAGGTGGCATATTCGTTTTGCCACGATTCGTTTGGTAACGACTGAGGAAGGCGGAGAGATGTATTGGTCAGAACAGGAGAATGTGGTACTTACGAGGGGCATTTGGAAAGTTCTTAGCATGGTCTTTAACTCAGTAACCAATTTATAAACCCTATCATGTTTGGGATCATTTAAAAGAGCTACCTTTCCTCTTTGTTATAGCAAAAATTTTTTGAGGATGCTATGATGCAAACACGAAAAATATACTGTTTGTATACTGGAAAATGCAAAATTCACGGGTGGGCATCAGCGTAACTACCGCTAACTCGCGTAAACGTAAATTTGTTCCTTCGTCACATACGGAACCTTTCGCGGTAGTAGCATCGTCACAGAAAAGGCAAACAAAGGTAGGTACTCTCGTTTGTTTTGATTTTTTGTAAAAGAATGAGCTAACTATGTAAAAATCCGGCAATGCTTTTCCATGTAGATATGATTAACCTTGCTATACAGGCCAAACGCGATGTTGTAAAAAGCTTTGCTTTGGGATGAGAATCGATTTTTTTACGCCCGAAGGACGAATAAGGGCCGACATGTACACGCCATGTGTAAAATGCTCTTGTTCTGAGCTAAAACTAGCAAAACATCTGCATACTCTCTTCGTTTTGACATAAAACTGAAGAAATCCCTTTCTTGGTTCGATTTGGTTACGGCTCTCATCTAAAAGCAAAGCTTTTTTCAACATCGCGTTTGGAGAGTACCTACCTTTGTTTGGATTTTCCGTGACGATGCTACTGTCGCGAAAGGTTCCGTATGTGACGAAGGAACAAATTTACGTTTGCGCGATTTCGCGGTAGTTCCGCTGATGCCCACCCGCGAAATTTCGGTGGAAAATATAACGTTTTATCTTATAAAAAGTGTGCAGAACATTAAGAATAGTTCATGAAATAAGAAGATTTTGTATCATTTGGTAGGCAACAATCTGGTTCATTCATTATACAATTGATGACCGAGTTAGATGTTTCTGATAACTAAATACCAGAACAGCAATACCAAAGCCGTGTAGAAAGCAAACCAATTTTTACGTCTAAAAATCGCATATCACAATGCACATTTCTTGAAAATATATAACCGACAGTAGTTTAAAAATGCCGTATATTGGTATTTTTTTCAAGCACGCTTTATGCTTTTTGTATTGAAACCAAAAACGTTTTTGTAAACTAGAATAAAGGGAAGACAACTCTAAAAATCTTCCCATGGGCAGAATGAGTTTAGCTATGAGTTGACGTTCCGATTCATTTCAAATGAAAACAGTTGCAAACAAAAAAGTAACAAGAAAAACTATAACATGTGTTACATGTTATAAACGGCGTTGTTGAAAGGTTCTTATGAGTAATAATAGATGAAGGATAATAATGAAGTTTTTTTTCGCAATGAGATATACATTAAGCGGCTTTGAAATGATTCATTAAATGCTTGACGTTTCGCTAATAAACCATTCAATCAGACGGTGATGGGGAAGCAAGCTTTTGTGAATACTTGTTATCATCAGTCTTTTATGAAAACCAATACTTGTCCGCGGGGAAAGAAAAAGTTAGACTGCATTACGTCCCTTGATATACAGTATTCTAAAAAAAGAACAAGAAAAACTATGACTTCTCAAGTCGAAAGAATAATATCCCATGCATTTTCCTCCTTTTGATGGAAAGAAACCCAACCCCAGCCATGAGTTTTCGGATGATAGGGAAAATCTACTAGCATGCCAGTAGCAAAATAAAGAAAGATGATGATTGCTTCCGCGTTTGACACAACATCGAAACAAACCTCAGGTCAAACCAATAGAATGACTTATTTTCCGTGTTTTGCCTTTAAGATTTCTTAGGTTATTTTCTTTGCTTATTCATATTTTCTGCGTGTATTCCTGTTGTACGTTCTGTTTGTTTGTTTAACTTTTTTTCTTGCTCCTATTTTCTTATAAAATGAAAAGTTTGTTTCTGTTTTATCGTGGCACTGTTTTATCGCACACTGCTAAATATAGAATGAATGACGTCACAATGATTTACAGAATAGTCCTTTAAATACTTATTTAATATACTTATTTAAGAATTTCGTATCTAAAGTAATGAATTATCAATAAGTTCGCCCCAGAAAACCGCTGATAACACATAATTGGAAATATTTTCTTGGTAGAAATATTAATTACAATTATAAGTTATTCTAAGTTAGACCATTAGACCTGCTGGCGAGTGTGAAAAATAGGTACAGTCCGTGGGTATAACAGGGGTTGAACATCCGACATTTACACTGAAAAGACACCTGATTTTAGACGTTTGAAATACTCTTTTAATAAGAGAAGTCTACGTTTGATTTTACTTTAC
This sequence comes from Loripinus fragilis, assembly GCA_964019695.1. Lineage (NCBI taxonomy): Eukaryota > Metazoa > Mollusca > Bivalvia > Lucinida > Lucinidae > Loripinus > Loripinus fragilis. Next base: position 66,894,316 of record OZ026530.1, read on the forward strand.
CCTTGGAAAAACGAAAAATTTAATCAAAACATTATTCATTGAACAATAACTTTGATCACACCCCTCTTTGGAATAGTCCATTTCAAAACCAATTACAATTATAGGCTAAGTAACCACTGTTTCATAAATGAACTAATATTAGCTACTTATGCATTAATAAGTAACGCCATAGAAAATACCTCGAGAGCAGAAATTTATCAATTTTGTGATGCTTATCGCGATTTCATGAGAAGTTCTTATGCCATTGACAAAATAGGCGGGGTTGAGTTACCCCACCCACTTCTTGAAAAGTAGGGGTAGTGTTATTAGGAATAATTTTCTTGAAGACAGAACTATTAAAGCCACACATTTTGCGCGACGAAATGATGTTTATGTATTGTTGCCTATAAAAAAGCAAAACATGTACTCAATAGGCTTTTTTCGTGCTCATGAAGTGACACAATTTATAATAAAAAGTATAAAGACAAATAAAAAAAGTCCCATTTTTAAGAGTAAGTAAGGGTGCAAAGATCAGGAATCGATACAATAAAGTACCACGCCTGACCCAGGATACCAATGGGAAAGTGACAATTTCACAATTAGACACCACAAACGAGAGCCAAGAGGTCATTCCATTCCCAGCAGGTGACCACAAAGCACAAATAAACAGACGCGCACAAAGACATAGCAAACACAAGACAGAACAAAAACATAAAAGATCCACAAAAGAAGTACCGCCTTGGAACGGTCAGTAAAATATTTTACTGGAGGGCTTAAACCGGTTAAACGGCGCCAACCTCACCCTTAATTCAGATGTAGATTACCATTTCAACATTTTCCGAATGTAAAGGTGGTAGTCGTGCGAGCAGTGATCGCAAAAAAGAAGTTGGCACCAAATCGTTAATTTGTCAAATCATGATCGCAAATAAGGTCCCCAATTTTCCTTCACTTTTTTCCAAGTATTTTGCTGAAAAATTTCCGCCAGTATATAAACCCCTACTCACTTTGAGCATGCGCTGTACGTGCACGCCAAGCAGAAATAAACTATCAAGTAGCCGTTGAATTCTAGTTTCCGAAAATGTATTATTTGATAGCAATTTATCAACGCATTGTGGAGTTATGAAGCCATGCTAAGAACTTTCCAAATGACCCTCGTAGAACGTATGGCAATCTATAAAATGCAACAACCTTCATGCCTCTGTCCTCGGCTTAAGTGGCATTCTGCATATACGTATGTACAAGGCTGGTTTACATGGATTGTCTCTAGTTTATTGGCTCTGCTGTTTGACTGGGTCGTGTAAGTGGCAACCGCAGAGATAAAAGGCGAGCGAAGAATGGAAGTCAATTATGCAAAAGACATTTTTTATTGTTTAATCGTCTGTTAATGGTTTCAGCGGTGTCAAGTGTTGTTTTCAGCGTCTAGCTCTAGGTGAGTAAATATAGGACATTCTAATGCACTTGTTTTGTAACGCGACGTCTGATTGGATAGCGTCAAAAATTTGCAACAGTTTTATCCTGAGCTATACTGTTGGAAGTTGTTTGACGTCATTTATTACGTAACATTTCGTTGGATGACGTGCGGCTTGCAACGCTCCAATTTGAGACGAAACTGCAGAAGTGCATTAGAATGGGGATAACTATATTCAAAAATTTCATTTGGGGAGGTATATCTTCGGATATACGTTCGGTAATCACGTTTTACGGCTACGCTCGCGCGTCGCCGTAAAACTAAATTTCCGACCGTATATCTGACGATATGCTTCCCCAAAATAAAAATTTGAATACAGTTATCCCCTAAGTGCACTAGGTTTTGTGCTTATTGTACTAGTGAGCAGCGAAGGCTCAGGCGAGTATGTACATATGCACAGAGTCGCCAGAGACTTCTCTGCTCGTGCATGTATACATAATAGACGGATGGCTGAGAATAGGTTTGCTCCCCCCCCCCCCCCTAGGGAATTTTGCAGACATATCCTATCTTGTAGAGAATTGAAAGCCGAGTCTTTTAAGAGATGTTTGCACTCTGTGCTCCGGGCGTTAGTCTGCAAGAGCCTGTAACATACGTTACTTAATCAAACTAAGAAAAAGTAAATTGAAAGTTTGGGTTACAAATTAAAGACATTAAAATATTTATTTTTTAAAAATCATTCATATAGTCTGCATACTGGATATCTTAACTAAGTATGACAGCCATTTGAACAAAATTGTGGCTTCCTAAGGTGTCATATGCGTTACATAAATCAGATAACCCATTAAAATTTGCAAGTGTGGCTAACATCATTTACATTCACAATCTCTCTGTGTGTTTTGCAAAATGTTTTTAACCATGTCTGACTAGCTTATGCAATTGGCTAACAGAAAAATTAAAGTTTGTTTTCCTAGCTTAAATATTTTTTCTGAAATAAGCAATTAAACAACCCTACCCCTACCCAGTTCTAAGGTGAAATGTTAGGTATTAAAACTAAAGTAAAAATAGTTAAAAAATATTTGCAGTTGATGAATGTGTTTCATTGTTTGGGATTTATTTGCTTATATGAAAAGACTCATAAATCTGCAAGTTTGTTGCAAAAATTTTAATATCAGAGGCTGTAACATATGTTACCTGATGTAATAAATGGGCAAGCTCATTGTCTTTACGTAAGGTATGCCTAAAAATGTTTTAATCTCCTCGAGGGAATTTTGCAGACATATTCCTTCTTATAGTTCAACTCAAGGTGCATCGAATAAGGGATGTTTGCACTCTCCATGTTGGGGCGTTAGTCTGAAACAGCGTGTTACATGCGTTACTATATCAAATAAAGGAAATGTAGTTTGAAAGTTTGAGCTAAAATTGTGAAAAAACTCGCAGATATTGGATATCTTACATTGTTTAGGGATTTTAAACTGGCTCCTATGATAAAGACTTATAGATCTTCTAGTTGTCATCAAGTTTTAATGATCAGAGAGCGTTACATATGTTAGCGTGATAAGTAAAATCATCAAACAGTATTTTGACATCAAGCTGAGTAAGGGCCTGCTCCATCCTAATCCCCTTTGGAATTCTGCAGACAAATTACATCTTATGTAACCATTCAAGGTGCATTTAATAAGAAATGTTTGCACTCTGTAAGTCTGGGCGTTAGCCTGTAACAGCTTGTTACATATGTTACTATATCAATTTGAGAATAAGAAATTTGAATGTTTGAGCTACCAAAAGAAGACATTAAAATTATCTAATAAATTGACATTCATATTGTCTTTATACTGGATGTCTTTACTACATATGGAAGCTGTTTAACATTAATACGGCTAACTGCGGTGTTATGTGCGTTACATGAACCTAATTATAATTTAAAAGCTATAATTGTGGCTATCGTCATGTAGTTAAACAACTACTATGACTTGGTTTCAAACTGTTTTATTAGATTTTACAAACATATACTCAATTGATAAATTGGAAAAACCAAGTTTGCTTTTCTATCTTAAATATATTATCTTTTAGGAGCTAATACACAGCCCTACTCCCAGTTTTACAGAGAGGCAAATTTTGTTATTACCGTTTAAGTAAAACACATGAAAGCGATTACAGAGAGTGGATATTTTTCATTTTCTTAGTATGTCTTGCTCATATATCTACAAGATGTCATTAAGTTAAAGATCAGGACACTTAATGTGTACTTATAAGTCGTTGGTGCCAAAACACTAGAAATTATATTCATTTCTGATTATCAAGCCCATGGACTGGTGTTACAGATGTTACCATGACCTTTTGGGCACATTTCCTAATACTGTGCATATAATGCTAAATATAGAGCCACAAATAGAGAAGATAGTTTTATTTTTTTACAAGAAAATACAATAAATGAAATGGTCCAAACTATTTCTCATCGATTCAACACTCATGTTAAACGTTTGTCGTTGTCTGCTTCTGTGGTAATCATTATTATCACACGCCTCCTTGCAACTAGTATAATCATCACACAATATTTCAATCATTTACTGTTATTCAATTTAACCACCAGTCCACTCAAAATTGATGAGCCATTATCAACTTTCCAATTTTGCCATTTATGGCTTGGAACATTCGGAAACTGATATGAATTCCTAATAGTTGGCTCTTTGAGTATGTGTTTCAAGTGATACTCTGCAAGTAGGAGAAAGGCTAAAGCTTTACAAGGAGGAAACTATGCCATTAAGAGCAATGAGTACCTGGACTGATGTACCTTGATATTTCTGTGATAAAGAATCATATCTTAGCTGGTTAACTTTTATAAATGTAGCCTTTCCATACATGCAACCCACATATTTTCATCTAACAATGTCTCTGCACTTATCATCTTTCCCCAAGCATTCAAAAACTTACTTGAAGTCTTAGTACTTCTGAAGTGCTGAAACCGAGGTAACTCTTTCCCTTCAGATAAACGAACTAGATGTATCATAGCAGGTAAAGCAATGAAATGCAGGATGGACAGAGTGCAAATTAGACCCTTTCAATTCAATGATTCACTAAGTTTCTAAGATAAGAGCGCTTATTAAAGGATGTTACATATATAACTCGTCATAATAAATGAGCAAGTGCATTGTCGTGACATCCTTTTTGATTACACAGTCAGAGGCAAGTGTTTTCAATTTCAGTGTTTTCAATGGATCATGAAATGAGGCACCTTATCAACTTGTTTACTCTGTATAAATCTTCCATAGAGCATAATACAGAACTACTGCTTATCCCATTCTACCTATAGTCCACTTTCCGTCTTTTGAATGCAACAGCTAATGGTATGGCTGCAAAAACTGAGAAATCATAGGTTTTACATTATTTTAGGACATGCTTCAATGTACTGACATAAAAAAACAACCAACTGCAAACGTAATTGATGGCAATGTCCAACTTCATATTCTTTCACTTATACCAGATAAATTTCAAGGTGTAACAGAAATTGTTTCAGACGTTCTGCCAAAACCATCAAGAGTCAACATTGTAACTAAAGAAAACTTATAAAGTTCTTTGGGCGCAGCAAAATTCTATTGATATAAGACCTGAGGACTGAAGCACCAAAAGACTGGGTGGGTTCCATGGCAAATGATGCAAAAAGCAGCCTATAAAATTTCTGTTTGACCAATGTCAGAAATCTTAAAGTATTCTTAGAGGTACACGGTAGAGACATAGATTTTGCAAAATCAGAGCAAAGTTATCATTTGACTAGCATGGATGCAGAGACAGCTGCAGTTAGATTGCTCTTGCCACTTCACAGGAAGAGATATATACCAGAGTCATTATACTCCATTGTATGCATATATGTGAAAGGGCATTAAACCCATATTTAATCAGGTGTTTGATCCCATGACACTGACATGCTGTTTCTGCTTTTGAAGAATGCTAAGGATTCAAGTTTGGCTGAGTCAAGTTATTTGACGCTGGCACTGGCCACACATATAAAAAAAATTAAGTCTTTTGATGGCTAAAGAGGAGGATCACACGAAATGCTTATAAGTGATGTTTGTCACAATTACCAATTTTAAAAAGTAATCTTAATTAATGTAACACATATAACACCATAGGAAGCTGTATATTTGTTAAAAAATCTTTTTTTATGTATCAAAGGTATTCAGCATGCAAACTACATGAATAATTCAAATAAATAGATAGTTTTATGTCTTCTTTCTGTTTCTCAGACTTTCAATTCATTTATTCTTAAATTGATATGGTAACATACGTATCATACCATTACAGGCTAGCCCCCTAGCTAATAGAGTGCAAACATCTCTTATTTGATGCAGCTTGAATTGTTCTTTAAGGTAGGATATGTCTGCACAATTCCCAAAGGGGTGGAGAGGAACAGGATTGTACGCAGTTTGCAGTCCTAATACAATGCCATGATTCTACTGGTTGTGATGAAATTGGTGATTATTTTGCAATAGAAGCATACATAATGATAGACATTGTCAGGGTGACTTGAATAAAGATTGTTTTTGAATAATTTTATTTAATAGGAATATTTATTAAATTGTGTCATTTAAATGAGAACTATTATTTTCTATCTATATGTCTATATATTTCAATATTATAGGCATTAGGAAATATGTGATTAAAAAGGTTATATATAACATAGGTAACACAATTCCATGGGCTCGTTATCAGCAATGACTGTAATTACTAAGACTATGGCACCAGAGGCTAGAGATTAATAGGAAAACATGTGAAAACGGTATTTTTCTGAAATATCATCTCTTACTTCCAAGAAAATTTCCTAGCTCATTCATTATGCCATGTAACATATAATACATTCTTTAATAAGTGCTCTGATCCTGATGTCAAACTTGCAAATGTATGATTCTTTATTGCATTAGCAAGAAAGTGCCAAAAATGTAAGATATCCACGAGCGTCAAATATTTTCATATATTTTTCTTCAATAATAGATACCAAAATTGGATACTTAAAATTGGGGGTAGGGTTGTTTAATAGCTCATATAAAACAATGTATTTGAGATAGAAAAGCAAACTTTGTTTTTTCTATTAGTCAAATAAGTATTTTAGTAAACTAAGATTAAAAACACTTGTAAAAATGCACAAAACGTCTGTAAAATGAATGATGTTAGTCACGATTTCAACTTTCAAAGGGAAATTTAATCTATGTAACGCATATAACACCATTGAATGCTGTAATTTTGTTTAAAATGCTGCTTTTATGTAGCTTAGGCATTCAGCTTGCAAACTACAAAAGAAATTTAAATAATTAGATGGTTTAATGTCTTCTTTCTGTAGCTCAAACTTTCATTTTGATTTTTTCCTTAGTTTGTTACAGTAACATATGTAACAGGCTGTCAGAGACGAACGCCCCGGAGCACAGAGTGCAAACATCTCTTAAAAGATGCGGCTTGAAATTTTCTTCAAGATAGGATATGTCTGCAAAATTCCCTAGGGGGGGGGGGGGGGGGGGGGCATGACTTTTTTTAGCTCGAAGTCTATAAACGCTGATATGGAATTGTTTCGACTCCGTATGCTTACTGTTTTTTGCTTTGTTTTGTTTTGTTTTTATGCCCCCAAAGGAACTTTGGATGGCATATAGTAATCGCACTGTCCGTCCGTCCGTCCGTCCGTCTGTCCGTCTGTCCGTCCGTGTGTCCATCCCGCTTTCGTGTCCGGTCCATATCTCCTATATTCTTTGAGGTAGGAATTCCAAATTTGGTGTGTGGATACATCTTGGGATGGGGGAGTGTCGCGTACCATTTTCAGGTCACTGTGACCTTGACCTTGACCTCTAACCTAGTTTTTAGAATAATCGTGTCCGGAGCATATCTCTTATATTATTTTAGGTAGGAATCTCAAATTTGGTGTGTGGATGCATCTTGGGATGACGAAGTGTCGCGTACCATTATTGGTTCACTGCTACCTTGAACTTGACCTCTGACCTAGTTTCTAGAAAACTGCATTGAATCTGGTGCTTATCTCCTATAATCTTTGAGATAGGAATTCCAAATTTGTTGTGTAAATGCATTTTGGGATGACGGGGTGTCACATGCCATTTTTGGGTCACTGTGACCTTGACCTCTGACCTAGTTTTAAGAATTATCGTGTCCGGAGCACAACTCTTATATTCTTTAAGTTAGGAATTCCAAATTTGGTGTGTGGATGCATCTTGGGATAGCGGTATGTCATGTACCATTTTCCGGTCACTGTGACCTTGACCTTTGACCTAGTTTTTAGAATAATCATGTCCGGAGCATATCTCTTATATTATTTTAGGTAGGAATCTCAAATTTGGTGTGTGGATGCATCTTGGGATGACGAAGTGTCGCATACCATTATTGGGTCACTGTGACCTTGAACTTGACCTCTGACCTAATTTCTCGAAACTGCATTGAGTCTGGTGCTTATCTCCTATAATCTTTGAGATAGGAATTCCAAATTTGGTGTGTAAATGCATCTTGGGATGATGGGGTGTCACATACCATTTTTGGGCCACTGTGACCCTGACCTCTGACCTAGTTTTAAGAATTATTGTGTCTGGAGCACAACTCTCATATTCTTTGAGTTAGGAATTCCATATTTGGTTTGTGGATGCATCTTGGAACAGCGGAGTGTCATGTACCATGTTCAGGTCACTGTGACCTTGACCTCTGACCTAGTTTTTAGAATAATCATGTCCAAAGCATATCTCTTATATTATTTGAGGTAGGAATCTCAAATTTGTAGCGTGGATGCATCTTGGGATGACAAAGTGTCGCATACCATAATTTAGTCACTGTGACCTTGAACTTGACCTCTGACCTAGTTTCTTGAAATTGGTGCATATCTCAAATAATCTTTGAAATAGGAATTCCAAATTTGGTATGTAAATGCATCGTGGGATGCCCGAGTGTCACAAACCATTTTGGGGTCACTGTGAATATGACCTCTGACCTAGTTTTCAAGAATCATTGTGTCCAGAGCATATCTCCTATAGTATTTGATGTAGGAATCCCAAATTTGGGGTGGTGATTCCTCTTGGGATGGTGGAGTGATGCATACCATTTTGAGTCACTTTAACCTTGATATTGACTTCTGGCCTCATTTCTAGGTTTTTCGTGCTATATTACAGCTTACTTTCTTCAAATGTGTCTTATGCTAGACCAATTCCTTTGGGGGCATTCGTCACGTGTTTGTGACATTTCTTGTTTATTTATTTATTTTCTTTAAAGGCTTCGTGTTTGTCATGCTTTCTTGTCTGTTCATAACAACCTTGTGGTCTCCTGCTGGGAAAGAGTTGAGCACTTGGCTCTCTTGTATGTTATGTTTTATTGTGTTTTTGTCATGTTCACATGTGGTGACCTGGGTCAGGTGAGTTACTTGATTGTATCGATTCCTGATTTTTGCCTCCTTATTTACTTTTATATACATGTAGATGATAAAGAATAGTTTGGGAGGGCAATGCCGTCGTGCAATCTTACGAATAGGGCTTCGTACACTGGGAAGGTGCCCCTTAAATGGAAATATTTTAAACAATTAACGGTTTTGTACATGATTCTATCTCTATGACAATTTGCCCTTCATTGGCAGGGAGTAAGTAAATCTTTACGATGAAAGAATGCTGCTTTCTTAAAGGATCGAACCAGCAATCTTCTGATTTTCTGGTTTTACGACTGCGATATCAGTCTACATGGATGACAACAATCATGATATTAATGGTGCGGCAGCTTTCAACGTGTTCAAGAGTAGAAATTATTGTAGCCTAGAATAAGGTTATTGCCTTTAAGATCTGACAATTAGATCTTGCTTTGATCTGGTAGAATATAATAGTTGAAGTTCCTATGTAAGAAAACAGCCTAACCCATAAAGCGCCAGTAAAGAACAGCATATGAAAATGTTGTCTGCTTAAGGCATCCGCTGCACATATTTGATATTGTTACTGGTTAATGTAAGTATAGAGGCAAACAGTGTGAACCCAGATCAGACTGTTCCTACAGGAGCAGTCTGATCTGGATCTACACTGTTTGTTTAAGAGGCTCCTAAAACATTTCAGCAGACAGTTTTTGTTGTCATTGGCGCTTTAAGGGTTAACATCTTAATTCTTCTACTGCCGTGCCAACCAAAAGTGACAGTGACGTAATATTCTGTTAACAATTGTTAAGATATTAACTTGTACACTCCATTTGAGCTAACGTGAATCGATAGATCACTTGTGAATTAATAATTTCCTGTGGATTGGATTAATACACATGATATGATTAATACACAAGTGATCTATCGATAATAAGTCCCTGATAACTTTGTAAACAAAACATGACGTCACTGTCACTCTTGGCTGGCAGTACAGTGGTTTATGAAATGAACCAATCCATCAAAGTTATCAATAAATAACTGACTGAGAAAGGCAAACGAATAGTCCTGGATGAGACTGCTCTCATGAGTTGTCTGTTCTGGGATCATTTGTTTTCCTTCAACGTAGAAATATTTTGTTTGAACATAATTTTCCGGTCTGGGTAATTTGGATTTCGCGCTCAAAGAGTTAAGCTTGCGGCGTAATCCGTTATTGTACAAAGAAGCAAAGATTACTCCTTTGAAGATAAATTAGACTTTTCCTACTGTCGTCTTTGAATTTCTTTAATTTCAAAACTTGTACACATTAAGGATCATTATAGTTTTATATCTATCTAGATTTGTAATAAGCAAAATGCTTTTGATTTCGAATTTGCTGATGTATCTGTTTTGGTTGTAAATCAGTATCCACGCTTGTCAGCTAATGGGATATGTATTTCATAACTTATGCGTTTAGTTTCGTGATAGCACAGCATAATGTTGTACATTCTATTCTAAAGATAGTGATTTCACCAATAAATTAATTTTGGGATGCTTCGTCACTTGGCTAGGCCTACGGTGCTTCCACTAAAGTTTGTTTAGGAACCACTACATGCTCATCATAAATAAAATCGCAAAATTGAAATCGCAGGGTAAATATGAAATGAAAAAGAATCCAACAATATTACATATATGAAGTGCAGTTAGAAAAATGCAAAAAAGCAAGCGAGTATGACAGACTAAGACCAAAGACCAATCCACTTGCCAAACTCGAGAATGGAATTCATTACCCAGCCAGCATGCAGTGTCGGACCACCATCGGCCCGCCAGCGAAACGCCATTCAAATGACGTTTCGCTGGCGGGCCGATTGTGGCCCGCTTTTAGATATTTACTCGGCAACTTACCTCTTTTGTCCCGCTGCCGTCTTGTACGAGCTCAGGTAAAGTCCCTTTAAATCACCAAAGAGATGGCCATTAAAAGTGTTGATATTAATAGAGTAGTTGTAGCCTTCTTGAAGTTTATGTTTAAGCTCAAGGACATAGATCTCCTTATCATAATCTTCGTCCGTGCGGACAACGTCATAAATCCCGTTACTTTCGTTAGTTTCCGTCAACAGCGTCACAGTGACGTCACTTGCTAAAATGTGTAGATAAAACGGTTTTATATGAAACACTACATATCTAGTTGATCTGTGAGCAAAGACATGCATTTTTACACTTCCGGAGAAGCTATTGTTTTTGAGGGATACAAAAAGTTTGATCTCATAATGAATTGGCTCAAGATGCCTTGGAAGACGAACACCATTCGTGGGCGCATCCGAACTCTCGAGAGATTCCAGCGTGCTTACTGTGGGAGGAGTTTCTTCTTGCGCATGCGCTTCTTGTGTAATATAGTCACGTGGGCAGTGACACTTTTCCGCCATGTTTAAATATGGCGGCAAATGTCTCTTGTTGTATCCAACGAACACTAGTAACAAAACTACAAGGGCTATGGTCAGGAGGAACGATAATCCAAATATTCCAACCTGTAACCGTGTGAAGTAACATCGTTTGCTGCTGTTTTCAATCGATACAATTGTTTCTTTGGCTTTGTTTGTGTAACAGGAAGCTGATTTTGTTAGCCCTGATTTTAAATCCTGGTCTGTGGTGGATAAACTTTTACCAGAGCAGTACATGCCGTTCTGTCCATGCTTGCCGTTTCCTTCCATTTTGGATCTGAAAGAAAATGAATAGGCATGTAATGTGAGAATACAACCCATCGCATAGGCTGCCAGTTACTTAAGGCTTTTGAGAGCATGTGCATCTGCACATCTTGCTTAGATCATTTCCTTTTCATACACAAACAAATATTAATGGGTGTCACTCTAAGGAATATTAAGGTCACTTCTGACACCTGGGCATTTCCCCCACTTCAATTTCTGTAATTTGCGATTTCATTTATATAAAACAATAAAAAAAATTGGCGTCACCTTTTAGAATTTGAGCTATAACACTTCAAAGACAGGAATAATACTCCATTTTTCTCCAACAAAATGTCCAGATAAACAGGACACGGAATTACAATGCCTCCTTAAAGTTACGGAAGACTTAAGTTAAGTATTGATTTTTCAGGATGCAAAAAATAACGTTTTAAACTGATTACAATCAAAATCGTTTCATTTTTCTGTAGATCACAATGATATCTTTGACCACAAGTATTGCATCGATCCAGGCAATTGAATTACCATCTAATATAGCATGTTGAAATATCAATACTTAACTTAAGTCTTCCTTAACTTTAAGGAGGCATTGTAATTCCGGGCCCAGGTCTACAATATGGTATATAGTGAAGTATTGCACCAGAACAGCCCAAGTTTACTTGAAAAACAGGAATGGTTAATTTATGTGAATCTGGCCACTACATATTTACTGACCCACTTAATCTTTAAAATGATATAGTCAAAGGTTCGAAAACAAAATATTATTTTTTTTTTAAAAAAAAGGCATTTAAAAAAACGATTGTGTGACACTTGTATATCATAAACATCATTACGTCACCTAAATTTGTGTGAAATTAGAGCAATTTTCACCGTCTAGAAAGAGAGATTTTTCTTGAATATTTCTCCTACTCTCTGTTATATACTATTTCAATTGTGTAACTTTTAATATTTATAGCAAAGAATAAATCCACTTTCAACAGGCAATAAGTGTTTGTAATAATGCCTTGATGCTATCTGTAATGATGGAACTAGTATATTGAGAAAATTAACTAATAAAATGTTTCCTTGACAAAAATATATACCTACCCACTATTGTCAAATAAATTATATTGTGGCGCAATGGAACAGTTCAATGGTTTAAACAGTTGCAAACACATATTTCTGTTGTTGATATATAAAGAATACTGCAGAAGTCATCGCAATATATCATAATAGGGAAATTCATTGTGTGGGTCATTGTGGCCAATTTTATTGAATTTAACATCAAAATGCAAAACCAAAAGCATAAACTCATGTTTGATGCATCTAAAAAAGTTAATTGATGTAAAGATCTACCAAATAAATTATCTTGTATATGCTTTCACTGCATTCCGAGCCTAAGTAAGCAAGCTATTGATGAAATTTTGATTTTCGACCCATTTTCTATGTAAATAGTAACATTAAGGGGTAACAACGCATTATTGTAAAAACATATAACTGTGACAGAAGCAACTTTCACACAATTTAGAAACAAATTCTTCATGTTTCTTTTTTCTGGCAACAACTATTGAAGTTATAAGGCAAAATGTGCTAGAGGTATGGTTATTAATGTCAGTAGTGACCATAACAGTAAAGAACAAGGCTAAGATCAGGAACTGATACAATCAAGTACCATACGTCTCAAAAGAACATCTATTTTCTGACTTTTAACTATCCCAGAGGCGGCTACTCTTGTAAACGTGAATGACTAGCTGATTACTTAGTTTGTTTTATTTGCTCTGAATAACTAAATTTCATTCATTTTGGAGATGACTGGGATTTGATTATTGCAATGCCTGGCCTTCTTTGCCGTGGTGCAGTGTATCCCTTCCCTTCATAAATATTCATGCTAAGCTCCATCCACTATGGATAATTATATAAATAAAATTTCATCTCGATGGGGAAGAGAGATCTGGTTGCTTTGCTTTAACTGTCTTCCTGGTGTCCTGTGACAGTCAGCGTTCTGTGGCTCTTCCTCGTCGTGCCGTTGGTAGGTTTGCGATGTGCGATTGTGATATTTCCTGATCATACATACTTGCTTTTTTTCACCATAGAAATTACTTTTCGGGTCCACTGTAGAATCACATATAATCATATCTCTATAAGCAAACAGAGTAGACCCTAATCAGGCAGCTCTTAATGAAGTAGAGGGTTATTTCAGTTTTGTATATGGTAGGTGGAGGAATCGTATGAGTTGGCACAAACAAACAATCACCGGGCCGCGTAGCGCAGTCGGTAACGTGTCTGGCTACAGGTGCGTGTCTGACTGCAATTCCAGGGGTCGCGAGTTCGATCCCGGCCCGGTCCCATACTTTCGTGGAGATTGATCATGAAATAATTTCTACGGTCATTCTCCTCCCTTCCGCTGATCATTCAAGAAGGGTTGTTGTCAGTTACAAGCGAAAGTATGTGCACGAATTACTGGTTATCCGCTTGTTCAAGCCTGCCCAGGAAAAAGTGTGTTTAGGTGAACTGACCGTCCCGCAATGACCATAGCTGTTGACTTGGGACGTAAAGCAACAAAACCAACCAACCAACCAACAAACAAACATAAAACTGTAATTAACCAATTTATGCCAAATGGAACTCCACACCCTTATCAAGTGGGCGAAATCAATTTGCGTTTTAAGGGATTTCGGGGTATGGCATTTTTCATTTTTATTCAAATGAACATTATGTGAGCAAACACTGGAGACCCTTATGCGACGCCGCGTTCTGGGTCTGTACAGTTTGTATATTTGCTAGGCTTACGAGATGTGATCAAAAAGTTCTCGGCCCGACATGCTTTGGTGAGGTTCATTGAATTAAATCTCCAGTCGATCATTTGATCATTTGAATTTATGGAATGGCATTGGGAGTGTGAGCAGTGGTTGCTTATGTAAAGTACTTTTAAGAGAGGAGGGTGCGAAACATTTGCCAAATGGCGAAACTTGAAATCAGGGCAGAACGATTATCAGGTATTTCTATAAGAAAGGAATGCCTCCCAAGTAAATTCATGAAGACTTTGGGAAGGAGCCTCCTTCTTATAACACAGTGAAAAAAGGGCAGCAGAGTTGAAGAGGGGAGAGAGCCGCCCCAAGGATGCCACTGCTGGTGAAAATATCGATGCCGTGTACACCCTGGTCATGTGTAATAGGAGGCGACACCTGCGAATCACAGCTAGCGAAGTTGGCATAGGTTTTGGGACAGTACAATCAATCCTAAACGACATCTTAGGTACATGTATGTCAAAGGTTTCGGCAAGATGGGTGTCGCGAATGTCGACCGATGATCAGAAAAGGACTCGGCTCGATATTTCTAGGTATCTCCTGTCTCTCTATTAAGATGATCCCGGCGATTTTATCATGCGAGCTGTAACCCAAGATGAGACATGGGTTCACCACTTTGGCACATACTCAAAATGCAGTGCAAAAAATGGAAGCACCCTGGATCACTCCCTCCTAAGAAATTTAAGAGGGTTCATCCAGCAGGTAAGGCGATGGCCTCAATATTTTGGGATAGTCAAGAGGTGATCCTGATTGATTATCTTGAGCAGGGTCCGACGATAAACGGTAAACATTATGTTGGCGAATTGAGGCGGCTTCACCTAGGAATCTCAAAAAAGAGCCGCGGAAAACTGACTCGCGATGTTCCTCTATTACAGGACAACGCCCTGACCACACGTCACAAGTAGCAATAACGCTGCGACTGAATGAGGATTTGAAATCCTTCCTCCCTCATTCTCCTCTTCTGACTTCTATCAAGTTCCAAAACTGAAATCCTATCCACATGGTACACAGTATGGAAGCAATAAAGGCGCCATAGAGGCAGTAAACAAGTACTTGGGGGACCAGGAAAAGGCCTTCTATTTTGAAGGGATAAGTAAGCTCGAACTGATATAGGCTAAGTACATTGCCTTGGAGGGGGATTATATTGAAAAGTAATCGCCAAATTTTCGTTCCCTGGTAGCCCGGAGTATAAAAGGCAGAGAACTCTTTGATCATCGTTCGTATATGCGTTAAAGTGATGCAACATCTCTGGGCCGTTCCTTTTTCCCAAACTTGGATACTAGTACAGCAGCATCAAGCTAACGACGTTGGTGCACGGGTTTAGATAAAAACACAATTTTTGAAAAATTGTAAATTGTTAATTTTTTGTTACTCATTAGTTTTAACATGTGTTTTGGTGCTCAAAAGAACCGTCTCATTGAGACGGTTATTTTGATTACCCGTAACATATGTTTTGGCTGAGAAATATTTTTTGGTACACTCTCTTAACTCAAGGCCTGACTTGTGCATACAGCACATACGCCATGCCATACGGCACTACCATAAATACGACCTCAATAGGACTGATTCTTGACAATCACAACTGTCTTTTTTCTTTCTTGATTTAGGTTTAGGTCTCATACAACAGCTATGGTCATGTTGAGAGGGTCAGTTCACCTAACTATCTGTGATTTGTCGTAAACTGTCGTAGGTCCACAATGTAAAACATATTAAGCGTAATTTGGTGGCCGCTGAACTGTCACTATTCTTAATGTAACCTTTCAACTACTTTACAGAGCGTATTGACCCAGAGAATGACTACAACAATAACAGGTAGAACTGTTAAATGTATTTTAATTGGAAAGTAAGTGTAAGTTTACACCAAAAGGGGTGGCAGCTGAGCTTATACTTAATTTTTACAGTCCATATAAAGACTGGTTAGAGACTACCTGTTAGATTGGCCACAAGTTTAGGATTTTGAACATTATCAAAATCTCCGACCTGCCCATTTTCATATAACTGCAAGTGTCCTGCGTTCGTGTGATTATGTCTTACACAGGTGGCAACATGGGCGTACTTCGAATCGAACTAAAGTTCCTACTATAGTAACTTAAGTTTGATTCGAACACCTATAGTCGCTACTAGAGTGACGTCACGAACCTACTGGAGATGGTCGGAGCACCGTTACTCTAGTAGATAGGCTGGTTCCCTACTTCAGACATATCTAACGATGGGTTCATGATCTAGCACTATGGGTTCAAGATCGGTCAGTAACCTCCAAAATGGTATGTTTTTGTAAAATAAACCTAGATGAGCATAATTTATGGTCCCACTTATTCGTAATTGATTATTAGACAGCGATGTGCAGTTTATAACATCCTTTTTGTCTACGACGAAGAATTGCAGTGGAGCTTACAGGGCTATTATTTTTTGTTTACTTGCCAACCAACTAAAAGTTCCAACTTTAGTCGTTCGGGTGTAAACGTGCGTGCGCATCTATTACGTAAGAACTATAGTAGGAACTTTAGTTCGATTCGAAGTACGCCATGGTCGTAAAGCCTCGTATGACCTGCCCTTTAGCAATGAAGGTTTAATTAGTTAATTTGTGACTAATATTTTGACACTAAAAAGGGACCTTAATGGACACACAGTAGACATAATTACACTGAGTAGATGACCGGCTGACCGCAACTTAATGTTACAGACTCGACAGAAGCATATCTTTTTTTAACCCTTAAAGCGCCAAGAAAAATCATCTGAAAATGTCGTCTACTGAAGTCATCTGCTGCAAATAATTACTGACAAATTAAGTAAAGAAGCCAACAGCATGGACCCTATAGGAGCAGTCTGATCTTGGTCCATACTGTTGGCCATAGAGACTTCTTAAACATTTCAGCAGAAGAAAAGCAGACGACTTTTGTTGCGATTGGCGCATTAAGGGTTAATCTAACACTAAGCCTGTAGTGGCCAATGCTGACTTCTTTATGTTTAAAGCTGCATACTCTGTAACTATGAACATTTTTCGAAAAATTTTATTTTCTTTTTAAATCATTTGTAAAAGTTGAATTAAGTTATGTTTTCACAATAAATCTGTTCACTAGAGCGGAAAACTGCACGGAAAAGTGAATTATCTTATAAAACAGGTGTGTTTTACTCGTGTCGATAATTATTTGCGTCCCTCCAATAATTATAGACAGTTAAATTTAACATAAATGCTGTTGTTTCGATACTGATAATTTGTTAAGATTTACGAAATTGGTAAAATGGATACCTGAATTTTAGTTTTTTTACTGTGTTCTTGAAAAATAGAAACATTAGTTTAAAAATTAAAAGATCAAAAGTTACAGACTATGCAGCTTTAAGTATGAACTACGTAACACTAAATCATGGGGAAATATGAAGAGGGATGTCGATATCTATTGCTTGATATTGTTGCTGAATTTGTTGGAAAAAAGACAGTATATACATGTAGCTACATTTTAATAATAGGAATATCTGTGTTCCGAGAACGAGGTGGGACTAATCCTTCGTTACTCTCTCACTAATGGGAGCGCAGTGGCTCAGTGGTAGAGTGCTTGACTCGAGACCGAAGGGCCGCGGGTTCGAGCCTCACCGGCGTCACTGCGTTGTGGTCCTTGAGCAAGACACATTTATCCTAGCTTAGTACTGGTTCAACCCAGGAAGACCCGTCCCGCATAACTGAAAGATTGTTGAGTGGACGTAAAGAATCAAATCAAACAAACAAAAAACCTCTCTCACTAAACGAGATCGGAGCGGTTGTTAGTCATGGGCCGATGTTTTGTATATCGGCTTTGGTCGTTCTATGCGATGCCATTTATTTCTAAAGGTGCTTTTTAAAACCTCGCCTTAACATCGCGTTTCCAAAAGCGTTCGTTTTTTGGCAAGAAAACGTAGTTAGGTGACACAAAGCAAGTCCATTCTAATTCAAATAGTTCTCCATTAGAAAAAAAATGGGTTGACTTATTATCAGATACAGTAAAACCTGTCTTAAGCAGCCACTCAAAAGAAGACCAAAAAATTGTTTTCAAGACCACTTATCGCTTACTGCGGGTCAAAAGTATTGCGGAATGATCCAAAGGGATTTAAAATAATGACGTCTAGCACTTTAGTCCTTTTCATTCTGGTTATTTTTTCCAATACATATTGATACTGTAAGCTGGACCTCTTTCAGATGCTTCCCAAAACTTCCCTACGCATAAAATATAACTGGTACATGTATCATTTTGAATAAGACGCTTTATGTATTAGGAACGAATACAGGTTAAAATTAGACCGGCAGACCCCTATGACGAAACAGGAAACACTACCAAAGGGGGAAGGGGTTGCAATCTTTGACTTCACCAAAACAGTTAATTTTCGAAATCACTTATTTTCACGTGTAGGGTATTATATCATCAATACCCGATTACAAATCACAGTGAAAGTATTTTAAAGTCCAATATCATGAGCATTTTAATGATTATGTTTGTTGTTGTTTTTTTCTATCTGATTTTTAAAAAAGATATTTTGAAGTGCAACTGTATTCTAAATTTAACCTTGGTGACAATGTATTTGCCTGGTACAATATTATGCAGCAATGCACGATAACCATTCATCCATGCATAAAGTACACCTATGCAGTGGCCATGTAGCTTTTGTGTATTGGAAAGATACTGTATATGTGTAAAATAATATATCAACAGAATTAAGTAAAAGAGTGATTTTCAAAATCTTAAGAAAAATATACTAAAGAAGTTTTAATATTTAATGTTTAAGGGGTTATAAAAAGAAAACTTACTTATACTAATTATATCATTATATTGGGAAAAATGATTTTCAAGAGAACACACCAAACATCTAAATACTAATGTTCGGGCTAACCCAGACTTCACATTTTCGGCTCTGGGCTATCATCCCCCCCCCCCGAGTCCAAACTAGTTATTCACATATATTATGTAAAATATGAGAACGCACTATCCTGCAGACGGATTATTTGGGACTCGGGGGATAATGCTTTAAAAATATTTTTCTAACTCCTATATGTGTAATACAAAAAGTGACCATTTTAGCCCAAAAATAAAGCCGTACATTCATGGAAATAGGAAATCAAATGCAATATCATAAAATAGGGACCAACAGCGAGCTTATATATGAAGATTGAAGCATCACCCAGGTAAACCGCATGTCTAGATCTCGGAGGGTGTTGGCTATCGGAGGTAAACATTGCGAATATGGATGGACAGGGTCTGTATTTATCCATTTTTATTTCCTATAGAAAGTTTCTTGGAGACGAAAGCAGCAAACATGCTTCTATATTGAATGATAAGGACTCAGAATGTGTTAAATGCTTTTGATCCATGTCCGTAGGACCCTGTGCGACCTTTCAAACGACGATTGTGAAATTTTCAATGAAAAAATGCTATTCGTTTGATCATAGCTGGATTTACATCAACCTTTGACACAATTTGCTTGTGTCGCCACAATTCTATATCGTTCTCCTGCATGATTTATAAGAGTCGTGTCTCAAAATGCTATTAAAACCTCAATATTTGAAATTTGCTTACGTTGATATCGTTTTGATGGTTAGCAAAATGTTCAGAGGAAACTTGACAGCTGGCATGATTGCTATCGGAGCGACAGTGGTATTGATTTCGGAGATTTATACAAACTGCCGTTCAATTAGTGTCTGAATCTGATATATTTTAAGCATGTCATGATACAAAATATATGCAATGCTACAAAAAAATAAGACTACCAGGAGGACGAAATACAGAAGGGAATTTGAGAGGTTTTACAGTTGTGGGGTGTTGTGAAAAGCGCTCATCTTCAGTCGGTGTCATTATGCATGTTTTTGTCTAGTAGTCTGGGAACACATATTTATTTAAATTCTGCATTGATACATTTTTGGTGAAACCAGTTTGCTTGATATAGGAAAGGGATATGATGGCTTTGTGGGGTGGGGGCGAGGGTATGGTCCCTGAAAAAAGGCAAGAACATTTGCCATATCTATCCTGGCAACTCAGTGTATTAACAACATGAACAGGGTTACAAAATGCAGGTTCACATTGAGGCGCATTTTGTTGTGTAAATGGAGTGTCAAAATGCGAGGAAACTGTTGGTTAAGATGCCACGTGTACATGATTAGTAAACCTTTGATCCAAAAATATATACATGTATGCCACCCAGACAATTGAAACACCCATAACCACCAGTATACTGATTCGCGACAGAACACCCAAACACACACACAGTCCACTGAAATACATAAACCAGCCAACCCATTGAAACTCCCAAACTCCCTAGGCAGCTGATACACCCAAACCGCCCAGCCCAGGGAAGCACTCAGACCACTCAGTTCACTGAAATACCCTACTCAAATCCATTTAAACATGCAACTCACCTAGTCCACTGAAACACCTTTCTGTTGCACCGCCCTTTAGGATTCTATTCAATAAAACAAACTATATCAACATTTTACCCCCCCCCCCCTCCCAAAACCGTCAAAAAACAAAACACCACAAAATTTGAATGGGTTTCAACGGGGCTCTTTAGTCTAGTCGCCGACCCCCACCCCCTTCCTCAGCCTTTCTTTCTTCCTTTTTGCTATGCAACATCTAAAACATTTGAATGGCATTTCGCTGGCGGGCCGATGGTTGCCCGACATTGTGTGCTGCTGGGATAGGGTATGTCCCTGTCTTGTACCGCCATCTAGTAGCTTTGCACTGATACGCTTTCTTTGGTTTTGTAAAATATTAGTAAGAAGAATGCTCATAAGGCCTAAATGAAATATATGTGTGGTTCCTGTTGCATACCAACAAAATTTAGGGTAGGTAGGTAGGCAAATTATTAAATTTTGTTACAACATTTAACAAAGAAAACAGTGACAAAATCTGAAAAAGTGCTCATTTTAGGTATTTTTTCTCCAAAGACCATTTTAAGGTTTAGGGTAGGGTTAAAAAAAATAGGGTAGGTACAGTACAGATTTCCATCACTTATACAACCACTCAAATCATCACTCACTCACTACTCACTTGCACTCAGGTGCCGTGGCGGTACCGGTACGATCACTCAGTGGATCGATAATTGGAATTATTGGAATGATATCGGTCATACCATTCCACTCCATGCGGGCAATCGCAGAGCTCCAGAAAAAAGTCTGAACTCAGGGGATTTTTTCCTCATAATGAATTCAGCAAGTACCACTATTAAAATAAACATATAAATACTTTTTCATTATACAAAATCAGTCTTAACAAACCCTATAGTCAATTTAAAATAATAATTAGTAGACGTATTTAAGGAATTTTCTTATAGTTTCCAGAGAACAAGGCTATGCATTTCATTCCTGCCATCTAAATTGTATTTGTAGATGGCGTGAAAAGAGAACAAGAGTCATATTTATCTGCGTAGTATCCCATGTATTAGTGTGGCGCAATTATAAACTTATATAAATAGTAAGTACTGTCCTACCAGCCAAGAGTGACAGTGACGTCATGTTTTGTTTAAAAAGTTATCAGGGACTAATCACTTATAATCGATAGATCGCTTGTGTATTAATCCTATCCACAGGATAGATTAATACACAAGTGATCTATCGATTCGCGTTAGATCAAGTGGAGTGTACATGCTATTTTACTTAGCAGTTGTAAACAAAACAATTCGTCACTGTCACTCTTGGTTAGCACGACAGTAGTAGGTAAAGAAAACAGTTAACTATACATGCTATTCAAACCATAAAACCTACATTAATATTGATAATAAGCTAAATTCGACGTATAAGGCACCTAAGAAACTAATTTACATCCAAGGAGGAGAGGTGGGTGCTTCAGCAACCCCAGCTGATCACATTGTAAACAAATCTTAACCCATCTTTTTTTCTTATCAGTGTACCTTGGTACCTATTTATGTGTTCTGTGCGTCCAAGAGATTAAAATGGCTGATGTTTTTTCACACCTAATTATAAAATCAGCTGACCGAATACGTAGCTAGGCAACCAGTTGCCTCTAGATTTGAACTGCCTTATCTACATGCCAATGTGAAAAAGGGAACTTCAATTCTAACGTCTGGTAAATTTTGTAAACAGTATAATGGTGCAAAACTGTTTTAAAAACAAGTCTTGCGGACTGGCGAAATGCTTTCCTTAAATAATCCGTTATGGTTTTTGTACAATATTGAAAAAACAAAAACAAAGGGAAGAAAATGTCCATATCTTTAGATTTTAACAATTTATCATGTATCATGTATGTTTTCACACGTCATGGCCATTGACACGACACACGCGACCTAATAGAATACCTATGGTCTGTTTTGTTATTTTTGGTTCTTTTTTTCATTGGCCGTTCAATCACCACCTAATAACATAAGTATACAGTTTGGACTCAGATCAGACCCGAAATTTTATAAGGAAAGATATTGTTAAAAAATTTATCATGACGAAAAAAAAGGCCGCGAAAAAATCACTCAGCATGCAGAGTTGATACATTTATGTATGCATGCCGACATAAATACTAACTTTGCTACTTGGTAAGGGTCAATCAAGCCAGCTCAGCTACAGAGTACATGTATCTATATAATGTAGAATTTTGCTTACCACGATGGTTTGCAGTCTGAACTGCGCCTTTGTTGCTCAATAGCAGCACAATCAGGTTTTCGTGAAAATTTCCAAAGGATATAGTTTTAAAATCTGACGGCAGAATAAGTCATAAACAAGACGCCTTTTCGCCAACCACATTTGAGCCACAACAACTTTGTGGCATTTTGACGGTAGCAGGCTCAGGCGAGCTGGTGCACCCTTTTTTAAGCTTAGCAACTCCAATTTGATGTCCGGTCAGTAGATTAATACTCGTAGAATATTCAAGCAATAATCAAAGGCTCTGATCAGACTGCCCATATGCGCATGCTGGCCTGTGCCTTTGCTGGTTGCACACACAACATTGTAGGAAATATCATGTTGCGGCTCATTTAAAAAAGAAATCATCGCTAAAATTTGACGTAGTTTTGCTCTTTTCACAACCTGTTAGCACTCTTGGTGGAGTATTCATGTTGTGCTGACATACACAGATGCGCACTCTGGTTTGGGTCATCAAAATTTCATTCAAGCCTTCGCTGAGCAACATTGCATGCGATAATACGCTTTTGTAAATAAAAAAAACTCGCCTCTGAAACCATAAAGTCAACTGCTCAAGTGAGCAATATAGACCAATTAAGTCTGTGGGGCACAGTTCTATATGTGTACTATTTGCGTTAGTAATGTATGTAATTATTCACTATCGGTGTAAATGCTGGGGTGCTTGATGGATGTACACCGATGATGTTGTGTTTGTGTTTACCGTCCCACCAATAGCAGAGGTCATATGGGGATGGGGCCACAGCTTTTAAAAAGTCTCATCAGACAGACTGGTGAAGCCAGGGATTGGCCCTGGGACCCCTGGTTAACATGGCAAGAGGCTAATCCATTACACCACGGCGGCTTCTCCACTGATCCGCCAATGTAAAAAATGCTTATCTGGACCTATGAATAGTCATACAACTGTTTTGTCTTCTGTAAACATTTTAAAACTTTATTTAGCTTGGCCACTATTGGATATCTTTCCTTTTCACTAGAATTTTCTTTTTTTTTTTCATTGATGACAAAATTCATAAAACTACATATCGTACTCTTACGCATCTACGAATAATGACCAAACATACATTGGTATTGATATCTAGCCATGTTCGACTTATAAGACATTTAAATATATTAATCAGACCTCCAGATGCGTAATAAAAACATTTTCCCTGTTTCCAAACCAATGCATATTCATGTACTGTTGGTACTCAACGGAACCGTCTCAAAGAAGATAGTTCTTTTGAGCATACATCAATATGAGTCACGACATTAGATTTCCAACAATGTGGTATGTGCGATCCGCAAAGCCTCAGATCAGCCTGTGCATACGCTCAGTCTGATCAGAGCATTTGCTAGTTATTATTTTAGCTACCTGAGTTAAGCTACCTGTACTGACTGAACACCAGTTCGGGTTTTAAGTACAGGTTCGTATGACTTAACAAAATGAACACCAGTTGAAGCTTATAAGCTTAGAAGGTGCTGTACATGCTCGTATGACTTAGCAAAATGTCACATTATTGAAAAGCACATTCTGCGGCTCAATAATGTTGTGGGCAGTCAAAAGAAGCGTCTCGTTGCACAACACTAAAAAATTGTTGAATGGGAAGTAACGCTTAAACACTTTAGCAAAAAGTAGAAAACACATGACAAATAACGCCTATGTCCTTGAGCAAGACACGTTTTCCGTTGCTTAGTACTGGTTCAACCTCAAGAAACTCGTCCAAGATGACTAAAATTGTGTAATAGGTCGTACAGGATCAACTCAAACAAAAGGATCAGAATCTTATGGTAAACCATGAGGATCAATTAGTTCTGCTTTAACAGCTATGTTCTGTTCGATTGTTTGGATCCAGAGAATAACTACAATAATAACAGGTAAAAATGTTTCGACACTTGGAATCACTGGAGAAATGTTGGTCAAATACTGTTTTAGTCGGAAAGTTAGTATTCATCTACACAATTACATGTGACATCTCAGCTGCCACTATTTTTGTTGTTAGCTTACACAAAAAGTTCGGCAGCTGAACTGCCACTATTTTTGGTGTAACCTTTCTTTTGATTTTAAAGCCTTTTTTTCTGTTCGATTGTATGAGCCGGATAATAATACAAGAATAACACGAATCACTAGTGAAAGGTTGACCTTTAGTTGTAGAAGGTTTTTGTTTGATTTGACTCTTTACGTCCCATCAACAATCTTTCAGTTAAACAGGGACGGGTCTTCCTGGGTTGAACCAGTACTAAGCTTGGATAAATGTGTCTTGCTCAAGGACCACAACGCAGTGACGCCGGTGAGACTCGAACCCGCGACCCCTCGGTCTCGAGTAAAGCACTCTACCACTGAGCCACTGCGCTCCCTGTTGTAGAAGGTAATTAAGTGTAAATATACACCAAAAAGGTGGTAGCTCAGCTGCCACACATTTTGCTGCCACCAAACACATTATCAATATACAGTGCGGATACGTAAACGCATTCAAGGCTTCAATACGCAGACCACATCATGTCCAGCGTAGCTGTCAGTCTTTGTTTTAATCGAAAAATACGTATCAAACAGAACAAAGCATACTGCACGACTCAAACATACGGACAAACGAGCTTGGGGAGAACTTCCATGCAGCTAGCATTTACTCGATCTGTACAGTCTGATCAGACGCTTCATTGGCCGCTAAGGAAATACCAGGCCCTTAGTTACCGAAGATGTGCAGATGCAAAGGCTTACGTGTAACCGAATTATCTCTGGAACTGCAAACTCAGTCCTTCTGCTTTCTAATCGTATTACTCTTATTTTTAAATTGGAATTTGTTTGGCTGAGCAGGCAACTTCATCCCTTAATGGTAAGAGTATTATGAACTATTCCAAGAAACGTTTCTAATAAATGATAATAGCTGTAGTTGGCTGAAATAACAACTTCCTATAAAACATTATTGTTTTGGATAGTAATCTTTTTATGAGACATATCGCATTTTGTCTATTTTGCGATAAGTTACACGTTTTTGTTTGCTGGTCCCATGACATTGTAATTTTAAGTTTCTTCGGTGCCTTTAAAGAAGCATAAAAACACGCTCATGCTTGACATCGCCACAGGGTATAAAAAATGTTGATAATAGTAATGAAATTCCTCATCTTAATCGATTGGACCAGTCCATTTCCGTTCAAAGGGTTGTTGCGATTTATTCTCATTTTACATTCATCTTTAGATTAAACGTTTTAAACAGTGAAGACCGAAAGGAGACGCCGCCACATTCTGTGGCGCCTCATCTGGGCCTGCTATGTTCGCATCTGTTCCACAAAAAGGACGTTGGCTTATATGGGTTGAGCTGACTGACATATTTCTTTATTATAAAGAAGTTTTTAAACAATAACATATTGTGATAAAATCACCGGTTTGTTGGCAATACTAAACTCTTGTTCATTATTGAGTTCTAATTCGTCTTTGTCGACCGTTGACCCCAGCAAGAACACCGGCATTTGATTATAGCAGAATCCGGGACGTTTCGCCCCAAACCATCCCCCCCCCCCCTAGTTGTTTCGCCCCAAAAGCGTTTACCCCCTGGTCTTTCCCCCCCCCCCCCTTGTCATTTTGCCCCCACTAGTCTTTTCGCCCCATAGTCGATTCACCCCTAGCATATATAAGAAGTTATATCGTGTCTTATCTGGGTCTAAGCTGTTTGCATACGGCAAAAATCGCCACGCATTTTAAAGGTGCGCATGATCATAATGTTTGGTACTTCAGTACGTCACGGGAGCGCAGTGGCTCAGTGGTAGAATGTTTGACTCGAGACCGAAGGGCCGCGGGTTCGAGCCTCACCGGCGTCACTGCGTTGTGGTCCTTGAGCAAGACACATTTATCCTAGCTTAGTACTGGTTCAACCAAGGAAGATCCGTACCTATATAACTGAAAGATTGTTGATGGGGCGTAAAGAATCAAATCAAACAAATCAGTACGTCACTATTGAAACTTGCATGTACATCGATAAAGTTGGACTACATGCTTATATATCGTCTTCATCTACATCCAAACTTTAGCTATATAAGCTGCAATGGCTCTGGCAAGACTGCATAAAAAGACGCAAGGCTCCAATTTGAGCGAGCCAGTACCAAGAGAAAATAAAATCGAGTTCGAATTAGATCTACAGTGTATGTTCATGATTGCGCCATTTTCAATTCTGTGGGAAACTGAATAAAATTATGCAAATTAAACATGTTAAACATGTTAAAGATAGAAAGAAAAACTTAGCATTTTTTATTTATTCACTTGTTTCTATAGATAAAGGCTCGGTCTCAACTAAGCTATTTACTTTATATGAATATGAACCTTGTACACAGCGCAGACTCAGCTCTGGGAGACTCAGTGGTGTCAAGCTCAAACCAGCATGCCCAGCAACAGGGGCAAATAAAAGTAGTGAGATCTCGCGTCTCGCTCGCTTAGCTCGAGCGAATAACGAAGGCGCTGATAAGACTATTCGGATGCGAGGCTGTTATGCGCCTTTGTTTTTCGCATTTCTCGCATGAACAGGCTTATTTTTCTTTACATGCTACCCAGATCTTAGCCTATGAGCCCTTATGATTATAAATTAAAGAACGCTAAAACAATACAGCATATGTCCAGAGAACAAAACTTTAGTGAGTAGGGTGCTCAAAAGAACCGTCTCGATGAGACGGTCCTGTTTAGTACCCACAACAATGTTTGGGTTGGACGAGACCAAACTATTTATGCATTTATGCATTGATGTTAAGGCCCTGTCACACTACGACGTATAGCACCAACATATGCCGACGTATGAAAAATTCAGCAAGTACGTTGGTATACGCTTAGTACGAGTAATAAGTTTCAAACAAGTTCCGAATACGCTATAGTACGGTGGTATACGTTGACATACGGCTTAGAGGTCCAACATTTTGTGCATCCATAGAAAATAACAGCTTAAGCGAACGTATTGCTTCTATACGTTAGGCATACGCTAGATGTACGCAGCAGGTAAGTTATGCATACGTTAAGGTACGTTAGCTCCAACGTATGCGGACCTATGAGAAATTAAGCAAGTACGCTGGTGTACGCTGAATACGTTAGAGATAAGTTTTAAACGCTACTGTACGTTGGTATACGTTGCCATACGGTGAATAGATCTCAAAATTTTGTACTTGCGCGTACGCCGACGTATTGCTTATACGTTAGGCATACGTTAGATGTACGCAACGAGTAAGTTATGCATACGTTAAGGTACGTTAGCACCAACGTATGAGGACGTATGAAAACTCACACAGTACGTTGGCGCACGCTGAATAAGTTAGACATACGTTTTCAATACGTTACGAACACGCTACAGTACGTTGGTATACTATGTCATATGACAAAGTGGTCCCAAAATTTTGTTCTGCTTTATACGGTTGACATAAGGACTATACGTAAGTTATGCATACGTTAACGTACGTTATATGTACAATTCAGCATACGTTAGACGTTCGTTGTGTATAAGTTTCCCACAAGTCAAGAACGCTAGGCATACACTGGGCATATGCTTTTATACGCTGATACAAGTATAAGTTATGTTACGTTGGGAATAAGTTATAAATAAGTTACTTATAAGTCAGACATATACGTTCTATATTCGTTTCGCGTACGCTTTGCATAAGTTCAGAGAGAGGCTTCCTCTGATTTTTAATTAGATTTCAAGCGTATTCCAGTGTACTAGATATATATTTCATACGTCAGCATACGTTGGCTAAAACGTTATAGTGTGACAGGGTCTTGCGGGTTTCTGAGTAAGACCTCGTGTTCTAGGACCGAGGAAAGACTCAAACCAGTCTGTTCAGCTACAGAGACTAGTTAAAATGAAATTTTGCTTGAGGCAAGTTTAGATATTATACTTTCCAATAAGCGAACAATAAAGGCGCTGATCAGACTACGTGGATACGAATACACCTGCGCCTTTGTTGTTCGCATGCACCAAAGTCAGGTTTTCTCGCGTCATGGCCCTTTTTAGTATCTACTACTGTGCATCCGGTCCTTTAATCCTATGCCTGAGGCTCTTTGAAAACAATAAAAACACACGTGCCTGGCACACGTTTGTAATTCGAAGGTATTCGAATGATTTATGACGTGGTATGTCGCTTTCTTTAATTGGTACTGTACGTTAAAGGCGATCATTCTTAACCAGCGAACTGGTGTTAAAAAAATTGATCTGAGTCTTCATTTGTGTGTACATACAGCGATGATTCTCGCGAGCCTGCGCATAGGCGGGCGTTGTGTTTAACGCATATGCTAAGTCATTATGTGCAACTACACGCGTGTCAATTTGGTAGCATGCGTGCGCTACTGCATGCTTATCTGGTATGATCTAATTTTGTCCGAGCCTCCGTCTACATGCACTGCCTTTATGTGCGCTCGGACACAACAATGGATCCGATGTGCGTGCGAGCAGCGAATGCCCTGATGAGACAGTAAATTTGCCCAGGCTCTTCGGAGTTGTCGATGCTCGCATATAAACAGACAAGTTTGTCTTATTGGTTGGCATGTGTTTCAAATAGTTTTTTGCGACTTCGTGTCCGAAGAAGAAGCGATTCGTGCCTGAAAAAGAAGCCGATTTTAGCTCGATATCAAAGTATATTTTACACTAATTAAAGTGAAAAAATACTGAAGACTTATAAAATGTATAATTATGAAAACATAAATTTATCTCATTTCTAGAATAAAGATCTCATTGTAGCGGTGAAAGGCAAAACCAATCGAATTACGGACAACACGGCCCAAAAACCAACTCGGCACATGCCAACTCGGCCCACAGAAAACTCGGCCCATGCCAACTCGGCCCATGTTTATAAGACAACTCGGTCCAAATTCACAAGACAACTCGGCCCATATATTTTTGAAGTACATACGAGTTGCATGCTCATGCATAATGCAACTAGAATGTCTGTGCATTAGCATGCATGTATAAGCAGTGGCGGATCCAGTTTGGCTTCATGGGGTTCGCTCGAACCCCCTCCATGCCCCCCGTTTTTAGATATCCTATGAAAATGAAATAAGTTGGGCTCGATGGGACCAAATCATTCATTTTCATGGGAAATTTTAAGATAATGAGACGCGCATGTATGCCTCGACATGCACGCACATGTCTGTTTCTGACATTATCTCTGTACATGATAATTCATGTTTAAAATAAATTGTCTTTTAGTTTGCCGTCTATACATCTACATGTATGTCCATCCGTCTGCCTCATGTGTCTGTCTATACATGCGTATGTATGTATGTATGTATGTATGTATGTATGTGTGTGTGTGTGTGTGTGTGTGCGTGCGTGCGTGCGTGCGTGCGTGCGTGCGTGCGTGCGTATTGGTCCCATGTGCGGATCCTGTATTCTGGCCGTCGGGCCTGGACCCCCCCCCCCCTGACAAAAAATCCTGGATCATGCCGTGTCTGGGTCCGCCCGGCTGTCCATCCACCCATTGAATTTGTAAACTGATCAATTAAGGAGATCAGTGTTTCAGAAGCATGTTTGGACGCGGTACGAGGTGTCAATAGATGCACACCTTTAATCATCTTAATGCTTATTGGCGTAATTGCAACAGCCTTAATGAATCGTAAATCTGTGAAAATCAGTGTCTTGATTATGCGGCATAACTTTGTTGAATGACGGCATTTTTGTTCTAACAGAGGCATTCAAAAATTCCATTAATTTCTCCTTTTTTTTAAGTTGTTAAATTTGCCGACCAGAGACTACATTTGTAGCAAGCTCTTTTTCGTCCCCTATCTTTGAAACTCGTTTACGGATGTCAAAGTGTTCATAATGTCTCAAATGTTGGTACTTATCCCATCGACGAGCAGAGAATGATCAGACGAGCCTGCGCATACGCGCAGTCTCGTCAGAGCCGTCGCTGCTAACAAACATAGAGTATGGAACTATGGAATTATGCTTCTAGGCTCGCACCATTTTTTTCACATTTAAATCAGTAATTTTGGCAGTGAAGACCCGGAGAAATGCCGCTTGCTGCGTCATGAGGGTCCACACCCCTTGCTAGTACCGAGACGGTCTTTTGAGAGATAAAAAGGAATTAGGCCTAGTATGCTCAGATCAGTTAGGTTGCGAATTTACGTGTATGCTCATTTGAACGTGCGGTATATTGACTATCTTATTTTGTCTGTCTGGCAGGCTGGCTGCAGTTTCAAAAATATTTTTTAGGAAAACCGAACACCATCTAAGCGTTGAACATTTTGGATTCAGATCAGATAATGTTAATAACAGATGACAAACGTCTCCTCTGATAGATAAACGGTTTTATGTGTAACTTGGCATGCAGTGTACGCCCAGATCTCATACGCTTGTGCTAGGATAATTGAGTTTGAAGTAATTCAGTGTTTTTAGACAAGATTATCCCAGCAAATGTTCATTGTTTGCTTTAATAGCCGACTTTTTGGTATACAGTAGGTAAGTGGTAAATCCTTCGCAAAATTTTCTATTACCACCTGTTGAAGGACTTCCTGCAAGTGTTTATTAGCATACAGATATCGCGTGTCGCGTCGGTAATCAGTAGCAAAAAGAGATACTCCTAAAGACACGAGTTCGATAATTTCGAAAATGACATGAATATTCAAAATGACAGGATGTCACCGTTTGAACTAAACGACATGTTTGCATTCACTTTAACATAGTTAGATAATCTCCAAACTAATATATCCAAAGGCGTATTTGCAGTATTTTGGATTAAGATCTCGCATGAAATGTAATTACCTTTGCTAGATATCTGATTGCAAAGGTTGCCCAAATCAGTTTTGGAGATCTTACTCAACAAGTTTGGACCCAAACTGGGATATGCGTGGCGCATGTACAGGACTTTCCACTAACATTATGACTATAACTAGCAAATTGATAAGTCTTTCGTCCTTATAGACACGGATAGTTCTGATTTGTTAATAATTGTTAATAATTCTTAAAAACAACTTTATGCTGTAAAGGGAAAATGACAGATTCTGAAATTCTAAATTATTCTAAGCCATGCCAGCCAGCCAGCCATACAGTAAAACCTCGAAAATTCAAACTTCGTTTTTTGAAATACTCGCTAATTCGAAATAAATTCCGGACACAATGGATGCAGAGAAAAGAGCCTAATTTTGAGCTACTTTATAAAAACATATTTTTGTGTGCGTAAAAGAAACGTCTCCCTGAGACGTTTCTTTTACGCACATAAAAATTATGTTAGATAGGGGGAAACTGATAATGGTCATTTGGGGGGTTATATTTACGCATGTCAACCTCCCTATAATTCGAATTTTCGATCATTCAAAATTAAACCTTTAGTCCCTAGGTCTTCGAATTTACGAGATTCGTTGCTAGGAGAAAATGACAGCGGACTGAATTCTAGGCTTAAATCATTCACCAAGAGAGAAAATTTCGATTTTCTAAAGTATTCAAAATAATGATATATTGATCAAAGCCAACCCCTATGCGTGCCCTCCAGCAGCTAGCTAGCCAGCCACTAGGGCGTAAAACAGGAAAACTAACAAAAACATGAGCATAAGGAAACGCACGAACATATATTCGAGCAACGAATGCTCATTTAAGTCTGCGCGTATGCCAAGGCTCGCCAGAGCCATCGCTTTATTCTAGTACGTACGTACGTACGTACATACATACATACATACATACATACATACATACATACATACATACATACATACATACATACATACATACATACATACATACATACATACATACATACATACATACATACATACATACATACATACATACATACATACATAGGCAGGCAGGCAGCCTGCGCAAATGCCAAGACTAGCCAGAGCCTCACT
This sequence comes from Loripinus fragilis, assembly GCA_964019695.1. NCBI lineage: Eukaryota > Metazoa > Mollusca > Bivalvia > Lucinida > Lucinidae > Loripinus > Loripinus fragilis. The sequence goes on from OZ026530.1 coordinate 66,926,928, forward strand.
GTTCATTTACAAATATGGATATGGTATTGACGTGCATGATGACTCAGACCAACATTCATACTTCTAGTTCAACAGGATACGTTGGCATGGTCGTTTACAGGGGCGTTTGCGCATCTGCGATAAGTACTTAATTCTAATGTGCTGGCCCATATATTATTAAAAATGTCCATATGGTATTGTACCCAAACTAAACTAAGCTATAATTCAGCAGTACATTGCTTGTATAAAAGTCGATATGACAGTTATATTATGAGCACCAATTCAATCAGAATGTCAAGATCAGGCGCAACAAAATTTTGAACCTGATCTGGACCTAAACTGTTTACTAATGTTATCAACAGAGGAATGTGACCAACCAAAATATCAAACGTTAATATGTCTAGCCTGATCAGCATCCAAACCATTTACAAAGGTTATCAACAGACGACATAAGCAGGTAATGAGTAAAACAGAAACGACTAAATGCTACATGTATGTGCAACCACACGATATGTCCAGCAAAGACAAGATCAGACAGTCAAACAGTTTGGATCCAGATCAGCCGACAAAATTTTGAACCTGGCCTGGACCTAGCATACTGTTTTCTAAGGTTATCAACGACTAAATGCTACGTTCACTGTCGTGCCAATCAAAAGTGACAGTGGCGCAATATTGTGTTTACAATTGCAAAGTAAAAAGTAACTTATGCTCTATACTTGATCTAGCACGAATCGGTAAATCACGTGTGTATTAATCCTATCCACAGGATAGGATTAATACACAAGCGATCTATCGATCATAAGTTCCTGATAATGTTATAAGCAAAACATGACGTCACTGTCACTCTTGGCTGGCAGGACAGTATGTGCATATATTATATTCAGTGATGGCTTGATCAACTTTGGCAGCCTGATCAGTGTTTTAACAGTAAAATAACAGGCAGTTATCGAATTAAAAATGTCAATTTTAAATTACCCCAATATATATCTGCAAGAGCAACCATAGCTGAAGGATTTAAATACATGTGCTAATATTATACTATATAGGTGGTGGTGGTGGGGGGGGGGGTCGTAACTAATGTTGCAAGAACTTGTGACCCATCCCCATCGCTGCACATTTTGGAAATACAATATGTTTAAACTAACTACAAAAAAGTAGAGCCTTTTTTATTTGACCAGTTTTGTTTGAGCTAATCCATGATATTATTGAATCCACAGTCACACATTTTGCGCGTGCCTTGGGCAATAAGTGAAAGCAAGCGGCCATGGACTAGATGATAATATCTGTTTGATTAATATAATAACCGTTTAAAGCAATTTCAAAAGAAAACCTGACCTCGTTACATGTGGACAACAGATTAAAGACCAGTCTGTGCATACACGCAATCCGCCTAGTGCCTTTATCATTTACTCATTAGCAAGTGTCTTTTAAACATGTTGCATGCAAAATTACATCATTCTAGCTAGTCTTTTGTAACTGATCAGGTTGGTTTTATGCTTACATGATCAGGGACCATTTTCGCACTGGGCCCATTTGCCAAGACATTACAGTTTAATCCTCTGAAATTGAACATATGTTACTTCAAACACTTAAGACGCATACTATGAATATGATCATAAAATTATGCTTGATAGAAAGAAAAAATAATATAATAATAATGAAAAAAATCGTTCATTTATTCGTTTTACGTGCAACCATTCCAAGCGTTCCAATTCAGTTATCATTCCATGGAATGGACCGATATGATCGATAAAAGCGAGGCGGTAGCGGGGCGGGACCACGCCATTCACGTTTCGTTAACGGTTAGGTCCCAGTACATTCCAAATGGTAAGTGAATGATATCTGTACTGTAGGCAACAAGAACCACACATATATTTCATTTAAGCCTAATTACAATAAAAAATCTCATGCGATGTTGTTATTATCGCCTCATCATGCGCGGATCCAGAAATTTTGTCAGAGGATGTCCAACTAAAATCTGACACACTTTTTTTTAGATGAATGGAGTGAGGAATCAAAATACCACTAAAAGCGGACCATCATCAGCCCAACAACAAAACGCTGGCGGGGCGATTATTACCCAATATGGAATGCTGGCTTGGTAGCTTTTGATTTTCCAGGGGATCTGGACCAGTATTGCTAAAGAGCCACAAAGGTTTCCAATTTTCCAGGGTGGGGGTCAGGACACTCTGCCACCCCCTCTCTGGATCCCCGCATCTTAATCTTAGTTGAATGCGCAGCTATCGAGTAACGTGAGCATTCGAATTTCTGGCCTCTCCGGCGTTACTGTGTTGTGTCCTTGAGCAAGACACATTAATCATTGCTGAGTAATGGTTCAACCCAGGAAGACCCGTCCCGACATAATGAAAAATTGTTAACAAATACCCGTAAAAATATTGAAGATAGTGCAGTTTCGGTGGTAATCCGTTCTGTTATTTTATCTTTTAACGTTTTTAAACTTTGCATAGAAGTACAGGGCCCGGAATTACAATGCCTCCTTAAAGTTAAGGAAGACTTAAGTATTGATATTTCAACATGCAAAATAAATTGCCTTGATAGATGCAGTACTTGCGGTCAAAGATATCATCAGAAAAATGAAACTATTTTGCTTTTAATCAGCTTAAACGTTATTTTTCGCATTCTAAAAATCAATAGTCAGTCTTCCTTAACTTTAAGGAGGCAGTGTAATTCAGGGCCCAGGTCCTCATATTCCGGTAACAGCAGCCCAAGCCCCACAATGGCATCTTTTTAAACAATATTATTTGAGCCGCGACATGAGATTTCCAACAATGTGGTATGTGTGACCAGCAAAGGCTCAGACCAGCCTGCGCATACGCTCAGTCTGATCAGAGCCTTTGCTTGTAGCTTGAATATTATATGAATATTAAGCTACTGAACGAACATAATTTGGATTTTCTAAGCTTAAGAGAAGGCTACACAGATTGGTCGGAGTCTATTCATGTCAAAATGCCACATTGTTGGAAATCACATGTCGCGGCTCATTTGTCATTCTATAAGAAGCAATAAAGATGAGTTGTTTATCTTTAAGATATTTTTAAAAGTTTCACACCGGATAAGCGGCAATCGAAAACGTTATTACTATCGACGAACGTAGATCAAAAATAGTTGGAAACAGGGTTTTCGATTGCCATTTGTCGCCCGAATCAAAACACTGTTTCTAGCGATTTCCATATGCATAAAACAACATGTATTTGTAACATGTTATATATTTGTACTTATAAAAACAGATAGCTTCCCATTTCTGTAAAAATCGAATGTTAATTAGATCTTTCTGCAACTATTTGCAGTACGACTTTAAATTATCTTTAGTTCAACAAGGTTAGCTTTTAAAAAAGCTTAGAACCATCGCATAGCAAAGAAGAACTTTCATAGGGTTCACTAGTGTCGAACTGTGAGTTTGTCACTTTCCCATTGGTATCCTGGGTCAGGTGTGGTACTTGATTGTATCGATTCCTGATCTTTGCACCCTTACTTTTATTATTGCATTTGATGAAGCCACTCTTTTCAGTGTTTCATGGGCTTCAAGCTCTGAGTATTTTTTTTTTGTTTTAGTTAACGATTTGTACATAGGTGATCCATTGGAAACAAATTAAAGACAGGAAGTAAGACTCTGCTCATGAACACACTGAATAATTGTAGAGTTAACCCCCTCCCCAGCAGTATGTATTAGGTCATTCAACCGCATTCCTCAATCGAAGTCAATGCGCACAATGCCTAGGGGGCATATTGAAACCGACCCATCTACATCTAGATATTTCGTCACATTTAGTCTAGAATATCCGAAGGGTCCATGTTTGATCCGGATTCTCGCTCAGTGGTAAGGTCTCTAATAGGCCTTTTCGCTTTTAGAAGCAATCCAGTATCCAAAGTATATCAACATCGCTCACGCAATGATGGAATTTTGGAAGTAACTTGGTCGACGGGGAGTCTGAGAAAGAACTGTAAAATACACTGCTGTTGGGGAGTTTACACCTGATCCATTTCCGCAACTTGCTAATATTTGTTTGATTGTTTTGCTTCTTTACGTCCCATCAACAATCTTTCAGTTATATAGGGACGGGTCTTCCTGGGTTGAACCAGTACTAAGCTAGGATAAATATGTCTTGCTCAAGGCCTGCAACGCAGTGACGCCGGTGAGGCTCGAACCCGCAGCCCTTCGGTCTCGAGTCAAGCACTCTACCACTGAGCCACTGCGCTCCCTTAACTTGCTAATGGAACAGGCCCGAATCGAACACGCGCCCAATGGAAGTTTACTAACATATATCACAAGCGCTAACGCGCTGGTGAATAAATGTACCTTGTTGACGCCCTTTTCAGAAAGAGATGGACAATCGGATTGTAAACTAGCTGTTACTCGTTTAGAGTTTGGGTACAATACTTTTAAACAGATCAAGTTCAGTAGTTTTATAGATGTGATGTTTGTTCTATCATCTATAATAGAGGCCCTCCTAAGAGGTATATGTACCTGTTCCCTTGTTCTTCTTAAATATTGACTTGTCTCCATGTTTCATGTTTTATATATTCCCTGTTCTCTGACAATTTTGTTTCCCCCAGTTTGGCATTTTCCCTTTCCCTAGAATAAAATGGCTTGTAAAAATACACCCTAACTCGTGAGAGGGCCTCATTGTTACGGCATACAGAGAACTCCTCTCTCAATTTTATGATAAAAATGTTCCCTGCTAGCACGTTATAAAAATTCTTTACCATCGGATGACATACTTGGAATTTGACAGAGAAGGACTGAACTTTGGACTCGAACACTCGCTATCCTTTCATTATATTCTTGTACTGCTCATGATATTTTAAGTAAATTACCAACTACATTGGAGAGAGAGAGAGAGAGAGAGAGAGAGAGAGAGAGAGAGAGAGAGAGAGAGAGAGAGAGAGAGAGAGAGAGAGAGAGAGAGAGAGTAGGAAGAGCATGTAGAGGAAGAAATTGTAGAGTAAGAGCGAGTAGAGGGGGATCGAGTAGAGAAGGAGAGCGAGTAGAGAAGGAGGGCGAGCAGAGGAGGAGGGCGAGTAGAGGAAAGAGAAAAGAGGAGGGCGAGTAGAGGAGGAGGAGGGCGAGTAGAGGAGGAGGAGGGCGAGTAGAGGAGGAGGAGGGTGAGTGGGGGAGGAGGAGGGCGAGTAGAGGAGGAGGATGGCGAGAAGAGGAGGAGGAGGGCGAGTAGAGGAGGAGGAGGGCGAGTAGAGGAGGAGGACGGCGAGTAGAGGAGGAGGACGGCGAGTTGAGGAGGGCGAGTAGAGGAGGAGGAGGGCGAGTAGAGGAAAGAGAACAGAGGAGGGCGAGTAGAGGAAAGAGAACAGAGGAGGGCGAGTAGAGGAAAGAGAAAAGAGGAGGGCGAGTAGAGGAAAGAGAAAAGAGGAGGGCGAGTAGAGGAAAGAGAAAAGAGGAGGGCGAGTAGAGGAAAGAGAAAAGAGGAGGACGAGTAGAGAAAAGAGGAGGGCGAGTAGAGAAAAGAGGAGGACGAGTAGAGGAAAGAGAAAAGAGGAGGGCGAACAGAGGAAAGAGAAAAGAGAAAAGAGGAGGGCGAGTAGAGAAAAGAGAAAAGAGAAAAGAGGAGGGCGAGTAGAGAAGGAGTGAGAGTAGAGAAGAGAGAGTAAAAAAGGAGTGCCAGTAGAGAAGAGAGAGTAGAGGAGTGCGAGTAGAGAAAGAGTGCCAGTAGAGAAGAGAGAGCAGAGGAGTGCGAGTATAGAAAAAGTGCCAGTAGAGAAAGAGAGTAGAGGAGTGCGAGTAGAGAAAGAGTGCCAGTAGAGAAAGAGAGTAGAGGAGTGCGAGTAGAGTAAGAGAGCCAGTAGAGAAAGAGAGTAGAGGAGTGCGAGTAGAGTAAGAGAGAGCAGAGAAGGAGTGCGAGTAGAGAAAGAGTGCCAGTAGAGAAAGAGAGTAGAGGAGTTCGAGTAGAGTAAGAGAGCCAGTAGAGAAAGAGAGTAGAGGAGTGCGAGTAGAGTAAGAGAGAGTAGAGAAGGAGTGCGAGTAGAGAAAGAGTGCCAGTAGAGAAAGACAGTAGAGGAGTGCGAGTAGAGTAAGAGAGAGTAGAGAAGGAGTGTGAGTAGAGAAAGAGTGCCAGTAGAGAAAGAGAGTAGAGGAGTGCGAGTAGAGTAAGAGAGAGCAGAGAAGGAGTGCGAGTAGAGAAAGATTGCAAGAGAAAAAGAGGGAGTAGAGAAGGAATACGAGTAGAGAAAGAGAGAGTAGAGAAGGAGTGCTAGCAGTGAAGAGAGATAGAGGAGTGCGAGTAAAGAAGGAGTGCGAGTAGAGAAAAGAGAAAGAGGAGGGCGAGTAGAGAAAAGAGAAAAGAGGAGGGCGAGTAGAGAAAAGAGAAAAGAGGAGGGCGAGTAGAGAAAAAGTGCAAGTAGAGAAAGAGAGAGTAGAGGAGTGCGAGTAGAGGGAAGTGCGAGTAGAGAAGGAGTGCGACTAGAGAAAGAGATAGTAGAGGAGTGCGAACAGAGAAGGAGTACGAGTAGAGAAAAAATGAGTAGACAAGGAGTGAATGGAGAATGAGTGCGAGTAGAGAAGGACAGGACTGCGAGTAGAGAAGGATTGCGAGTAGAGAATGAAGTATTGAAAGGGATGGTAGAGAAAGAGAGAGAGAGCGAGAGTAGAGAAGGAGTGTGAGTAGAGAAGGAGTGTGAGTATAGAAAGAGTGCGAGTAGAAAAAGAGAGAGTAGATAAGGAGTGCGAGTATAGGAGAAGTGCGAGAAGAGAAAGTAGAGAAGGAGTAGAGAAAGAGAGAGAGAGTGGAGAAGGAGTGGGTAGAGAAAGAGTGCGAGTAGAGAAGGAAGTAGAGAAAGAATGAGTAGGGATGGATAGCGAGTAGAGGAGGAGTGCGAGTAGAGAAAGAGAGAGAAGAGAAGGAGTGCGAGTAAGGAAAGAAAGAGTAGAGAAAGAGTGTGAATAGAGAAGAGAGAGTAGAAGGGTTGCGATTAAAGAAGGAACGCGAGTAGAGAAGAGAGAGTAGAGGAGTGCAAGTAGAGGAGTGCGAGTAGAGAAAGAGAGAGAGTAGAGAAAGAGTGCGAGTAGAGAAAGAGAGAGTAGAGAGGGAGTGCGGGTAGAGAAAGAGAGAGTAGAGAAGGAGTGTGAGTAGAGACAGTGAGAGTAGAGGAGTGCGGGTAGAGAAAGTAGAGAAGGGGTGCCAGTAGAGAAAGAGAGAGTAAAGGAGTGCGAGTAGAGAAAGAGAGAGTAGAGAAGGATTACGAGTAGAGACAGTGAGAGTAGAGGAGTGCGGGTAGAGAAAGTAGAGAAAGAGTGCCAGTAGAGAAAGAGAGAGTAGAGGAAAGCGAGTAGAGAAAGAGAGAGTAGAGGAATGCGAGTAGAGAATAAAGTAGAGAGAGAGAGAGAGAGAGAGAGGATAGAGAGAGAGACAGAGTAGAGTAGTTAGAGAGAGACCGAGTAGAGAGACAGACGTAGAGAGAGAGAGAGAGACAGAGTAGAGAGAGACAGAGTAGAGAGAGACAGAGTAGAGAGAGACGTAGAGCGAGAGGGACAGGGTAGAGAGAGACTAGAAAGAGAGACAGAGTAGAGAGAGACATGGAGAATAGAGAGTAGAGAGAGACAAAGAGAATAGAGAGTAGAGAGAGACAAGAGTAGAGAGAGAGAGTAGAGAGTAGAGCGAGTAGAGAATAGAGAGGCGAGCGAGTAGAGAGAGAGAGAGAGAGAGAGAGAGAGAGAGAGAGAGAGCGTAGAGAGCGAGTAGATGGGGAATAGAGAGCTGTTTGCTTCGCTTAGTTTGTCTTCCTAATGTCTCGTGATTTGATGTGTGGCTCTTTCTCACGGTGCCATGGGTTTGTCTTAAGTTTGTGATGTGGTATTTCCTGATCATACTCACTTACTATTTTTGTTGTATTTGCTGGGGGTTCGTGTTTAGCACTTCGTTATAAACTCTTATATTGTGTCATTTCTAGTTTGGCAATACTCTCACTGAGATAAAGGGAGCTGAATGCTTTGCTTATTGTATTCTGACTTTTGTGTGTATTCCTTATTTGTCTGTGTTCCAGTGTCCCTGTCTTTTGGAGACATGTGTCTGTCTGGGATTGTTACATTTCCTGCTCATTTACACTTGTTTTAACCCAAAGGCCGTTCTTTAAAGCGGGTTAACTTGTGTTGTGTTAATGCAAAAACAACTAGTTTAATTTATGCATCTAGTGAAGAGTGAAGACTGATTAGACTGTACAGGTGCTCGTCTAAACATCTGGTATACTAATTGCATTGACACTTGATATGTCACCTTCACGAAAAGGTATGCGTCCATTTCATTATAGTATAATACTTTGGCATGTTATGTTACTGTCAGATTGTTTCTTTAATGTGATGCAAAGGGCTAAATAGATATGGTAGGCCAAAACAAACAAAACAAACTAATGCAAAAAACAACAACACCCATTCAATGTTGAGTAAAAACTCTAACAAATTGGTTTATTTAAACTTGTTTCTCCTTTGATATGTTCCTCGCCAATCGAACCACTTGTTTTTGAAAGTGTTTGAGTTTTACACTTTTGTTTCCGTATGCGAGAGCTTGTTTAATGAGCATGATCAATTTGCTCTTCTCCGAAATCAATGTTAACATGCACAAGCCTTCCCTCCGACAGCTACCCAACATACCTCCGAACGGAAAGCTACCTATTAACATGATACCACCGTCATAAAATTGCAAATAAATAAAGGTTTTACAAGTATTTTTGAATTGTATTTGACTGATTCATTCCAAAGAGAGGTTATACATTCCAGCGGTGGCTGTGAATCAAGTAAAAATAAAATAATAGATATTAATATTAACTGATGAATTCGAAATATTCGTCCAAATTTAAGCATTTCCGAATTCAAATGCGATTTAAACTCGAACAGATTCAGTTCAAAAACATGTAATGTATTCAGAGTTATCATCATTCTGTATACTATCGACCTATATGTTGTTCTTATCCCTCAAAACGAATCTAAATACAATAAAATCGTCTCAATGCAGACCATGTCCAACCCCAAAATCCTTTGTTTACCTCCGATAGCCAACACCCTCCGAGATCTAGACATGCGGTTCACCTGGGTGAGCATTTGATCGACTTTAATTTTATCAAAATTATAGGCAGCGATACACTGCGATTCCCTTTGCCACCGCCACACCCAGGTAAACCGCATGTTTAGATCTCGGAGGGTGTTGGCTATCGGAGGTAAACATTGCGATTATGGATGGACAGGGTCTGTATTTATCCATTTTTATGTCCTATAGAAAGTTTCTTGGAGACGAAAGCAGCAAACAGATTGCTTCTATAATGAATGATAAGGACTCGGAATGTGTTAAATGCTTTTGATCCATGTCCGTAGGACCCTGGGCGACCTTTCAAACGACGATTGTGAAATTTTCAATGAAAAAATGCTATTCGTTTGATCATAGCTGGATTTACATCAACCTTTGACACAATTTGCTTGTGTCGCCACAATTCTATATCATTCTCCCGCATGATTTATAAGAGTCGTATCTCAAAATGCTATTAAAACATCAATATTTGAAATTTGCTTACGTTGATATCGCTTTGGTGGTTAGCAAAATGTGCAGAGGTAACTTGACAGCTGGCATCCTTGCTATCGGAGTGACAGTGGTTTTGATTTCGAAGATTGATACAAACTGCCGCACAATTAGTGCCTGAATCTGATATATTTTAAGCATGTCTTGATACAAAAAAATATGTAATGCTACAAATGGAAGACTATCAAGGGGGCGAAATACAGAGGGGAATTTGAGACGTTTTACAGTTGTGGTGTGTTGTGAAAAGCGCTCATCTTCAGTCGGTGCCATTATGCATGTTTTTGTCTAGTGAGTCTGGGAAAACATATTTATTTAAATTCTGCACTGATTCATTTTTGGTGAAACCAGTATGCTTGATATAGGAAGGGGATATGATGGCTGGGTGGGATGGGGGTGAGGGTATGGTCCCTGAAAGAAGGCAAGAACATGTGCCATACTTATACTCATTATCTTACCTGGCAACGTAGTATATTCACAACGTGAACAGGGTTACAAAATGCAGGTTCACATTGAGGAGCATCTTGTTGTGTAAATGGAGTCTCAAAATGCAAGGAAACTGTTGGTTAAGATGCCACGTGTGCATGATAAGTAAACCTTTGATCCAAAAATACATTCATGTATGCCATCCAGACAATTGAAACACCCATAACCACCAGTCTACTGAATCGCCACAGAACACCCAAACGCACACAGTCCACTGAAATGCACAAAACAGCCAACCCATTGAAACGTTCAAACTCCCTAGGCAACTGATACACACAAACCGCCCAGCCCAGGGAAGCACTCAGACCACTCAGTTCACTGAAATACCCTGATCAAATCCATTAAAACATGCAACTCACCTAGTCCACTGAAACACCCTCCTGTTGCACCGCCCTTTAGGATTCTATTCAATGAAACAAACTATATCAACAATTTACCCCCCCCCCCCAAACCGTAAAAAACAACAACAACAACACATGCAAAAAATACACCACAAACATTGAATGGGTTTCAACGGGGCTCTCAAGCCGGTCCCCAACTCCCCCCTCCCGCCTTCCTTTCTTCCTTTTTTGCTATGCAACATCTAAAACATTTTGAATGGCATTCGCTGGCGGGCCGATGGTTGCCCGACAATGTGTGCTGGCTGGGATAGGGTATGTCCATGTCTTGTACCGTCATCTAGTAGCGTTTCACTGATACGCTTTCTTCGGTTTTGTAAAATATTAGTGAGAAAAATGCAACAAAACATCCCATGCGATGCTTAATCATGCATAGATCCAGAAATTTTGTCAGACGAAGTCCAACTTAACTCTGACACACTTCTTTTTAGATGAATGCCGGAGTGAGGAATTAAAATACCACTAAAAGCGGGCCATCGTCAGCCCAACAGCAAAACGCTGGCGGGCCGATGATTATCCAATATGGAATGCTGGCTTGGTAGCTTTTAATTTTCCAGGGGATCTGGACCAGTATTGCTAAAGAGCCCCAAAGGTTTCCGATTTTCAAGGGTGGGGGTCAGGACCCTCTGCCGCCCCCTCTCTGGATCCGCGCATCTTATTCTTAGTTGAATGCGCAGCTATCGAGTAACGTGAGCGTTCGAATTTCTGGCCTCTCCGGCGTCACTGTGGTGTGCCCTTGAGTAAAACATATTAATCATAGCTTAGTAGTGGTTCAACCCAGGAAGACCCATCCCGACATAACCGAAAAATTGTTGACTGGGATGTTAAGAATAAAATCGAACAAAATAAAAAACAGAATAATGAACCCTGTACAGTTTGCATACGTTTTAAAGCTGTAGGCATACTCTTTGCGTCATTGCGACAGTAAAATAAAATACCACACGTATTAAAAAGCAATTTATGTTTTTGGTCTGTTGTCAGTTCATTCTTAAAAGTATTTTAAAAGTATTAGTATACATATAAGCTTATCTGGATCTTCACTGCATATTTGTATAGGTGGACAAAGTAATCCATATAACAATACCCGTAAAAATATTGAAAATATTGCAGTTTCAGTGGTAATCCGTTCTGTTATTTTATTTTTTAACGTTTTTAAACTTTACATAGTAGTACAGGGCCCGGAATTACAATAGTTCCTTAAAGTTAAGGACGACTTAAGTTAAGTATTGATATTTCAACATGCTAAATAAATTGCCTGGATCGATGCAGTACTTGTGGTCAAAGATATCATTGTGATCTACAGAAAAGTGAAACAATTTTGATTTTAATCAGTTTAAAACGTCATTTTTGACATCCTGAAAAACCAATACTTAACTCAGTAAGTCTTCCCAAACTTTAAGGAGGCATTGTAATTCCGGGCCCAGGTCCTCATATTCCGGTAACAGCAGCCCAAACCCCACAATGGCATTATTTTTAAACAATATTATTTGAGCCGCGACATGAGATTTCCAACAATGTGGTATGTGCGACCAGCAAAGGCTCAGACCAGATTGCGCATACGCGCAGTCTGATCAGAGCCTTTGCTTGTCGCTTGAGTATTATATGAATATTAAGCTCCTGAACGAACATAATTTGGAGTTTCTATGCTTAAAACAAGGCTACACAGGCTCGTCTGAGTCTATTCATTTCAAAATGCCACATTGTTGGAAATCACATGTCGCGGCTCATTTGTCATTCTATAAGTAGCAATAAAGATGGGTTGTATATCTTTAAGATATTTTTAAAAGTTTCACACCGGATTTGCGGCAATCGAAAACGTTAATTCTATCGACGAACGTAGATCAAAAATCGTTGGAAACTGGGTTTTCGATTGCCGATTGCCATTTGTCGCCCGATTTTTCGATTGCCATGTGTCGCCCGACTGGCGACAAATGGCAATCAAAATTTCTGTAAAAATCGAATGTTTAATTAGATTTTTATGCAACCGTTTGCAGTACGACTTTAAATTATCTTTATTTCAATAAATGTACCTGGGTGACGTCCTTTTCAGAAAGAGATGGACAATCGGAGTTTGGGTACAATATTTTTAATCATATCAAGTTTAGTAGTTTTTATAGTTATGATGTTTGTTCTATTATCTATAATAGAGACCCTCCCAGGAGGTACATATATCCTTGTTCTTCTTAGATATTGACTTGTCTCCATGTTTCATGTTTTATTTATTTCCCCGTTCTCTGACAATATTGTTCCCCTCAGTTTGGCATTTTCCCTTTCCCTAGAATAAAATGGCTTGTACAAATACACCCTAACCCGTGAGAGGGCTTCATTGTTAAGGCATACAGAGAACTCCTCTCTCAATTCCATGATAAAAATGTTCCCTGTTAGCACGTTATAACAGTTCTTTACCCATTACCCGATGATCGGGTGACGTACTTGGAATTTGACAGAGGAGGACTGAACATGGGAGTCGAACACTCGCTATCATTTCATTAAATTCTCGTATTGCTCATGATATTTTAATACATTAGAGAGAGAGAGAGAGAGAGAGAGAGAGAGAGAGAGAGAGAGAGAGAGAGAGAGAGAGAGAGAGAGAGAGAGAGAGAGAGGGGGGGGGGAGACAGAGACAGACAGAGGAAGATATAGACAGAGAGAGAGACAGAGAAAGAGAGAGACAGAGGTAGAGAGAGTAGAGAAAGAGCGAGTAGAGGGAGTGCGAGTAGAGAAGGAGTGCGAGTAGAGAAGAAGAGCGAGAAGAGAAGGAGTGCGAGTAGAGAAGGAGTGCGAGTAGAGAAGGAATGCAAGTTGAGAAGGAGTGAGACTAGAGAAGGAGTGCGAGTAGAGAAGGAAGGCGAGTAGAGGAGGAGTGCTAGAAGAGAAGCAGTGCGAGTAGAGAAAGAGAGTAGAGAAGGAGTGCGAGAAGAGAAAGAGAGAGTAGAGAAGGAGTGCGAGTAGAGAAGGAATGCAAGTTGAGAAGGAGTGAGACTAGAGAAGGAGTGCGAGTAGAGAAGGAAGGCGAGTAGAGGAGGAGTGCTAGAAGAGAAGCAGTGCGAGTAGAGAAAGAGAGTAGAGAAGGAGTGCGAGAAGAGAAAGAGAGAGTAGAGAAGGAGTGCGAGTAGAGAAAGGAGTGCGAGAAGAAAAAGAGAGAGAGTAGAGAAAGAAAGAGTAGAGAAGGAGTGCAAGTAGAGAAGGAGTGCGAGTAGAGAAGGAGTGCGAGTAGAGAAGGAGTGCAAGTAGAGAAAGAGAGAGTAGTGAAGGAGTGCGAGTAGAGAAGACGTGCGAGCATAGAAGGAGTGCGAGAAGAGAAGGAGTGCGAGTAGAGAAGGAGTTCGAGAAGAGAAGAAGTGCGAGTAGAGAAGGAGTGCGAGTAGAAAAGGAGTGCGAGTAGAGTAACAGAGAGTAAAGAAGGAGTGCGAGTAGAGAAGGAGTGTGAGTAGAGAAGAAAGTGCGAGTAGAGAAGGAGTGCGAGTAGAAAAGGAGTGCGAGTAGAGTAACAGAGAGTAAAGAAGGAGTGCGAGTAGAGAAGGAGTGTGAGTAGAGAAGGAGTGCGAGTAGAGAAGGAGTGCGAGTAGAAAAGGAGTGCGAGTAGAGTAACAGAGAGTAAAGAAGGAGTGCGAGTAGAGAAGGAGTGCGAGTAGAGAAGGAGAGAGTAGAGAAGGGGTGCTAGTAGAGAAGGAGTGCGAGTAGGGAAGGAGTGCGAATAGATAAGAAGTGTGAACAGAGAACGAGAGACTAGAGAAGGAGTCGAAAAGAGAAAGAGAGAGTAGAGAAGGAGTGTGAGTAGAGAAGGAGTGTGAGTAGAGAAGGAGTGCGAGTAGAGAAGGAGTGCGAGTAGAGAAGGAGAGAGTAGAGAAGGGGTGCTAGTAGAGAAGGAGTGCGAGTAGGGAAGGAGTGCGAGTAGATAAGAAGTGTGAACAGAGAACGAGAGACTAGAGAAGGAGTCGAAAAGAGAAAGAGAGAGTAGAGAAGGAGTGCGAGTAGAGAAGGAGTGCGAGTAGATAAGGAAAGCGAGTAGAGAAAGAGAGAGTAAAGAAGGAGTGCGAGTAGAGAAGGAGTGCGAGTAGAGAAGGAGTGCGAGTAGATAAGGAAAGCGAGTAGAGAAAGAGAGAGTAAAGAAGGAGTGCGAGTAGAGAAGGAAGGCGAGTAGAGGAAGAGTGCTAGAAGAGAAGCAGTGCGAGTAGAGAAAGAGAGTAGAGTCGGCGAGCGAGAAGAAAAAGAGAGAGTAGAGAAGGAGTGCGAGTAGAGAAAGGAGTGCGAGAAGAAAAAGAGAGAGAGTAGAGAAAGAAAGAGTAGAGAAGGAGTGCAAGTAGAGAAGGAGTGCGAGTAGAGAAGGAGTGCGAGAAGAGAAGGAGTGCAAGTAGAGAAAGAGAGAGTAGTGAAGGAGTGCGAGTAGAGAAGACGTGCGAGCATAGAAGGAGTGCGAGAAGAGAAGGAGTGCGAGTAGAGAAGGTGTTCGAGTAGAGAAGAAGTGCGAGTAGAGAAGGAGTGCGAGTAGAAAAGGAGTGCGAGTAGAGTAACAGAGAGTAAAGAAGGAGTGCGAGTAGAGAAGGAGTGTGAGTAGAGAAGAAAGTGCGAGTAGAGAAGGAGTGCGAGTAGAAAAGGAGTGCGAGTAGAGTAACAGAGAGTAAAGAAGGAGTGCGAGTAGAGAAGGACTGTGAGTAGAGAAGGAGTGCGAGTAGAGAAGGACTGCGAGTAGAAAAGGAGTGCGAGTAGAGTAACAGAGAGTAAAGAAGGAGTGCGAGTAGAGAAGGAGTGTGAGTAGAGAAGGAGAGAGTAGAGAAGGGGTGCTAGTAGAGAAGGAGTGCGAGTAGGGAATGAGTGCGAGTAGATAAGAAGTGTGAACAGAGAACGAGAGACTAGAGAAGGAGTCGAAAAGAGAAAGAGAGAGTAGAGAAGGAGTGCGAGTAGAGAAGGAGTGCGAGTAGATAAGGAAAGCGAGTAGAGAAAGAGAGAGTAAAGAAGGAGTGCGAGTAGAGAAGGAAGGCGAGTAGAGGAAGAGTGCTAGAAGAGAAGCAGTGCGAGTAGAGAAAGAGAGTAGAGTCGGCGTGCGAGAAGAGAAAGAGAGAGTAGAGAAGGAGCGCGAGTAGAGAAAGGAGTGCGAGAATAAAAAGAGAGAGAGTAGAGAAAGAAAGAGTAGAGAAGGAGTGCAAGTAGAGAAGGAGTGCGAGTAGAGAAGGAGTGCGAGTAGAGAAAGAGAGAGTAGAGAAGGAGTGCGAGTAGAGAAGAAGTGCGAGTAGATAAGGAAAGCGAGTAGAGAAAGAGAGAGTAGAGAAGGAGTGCGAGTAGAGAAGGAAGGCGAGCAGAGGAGGAGTGCTAGAAGAGAAGCAGTGCGAGTAGAGAAAGAGAGTAGAGTCGGCGTGCGAGAAGAGAAAGAGAGAGTAGAGAAGGAGTGCGAGTAGAGAAAGGAGTGCGAGAATAAAAAGACAGAGAGTAGAGAAAGAAAGAGTAGAGAAGGAGTGCAAGTAGAGAAGGAGTGCGAGTAGAGAAGGAGTGCGAGTAGAGAAAGAGAGAGTAGAGAAGGAGTGCGAGTAGAGAAGAAGTGCGAGTAGATAAGGAAAGCGAGTAGAGAAAGAGAGAGTAGAGAAGGAGTGCGAGTAGAGAAGGAAGGCGAGCAGAGGAGGAGTGCTAGAAGAGAAGCAGTGCGAGTAGAGAAAGAGAGTAGAGAAGGAGTGCGAGAAGAGAAAGAGAGAGTAGAGAAGGAGTGCGAGTAGAGAAGGAATGCAAGTTGAGAAGGAGTGAGACTAGAGAAGGAGTGCGAGTAGAGAAGGAAGGCGAGTAGAGGAGGAGTGCTAGAAGAGAAGCAGTGCGAGTAGAGAAAGAGAGTAGAGAAGGAGTGCGAGAAGAGAAAGAGAGAGTAGAGAAGGAGTGCGAGTAGAGAAAGGAGTGCGAGAAGAAAAAGAGAGAGAGTAGAGAAAGAAAGAGTAGAGAAGGAGTGCAAGTAGAGAAGGAGTGCGAGTAGAGAAGGAGTGCGAGTAGAGAAGGAGTGCAAGTAGAGAAAGAGAGAGTAGTGAAGGAGTGCGAGTAGAGAAGACGTGCGAGCATAGAAGGAGTGCGAGAAGAGAAGGAGTGCGAGTAGAGAAGGAGTTCGAGTAGAGAAGAAGTGCGAGTAGAGAAGGAGTGCGAGTAGAAAAGGAGTGCGAGTAGAGTAACAGAGAGTAAAGAAGGAGTGCGAGTAGAGAAGGAGTGTGAGTAGAGAAGGAGTGCGAGTAGAGAAGGAGTGCGAGTAGAAAAGGAGTGCGAGTAGAGTAACAGAGAGTAAAGAAGGAGTGCGAGTAGAGAAGGAGTGCGAGTAGAGAAGGAGAGAGTAGAGAAGGGGTGCTAGTAGAGAAGGAGTGCGAGTAGGGAAGGAGTGCGAATAGATAAGAAGTGTGAACAGAGAACGAGAGACTAGAGAAGGAGTCGAAAAGAGAAAGAGAGAGTAGAGAAGGAGTGCGAGTAGAGAAGGAGTGCGAGTAGATAAGGAAAGCGAGTAGAGAAAGAGAGAGTAAAGAAGGAGTGCGAGTAGAGAAGGAAGGCGAGTAGAGGAAGAGTGCTAGAAGAGAAGCAGTGCGAGTAGAGAAAGAGAGTAGAGTCGGCGTGCGAGAAGAGAAAGAGAGAGTAGAGAAGGAGTGCGAGTAGAGAAAGGAGTGCGAGAATAAAAAGAGAGAGAGTAGAGAAAGAAAGAGTAGAGAAGGAGTGCAAGTAGAGAAGGAGTGCGAGTAGAGAAGGAGTGCGAGTAGAGAAAGAGAGAGTAGAGAAGGAGTGCGAGTAGAGAAGAAGTGCGAGTAGATAAGGAAAGCGAGTAGAGAAAGAGAGAGTAGAGAAGGAGTGCGAGTAGAGAAGGAAGGCGAGTAGAGGAGGAGTGCTAGAAGAGAAGCAGTGCGAGTAGAGAAAGAGAGTAGAGAAGGAGTGCGAGAAGAGAAAGAGAGAGTAGAGAAGGAGTGCGAGTAGAGAATGAATGCAAGTTGAGAAGGAGTGAGACTAGAGAATGAGTGCGAGTAGAGAAGGAAGGCGAGTAGAGGAGGAGTGCTAGAAGAGAAGCAGTGCGAGTAGAGAAAGAGAGTAGAGAAGGAGTGCGAGAAGAGAAAGAGAGAGTAGAGAAGGAGTGCGAGTAGAGAAAGGAGTGCGAGAAGAAAAAGAGAGAGAGTAGAGAAAGAAAGAGTAGAGAAGTAGTGCAAGTAGAGAAGGAGTGCGAGTAGAGAAGGAGTGCGAGTAGAGAAGGAGTGTGAGTAGAGAAGGAGTGCGAGTAGAGAAGGAGTGCGAGTAGAAAAGGGGTGCGAGTAGAGTAACAGAGAGTAAAGAAGGAGTGCGAGTAGAGAAGGAGTGTGAGTAGAGAAGGAGTGCCAGTAGAGAAGGAGTGCGAGTAGAGAAGGAGAGAGTAGTGAGGAGTGCTAGTAGAGAAGGAGTGCGAGTAGGGAAGGAGTGCGAGTAGATAAGTAGTGTGAACAGAGAAAGAGAGACTAGAGAAGGAGTGCGAGTAGAGAAAGAGAGAGTAGAGAAGGAGTGCGAGTAGAGAAAGAGAGTAGAGTCGGCGTGCGAGAAGAGAAAGAGAGGGTAGAGAAGGAGTGCGAGAAGAGAAAGGAGTGCGAGAAGAAAAAGAGAGAAAGAGGAGAAAGAGAGAGTAGAGAAGGAGTGCAAGTAGAGAAGGAGTGTGAGTAGAGAAGGAGTGCGAGTAGAGAAAGAGAGAGTAGAGAAGGAGTGCGAGTAGAGAAGACGTGCGAGCATAGAAGGAGTGCGAGTAGAGAAGGAGTGCGAGTAGAGAAGGAGTTCGAGTAGAGACGAAGTGCGAGTAGAGAAGGAGTGCGAGTAGAAAAGGAGTGTGAGTAGAGAAGGAGTGCGAGTAGATAAGGAAAGCGAGTAGAGAAAGAGAGAGTAGAGAAGGAGTGCGAGTAGAGAAGAATGCGAAGTTAGGAGTGGGAGTAGAGAAGGAATGCGAACTTAGAAGGAGTGCGAGTAGAGAAGGAGTGTGAGTAGAGAAAAAGAAAATAGAGAAGGAGTGCGAGTAGATAAGGAAAGCGAGTAGAGAAAGAGAGTAGAGTCGGCGTGCGAGAAGAGAAAGAGAGAGTAGAGAAGGAGTGCGAGAAGAGAAAGGAGTGCGAGAAGAAAAAAAGAGAGAGAGAGGAGAAAGAGAGAGTAGAGAAGGAGTGCAAGTAGAGGGGAGTGCGAGTAGAGAAGGAGTGCGAGTAGAGAAAGAGAGAGTAGAGAGGAGTGCTAGTAGAGAAGACGTGCGAGCATAGAAGGAGTGCGAGTAGAGAAGGAGTGCGAGTAGAGAAGGAGTTCGAGTAGAGACGAAGTGCGATTAGAGAAGGAGTGCGAGTAGAAAAGGAGTGTGAGTAGAGAAGGAGTACGAGTAGATAAGGAAAGCGAGTAGAGAAAGAGAGAGTAGAGAAGGAGTGCGAGTAGAGAAGAATGCGAAGTTAGGAGTGGGAGTAGAGAAGGAATGCGAACTTAGAAGGAGTGCGAGTAGAGAAGGAGAGAGTAGAGAAGGAGTGCAGGTAGAGAATAAGTGTGAGTAGAGAAAAAGAGAGTAGAGAAGGAGTGCGAGTAGAGAAAGAGAGAGTAAAGAAGAAGAGCGAGTAGAGAAGGAGTGTGAGTAGAGAAGGAGTGCGAGTAGAGAAGGAGAGAGTAGAGAAGGAGTGCTAGTAGAGAAGGAGTGCGAGTAGGGAAGGAGTGCGAGTAGATTAGAAGTGTGAACAGAGAAAGAGAGACTAGAGAAGGAGTGCGAGTAGAGAAAGAGAGAGTAGAGAAGGAGTGCGAGTAGAGAAGGAGTGCGAGTAGATAAGGAAAGCGAGTAGAGAAAGAGAGAGTAGAGAAGGAGTGCGAGTAGAGAAGGAAAACGAAGTTAGAAGGAGTGGGAGAAGAGAAGGAATGCGAACTTAGAAGGAGTGCGAGGAGAGAAGGAGTGCGAGTAGAGAAGGAGTGCGAGGAGAGAAGGAGTGCGAGTAGAGAAGGAGTGCAGGTAGAGAAGGAGTGTGAGTAGAGAAAAAAGGAGTAGAGAAGGAGTGCGAGTAGAGAAAGAGAGAGTAGAGAAGGAGTGCGAGTAGAGAAGGAATGCGAGTAGAGATGGAGTGCGATTAGAGAAGGAGAGAGTAGAGAGAATGAGTGCTAGTAGAGAAAGAGTGCGAGTAGGGAAGGACTGCGAGTAGAGAAAGAGAGAGTGGAGAAGGTGTGCGAGTAGAGAAGGAGAGAGCAGAGAAGGAGTATGAGTAGAGATGGAGTGCGAGTAGAAAAGGAGTGCGAGTAGAGAAAGAGAGAATAGAGAAGGAGTGTGAGTAGAGAAGGAGTGCGAGTGGAGAAAAAGAGAGTAGAGAGGAGTGCGAGTAGAGAATAAAGTATAGAGAGAGAGAGTAGAGAGACAGAGACAGAGTAGAGAGAGAGAGAGAGAGTAGAGACAGACGTAAAGAGGGAGACAGAGTAGAGAGAGACGTAGAGAGAGATAGAGTAGAGAGAGACAAAGAGAATAGAGAGTGGAGAACGACAAAGAAAATAGAGTAGAGAGTAGAGAGGGACACAGAGAGAGAGAGAGAGAGAGAGAGAGAGAGAGAGAGGGGGAGAGGGAGAGAGAGAGGGGGTAGAGAGTAGATAGGTGAGCGAGTAGAGAGAATGGAGAAGAGAGAGAGAGAGAGAGAGAAAGAGGGTGAGTAGATGGGGAAGAGAGATCTGGTTGCTTTGCTTAGTTTGTTTTCCTAGTGCCTCGTGATTGCTGTGTGGCTCTTCCTCACAGTGCCATGGGTTTGTCTGAAGTTTGTGATTGTGAAATTTCCTGACCATACTCACTTACTATTTTTGTTGTATTTGCTGGGAGTTCGTGTTTAGCACTTCGTGTTAAACGCTTATATTGTGTCATTTCTAGTTTGGCAATTCTCTCACTGAGATAAAGGCAGCTGAATGCTTTGCTTATTGTATTCTGACTTTGTGCGTATTCCTTATTTGTCTGTGTTCCAGTTTTCCTGTCTCTTGGTGCCATGTGTCTGTCTGGGATTGTGGCATTTCCTGGTCACTTACACTTGTTTTAACCCAAAGGCCGTCTTTAAAGCGTGTCAACTTATGTTGTGTAAATGCGAAAACACCTACATGTAGTTAAATTTATGCAATTAGTGAAGACTGATTAGACCGTATAGGTGCTCGTCTAAACATCTGGTATACTAATTGCATTGCTACTTGATCTGTCACCTTCACAAAAGGTATGTGCCCATTTCATAGTATAATGCTTTTGCATTTTATGTTACTGCCAGATTGTTTCTTTAATGTGATGCAAAGGGCTAAATAGATATGGTAGGCCAAAACAAACAAAACAAACTAATGCACAAAAACACTCCTTCAATGTTGAACAAAAACTCTAACAAATTGGTTTGTTTAAGCTTGTTTCTCCCTTGATATGTTCCTCGCCAATCGAACCACTTGTTTTTGAAAGTGTTTGAGTGTTACACTTTTGTTTCCGTATGCGATAGCTAGTTTAATGAGCATAATCAATTTGCCCTTCTCCGAAATCAATGTTAACATGCACATGCTTTCCCTCCGACAGCTACCCAACATACCTCCGAACGGAAAGCTATCCATAAACATGATACCACCGTCATAAAATTGCAAATAAATAAGTGTTTTACAAGTAGTTTTGAATTGTATTTGACTGATTCATTCCAAAGAGAGGTTATACATTCCAGCGGTGGCTGTGAATCAAGTAAAAATAAAATAAAAGATATGAATATTAACTGATGAATTCGAAATATTGGTCCAAATTACTGCATTTCCGAATTCAAATGCGATTTAAACTCGAACAGATTCAGATCAAAAAGATGTATTGTTTTCAGAGTTATTATCATTCTGTATACTATCGACCTATATGTTGTTCTTATCCCTCAAAGCGAATCTAAATGAAATAAAATCGTCTCAATACAGACCATGTCCAACCTTAAAATCCTTTGTTTACCTCCGATAGCCAACACCCTCCGAGATCTAAACATGCGGTTTACCTGGGTGCGCCAGCGGTCCGTCCGGTGTGTATTTTAAGGGGTTTCCGGTCCTCAAAGGGTTAATATTATTTGTGTTTTTTTCTTGACAACATACAAATAAGTATACATGTAAGTTACATACAGTGCTAAATTTTGATTCTACCTACCATTTCCAAAAAGCAGAAACCGAACAGGGCTAAAATCACGACAAGGCGTCAATATCCCGTAAACGGGATTACGCACGAACATGAAACTCCTGCGCAAACATATAGTTTCTGATTGGAAAGCAGTCTGACCAGGAACTGTTTAAGCAGATCTAAAGAAAATGGTACTAATTTCATAGGTGATCAGCGAAAACTGATGGGTCTGCGCATCTTCCAAGTCATGTCCTGTTCGTTCAAACAAAATAGCCAATATAAGGTCAAATTAAAATCAAACATTAGATCAAAAGCCGATATTTAATCACGGTTAGAAAGTCGAAATCACAATGGGATAAAGCCGAAATTTTAAGCTTCAAAGTCGAATAATTTGGGTTACAAATCAAAATTTCGAGTTATTACACAAAATTATGAGATTTGAAATATCGAATATCGATGTCGAAATTACGATTTTTTTACAAGCCGAAATTTCGAGTTACATGTACAATGTCGAAATCACGAGATAACAACTGAATTTTCGATTATTTTAAGCAGTAACCACAAGATGACAAGTCGACATGTTCGAGATCTTGTAGATTCAACTTGTCCTCTATGAATTGGGCATTTGGAGTTTAAAATCTAAACTTTGATTTGAAATTCCCAAAGTTTCATTCCTGAACTTGCATATCAAAATATTGATTTCTGAGCATTTAAAATTTTCGTTATCTTCCTTAATCTGTAATCTGCTTCCCTAACCAAACTGAGTTGCTCTAAAAGGGCGAATTACGTTTGAGCGGAAATCATACCGTGACGGAGTATGAAAGGAGCGGATAACCCTACAGTCAAAAGAGCGGATGGATAAATCATTCAAATGAGCGAATTTCCACGTATTGACCATTAAATAAGTATTCACTCAGCTGTAGTATTTCCTGTTATAGCAGGGGGTTCGCCCCCCTACCCCCCCCCCCCACCCGGTATTAAATATTCCATGAAAATGAAATAATTTGGTCTCAGTGAGACCAATTAATTTCATTTTAATGCGATATTTAAGATACATGAGCTAAATAAAATCAGCAAAGCAAACCCCCACACCTTTATGAATCCCCTTTCCAGAAATCCTTGTTCTGCCCCTGACATTGGATGTTTACCTGGTAATTTCGCTCATTGGAATGATTTAAACATCCGCTCTTTGGCCTTATGGTTCTCCCCTCTTTCGTAAAAATAAATCTGCTTTTTCGTATTATGGGTCCGCTCAAACATATATATCCCCTCAAATAGTACCATTTTCATTGAAGAAGCTAATTCTTTTGCGCTCTTAATCAGCAACTATAATAAGTATTCCCAAAAATACACTTTACGAAAATACTTAACTCTTTCCTTGCTAGCGGTGACTTTTGTCATCTGCTGATAACCATAACAAACAGTTTGAACCCAGATCAGGATCAGGCCCCGAGGTTAAAAAACTTTTTTCATGCTCAACTCAGATGAGTTAGAAATTTAACCTGTTCATAAATGTTAAAATGCAAACAATTGTTGGCATTTTAACATTTATTAGCATGATAAATGCAACATCTGAGAGACTTAAAGCAAGAAACATCTTTATTTGTCGGTATTTTAGTTTTTATGAGCAGTTGAAATTTCGTGCTCAGCTTAGTTGAGCATGAAAAATGTTTTATAACCTCGGGACCTGGTTCCAAGTCGTTTGAAATCTATTAGTGCTCCTGAAAGATTCTTTTTGGAAAAAATCTATTTTGAGAAAAAAAATATCATTCGATGTATTCCTGTTTCTCCCACTTTTTCATTTTCAAAAATTACCACTTGATTAGAGTCAAATTTTGTCGTCTGCTGACATCCTTTGCAAACAGTTTGGACACAGATCAGGACCGACAGATTCTGTCGGTCCTGATCTGGTTCCAAACCGTTTGAGATTCTGATAGCGCTCCTAAAAGATTTTTTCAGGAAAAAGTTTATTTTGAAAAATTCAACAGACGACGACAAAATCATGAAAAGAAACGCTTGATTAGAGTCAAATTTTGTCGTCTGCTGACAACCTTTGCAAACAGTCTGGACCCAGATCAGGACCGACAGGTTCTCTCGGTCCTGATCTGGTTCCAAACCGTTTGACACTATAATAGCGCTCCTGAAAGATTCTTTTGGAAAAAGTTAATTTTGAAAAAAAATTCTGAGCGGACAACAAAAAAGCATGAAAAATTACCACTTGATTAGAGTCAAATTTTGTCGTCTGTTGACAACCTTTCCACACACCATGGACCCAGATCAGGACCGACGGTTTGTCGGTCCTGATCTGGTTCCAAACCTACATGTAATGTTCCTGAACGATTTTTTTTTTTTTTTTTTTCATATAAAAATTTTTTTTGTTAAACAACAAAAGTCAGCAGACGGCAACAAGAGCATGACAAATTACCTAGCATGCAATGAATCAAACGCGCAATACTAAAGGCCTCCGCGGCTCATCGGCCATCCTCACAGTTGAACACAGACTGGTTCCACTACTATCCGTATATGAATATAATGCCATTACGCTATTTGTCTAAACTGTAAACGTCTGTATATCAATTTTCTAATCTGTCTTACTTGAATATCGCAGAAATATTATTATAGATGACGGGAGGCAAAATTGCATTATGGGAAACGACATTGTCATGTGGAGTAAGAAATGGAACGAATTGAGGCTGTCCGTAGAGAAGGAAAAGGGAGATTAACAGAACTGGCATTCGGGAAAGTCCGCCACAATTCGAGAATGGAATCAGGGATCGGGTGTATGAAAGGCGCGTTACTAGACTGGCAATCGTCCAAACAGTAGAAATGTTTGTTTTTTTTCTAAATCAACACATCATACTAAGAAGAAATCATCCTCTCTAATTGCACTTTGACTCTTTCAAACTGCTTTCAATTCTCTTCAGATTCTTTGAAAATTCAGTAAGATAGGTATTTGAGAGTTACTTGTTTCCATGAAAGTATAAAATCTAATTGAAGGGACTGCACAAGTCTGGGCGCGTTACGCGTAGTACTATGTGCCAAAAAAGCTCCATTTTGTTTGACGGAACTGGCGTATGGAAAATTAGTTCTGAGTATGTGGGGTTAGCTCTATTAAAACCGATTATTCTGATTATCCGAAAAGTTTAATCAGCTGAATAAATGAAGTTTATGTGTTATTTTTTCAATAAAATATATATTGGAAAAAAACATGAACTTCACTTAAGTCATTTGTTTTGCTGCAATCGCAATTGCTATTGTGAAAACATGGTTTCCGTTGCGTCAGCGTCACGTAATATAACGTCAGCGTCATGTTATCACCCGCGTTATCAATCTAGATCCTCGATGTACATCCGTGGTCTGATTCCACGGAATTTCGCGGAATTGGCCGATGCAGTTCCGATTAGCATGGTTGGTGTTTCTGAAGAAGTTGAGAGCCAGCGAATGGCAAGTGGTATCGTGCAAGCGTTCTATGAGTTCTGCATTCGTTTTATACAAACTTTGGAAGTACACGTGTACATGTAATATAGAAAACAATGCCAATTCTCACATCTCTGGGCTTAATGGGAGGTATGTATTTACGTATACATGTGTATAACCGCACAGATTTTACAAGACAGTAAAAAGAGCAGTGGCTCAGTGGTAAAATATTTGAATTATGACCAAAGGGTCGCTAGTTTGAGACCCATCGGAGTGACTGTGTTGTATTCTCGAGCAAAAAACTTTATCCTGGAAGGCAAAATTGAAAAAGTGTTTTCTGGGACGTAACGCAAAAGCACAAACAAACAAATCGTATAGGGAGCCTCTTCATTTGGCACATATTAATTTTCCCGCAAGTTTGGCCTCAAGTTGTTTTATAAGG
Organism: Loripinus fragilis; assembly: GCA_964019695.1. Classification (NCBI taxonomy): domain Eukaryota; kingdom Metazoa; phylum Mollusca; class Bivalvia; order Lucinida; family Lucinidae; genus Loripinus; species Loripinus fragilis. The sequence goes on from OZ026530.1 coordinate 66,952,248, forward strand.
TTTCATACCTAAAGCGTTTATACCTAAATACGTTTAATTTAACACAAGAAGAGGTGGCAGCTGCAATTAAAGCTGCATACTCTTTAACTATGAACATTTTTCGAATTTTTTTCTTTTTTTTTAAATCATTTGTAAAAGTAGAATTAAGCTATGTTTTCACAATAAAAATGTTCAGTACAGCTGAAAACTGCATGGAAAAGTGAATTATCTTATCAAATAGGTGTATTTTTCTCTTGTTTGTAATTATTTGCGTCCCTCCAATAATTCTAGACCGTTGAATTTTAACACAAATGCAGTTGTTTTGATAGTGATAACTTGTCGGGCATGATTTTAATTATAAACATGGGCGTAAATTAAACAGATACTCGTACATTCCATAAGTTTTACGGTTGAAACTTCTGGGAAAGGAGTTAGAATATGGGTCATGTCACGAGAAAACGTTTCCTTGGAGTTCACGCTCCAGATCTTTGGATGGTCGATCTCTTTTTAAGCTCACACTGAGGTCATATGGTGTCCGTCGTTCGTCCGTCCGTCAACAATCTCCTCCTCATAAACCATGTAAAGAACTAGGCGGAATTTCACCAAAATTCACAGGAATGTCATTGTGTGGTTCCCTTTCAAAGTTGTTCAAAAATTTCTACTCCATGCAGAAATCTGATTGTCATAGCAACCAGTAAGAAAGTCTTTAAATTTTTGTAAAAAACTTCTGTTCAGTCAAAAAAATTTAGTACAAATGGCCCTTGGGTGATCCTCTATCAAAATTGCTCAACCTATTTTGATTGGTGGAAAAATATGGCCGCCAGTTGGCGTACCAAGTTTTTCTTATGTCAATATAGGGAAATTTAATTAAAACAATTATCTGAAATTGTAGGGGGGGGGTATTGCAGTTACATGAAAAAAAAAACACATTATTTGACCTTTGGGCACACAAAAGGTAGCCAACATAATGTGACATATGTACCTGCAAAAGTTGTTACGTCCACCGATTTAGGAAAAGGTTATTTACAAGAAAATACATTGCATGACCCTTGACCTTAAGCTTGGGGTCAAAGTTACTACGTCCAACAGTTAAGATGCATTTGCAAGAAACGTGACGGACGCTAGGCTTATATGGGTTAACACGCACTCCGTGTAAGCCATAACTAAATGAATCACGGTGGGTCCAGCCATAGTCATGTAATAAATAGAATATTGCATATGTGATAAGATATTCTGTCACTGACATATGTGAAGATTAGATGAAGACAACTAATTGTGATTCTTCACATGTGTGAAAATTCGGTATCGGTTCCTCACATGTGTGGAGTGTTGGTACTGATTATTCTCATGTATGAGGAATCTGTACCCATTCTTCACATGTAAGGAATTGATACCCATTCTTCACATGTAAGAGGAATTGATACCCATTCTTCGCATGTAAGAAGAATTGGTGCAAATTTTTCACATGCAAGAGGAATTGGTACCTATTCTTCACATATAAGAGGAGTTGGTACCAATTCTTCACAGGACTTTCCAAAAAATAGGACACAGCTGTCACGATTACCTACCAGTTATTTACACGTCAGAAATTAGCAACGAATTCATCACATTCAGAAATTATCAACATGAGAAATTTTAGCACAAATGACACAAATTGTAGACACCAAATTTTATTGAAATTGACCAAACGTAAATTTCACATTTAGCAAATGTGATGTATTGGTACCAATTCTTCTTATGGATGTGGTATTTAAGAAATGAGATATTTTCGGTTCAACAGGGCTCTTTGATTTCTCAGATTATATTTCGCTAAATAGGCCGTTATATAATCAGGCTCAAAATGTTGGCAAAACAGAAGATGGGGAAATACTTATGGTGGACATTGCATTATCTATTTTTGAGCAAGTACCCGGTCGGTTTTGAAACTCTGCTTTATTGAGATCCATGAATTTTGTATGCGTAAAGTCATTCTTTATACATACATACAAATGCACGCTGCTATCTGTTGGGGCTAGAGACCAATTTTTTCCTGGGCCTTAAGCTATGTGCCTACTTTTTGTTTGCGAGCAGTGAATGCCCTGGTGATAATGCGCGAGCTCGTGTGAGCCTTCGCTGCTTGCATATGCGATAAATACCAAACTTTTGAATTCCGGGCTCTTCCAGGTTCTTGAAAGCTTAAGATACTTGTCATGCGCGGATCCAGAAAGTTTTGTCAGAGGGGGTCAACTTTTACAACGCTATAGGGGAGGGGAGAGAAAATCTGAAAACCACTGAAAGCAGGCCATCATCGACCCGCCATCGAAACGCCATTTAAATGTCGTTTTACTGGCGGGCCGATGATGGCCCAACTTAGAATGCCTGGCTTGATAGCCTTGTGATTTACCAGGGGATCCGGACCAGTATTACTAAGGAACCCTTACGGCTAAAGCTTTGTTATATTTCAGGGGGAGCGGCCCCATGCCCCCAACCCCTCTGGAACCGCGCATGGGGTGGCAAACAATACTGAAAAACAAAACAAAACAAACAAAAATCTTTTTTTTAATTATTCAGTCAAAAACAAGCTGCAAACATGCTAAAAATAAACTTCCTAAAATATGCACCATTGCGCAGGTTTCGAAGTTTGTACATTTCATGCGATTTTGTGTACCACTTTTACAAGAGCATGCTTAATCATCTAGGGGCGGGAGATGTCCAGTGTATGTTCCGATTATTCGTCTACCTTCAAGCTACATGTACATGTATATACGACCAATTAAGGCTCTGTCAAGGCTTGCCGCTGTCATTCGCTGATCCAGAGGGGGTGGGGGACAGGTTGTCCGGATCCCCTGGAGAATCACAAAGCTCTAGGATTTTTTAGCAATACTGATCCGGATCTCCTTGAAAAAAAAACACAAAGCCATTAAGCATTCAATGTTGAGCCATCATCGGCCCGCCAGCAAACCGCCATCTCGTCGGCAACTAAAACAACACGTTGAGTTGGACCCCCTCTGACAAAACTTTCTGGATCCGTCTGAGCCTTTTTCCGGTCGCATAATCGCCACGCACTAACCTGCCTGATATTGGCGCACCTCCATTTTAAGTGTCAATCATAGATTATAAGTATCATGAATTGTAGAGCATTTTCTTCTCGTCTGTCTATCCTTCTGACTAAAATAGAAGTTAAATGTTAAGACGATTATGAAATTATGGTATTTTAGCCTTTTTTGACAACCTCCGTCACCAACATAATATCAGTCATGAACCAAAATGGACTTCAAACTATATGGTAGTGACATTAAGACTTTCTGCGTCATCTGTTCAGGGCGTTAAGGCCTTCGATCATTGTCGCAGACAGGAAGCACTATAGCACGCACTATGCTAACCCGTCGCCTTTCGTTTGGTGCACACTGGGATTGGCCCACCATTCACATAAAGCCATAATATGACAAATTATTTCAAATCCAACGGTATAACCATTTAAGCAATCAATATCCTGCGCAAACATGTAGTCTTATCAGGCACTACCGAGAAGGGACATAACTAAAGACTCCGGCCAGTATCTAGCTTTCAACACATGCACGTTTAACTCTTTCCTTGCTCGCAAAAACTTTTGTCGATTGCTGATAACCTTTTCAAACGTTTTGGACCCTGTTAAAGACCGATAGAATGTCGGTCTTGATATGGATCCTAACTGTGTGGTACTATGAAATTGTTCCTAAAAGATTTTTCCCAGGTTTATTTTGGAGCAAATAATGAGATGTTTATCCTTATTATATATATATATATGATACATGCATAAAGTAATCCTTTTACTCTTTTGCATGCTGTTAAACTTTTCAGTATAACACTGCAGACCAATCGACGGCACCGTGAGGAAAAGACACAGAAAACTGACAGCCACATGCCATCAAAAAACAACCAGCTCTCTTGATTACAAAACTAACAAGGATTCTTAATACTGCAGAGCAAAACAAGGACCAAACCCAAAACACAGACAATGGGAGAAACACTCTGATTAACAATGAATCGACAACAACAGAACCGCCGCCTTAGAACGGACAACAGCAAAAGCCACCGGGAGCTTAAAGAGACTAGATCTGTAACTATGAATAGTTTTCGAAAAAAAAAAATCTTTTTAAATCATTTGTAAAAATAGAATTAAGTTATGTTTTCACAATAAATATGTTCAGTACAGCTAAAAGCTGCATGGAACAGTGAATTATCTAATATAAACAGGTGATTTTCTCTTGTTAGGAATTATTTACGTTCCTCCAATAATTCTAGACAGTTGATTTTTAACATAAATGCTGTTGTTTTGATAGATATAATTTGTTAAAATTTTCGAAAATGGTAATATGTTTATCTGAATTTTAGTATTTTTACTGTATTCTTGAAAAATAGAAACTTTATTTCCGAAATTAGAATATCAAAAGTTATAGACTATGCAGCTTTAAAGGAGCTCTAGCGGTACGGCGTGTATTTTCTATAGTTGGCCACGTTCAACCACTTTTTTTTTCAAATTGTCCAAATGCTCATAAAACCCAATGATAGTGGAAGTAAAATATATCCACTTAATATCAAAATACTTTTCAAAGCATTTCGTATTTTTAAGCAGCAAAAACGTACCATTTCCTCTGACACCCCTCATCTTTACATCTTCATACTGGGTACCGTTTCGATCAAATTATGAGAGATCATGCTGTCAATTTTCACAAATTAAAGTGCTTGCATATTTAAGACAGAACTGACTTTCAATTCCAAACATTTGGTATATTCTTCCAGCGCATGCATACGTAATATGCATTAAGATTATGGCGTTTGTTTACTACAATTATGTTACAGGTGATGATAAGAGCCGTGAAAAATGTGATTTCCAACAGTGTGGTATTTTGACAAGTGTAGACTCGGACGAGCCTCTGCAGCCTTCTTTTAAGCTCAGAAATTACAAATGATGTTCAGTCAGTAGCTCAACACTCTTAGAATATGCACGCGACTAGCAAAAGCTCTGATCAGACTGCGTGTATGCGCAGGCTGATCTGGGGCTTTGCTGGTCGCACATACCACATTTTTGGAAATCTCATGTCACGGCTCAATTAACATTATATCGAAGGTAAATTATATTGTTTGGTTTCTCTAGATAATTTATAACATAGGACACGATAGCAAGCTACTCACTACTACCGTATTATTACTGAAATACTATGTGATGTATTTTGGCCGATGGTCTTTGATTACCAAATGAATAAATGTTGAAAATCTTGAAATGTTGAAAAAAAAACTTGATTTGACCAGCAAAACGTCATTTTAGTCCATAGTGGCTTAGGCTGCTCTCCGTTCTAAGGCTGTGGTCCTCAAAAAAGACAAAACAAGGGTCTTAATGACAAATGGTAGCTTAATGAATGTCGAAAGTATTGCTGAATGCTCTCCTTGGAGCATTCAGCAATACTTTTGACCTGCATTAAACGGTAATCGGTTTTGAAAACCAATTTTGGTCTTCTTTTTGAGTGGCCGCTTAAGGCAGGTTTTGCTTATTCATTGTTTATTGTTGCTTCCGTTGTTTGTGTTGGGTGGTTCTGTTTTGTTATGCAGCACTTAGTGTCCTCTTTAGTTTTGCAATCATCGCGTTGAGTTGTGCTATTGCTGTCATGTGACTGTTTGTGTTTGAAATACTTCTTTCTCGTGGTACAGTGAGATGGTCTGTGGTCTGTAATGGTGACTTTGTTGGTCATACGCACTTGCCTTTGCACTTTCCTGGAATTCACAGTTCTTTTAAATATTGGTAAAACATTTCCCTGATGAAGTACATTCTAAAAGCAGCCCATGGAGACCCTGATCAGACGCCGCGTTCTGCGGCGTCTGATCTGGGTCTGCACTGTTTGTTCATGTCCCACAAAGAGGACGCTATGCTTATATGGGTTAAGGTCAGTTTTCTAGTGATGTGTTGCAGTTTTAATTATTGGTTTCTTAAGGCTTGTCATAAATTTATTGATGTTTTCACTTTGAAAACAGATAATTAATCAAAATATTTTATATTGTCTTTCATAGTTTGCAAGTTTATTTGTTATGATGCTGTTTCATACCAAAGCGGGAAAGGTTAGCAACAGTTATTGACACTGAGACTGTTTGAGCCGCTTCACAACAAAAATTGAGTCAATAAGTGTGAAATCATCCCAATTATACCACCCTCGCCAACTATTATATACCACGAATAGCTCGTAGTATGCAAGGTATACACTGGTGTATGTGTATACAATAGAATTCAACAGTTGTCCATCTATACGGGAGATAATCCACTCGCTAAAGCTCGTGGATTATTTCCGCGTACAGACAGAAAAGCCATGTATAACTACTACGCACTTATCGTACTCTTAAAATGAAAGAATCCTGAAATCTTAGAATTTATACATTCAATCCTAAAATCTAGATATTAAATCCTGACCAACCCATGGCACCGCGAGGAAGAGGCAAAAATGGATAACAGCCACATCCAGAAGACAAAAAAGTAAAGCAACCAGCCCTCTCATCCTCAACGAGATAAATGCAAAACTCGAAAGGACACAGAGTACTACATATCAAAACAAGGACCAACATTACCCCCTTCCATCCACAAACAATGGGAGCAACAATAAACAGTGAATAAGCAACAGCAGGCCCGCCACCTTAGAACTGACAGCACCCGAAGACACTGAAATCTAAATTCCAGATCTTCAGTTATGAAATCTAGATGTTTAATTCTGATATCTAGAAATCCAATCCCAAAATCCGGATATTCAATCCTGAAATCATTATATTCACTCCTATAATCTGGATATTCAATTCATATGTTTAATCATGAAATCGAGATGTTCAATCCTAAGATCTATAGATTCAATCCTAAAATCATTATTTCCATTCCTAAAAACCATATATTCAATCAAAAACCCTAAAAATTAAACCCTTTAATCTAGGCATTCAAACCTACAAGTTAGAGATTCAATCCTATATTCTAGAGATTGATTCAAGAAATATAAGTATTCAACCCTGAAATCTAAATATTTAATCCTGGAATCTAGAGATTCAATTCTGAAATCTATAGATTTAATCTTTAAATCTATATATCCAATTCTGAAACCCATACATTCAGTCTAAAATCTAGAAATTTAATCCTTAAGTCTAGCTATTGATGAGATATCCATTCTTGAAATCAAGATATTTATCCCTGATTTATATATTCGACCATGAAATCTAGACATTCAATCCTGAAATCTACTTTTTCAATCCCTTAACCTAAATATTATTTACTAAAATCCAGGTTATTCAATCATGAAACATAGACTTACAATTCTTAAAACCTAGTGATGTAAGCCTGAACTATATGCAAAGATATTCATCCTGAAATATTTATATATAGAATCCTGGAATCTGTATATTGAATGCTGAAATCTAGACTTTCAATTCTAAAATCTAGATATTTAATCTTGAAGTATACAGTTAATTCTTAAACCATTATATCAGTCCTGGAATCTACATATCCAATCCTGATATCTAGATGTTGAAATCAAGATAGACAATCTCTAAATATAGGTATCAAATCATGAAACCTAAATGGCCAATCTTAAAACCAAGATATTTTAATGATGAGATCAAAATATTTAATCCTTTAGTCTATATATTTAATTCTGAAATCTAGATACATGTAGTTAATCCTGCGATCTAGATATTCTGAAATCCAGAAGTTCAAACCTGAAATCTAGACCTTAAATCCTGTAATGTAGATGGCCCATTCATGAAGGCTAGATTTTCAATCCTGATAATTGAAAGCTAGAAAGTACTATTCTGAAATCTATACAAAAGCAAAGACCAAAAGAATATTTGATACAATGTAGGTATGCAACACCACAACACATAACATATTAAAGTTATATTGTTGTCGTATTTTTTTCAAAATTTGAGCCAATTGGTTCAAAATATGATGTAGTTAAAAGGTGTGTTTTTCTGTTTTTTTTCTCTCTCAACATGGTTCATTGGACCGAAGCCATTTTTGCAAATAAGGGAAGAGGTCATGATAGGAAGTATTTGTATTTAATTAGTTTAAATTTGGGCCTGCTATGCGGTTAAGGAGAAAATGTTGTTCATAGTTGTTTTTCTATCTATTTGTAGCTCAGCTGGGAGAAAATTAAATTTGGGCCTGCTATGCGGTTAAGGAGAAAATGTTGTTCATAGTTGTTTTTCTATCTATTTGTAGCTCAGCTGGGAGAAACTATTTGTATAACACTTGTAGAGAGCAAAGTCATAAACAGCTGCTAGATATATGAATTTGGTAGAGTGGTTCTTGGGGAGGTGCCATTTAAAGGTTTTGTTCAATTTTAGCTGTGTTAGCCAAAATGACTACCAGAGCTAAAATAGAACAAAACATTAAAGCTGAATCGCTTATGAAGTTTTTGAAATGCAGTGTTTGAAGCAATTTTTGAAAGCATTGTGAAATAATTAAATTATTTTGAATTTGGGTCAGTGACTTAGGAAATTTATATCCTATATTAAGCTTTGGTTGCCATTTTGATTAGTGGAGCAGAACTACTTGTGCAATTTGTGTGAAATTGTTTAATATTTGAACCAGTACTTAATTCAGGAGTAGACGTCATTTAAAGACGAAAACGTTTACGGAAGTCGAGCGACGCACGACGGACGAAGATCAAATCACAACAGCTCATCTAGAGCCTTTGGAGATAGGGGTTCTTGTATGATTGTTATCCAAAACAAACCCAAATTCAGCTTTGATGAACGCGAAGCCCCGATTGACACAGTATGACAACGACTAAGAAGTAATTTGCTGCAGTTTCAGATCGCATATTGTTTCAAGAACAAAGTACAAGTACATGTACCAGAGATAAAAACAGCTTTTGATAAAATCGGCTAAAATGTGAAAGAATGTTGAATTGAATGCTGATTTAAAAGAAATCACATTAGAGGCCAAAATTTAAACAACAGCGGAAAGTTCAAAGATGAGATCACAGTAAATGTTGAAAATGTGCGCGGATTTCAGATTTTCAGACATGGAATCATCAAGTCTGAATCAAGCAAAAGGTACACGCGCAGTTTGATCAGAGTCATAGGATATTTAAAAACGGGGGTTGAGGTGGGGAGGGGGCGAGCTAGCTCCATAGCCCCCCCCCCCCCCCCCGGATCCGCCATTGCGACTCAATCTGTCTTCTGCTGATGTGTCCATTTTTCCTCCATGACCTCAGGAACAATATTAAGTTTGACAGAGAGACGATATAGCGGTTAAGAATGGCGTGACCGCCACTATGCTAAGCTCAATGGAGGTACTTTACATACCCCAGATGACCAGTATTAGCATACAGTAGAGGGGAAGATAGTGATGTTGAATGCTTGAATAAATTTACCAATGATGCGCAGACGATACACTGCTGATCGATTTCCTCATTTTCACAGAAGTAGTCGTAAGCTTTTGTACGGTTTGTGCGTTTGTACGAGTGGTGTAATCCCCGAATTTTAGCGAGTGGAGACGCACGAAGCATAAAATATTTTTTCATATTGCACCAGTATGCACTGGACCCGGTATAAAACATTGGAATATCAGTAAAATATGTATTAACACTTTACCTCATTGATGCCTTTTAACGCTTTTGCAAACGGAGCAGATCATGATCAGGCAGCTCTGTAAAGAGCTGCCTGATCAGTGTCTACTCTGTTTGCCTATGGAAATATTATATATCTGATCATTTACTAGTGGACCTGACAAGTAATTCCTTTGTTCTTTGTACCAACATGAAAGTGTATTTATATAATTATTCATAATGGGGGGGGGCTTAGCATGAATATTCATGAAGGAAATGCTTAAAGGGGACAGCAACCCTAATGATAAGTATGTTTTATCAGAAAGAGCTCTATGAACCATGAATTTTGATACAGGTATCATCAAAAATTGGTTGAAAAATGGGCAAGTTATGGGCATTTAAAGAGTTCAATATGGCCAACATTTAGCCGCCATTTTGAATATTTAATTAGTTTTCAGATTTTTTCAAGTGCTTAATTTTTAGTCATTACTATCACATCATCTGTGTTTCAGCAGATATGCAGCTTTATACACAAGGAAAATGTGTTATTAAAGATTAATGCAAATAATCCATTGGTTTGTCGTTTATTTTGATTACGCATATTTAATTAGGCTGTGTGACGTCACTAAGCCTACAATATGGCCGCTTCCATTACCGTCCATTTGTAAATATTCAAACGCCCACATTCCACATTTTTCAACCGATTTACATGAAACTGGTATCAAAATTCGTGGTTTGTTAAGATCTTTCATATAAAACATAGTAATCATCAGGGTTGCCGTCCCCTTTAATGTAGCCTATACTATGGATGGAAGTGGAAAGTTCCAAAGTCTTGAACTTCAGAACTAGAAATGTTTAAGCTTGCAGTATGCCTACAAAATATTAATCTTAGAAGACTGAAATCATGTAAACAGGTACTTGGACAAACAGTGACGATCCAGATGAAATGCCGCATTTCATCAGGGTCCACACTGTTTGCTTAGACAAAACGATCTGTAGAGAAAGGAATGTAAACTATCAAACAAATAAAAAAGAAACGAACACAATCACCAATTTTCAGAATGATCACAAATTTTAAGTGATAGGACAATTTTGTTAAGCCATGTCAATTACTGCTGCATTACACATCTTTCGAAACCAGGGGTCAAAATTGTGCTAAATCAAATGACTAATAGGGTTAAAAGTTTCAAGCTTTAATGATCAACTGTCTTTACATTAACTGAGTATTGAAATCCGATATATCATAACCTGCTTTATTCAGGAATTTGAGGCTGACTTTCCATATGGCAAAATTCAGGATTTTGAGGCTGATATTCCATATGGAGTGTCAGCCTCAAAATATGGAGTCAGCCTCAAAATGCTGAATTCTGGACAATCCCTGAAGACATTAGCACGTGCTGTAAATATTGATAATTTCACGTGAGTCGCCAATGAAATGTCAGGTCTGGTCTCATGCAGCCAATGAAATGCCAGGTCTGGTCTCAAACAGCCAATGAAATGCAAGGTCTTGTCTCAAGCAGCCAATGAAATGCCAGGTCTGGCCTTAAGCAGCCAATGAAATGTTAGGTCTGCTCTAGAACAGCCAATGAAATGCCAGGTCTGGTCTGAAGCAGCTGGAAATAACCTGACAGTTGCAATTTCGCACTACTGATGAGGGATAGTTTCAGTATCTCACTGTATTAAAGAGGTCCAAAGAGGGTACTTACCTGTATCAGTAAATACATAAACACAAATGGTAGTTAGGTTTTCTTTTCATGCTGCTTTTGAGTTTAAAGAATAATAAAATTGTTCCATGCCTTTATTATTTCTAGGATGAACTTAGACCGGCTCCAGTTCTAAAAACAATTTTTCATCAATGTCATATCATATACATGTAGCCAGTCTAACTCTGATGGCTATATGTATATGATATGATACATTGATGAAAAATTGTTTTAAAGACTGGAGCCAGTCTATGATGAACTCTACATTTATTCCATTTTTATTTTTTGATTATTTGCTTTTTCTTTTTTTTTTTGTTAGTTTTAAACAACGGACTTTTTTCGTTTAAAAAAAACAGGCTTCTGGGCCAATTTGTGGACCGTTTTGTAAACAGGTCAACATAACTAGAGAATGTCGGTTGCCGTAAATTGGTTTAAATTTCCAGAAATCATGACCACTTGTAGGCTTAAGTGCCAAGTCGATAAAAATAATTGTGTAGTTTCTGCATGCTCAGCGCAAATTAGGCTTCGTATTACAGGTGAATATATGTAAATGAAGGATTTAGTTTCAGAAAAAAAGAATTATTTGAATACGTCGTCTGCTGCGAAGCACACAGATGAAGCTTAACCCATAAAGCGCCACCTATAATTTGCAGCAGACGACAATTTCAAGTTTTGCTGCTTTTTTTCAAAAATAACAAATGAGGCATGATATTTGCCAGCAGACGATTCCCATGAAATATCCCTTATTTTTTTCGAAAATTAGGAAAGATGTCTCAAAAGTTGTCGTCTGCTGCATTTGTGATTGGCGCTTTAAGGGTTAACCCTTTTATGACCATTGAAATTTTCTACAAAGTTTGATAAAGTTAAGTTAGGATATTGAGGGATTACAGGTTATAATTTCAAAGATGTCTTTCTCTGAAGCTGCTGACCACTTGGCTATCTTGTGGGAGATGGGTTTTTTTTTGTGTTCTTGTCACTTTCCTATATTATTCCTATGTGGTGTCTTGATTCTATCGATTCCTGATCTTTGCTTTTTTTTTTTTACTTTGTCTTAGCAAACAGTGTAGACCCTGGTGAAATGCTGCATTATGCGGCATTTCACCTGGGTCGTTACTGTTTGCCATAGTACGCATTTAGGCGATTCCAGCTCTCCAAGTTTGCATGTTTTGTCTTCCTCTGTTTTTGTTTCAAAATTAATTTTGAAAAAAATAATTCAGGAATACCATCCGAGTGTCAAACAGTTTAGATCCTGATCATGCCCGGTATTTTGGGTTCAAACCATTCGCAAGCAGACATTATTCCGTTTTAACTTCACAACAACAACACAGGAAAGATAGACATGTACATTGTCCATTTGAATGTCATTCCACCTGTTCCCGCAAAGCTGAATTGTTTGCTTTTAAGGAGATCATGAGAGGTGAATCAAAAGCCTTCTCTAAATCCAACATGACTGCTATTGTCCTTTCTTGTGCTAACTTAAAGACAAACCATTTAAAATAACCATAACCAACGCAGTTTCGTAGCTCCATGCCTTTTCTCAAGTGCATGCTGTCTGTCCAACGGAATGTTATACATGTATGTTAATTATTTTTAAAAATACTCTATATATTCAAGCAGTTTGCAAGGAAAACAGGTGATAATTGTATTCAAATGGCTTGTCAAACGTCTTGAATAGGGGACAGATATCTGCAAGACCATTCCTATGGGATATCAGACTAATTACATGTATCTATTAACTATAACTGCTGTAAAAGACGGGCGAAATCTAGACCTAACCAGGCCCCAAGATAAGGGTGCGTAACGGAAAATTATTTTTCTTATTTCTCAATCAAAACATATGTTGTGGGTACTCAAAAGAACCGTCAATGTTCAAATTGATGGATAAGAAAATAATCACAATTTTACCCTGAACATCTTTGCTTAACTGGCGCTATGCCTAACTTCACTTATTTTTCTCCTTTAGCACTCATGGATTAATACTAGGCCTCGAGGTTATATAACTTTGCTCATGCTCAACTCAATTGAGCATGAAAATTATTATGCTTATAAATGTTAAAATACCAACAATTGATGCATGATAAATACATATTAGAGCCTAAAAGCAAGAAACGTCTTTATTTTTTTCAGTATTTTAGTTTTTATGAGCAGTTGAAATTTCATGCTCAGTTGAGTTGAGCATTAAACAACGTTTTATAACCACAGAGTCAGGTCCAAAAGTTTTATGCAGCGTTTAAGCCCTAGTTCTGAAGGATCTGTTTTTCCACATTGTTCACTCTATCCATCAAAACATAAAAGACATGCAGCATATGAAAGACATTGGCCTTTCCAGAAGTGGGACCCGGATGTATTTCATTTTTACACATCTGTAAACAGACCATAAAATTATCCTGCCTTTTCAAGATCCTATAAGACAACACCACTGACCACTTCGGCTGTTTTTTCAGAGGTAGAATATGTTGGGTAATCTGTATGAAACCATATTAACCTTTCTATTCCAATGGATGTTCCCATACAGATAAATACAATAAGGATGGGATTGCCCATTATATATTTTAAGGAGTCACAGGTAGATATATATCTAAATAAGTATGAACTTAATCCCTGAAGATTTAATTTATCTTAGCAAACAGTGCAGACCCAGATGAAATGCCGCATTGCAAATTGCAGCATTTCATCTGGGTCTTCACTGTTTGCCAATGTACCCCTTTAGGGGTTTCCAGTATACAGAGGGTAAATAACCACATAATACCACCAGATTGAATAGAAATCAGAATTGTACAGTGTAAACAGCCCATACTGTGTGTGCAATTATTTAAGAAATGAATTCAATTTTTGGAATTTTACTTCGGGTCTCTTGCAAGAGACCCGAAGTATTCATGATTCCATGAACAGACCAAAAATTGAATTTATTGCTTATATTTACATTTTATTATAAATATATATAATACTAGAAATGGGCCCGCACAAGCGCGGGTTATGATGAAAGGTGTTCTGAGCTCGGCTGAGCATGGCAGATGTCCTCATAAATATTGAAATTGAGAGCAATTGTCAGCATTTCAATATCTAAGAGTAGGATAAATACTAACAAAATTCTGATATGAATCAAGGGCCATAACTCTGTTATAAAGTATATTATCTATTTCTATCAACCTAACTCAAAAATAAGGCGGTAACGATCCAATGGTGAATCTTGATCGAAACAACGCATGTAGCATAACGCACTACTATAGTGTTAATCGAAGTGACTGTACCGTACGACAACCAACGTATATGTATGCCAATGAAAACTGTAAGTTGTCATATCAACTTTAGTCCTTTTCCAATGCTTATTCATTCCCCTGAGATGACCAGATATTGAGGAGATGCAGACCTTGGGTCATATTTTAATGTCTTACTCATGCTTGTGCTGGCTAGATACTATAAGTGAAATATGGAATGAGCTTCACAGCTTAAGAGAGACCCACATATGCCTGTACACACCATAATCTCATCTATGAGCCTTCGGCTCAGATGAACTACAACGTATACGAAATTTTGTGACTGCAGGAAAAATAGGCCAAAGTTTTCTGTTCTGTCTGTATAGATTAGTATAATTGATAAAATGAATACAGCAAATTCATTCTGTATGAAGGAAAGACCAGGAATCGAACCAATGGCCACTTTGTTGATAGTAACACTCTACTGATTGAGTTAAGCAGCCCATCAGTTAAGAGTGGTGTATATGGTTAAAGCATTAATGAATGTGGCATTAAATCCAAAGTTTTGAAAAATGTCTACTGTAATATTCCAAAATTTTATGACTCCCTAAACTTTTCTGTAAATATGCCAAAAATTGAACCAAAATGGTTTTTTATACAATAATACCAAATAAAGATATTGACAGAACTGCAAACAGTGAAGACCCTGATTAGACTGCTTCTCTAGGGACAGTCTGATGTGGGTCTGCACTGTTAGACCATACCTAATTGTCCAAAAAGCTGGGCATTAATTTCATGGCAATTTCTTTTGGTAATTGTGTTATCTTTCACGACTATTGATGAGGACAGTGAGTATTACAATAAAAAGAAATGGGTGCATACACTTTAAATTTATGTTTTCAACCAAACACATGGTGTTGGTAATCAAAAGTACTGTCGCAATGAGACGGTTCTTTTGAGCACCCAAAATATAAAACCATGGTTGCAAATAGAGCTTACACGTTTACAAAATTTTGTTAAGGTTTAGACAAATTCCAAAAATCGAAATGATTCCGTTTACACGCACCTACACAGCATTTCTACACGTCGAATCACGGGTTCGTTGTAACTACCATGCAACAACAGACTTCTTTCTTCATAAGAAATTATACCTATGTAAAGCTTTTATATTTGAAACGCAAAAATGAAACCGGTATATACATCCGCTGTAACTACCAGACAACAACAGACTTCTTTCGGCATAATAAATGATACCACTGTAAATTAAGCTTATATCTTTGAAATACAAAAAAGAATCAGACTCAAAAGTGCCGTATCAATGAGACGGTTCTTTTGGGCACCCAAAATATAAAACCATGGTTGCAAATATGGCTACCATGTTTACAATTTTTGTAAACCAGAAATCGAATAATACTACGGTAAAAGCTTATATCTTTGAAACACAAAAAAAAATCGGTATATACACTTTAAATGTTTTCAACTATAACATATGTTGTAGGTACTAAAATGTACCGTCTTAATGAGACAATTCTTTTGTGCACCATAAATATAAACCCATGGTTGCAAAAGGACTTCCATTTTACAATTTTTTACACGAATTCCAGAAATCGAATGTTACCAATGTAAAGCTTATATCTTTGAAACGCAAAAAAGAAATCAGTATATACACTTTAAATGTTTCAACCAATATATCTTGTGAGTACTCAAAAGTGCCGTCTCAATGAGACGGTTCTTTTGAGCACCCAAGATATAAAACCATGGTTGTAAATAGGGCTTTTACGATTTTGTAAACGTTAACACGAATTCCAGCAATCGAGTGGTGCCACTGTAAAGCTTATATCTTTGAAAACGCAAAAAAGAAATCGGTATATACGCTTTAAATGTTTTCAACTAAACCATATGTAGTACCATCTCAGTGAGACGGTTCTTTTGAGCACCCAAAATATAAAACCATGGTAGCAATTTTGCAAATGACCTGTGCATAAAAGCGGGGTATGGTTGCAAATGATTTGTGCATAAAAGCAAAAAATAGGTGTGGTTCGGTAAAACAGTCGAGTTTCCACTGGTTTGGTGTGTTCAGGGCTACACGGCATTTCTACACGTCGAATCACGGGTTCGCTGTAACTATCTTCTTTCATTATGATAGATGATACCACTGTAAAGCTTTTATCTTTGGAACGCCAAAAATCGGTATGATACACATTAATTGTTTTCAACCAAAACATATGGCCACATACGTTGTGGGTGCTCGAAAACCGTCTCAAGAGACTTTTCTTTTGAGCACCCAAAATATAAGGGGTCTGTAGCCTGTAGGTCAGCATTTTTTTTCAAAACTCTGCTTTCAGGGCGGGTAAGTTTTATCTTATTTGCCTATAGGCTGTGAGGATTATTTACGTTTTGATTCGACAGGTACCCGTATGATGATCAAAAATATATGGAACATCGGTAAGAAAAAGTCTGCAAGAGCCGGAAATAGACAAACAATAACTCTTTAGGTGCCAACTAAGTATTGAAACCACACACCCTGGTTGTTTCACCCCTAAAAGTATGCATTTCCTGTTCCAAGCAAAACCTTCGTGCATTATTCATTTTCAGAAATTTGACATTCCAGAAAATGAGCGAAAGGCAGGGTATACATACATGTATATATGTAATTAATATTAAAATAAGTTGTTAATGGTGAGGTAAACTTTTTTTGAGAAACATGGGGTAATTAAATGACATACTACTTTTGTCGCAAGATCTGAACTGCAGCAAAAAATACTTAAAGAATCTGATTGGAACCTTATTTGGCAGACTGTTGAGAAATGGTCTATTTGAATAGACATGTTGCTGTAAATTTACCAAATTGGATCCAATTACCGAATCAAGCCTGAAAATGGTCAATTAGCTTGTTTATCTGGTTTTTGTTTTGTTTTGTTTTTTGTTTTTTTTTTTTGGGGGGGGGGGGGGGGGGGAGTGGGGGTGAGGGTTGGGCATATTAGGTCAAGGCGCTCATTGGAACATGAATTTAAGCGCCTAGTGTAACTGATGTTACCCACATCATCTAATTGCAAATTTTAAGACGTCTGCTGTGTCATCTGTTGATGACTTGAAATGCTGCTGTGGCAAGTAGTGTAGGCACAGATAAGACTGTCTTTTAGTCCACACTGTTTATCTGGAAGTATGGAACTCAACACAGCAGACAACAGCAGCCGGGTAATATATTCTATTGCATACAAAATAACTAAGTACCATTATTCATTTATATTCACCTTTCTAGTAAAAGAAACCACTCAGGCCAACAAAGAATATGACATATTCGGGCCATTTTGAGTCTGATTCGGTAAGTTTACAGACCCCCCCCCCCCCCACAACCATATCTAAATCCTTGTCAATACAAATGCTGTAGTAGACTTAGAGATAATGTTGATTTTGAAATAAAAGTAATGAGCTTTCGACAGACTTTGTTGTTCCTTTTTTTTTGTCCCTTACTGTGGCGCAGGACGATAGTCCTAGCCTACGCATGTGAATGACATGGTCACTTGCGTGCCGCCACAATATGCGTTGGACGTATGCAACAACAACAGCCGGGAAATATATTATAATGCCTACCAAATAACTCGGAACCATTATATTCGTTCATTTCCACCTTTCTAGTAAAATAAACCACTCAGATCAACAAACACAAAAACATGGCATTTTCGGGCTTGATTGGGTCCGATTCAGTAATTGGGCCAGATTCGGTAAGTTACGGACCCTCCAAATCTAAATCAATTTCAAAACTTTTTTTTCATAACATAGACTTAATGATAATGTTTATTTTGAAATAAAACCAATGAACTTTTGACAGACTTTGTCATTCCTTTCTATGTCCCTTCCTGTGGTGCAGGACCTTTCTAGTAAAATAAACCACTCAGATCAACAAACACAAAAACATGGCATTTTCGGGCTTGATTGGGTCCGATTCAGTAATTGGGCCAGATTCGGTAAGTTACGGACCCTCCAAATCTAAATCAATTTCAAAACTTTTTTTTTCATAACATAGACTTAATGATAATGTTTATTTTGAAATAAAACCAATGAACTTTTGACAGACTTTGTCATTCCTTTCTATGTCCCTTCCTGTGGTGCAGGATGATAGCCTAGGCATGCTAATAATCACTTGGAATTCGTTAACCACCCCCCCCCCACCCCAAACAATATTTCCCCACCCACAGGCTCAGATTCAAGACCCCTCTCAAACACTTGAAAAGTCAAGTGATCGGCCAAGAAATCTGCTTAAATGTCTTTACAAATGCATCTTTCGAGTGATGCACACTGTTGTCGTTGCAATTTGAACAGAAAAAAATGTTATCGCCGCTTCTAAAATGAGCACCACAACTTGAAACAGTTTTGACCTTTCTCTGCCGACAGAATCGACAGAGATAAACCAGTAATGATCTTCGCTGAAACACTCTTGTTGTTTTTGTGGAAAATCAGCGAGACTGAAAAACCCAGCTGACAGCAGCCATCTTTGTTTTTTTATTGGGTCATTATCTTCCAATAGGTGGACATGCACAGAAATGTTATCGGGTATGAAAGCCATGAACGGCCCAATCTGCCGTGCCAGAAATCTATTTTTATATACAAAAAACATTATTACGTACCTTTTTATTTTGCAAATGAGAAAATATTTTATGCAGAGGATA
This sequence comes from Loripinus fragilis, assembly GCA_964019695.1. NCBI lineage: Eukaryota > Metazoa > Mollusca > Bivalvia > Lucinida > Lucinidae > Loripinus > Loripinus fragilis. The sequence goes on from OZ026530.1 coordinate 66,971,333, forward strand.
GAGCAAAAATGAATAGAGAATTGAACCTCTTTGTTCAGTGGGAAATGGATTTCTGGCGCGGCAGATCGGACACGGCAGCACCATGCGGTCACGGCTTTCATAACCATCATATCACGTGTCAACTTTGACCCTTGCAAGTGACGTATGACCGCGCGACATATGGAAATACATCTTACGACCAATCGTTGCAGCCTTTCTTGGTAGAAGTTGGGAGAATATGAAAACATAGATCGATATCGTCCATTATCATTAGTTGATAAAGAAGGCGTTACCCTGTCAAAATTGATGGGAGATTATGGAATCTAAAACTGAATTGTATCAAAAACCTCAAAAACGAAATAAAAGTAAAAGAAGGTTAGATCGAAGTTATCAATGGGGGCAATATCTGAATAACTCGGTGTAGAAAAAATGCTGGTAAAATATACCATTTCCGAGTTTTTGAGCGCAAAGGGCTCCTTAAAGCCCCGTTCTCACTGTCCCGGTTTAAGGTGCCGGTTCACCCCGGTTTGATGATCCGGGATGAACCGTGATGAACCGTGTCACAACCGTGGCGGCACCGTGGACAACCTTGGAGATCCGGGATGAACCGTGTTGAACCGTGTTAAACCAGCTCATGTCCCCGGTTGTTTTACCGGGACTCACCGGGAGTAACCGGGAAGGCTGTCAAATACCGTGATAAACCGGGAAGACGCCGGGAGCAACCGTGTCTCCACCGGGACGGCGTCGGGGCGATACCGGCGCAATCCGGGAGCATCCGTGTCTCTACCGTGATAAACCGTGCGGTTCCACTGCCTATGTATATGTAATAAAATGCAATTTTAATAAAAATGAAAAGTCACTCCTGCTGCCCCTAAAATGAAAGTGGATTCATCCAAATGATAAGGATGGAAAAGTCCATTCGTCACAAGTTGGTTAAATTGTCAGCAGTATAAATGTGCTCATTTACAAAGCTTCTGAATAAATGCACTTATAGTTACTGAAGAGTTAAGCATGAATGAGCCACGACATGAGATTTCCAACAATGTGGTAGTTGCCATTAGCAAAGCCTCAGATCAGCCTGCGCCTAGGCGCAGTCTGATCAGAGCCTTTGCTAGTCGCTTGATTATTCTATGACTGTTAAGCTACTGACCGAACAACTGTAAAGCTGAATTGGGGACTGCACAGGCTTGTCTGAGTCTACACTTCTCAAAATATCACACTGTTGGAAATCACATGCCCCGCTCAAAGTGATTATATATTTTTACGAAAAAGCAAGACAATCTGGGCCTAGAATTACAATGTATCCTTAAAGTTAAGGAGTACTTAAGTTAAGTATTGAATTTCCAGGATGCGAAAAATAACGTTTCCAAACTGATTAAAACCAAAATATACTGACGGACTTTAATTACGCAACACTAACTTCCCCTTATATCTTCCAAAAAAACTGTTGAATGTAAACTTCCTTTGCTTCGATAATGTTATCATGAGTTGGCTCCGTCAGCAAACACTTTAGTTTTAAACGTACAACTAAACTGGAAGACGTTATTTGCTCCGTATGAATTTAGCCATTTAAACATTCCTTAAGTAGAGGCGTTTTTAAGCTATTGAATGAAAGAGTACACCCAGATAAACGTCATATACGCAATTATACTGTGTCGCAGACCTGCCAATCAATATGAGAGTGATTTATCGGTGACTAACAAAGTCCATGATACACATTTGATGCTTCTTGTGCTTCTTGATTTAAAGAAGTAGGGAATCTTTCATTCATAATATTTAGTCACATGAAACAGTCGACCCCTATCTCAAAATGTTTACATTTTAATGAATTAAGATCATCTTGGTTGGACAAGTTTTCCATGCTTTACTCATAAATGAATGCTCTCTAACATACAATCAAAATAATTGTTCTGCCTTCTTTTTTGAGACATAAATTAAGGCTGCTATCCAAGCGTTGCGTTTTTAAAGTCCGTCAGTATAGTTTCATTTTTTCTGTAGATCACAATGATATCTTTGACCATGAGTACTGCATCGGTCTTGGCAATTTATTAAGCATTTAATGTACATGTTGAAGTATCAATACTTAAATTAAGTCTTCCTTAACTTTAAGGAGGCATTGTAATTCTTGGCCCAGATCAACAACATTCTGCTTCTGCTTATTTGTCATGCAAATGAGCTGCGAGGGTACTAGGCATTTGCTTTCGCTCCACAGATCATGATTCCTCTATACTCGTATATGGCTGTGCAGTCCAATTTGTGTCTTAACTGTTATGCGATAGAGACAGAAGAAAACTGATGTTACTCCGCGTTTTTATCCTGTTTTTTTGTGTGTAGAGTAGCACCGGGACGCAACCGTGGCCCTACCGGCTTGTAACCGTGGCGCAACCGGCAGTTACCGGGGCATCACCGTAAACAACCTGGTTAACACCGGGGTATACCGGCACGAACCGTGGCTCCACCGTGCTGCACCGTAAGTGCTCCGTGGTGAACCGGGGATCAACCGGCGTCTTGCTTTCTCGAGAACCGGGGCTATACCGGGGTAACATCGGCAAGGTGAGAACGCAATTTATTTTTTATGAAATGTGTCCCGGTGCATCACGGTATACCGGCTGTCCTGCATCGGGATGAACCGTGGCTACATCGGCACAGTGAGAATGGTATAGATAGAAATTATTTATAATTTAGGAAAAAAAGTTGTGTACTTAATATGTAATCTTATTAACAGTTATGTTGGAGTGTATAATGGAAAAGCGGAACAGCCAGCTTGAATGCGGACAGCCAATGGAGCAAACATGAGGCTTGTTTTGCATGGGCATCTCAGGTGTGGCTCGCTGTCGATCACAACACCAGTGTCACTTCTGGCAAATGAATTCGATGTTCGAAGGGAATTGCCTGGGAAATTTAGCTTGGCAGCTGTTAATCAAAATTATGACATTCATGAGGCCATGAATGTTTGCAAAAATCTAAAGATTTATTAAAAGGTCACTTTAAAAATGTAAATATACTGGCATGTGTATTTATGAGCCAGAAATATGGTACAATGTACATGTATCACATTGGCAAACCTTAAGTCTACATGCTCGGATCCAGGGTTTTTTTCAGGAGGGGTCCAGGCCCGACTGCCAGAAGACAGTCTGGACAACGTTGTTTGTTTGTTTTTGTCCTCAACTTTTTTTTACAGTTTACAGAGGGGGTCCAATGGTTTTATTACAGAGAATACTATACTTTTCCAAGGATCCAGTGGGGGTACAACACTTTACAGGGGGTTCCAACTTTTTCCAGGGGGGGTCCAAATGCTAATTTATATAGAAACCCTTTTAACTTGTTTTTGTTTGTTTGATTCTTTAAGTCCCATCAACAATCTTTCAGTTAAACAGGGATGGGTCTTCCTGGATTGAACCAGTACTAAGTTAGGATAAATGTGTCTTGCTCAAGGACCACAACACAGTGACGCCAGTGAGGCTCGAAACCCCGGCCGTTCGGTCTTGAGTCAAGCACTCTACCACTGAGCCACTGCGCTCCCCCATGTGATCTTCCAGACCCCTTACCCCCACCCCCCCCCCCCTCTTCATCTGCACATGCAGACACAAGCAAACATTAACCCCATGACTGCTACTAAAATTGCAATTGAAAATATTGTCTGCTTTAGTCCTCTGTTGCATATTTTTGCTAGCATTTTTTAGACTTATGTAAGCACAGGGGCAAACAATGTGGACCCAGATCAGACTGTTTCACACTGTTTGTCAAAAAGCTAATAAAACATTTCAAAGACGGCAAAAGTAGACAAATTTTGTTGAGGTTTCTACTTTAAGGGTAAATACCGATTTATAAACATATAAGTTGTTTTTTACATGTATAGTTTGCTTTTTGTTAATACTTTGTGTCTAAGTCATCAATTGGATGTTTCCTGGGTTGAACCATGCTTAGTAGGGGACAACAGGGTTCAAGTATGGCCCTGACATTAGGGAGATGAGACTTATCCATCCAGGAAAATTAGGGAGAAGTGACAGTCAGATAGGGAGAAGTTATAGCGCAAAGTTACAGCAATTTCTGCAAAGTTAGAAGCACATTAGTCATAACACATACTATTGCCATACTGTGTTGTGTCCTTGAGCAAGACATATTAATCCTAGCTTAGTACTGGTTCAACCCAGGAAGACTGTCCCAACGTAACTGAAAGATTGTTGACTGGTATGTAAAGAATCAAATCAAACGAACAAACAAAATCTCAAATCAAGCACTCTAACCCTGAGTCACTGTACTCCTCATATATGTGTATAAATGCTGATGAATACATAAAATTTTTTAATTACCCAGGCCTCCAGATTACAGTGTGTATTTGAAAATTATTTATATTATTCTCATTTCTCAACCGAAACAGATGTTGTGGGTACTCAAAAGAACTGTCTCAATGAGACGGTTCGTTTGAGCACCAAAAACATATGTTTGATTGGTAAAAAAATAATAGCAATTCTACAATTAAAAATATACTTATCCATATCTGAACCCATGATTATTCACAGTAAAACAAAACAACTATCTTAATAATTTGTACTTTATTTTATATATTTTCTTTTAAAGAAATAATTTGAAACTTTTCCAGTCATATTTACATGCTCTATATTAACTGAAAAAGGTCTTCGAAAAAACTTTTTCAGCTACATTTCAATATTAACATTATGCATCCCTATGACATTGCATGAGGATGATTACTTCTGATTTATTATGCTGAAAATATATAACCTTATGTTATGACGACAGCTGGCAGTTTATATATTTAATACCTTCGCGAAGAGTTTGGACCCAGATCAGGCCTGACAAATGAAAATTGTACTGAAATTTACATTTATTAGCAACATCTGTGAGTTTGAAAGCAAATCAATTTTTATGATCTGACAGTTGAAAAAAGTTTTATAACCTTGGGGCCAGGGGCCCTGCAGCTTTGGCATATACAACATGTGCATCATTAAGAATAAGAAAATTAGAAGTTGGAAATAGGAAAAAGCACATTTACATATACATGTATGAATTTTTGCGAAAATTAAACTCTTAATTTGTGGAAAATAGGGGCCAAAATTCAGCATGTAATTTCAAATCACTGCAATATTTGAGCTAGTTGTTCCGGAGCCCAGGCCCCGAGCTTATGAAACTTTTTTCATGCTCAACTCGACTGAGCATGAAATTTATCCGGCTCATAAATGTTAAAATGCCAACAATACAATTGTTGTCATTTTACATTTATTAGCATGATAAATACAATATCTGAGAGAGTTAACGCAAGAAACTTCTTTATTTGTCGGTATTTTAGTTTTTATGAACAGTTGAAATTTCGTGCTCAGCTAAGTTGAGCATGAAAAAAGTTTTATAACCTCGGGGACAGGCCTCAAGAGTCTGTAAGGGTGCATAATTTAAAAAATAATTTTCTTATTTCTCAACCAAAAAAGATGTTGCAGGTACTACTCAAAAGAATTATCTCAAAACTATCTCAATGAGTCCGTTCTTTTGAGCATCCAGAAAATGTTTGTTTTGTGACTGATAAAAAATAATCTAATTTTTTCACTCTAAAATTTTGTATTAATTTATCTGGACATAATATGGGCATCGACGCGAGAAAACCTGTCTTCGGGAGTTTGCGAGCAACACAGGCGCAGACCAGCCTGCGCATCCATGCAGTCTGATCAGTGCCTTTGTTATTCACTTTTTGGAAAGTACGGTATGCTAACTTCCGATATGTAAAATTTCAATTTTCTAGCTAGTCTCTGTAGCTGAGGAGACTGGTTTGAATCTTGCTTTGTCAAAAACTCCGAAGACAGGTTTTCTCGCAACGAGGCCCATATGAGAGATCATGAGAGCCCCTGAAAATATCACTTCTTTGCAGTTTCATTTTGAGCCAAGTCAGCATAACCCAGTTTGTCCCAGCTTTCTCTTTTCATGAGGTTATGTTGCATTCTACACTCCAGATAATCCTTGGATTCCTGCCTACAGTCTGCAGCCTCACTCCCAGACATCTTTAGACATTTCATGTATTTTGTCATAAAATCTTTACACTCATTGTCATGGTCCAGTGGAAAACTGCCCTTGTCAGGTGGTTTTATAATGGTTCTCGGCTGAAACATCATCGACATGGTGCACCTTTTAATCTAGTTCCTTTCTGATAATTTTGTTTTTCAAATTCCTTATTCCAAGTCTGGCCTTAGTATCTTCTCTGTGTAAAACAGTATCTCCTCAGTGTCTTGCTATGCACAATAATATTTCACTTCAAAAGTTCACTTTTCTTGAGATTTGTATCTTGACATGCAAGGTCCACTTGTAAATCTGAAAATAGGAATGACATATTTTGGGGATAATCATAATTGTATTGAAAATTTTCATTTCGGGAGGTATATCGTCATATATACGTTCGGAAATTAATTTTCATTTAGGGAGGTAGATCATCCCATATGCTGTTGGATATTTCTGAAAGTAAATCCGACGATATAACTCCCCAAATGATCCCTATTCTAATACACTTCTGCAGTTTCCTCTCAAATTGAAGCGTTGCAAGCTGCATAAAGCTGCGTATCATCCAACGAAATGTGACATGATTAATGACGTCAAACTGTTTCCAACAATATATCTCAGGATATACTGTCGCAAATTTTTGATGTTATCCAATCAGACATGGCGTTACAAAATCAAGTGCATTAGAATCAGGTATACATGTATTTCTCTGAGGCTGCCACCCCTTAATGTCAGAATAGGAATTAACAGACAAAATGGTATGTTGGAAGCTCTCAAGAAATGTTGAATATTATATATTTTGGTTAAAACTTGTCTTTGACCTGAGTGTTCTATACTGGGAATCATATAATGGGTATTTGCCAAACATTGAAGACCTTGATGAAATGCTATGGAATTTCATCAGGGTCTTCACAGTTTGCTACTATAAAAAAATCTTTCAGGGACTGGTACTGAGCCCAGGCTCATTGTTTCAAACCAGATGAAAAACTCATAAGTATACAAAGGGTTTGACAAGCTAAGATTACTATTCATAAAAAGGCAAAGTCTTATCACGTAATTCTTTACTTACTGGGTAATTTTGATGCTTTTTTGTCATCTGCTGACTTTTTTTTAAAATTAACGTTATCAAAATTCTTTCAGGAAGACTATCAGAGTGTCAAATAATTTGGATCAAGGTCAGGCAGGCCTAACATTTTCTGTCATGCCTGAACTGGGTCTAGAGACTCTAAATTGTTTGCAAATGTGATCAGTAGATGACAAAATAGCCAATACGACAGGAACTTGCTCAAGTTGCTTAACCCTTTGTATACTGGAAACCCCTAAATGGGAACTTTGGCAAACAGTGAAGACCCAGATGAAAGCAGCATTATGCTGCATTTCATTAGGGTCTGTACTGTTTGCTGAGATTAAAACAACCATCAGGGACAGAAACATCTTTCATACTTAATTTAGAAAATTCTAATTGTGACCCCTTAAGGTGCACAATGGGTTGTCCCATACTTATTGTATCAATATGTATGGGAAACCCATCAGAATACAAAGGGTTAATTGATACAAATTACCATATTCGACCTTATAAGTACACAATGCACAGTACTCTTAGATTTTTCAAAATATAAACCATGCTTTGAAACAGTATAGACCCAGAGCAGCTGGTTTCTGATGAAGCCAGCTGATCAGGGTCCGCACTTTTTTCATCAACACTATGAATCTATATATTATAATGAAATTGCACAGCTGGAATGGCCGTAAAACATATATAAAAATAATCTGAAAAGAATAACAACACATATCAGGGACACAGACTAACCTTTTTTAGCCAGGAGCAAGCTGGGCCCCTAAAACAAAATGATTGGGGGCCCAGCCCAAAACTAAGGGGCCCAGGATTTGGCGGAAAAATAAGCTCATTTTAACACCATTGCCAAGCATTTGCTTTACTCATACTTGAAGTCAGAGACCGTCAAAATCTGTATTCCTAAACTATTTACCAGTATTTGGAATCAGCTGAATGAAGATTTGTAAACTTACAACAGCTAGTGTAAGATTTGACAAGACTTCAAACCTTTACATACTACCCTTTTTTCAGGGGGAAGTTGGGCCCCTAAACATTCAGTTTTAGGGGCCCAGCCCAAAATTTAGGGGCACTGGGCTACTGGGCCCCTGTTAGTCTTTTTCCCTGCATATAAGCATATTTAAGTCAAGCTAGCAGGAAATGGAACATCATTTTCCTTCAGGGTTCCCATTAGTGTTGTATCGATGATCGATTTTAATCGATGATCAATCGAAAATTGATTTCGATTCTACTAATCGATTGTGTTTGGTAATAATCGATTATAATCGAAAAGATTGCTCCTGACTTTATTGTAAGCTGCTATTCTAAATTTGCCACTTTGCTACAAGAAAATGCAAGGTTTATAGAATATGAATAAAGATATAAACTGTTATTATAGCAAGTGCACACCTTAACCTTTTGCACATTGTCCTAAATGTGTGAGCTGACATTGACACAAACAGTGAAGACTCAGAAGAAATGCCTTAGAATGCGGCATTTCATCAGGGTCTACATTGTTTGCTCAGACAATAACAATCTTCAGAGAAAGAAATGCAATTTTATTTCGAAATAATAACCTGCGACCCATTGATGTAAACAATGGACCTTCCCAAGTTTATTGTTTCAATCCAGAAGAAAGAATTCATTAGTGCATAAAGGTATTTAATGTCAATGGCTGTTCAATTTAGTTTGCTGTCAGGACCTGTTGTGGTACGGTACTGTTCATAAAACAGCATGAGGGAGTGCAGTGGCTCAGTGGTAGAGTGCTTGACTCGAATCTGAGGGGCCGCGGGTTCGAGCCTCACTGGTGTCACTGCAATGTGATCCTTGAGCAAAACACATTTATCCTAGCTTAGTACTGCTTCAACCCAAGAAGACCCATCCCTGTTTAACTAAAAGATTGTTGATGGAACGTAAAGAATCAACTCAAACAAACAAACAAAAACAAAACAGCATGAAACTGTTGCTTAATAATATTTTCATAAAGCAATACAATGATAGATATTCTTTGGGATGGAACCTGTGTTTCCCGTACATTTGATAACTTTCGATTATAATCGATCATCAATTGAAACCTACTGACCGATTATTTTCGATGATCGATTAGGCCAAAACAAAAAAATGGTGTGGTTCGGGTAACCCGACCCTACCTACGATTTTGGTCCCGACCCTAATTTTTTTTCGTCCTGTTAAAAAAAATATTAAAAAATCGCAGAAAATCGCGGTACTGTTCGGTACATTTAGCGATGCGGTTCGGTACAGTTCGGTAGTACCGGAATAGTCGCTACGGTCATTTTGGGTAGATCGTATAACCGCGCATTTGCCACTCTCGGTTTCGCTTTCAATCACCCGATTTTTCGTGTTTTTCCCCCATTTCTGCGTTAAAGTAATGGATTGTGTCAGCGTTTTGCTGAGTATCTTCAGGCGCCGAAATATGAACACGCAGCAGAGCTCCGGACTTTCAGAATTCTATATTGTTCTCAGCTAAAAAGCCGTTTTTTGTCATCCAGCATGTGAGCCATCGCAAAAAAAAAAAAAAAAAAAAAAAAAAAAAAATAACCGACCAACCCCACCTAATGTTATTTCAGCCGTTACCCGAACCACACAATTATTTTTTTTTGGCCTTATGAAAAAATCCAATAACCGAAAAACACTAGGGGAACTCACGTAGAATTGCGCATGATTCACTCGGAAATTGTAAAAGTCACGCACACTTTCAAATACAAAAAACGTGCATTCACGCACGTTTTTTCCTCTAAAGATTTATAGAAACTTATCTCTTTTCATTCACTCTAGTGAGAGTTTGATAAACTTTATTTTGTTTGGGTATTTAATGTTGTTTTGATCACCGTAAGTGTCAATATTCATGCCTGTAACAGTGCCGATGGAAGATTTAACTGCGGTAACCCACCCGCCAATAATAAGACACTTAATTCGGTTTTTGGTCATATTTACAATCTGACAGCATAAACTATGCTTTTATACACCTTGCCTTCCATTATAATGGGAGTTCTGATGATTAACAGCGTTGAAATCGAAAGCACGTTGCAAAAAAGCATCTTTTGTCTGAAAAATGATCTCATTAAAAGTGCACTGGACAGTTGCTAAAAATAACCAAATTCAAGGGGCATTATAAGTTAATTAACTTCCTTGTTGTAGTATTTTGAAATTCATGCACAATGTTGTCTTATTCTTATGACTTCATTCCCAACTAGGTATAGTAAAGGATATTTTGTATTTGGTTATAAATGTTGTTGATTCTACACTCTAGGGACATAAACTTTCTGAAATATGGACATAAAAATTGATATGCATAATTGTAACTTTTATTATTTTAAAATTGCCTACATATGTGTATGTATTTTTCTATTATATTTAGATCTCATGTAAAACATAAGCCTACTGACAGTGGCTGGTTTAGTACCCTAACTACAAGACACAGTATATCTGGCCAGTTAAAAAAAAATTGTTTTCTGCTTCATTCATCTTTTCATGTATGTCCTAGTAATAGTTTTAAGTCGTCTCGAAAAGTCATACCCTCAAATTTCACTTCATACCCTCAAATTTCAAAATGAGGGGGTATGAAAACCCCCAATTTAAATTTTGAGTGGGAACACTGTTCCTTTGATTTATAGCTTTCAGAGCGCATGTGGCTCCAGAACCCCTGGCTATGACAGGCCCTGCACTTCAATGAACTTTTGCTTTGCTCACTTACTTACAGCTACTTGCCAACTACACTTATTCTTAGTGAAATCCCCCTTTATCTGGGAAACAAACCAAAACTAATTGTGAGAACAAAAATAATGTAAAAGGGATTTCGTTAAGAGCCAACAATTGACGACCTTCACTGCCATTTCTATGTTGGCGCTGGCTATTTTTAAAGTTCAACCTTTTCAATTGTTTCTTCTGTCAGTAACTGTCAGTTGACCTGATAAATTTATATAAAAGCTAATACTTGTTTTACCAGTAATTCGTAAACCTTTATTGCAGTGAGTATAGTGTAGCTCGTGAGCAGATCTGATTAAAGTATACTATCGCCTTGATTTCGAAAGCTGCTAAGAAAATCAACTATTACCACCAAACAAATTATTTTAATGTTTGTTACCAAATTATTTTAATGTTTGTCAAGAAATGAAGTTCACCTTTACTTCTCTTCACTTATTTAAGAAAGACAACTCTGACCGTCTTCGACATATATAACTGCAACTGCGATCGACATACTCAATCCACATCAGATCACCAGAGAAAAAAGGCTGTGCCTACATTGTTTTGTATATTTTGACAAACAAATCTTGCACTGTGGGCACATCAGCTGAAACCTATACAAAGTAGAAAGTCGTGAAAATGACCATTTTCGGGCTCTTTTCCGATTCGATAAATTCATTTACGGACCGCTCAATTTGGCCTCCCTTACAAATTTCGCAATTATATCAAATGTGTCGTGCTTATTCGCACACCGTTATTAGAAATTTCTGCGCATGTACTCCAAAATAAAAAAATAGGAATTTCTGCGCATGTACGCAAAAAAATCCATTTCTCTATTGATATTCCGCGCACCAAAATCCAACAATGGTGCGCAGAAACTTCCACATTATACTAATAGTTATTAGGAATTTCTGCGCATATAGGCCTACGCAAAAAAGCACGTATCTACTTAGGGATTTGCGTATATGCGCAAATAATCCAGCGTTAGAAGACCTAATAATCCAATGTCAATATTGGGAATTTCTGCGCATGTACGCAAAAAATACCACGTCTCTATTAAGATTTGGCGCATCTGTCAACGCACAAAATCTAACAATGGTGCGCAGTTCATACTTCGCACATCTAAATGGAATTCTACTAATCGTTATGGGAATTTCTGCTCATGTAGGAAAAAACTTCTACGTGACCGTCGGCAGTAAGGATTGGCGTATATATGCGCAAATAATCCAGCGTTGGAAGACTTTCAAGACTTTATACAAAATCACTATAAGGAATGTTCGCGCATATACGCAAAAAGCGTCCACGTCTCTACTAAGGATTGGCGTATATGCGCAAAAATCGAACAAATGATTATCAAATAAAGCTCAAATAATCAATTAGTGAATGTTTTGCGCCATGCGCAAACATGGAATACGTATATCACCTGAAGTCTCATGTAACGGGTTCGAAATTTTCACATTCAATTTCCGCCTTCGGCTATCTAAATTTTAGTTTTAAGCCAGTTCTTAGAACACGGCTAAATCTGCGGAATTCTCCAGTGCAAAATTTCCATTTTAAAAACCTCAATTACGGAGAAGGGAAATAAAGAAAAGCGAAAAAAAATTATGTATTGAATGTATTTATCGCCACCTTTGTCTAGATTTCCAACAATGTGATATGAGCGACCAGCAAAGGCTCAGAGTTTCTAAGCTTAACAGGACGTCACTTCAGTGCTATAGTGTTCTATCTACCATTGCACAAGTTTTGAGAAAAATTAGTTTGAAAATTTTAGCATCTTTATTTTTGATGCCTTATTTATCACAAACCTTTGGTTAAAATATATACATACAGTGTAAATGACCTTGATTTGAAGAAATTTTTACATTAATATTGAATTTACGGGCATTTTACAATTTGCAGATAGAACATTATGCCCTAAAAGTCGCCTTCTGCGTTCAGTGCTATAGTGTTCTATATGTTCCTATAGCTAATTATTCTGTTTATTGAGTTAATTCTTATACTAGTCTGAAAAGAAATGATTATTTGTACCTAAAAGAAGCAGATTTAGTAATCTATTTGGCATAACAGTAACAAACCGCACGGATTATGCCATTAAAATTTATGCAAGGGAGGTAATCTGTTTCTACATTTAATTTTTCTGTCAATAGTGTCAATTTGTATGATATTTTAGACTGAAATGATTATTTGGACCTAAAAGTAGCAGATTTAACCATTGAATTGTAATTACATTGACAAATTACTTCAATTAAAGCAGTTTAGATATGTGTAAGGGAGGCAAAATGTTTCTATAGCTAATTATTCTGTCCATGGATAAATTCACGTTATATTTTTGACTGAGCGGATTAATTGGACCTTAAAGTAGCCGATATAGCCATTAGTTCATCATAAGACCGACAAACCGCTTCAATTTAGGAAATTTAAATTTATGTAAGGGAGGTAACTGCAATTTTTAGCAATTTCTCCAAGGGAAGTGACTTTGTGTAGATAGAACAGTATGACACTGAACTCACCCAGTCACGTGACATAATCATCATTGGCCATTGGATGAAAATCACTTAGAACACTATAGCACTGAACGAAATTGTCTTTTTGTAGATAGAACAGAAAAGCACTGCGATTTTAAGCTTACTGGGAGGACATAGGCAAATGAAACCTTCACCAGTAGATAGAGCATTTGATCCCCTTTCCAACGGTATGCATAACTCATTTTTGACCAAAATGTCACTTAGAACACTATAGCACTGAAGCGACGAGGAGGCTGCACAGGCTCTTCTAAGTCTACACATGTCAAAATACCACATTGTTGGAAATCACATGTCACGGCTCATATTATCTAGTCATATTAACTGCTATCATGTCCAATCTCATTGAAAGCTTATCTTCTGAGGTCAGGGCGGGTTATATAAGTTATATTTCCAGTGTGTAAATCAAGTATCTCGGGATCTAAAATACAATGTTTAAGGCAGTTCTGTTGTTGTCATCAGTCGTGCTGGGTATGTAGAAAGATGACCATGGGTTATAAGTATACTGACGTCAACTAAACACGCCTCACTCATTATCACTGATTTCTTAGCGACGATATATAAAATGAACAGCCACTTACTGCTTCTTTATGTAGAGGTTGGGCGATGTTGGAAAATGACTTTAATTTGATATGCAGGTGACGCGTTATTCCGATAACGTCATACAGGCCCAGCCATTGTGCACCGATCTCTTATGATTTAAATTTGAGTGTGCTGTTTATGTTTTGCTAATCAATGACCAAATTTTGGATCATTTTTCAAACAGTTGTCACGCGGCTTGCGAGTAATAACTTTATGAAATTATGACGTCATATTAAAGACAAAATGTAAGGTCCGTTTACGAAACTTGCCAACATTCTCGTTTTGCTTTAAGTAATGGAAAAAATGATAAGGGGGTACATTAGGTAATGTACACAGAATATGCATAAAATTGCGTTATTTAAAATGAGTTGTAACGCCCAATGGCCAGTCGTTGGTCTACGTTAACGTCATCCAAAACGGCCGTCTGGAACACGTGCCAGATTGCGTTTCCTCCGCAATCGTCGCTGGTTAAAAACTGAAGACTTTTGCAAATGATTCGTAACAATCTTTTCACCTACTTTGCAGAGTCATGACATTTAAGTTTTACTGAAATGCATGGCGAAAAGGTGGGTGGGGTAAGTTGTTTAGTTCAGCAGAGGCATACTAAATATTGTCTGAATATTATAAACGCATTTTTGATAAAATAGAGACTGTTTTACAAAGGTAAAACACGTTTTTCCTGTCAACGGATTTTGTCTGGAAACAAGGCAAATGTGGCTAAAATCTTGTGTCGCACGAAATGGTGACCCCTGTCTCAAACCGAGGTCGTTTTCTCAGCCTCAAATATTCTTTCAGCAATTTTGTTTTCATGAGATACGCTTAACTGATAAGATGTTATAATGCAGTAAAATTCATAACTTTAGTCTGATCAGTCTAAGAGATATTTACGTTTACTTTTTTCTTGACGCCAGTAAATATTACTAGTGTGATGGTGGCCCGGATTGAAATATCCGTTCCGATGATCACTGTTGGCATCACAAGGCTTGCCGAGTGAAGTCAAACAGTGATCCACAGGGACGGATTCTTCTATCAAATTCTATCAAATTCTCATGCAAATAATGGTTTACTTTTCTGTGTCACCATTAAATGGGTATACCAGGGTAAAATCTCAGACGCCCGTATCCGGTGTGCAAGAAATCGTGTAGATGTTGCACAGAATGAAAACTGCACTGGCTTTCCCCCACCACTTGGCAGTCAGCGTCTTAGAAGCAGAATTACTTAAGTCTGACGTCTATCTCCAGTAAGTTTTCCATTTTACACCCTGACTAAACCGTTAGTACGATTATATTCTAAATACAAAGCTGTTTTAATACTTAAATTATTTTTTTTATACTTTAGGTATTTATGTAAATATAAGCAATAAATTCAATCTTTGGAATGTTCATGGTATCAAAGTTAACGTGAAGTTTCGGGTCTCGGGCGTCACGTTACTTTTGAAAGAGACCCGAAGTATTCATGATTCCATGAACAATCCAAAAAATGAATTTATTTCTTAAATACATTCAGTGCTAAGTGCTCCAGCTGAGAAGCGAGGCGCATGCGTAGTGATGTGTGCACTAGAGAATGGATTGTACCAAGACCTGAACTTGCGTCTATGTCCAGATGACAGAGAATGCCGCCAAACCGGATGTGGCACTATGTGTTACCTCAAACAAGATGTCGCAAAAACAAACAAATGGTAATTTTAAGGGCATGCTCGCATATACACAATTTAGTCAGGGGCGATCGGGACTTCCGTGCGAATTTGATGCCGATTTATGGTGACCTATACCAAATCAAACTTTAGGGGATAACTAATGAAAATCACCTGGTCACCCATCTGGGTTTTACGTCTGGACGTCATTATGTCGTCATCAAAATAACGTATATTGTATCAGTGCAATTTAAACGGTATGTCCATTGTAGTCTATGGCGATCAGGACTTTCTTGCATTTTGTTTGCCAATTTCAGTCGAAATGCACAAAATTTAATCTTAGGAGGTTAATAATTAAAATAAACATGTCGCCTATAGTGTTTTCGCATCAGATCAAAAAGATGACGTCATTGAAATGACGCCTAAAATGTAAATACCACATATATATGCGTTTTGTCCATTTCCAACGCATGGAAATATTCCTTTAATAAACTGGCAGCCTTATCATGACTGAATACAAACTCTTTTAAATCGTAGCATACAAAATATATTCAGATAGTGTAAAGTCAGTTCGAGGGTGGGACGTAAATGCCGTCACGATTTACGAATAAAAAGGCAGTGGAGTGAATGAAAAACACGATAATGAACGGTGTAAATATAATCTCTTATGCTTATATATATATATATATATATATATATATATATATATATATATATATATATATATATATATATATATATATATATATATATATATATATATGTACCACGACCTCTGACCAATGACCTTTGGGTCTTTCTATTTCAAACGATTGATGCAGAATACGTAAAATGAGCCAGAGGGGGTTCATTATTTTCCAGGGGGAGGGGGGTGTCAAACTTTTTCCAGGGGGTGGGGGGTCCAAATGCTAATTTCTTTAGAAACCCATACACGTACTTGTTATTTTCCAGGGGGGAGGTGTCCGGACCCCCTACCCCCCTCTGAATCCGCACATGGGCAATGTCATCATAACGGGACAATATTTATCACAGTCCCGCTTCTAACCATAATTGTCAGGCATTAATTTGTCGATGAGGTTTTCCAAATGATGCACTGGTACTGCGCACGTTTGACACCTTCGAGAAACACAGCTCTTGGAAGTGGTAGTTTTTGCAATTTAGCTTTTTTTTCTCCCAAATATCCACTACGTCAACGCAGTGAGTCGAACAATATCGATGACTGGCTAATACATAGTAAGAAAGACGGCAAAGATCAGGAATCGATACAATCAAGTACCACAACTGACCCAGGATACCATTGGGAAAGTAACAAACTCACAGTTAGACATCACAGACGAGAGCTAAGAAGTCAGGACAATTTACAAATATATTACTCTAGTGCATCCGCACCAGTGCTATCTAAGGGCACTGATCCGAGGTGAAAGAATGCTTCGTGGATAGATCCTCTAGCATAGCTAAATGCCTGCCAATATGATTTCTTGCTCTTTCCTGACATTGAACTTTTAATATCAGCACCTGAAAGTGCATGGAATTCGATCAGAGCCCTGGTTGTGATATTACCAATGCCACATTGACATCCTTAATAAATGTTTAGATCTTAGAAACTTGATGATATATGAGCAAGACTGTTTAAGAAAATGTAAAATATCAACATTCTGCAATTGTTTTATATATGTTTTATTTAAGCGGCAAAAACAAAATTTGCTCCTCTGCAAAACTGGGAGTAGGGTTGTGCATTAGCTCATATAAGACAAAATATTTAAAATAGAAAAGCAAACTTTGGTTTTTGTATTCGTCAATTGCGTATAGGTTTGTTAAACCTAATCTAAAACGATATTCATTTATAATCCATAGGGAACAATGTTAAACACATATGATAATTTTACTCTTAATTCAATATTTCGGCCAAAGGCCTTCATCAAGAAAAACATGCACTTCAATGTCAACTACATAGTCTCTGTTCCACCATCTTGTAGTTGACATTGAAGCGCATGTTTTCTTGATAATGGCCTTTGGCCGAAATATTGAATTAAGAGTAAAATTATAATGATAATCTAAAACGGTTTGAAACCGACTCAGAGCAGTCGTTAAACTAAATGACGATAGCCAAAATAACTACTTTTAAATTATAATTAAGTTCATGTAACGCATATAATACAACATGTAGCCGTAAACAGCTGTCATATATAGTAAAGTCATCCAGTAATTTGCTATTAGAATGTTCATTGAGACTATTAGAATGTTCATTGATTAGCTAGTTTTAAAGTCTTTTTCTGCAGCTCAAACTTTCAAGTTTCTTTTTCTCAAATTGATAAAGTAACATATGTAACAAGCTGTTACAGGCTAACACCCATGCTTACAGTGTGCAAACATTTCCTATTCGATACACATTGAATTGGTACATACGATAGAGGATATCTAAAAGAGTTTGGGATGGAGCAGGTCAATACTCAGCTTGCAGTCATAATCTTGTTTGATGATTATTCTGGGGTTTTTATGAGATGAGGAGGACAATTATTTTACCAGAGAAGCAGAAATAATAATCGATATTGTATATGACTTGGATAAGGATTGGTTTAGAATATTTACATTAGAAAGGGACATTTACTAAATTGTACTGTTTGAATGTGAAACGATTATTTTCTATGTTCCTCTAGGATGTATTTTTATTTTAGAATTATTTATATTAGGAAATATTGAAAACAAATATTCATAACATCTGTAACAAAGGTGCAAGGGCTTAACAATCATCAAAACCTAAGACTTAGGCACCAGAGGCTGGAGACTTTAGCTAGGAAAACATGCAAAATATATTCATTTTATCCTGAAATATCATCTCTTACATCAAGTCAATGTCCTTTGCTCATTAATTATATCATGTAACATATGTAACAACCTTTAACAAGTGCTTCAAGCTTGTTGTTAAACCTGCAAATTCTATAATTTTAATAATATGAGCAAGACAATCCCAAATATGCAAGATACCCAACAGCAGCAAATGTTTTTCATATATTTTTACTTAAATGATGCCTACCAAATTCGGCTCCTTAGAATTGGGTATAGCCTTTGGGTTGTTTTATTGCACGTATAAGATACTATATTTAAAGTATAAAAACAAAATTTGGATTTTCTCTAACCAAAATGAGTTTGTTAGTACAAAATAATCAAAACATTTTGGAAAATGCACATATCAGCTAAAAAGTAAATGATATTAGTCACAAGTTTCATGTTTAAAGGGTAATCTAATTAAAGTAACGTACATAACACCACAGGAAGCTGTAATGTTGCTCCAAAAGAATTTATATGTAGCTTAAGTTGTCAATTTGCCGACCATATGAGTAATTTAAATAATTAGCAATCTTTCTGTAGCTCAAACTTTTAATTTTCTTTTTTTTTTCTAAATTTAATATGGTAACATATGTAACAGGCTGTCAGAGACTAACGCCACGGCGAACATAGTGCAAACAACAATTATAAGACGCAGCTTGGAATCCTCTTTTAGACAGGATAAGCTTGATAAATTCTTCAGGGGGGACAATAACATTCTCAGCCATCAGTCTAAAGGTGGCCTGATAAGCTGGGTATATATACGAAATCTACGGTATTTTGCATGCAAAATATAGTTATAGATAAATAATTCCTTGTCAAAGTCAGGTAAAGCGTTGATGTAACCATCATATGACTAAAATAATTGATATTATGTTAAATAAAGCGTTCGTGTTGGATAAATATGACCATACCAACACAAACTATATCTTTTATTAACAGGCAGTTTCTTATTATGGTCGCCATATTTATGACGTCATAACTAGCCTCAGACGCGGATTTGAGATTGGTGACCACCTTTAAATTAAAGGTAAGACTCCACTAAAGATTTTGATATAGGTCACCATAAATCGGCACACAATTCGCACGGGACCTATTTTTTGTCCCTAAGGGCTCTGACTAATTGAGAGGTAAATCAGAGTCCAACGTTTTGTCCAACGTATTTTTCATTGATCCATCATGTTGGGGACCCCAAACAGGGTTTATTGCACACCTTAACTATTTTAATACGGTGATTATACAGTGAACAATACGAATTCGTCGGATTTTTATCACGAACATTAGGGTTATTTCAGAGAAAAGAGTAAACACAAATTCAATTTCTCCAACCCCTTTAGTCTTTCTTGGGTATCATTCAGATCATTACTAAAGCCATATAGGTTATGCACGCTTTGTGGTTACTCAAATCAATAACACCTACACTTATCAGCACAATTTCAATATTTGACCTTTTAAAATGACCCCAGAGGTCAGGGATGAGTGAGTGTATGGTCAAACGAGTGTATGGTCAATTTTTTGTTTGTATGGTGTTCTATACTACTTTCCCTTCATTATGATATGCAACATCACCACTTTCAGAAAAATGCTTTGACCTTTTGACCCGCACCTTAGGTGTAGAGGGTTTGTGTAAGAGCAGAACAATTGCTCGTATGGCGTTCTAGGCTTCATTCCTTCTAATTTGATATGCAGCATGGCAACTTTCAGGGAAAAACATGTTTTGACCTTTTGACCCTTAAAATGTCCGTTAAGCTTTCGCTGCTCAGAAACGCCATACCAATCAAACTATTTTGTGCTGATTTATTTATTTATTTTTAATTCACATGAACTCGCGTGTGGTTTTGATATAACAATACTATCATGCAATAAAATCGATAAACCACTAGTGGTTTACAGATTTTCTAACGTTACGTAATGACATAACATAAATTTTATAACAGCTCATTGTCAACATATATACACGACGTCCATTAAAACGTTGCGTAAAAGTTGGCAAAATATTGACATTTTCACGCCAAAATGTGATTTAAATGCAAATTAAACTAGGCAAACCTCGCATTTTACCGCTTTTCTCAACTCGTTTAATAAATTCAATAAAACATGAGCACTCATGTAAGATCCTTTAGCTTTATTTATTTATTTATTTATTTATTTATTTATTTATTTATTTATTTATTTATTGCAGATAATGGTGAAGTGGTGGGATTCAATGTGGACTTTAAACGTGTGTTTCAAAAAGTCTCTCTTTTGTTTTGTAGAAAATATTTGAATTAAAGTAATAAATTCGTTCGCAGTAATTTTGCTTCATTTATCCTCCTGACTCAGGTTAGGTTATGCATATATCATGTCACATATACTGTCCTGCCAGCAAAGAGTGACAGTGACGTCATGTTTTGTTTACAAAGTTATCAGGGACTTATAATCGATTGATCAATTATGTATTAATTCTATCCGCAGGAAAGGATTAGTATACGAGTGATCTATCGATTCTCGCTTAGCTCAAGTGGAGTGTACAAAGTAATGATTTTACTTAACAATTGTAAACAAAATATTACGCCAATGTCACTCTTGGTTGGCACGACAGTACTTGTAGCATGCTTGCAATACAGTGTTTGTTATTGCACGACCCGTAGATGTGCACTATAATCATTGTGTGAGTCCGTCTGTCTGCAGTTATTGAGCATGCTAATCCTCCCCCCCCCCCCCCCATTCAACTGGACGGCGATTCCGCTACGATTCGAAATTTTGGTCAAAAATGACACGAATCGTAGCAGAAACGGCAAGAGCGCAGAAGAAGCGCAATAGAATCGCCAAGGTCGTAGTAGAAGCGTATCGGAATTTCAGATTCTATATACACGGCCTCCAATCTCGGCCTCCTTCTCCAAAAAGAGCAGAACGTAAAGTGAGGCGAAGGCCCTTCCGGGAAGAAGGCAGTGGGCAAAACAATGGAACACGGTAAGTTGTGTTGACACATTTGTAATCATAAGTAAATTTTCAGCGCAAAACTCGAAAATCTAAGAATGCTATGCTTCGGGCAATTGTTCAAGCTATCCTTAGAGCATGCTGTTTGCACATTTGAACTTAGTTTGTAAGCGTGAGAGCTTTTCTCCCGTTGCACAGTTGTCCAAGAAACGGTGGTTCCCGCATGGTTTTGCCTTCTAACCAAACGTATAGTAGCGTTTGGACCCTTATTCATACTACCGAGGCCCCTCCACACCCATGTTGTCCCAAATGCACTTTTTCGAGATATTTCAATGATAATTGAGTGATTTAGAGCCAAATTTCTTTAGGAGCAGGAGGCGAAGGGCAGGAGAAGGAGGCTGGGAGAGGAGAAGCAAGCGGCGATGATTTCAAAATTTGCATTGATTTTGCTTATTTTTAATAATATACTTATCCAATCTACAGTACAGCTCCGGTGGTTTTTCACAGACCCATCCAAGCCAGTGGGGAAGGATTTTTAGCCCACCGCAACCCCACTAGACGGATGGCTGAGAATGGGTTTGCTCCCCCCCCCCCCCTAGGGAATTTTGCAGACATATCCTATCTTGTAGAGAATTAAAAGCCGAGTCTTTTAAGAGATGTTTGCACTCTGTGCTCCGGGGCGTTAGTCTGTAAGAGCCTGTAACATACGTTACTTTATCGAATTAAGAAAAAATAAATTGAAAGTTTGGGCTAAAAATTGAAGACATTAAAATATTTATTTTTAAAAATCATTTACATAGTCTGCATACTGGATATCTCAACTACATATGACAGCCATTTGAACAAAATTGCAGCTTCCTAAGGTGTCATATACGTTACATAAATCAGATAACCCATTTAAATTTGCAAGTGTGGCTAACATCATTTACATTCACAATTTCTTTGTGTGTTTTGCAAGATGTTATTAACCATGGCTGACTAGCTTATGCAATTGGCTAACAGAAAAATTAAAGTTTGTTTCCCAGGCTTAAATATTTTTTCTGGAATAAGCAATTAAACAACCCTACCCCTACCCAGTTTTAAGGTGAAAAGTTTGGTATTAAAACTAAAGTAAAAATAGATAAAAAAATATTTGCAGTTGATGAATATGTTTCATTTTTTGGGATTCATTTGCTTATATGAAAAGACTCATAAATCTGCAAGTTTGTTGCAAAAATTTGAATATCAGAGGCTGTAACATATGCTACCTGAGGTAATAAATGGGCAAGCTCATTGTCTTTATGTAAAATATGCCTAAAAATGTTTTAATCGCCCCGAGGGAATTTTGCAGACATATTCCTTCTTAAAGTACAACTCAAGCTGCATCGAATAAGGGATGTTTGCACTCTCTAAGTTGGGGCGTTAGTCTGAAACAGCATGTTACATGCGTTACTATATCAAATAAAGGAAATGTTTTTTTGAAAGTTTGAGCTAAAATTGTGAAAAAAACTCGCAGCTGCTGGATATCTTACATTGTTTAGGGATTTTAAGCTGGCTCGTATGATAAAGACTTATAGATCTGCTAGTTGTCACCAAGTTTTAAAGATCGGAGCGTGTTACATATGTTAACGTGATAAGTAAAATCATCAAACAGTATTTTGACATCAAGCTGAGTAAGGGCCTGCTCCATCCTAATCCCCTTTGGAATTCTGCAGACATGTTACATCTTATGTAACCATTCAAGGTGCATTTAATAAGAAATGTGTGCACTCTGTAAGTCAGGGCGTTAGCCTGTAACAGCTTGTTACGTATGTTACTATATCAATTTGAGAATAAGAAATTTGAATGTTTGAGCTACAGAAAGAAGATATTAAAATTATCTAATAAATTGACATTCTTATAGTCTGCATACTGGATGACTTTACTACATATGGAAGCTGTTTAACATTAATATGGCTAACTGTGGTGTTATGTGCGTTACATGAATCTAACTATAATTTAAAAGCCATAATTGTGGTTATCGTCATTCAGTAAAACAACTACTATGACTTGGTTTCAAACTGTTTTATTGGATTTTACAATTATATACTCAATTGATGAATAGGAAAAACCAAGTTTGCTTTTCTATCTTAAATATATTGTCTTATAGCAGCTAATATACAGCCCTACTCCCAGTTTTACTGAGAAGCAAATTTTGTTATTACTGTTAAAGTAAAACACATGAAAGCGATTGCAGCGTGTGGATATTTTACATTTTCTTAGTCTGTCTTGCTGATATATCTGCAAGATGTCATTAAGTTTAAGATCAGGACACTTAATGTGTACTTATAAGTCTTTGGTGCCAAAACACTACAAATTATATTCATATTTGATTATCAAGCCCATGGACTGTTGTTACAGATGTTATCAATGACCTTTTGGACACATTTCCTAATACTGTGCATATAATGCTTAATATAGAGCCACAAATAGAATAGATAGTTTTACATTTTTTACAAGGCAATTCAATAAATGAAATGGTCCAAACTAATTCTCATCGATTAAACACTCATGTTCAACGTTTGTCGTTGTCTGCTTCTGTGGTAATCATAATTATCACACGCCTCCTTGCTACTAGTAGAATCATCCCACAATATTTCAATCATTTATTGTTATAAAATTTTACCACCAGTCCACTCAAAATTGATGAGCCATTATCAACTTTCCAATTTTGCCATTCACGGCTTGGAACATTTTGAAACTGATATGAATTCCTAATAGTTGGCTCTTTGAGAATGTGTTTCAAGTGATACTCTGCAAGTGGGAGAAAGACTAAAGTTTTACAAGGAGGAAAATTATGCCATTAAAAACAATGAGTACCTGGACTGATGTACCTTGATATTTCTGTGATAAAGAATCATATCTTAGCTGGTTAACTTTTATAAATTTAGCATTTCCATTCATGCAACAAACATATTTTCATCTAATAATGTCTCTGTACCTATTATCTTTCCCCAAGCACTCAAAAACTTATTTGAAGTCTTAGCACTACTGAAGTGCTGAAACCAAGGTAACTCTTTCCCTTCAGATAAACAAACTAGATGTATCACAGCAGTTAAAGCAATGAAATGCAGGATGAACAGAATGCAAATTAGACCCTTTCACTTCAATGATTCACTAAGTTTCTAAGATAAGAGTGCTTATTAAAGGATGTAACATATATAACTATTCATAATAAATGAGCAAGGGCTTTGTCGTGACATCCTTTTTGATTACACAGTCAGAGGCAAGTGTTTTCAATTTCAGTGTTTTCAATGGATCATGAAATGGGGCAACCTTATCAACTTGTTTACTCTGTATAAATCTTCCATAAAGCATAATATAGAACTACTGGTTATCCTATTCCACCCATAGTCCATTTTCCTTCTTTTGAATGCAACAGCTAATGATATGGCTGCAAAAACTGAGAAATCAAAGGTTTTACATCATTTTAAGGCTTGCTTCAATGTACTGACATAAAAAAAAACCAGCTGCAAACATAATTGATGGCAATGTCCAACTTCGTGTTCTTTCTCATATACCAGATAACTTTCAAGGTGTAGCAGAAATTGTTTCAGACGGTCTGCCAAAACCATCAAGAGTCAACATTGTAACTAAAGGAAACTTATTGGTATCCTGGGTCAGGTGTGTTACTTGATTGTATCGATTCCTGATCTTTGCACCCTTACTTACTTTTATAAAGTTCTTTGGGCGCAGCAAAATACTATTGATCTAAGACCTGAGGACTTAAGCACCAAAGGGCTGAAAAGGTTCCATGGCAAATGATGCAAAAAAGCAGCCTATCAAATTTCGGTTTGACCAATGTCAGAAATCTTAAAGTATTCTTAGAGGTACACGGTACAGACATAGCTTTTGCAAAATCAGAGCAAAGTTTTCATTTGACTAGCACGGATTCAGAGGCAGCTGCAGTACGATTGCTCTTGCCACTTCACAGGAAGAGACATATATCAGAGTCATACTCCATTGTCTGCATATATGTCAAATGGCATTAAAGTAAGTAAGGGTGCAAAGATCCATATTTTATCAGGTGTTTGATCCCATGACACTGACATGCTGTTTCTGCTTTTGAAGAATGCTAAGGAGTCAAGTTATAGCTGAGTCAGTTTGTTTGACGCTGGCACTGGCCATACACAAAAAGAAAAATAAGTCTTTTGATGGCAAAAGAGGAGGATCACACGAAATGCTTCTATAATTAATGTTTGTCACAATTACCAATTTTAAAAAGTAATCTTAATTAATGTAACAAATATAACACCATAGGAATCTGTGTATTTGTTAAAAAACACTTTCTTATGTATCAAAGGTATTCAGCATGCAAACTACACGAATAATTCAAATAAATAGATAGTTTTATGTCTTCTTTCTGTTTCTCAGACTTTCAATTCATTTATTCTTAAATTGATATGGTAAATACGTAACATACCATTACAGGCTACCCCCTGGTTAATAGAGTGCAAACATCTCTTATTTGATGCAGCTTGAATTGTTTTTTAAGGTAGGATATGTCTGCATAATTCCCAAAGGGGTGGAGAGGAACAGGATTGTACTCAGTTTGCAGCCCTAATTCTATGCCATGATTCTACTGATTGTGGTGAAATGGGTGATTATTTTGCCATAGAAGCAGACACAATGATAGACATTGTGAAGGTGACTTGAATAAAGATTGTTTTTGAATAATTGTATTGAATAGGAATATTTATTAAATTGTGTCATTGAAATGAGAACTATTATTTTCTATCTATATGTCTATACATTTTGATATTATAGGCATTAGGAAATACGTGATAAAAATTATATATAACATCTGTAACACAATTCCATGGGCTTGTTATCAGCAATGACTATAATTACTAGGAATAAGGCACCAGAGGCTTGAGTTAAATAGGAAACACGTGAAAAATAGTATTTTTTCAGAAATATCATCTCTTACTTCCAAGACAATTTCCTTGCTCATTCATTATGCCATGTAACATACGTTACATACTTTAATGAATGCTCTGATCCTTATGTCAAACTTGCAAATGTATGATTCTTTATTGCATTAGCAAGACAGTGCCAAAAATGTAAGATATCCACGAGCGTCAAATATTTTCATATATTTTTCTTCAATAATAGATACCAAAATTGGATATTTAAAATTGGGGGTAGGGTTGTTTAATAGCTCATATAAAACAATGTATTTGAGATAGAAAAGCAAACTTTGTTTTTTCTATTAGTCAAATAAGTATTTTAGTAAACTAAGATTAAGTACACTTGTAAAAATGCACAAATTGTCTGTAAAATAAATGATGTTAGTCACGATTTCGACTTTCAAAAGGAAAATTTAATCTATGTAACGCATATAACACCATTGAAGGCTGTAATTTTGTTTAAAATGCTGCTTTTATGTAGCTTAGGCATCCAGCTTGCAAACTAAATAAGAAATTTGAATAATTAGATGGTTTTATGTCTTCTTTCTGTAGCTCAAACCTTCATTTTGATTTTTTTCCTTAGTTTGTTACAGTAACATATGTAACAGGCTGTCAGAGACTAACGCCCCGGACCACAGAGTGCAAACATCTCTTAAAAGATGCGGCTTGAAATTTTCTTTAAGATAGGATATGTCTGCAAAATTCCCTAGGGGGGGGGAGCAGGACCTTTTTTAGCTCGAAGTCTACACCCGATGTTCCGTGCAAGTCTCCACCGCGGGAAGGATTTTTCCCGCCGTAATTCCACCGCAACCACACCGCGGGTCAACATTTTTATCTGTATGACCGCGGTGGGTGATAAAACTGCTGGCGTGTGACGTCCGAATGATTGACAGCTGTAAAATAGATTAATCAATAGAGATGCCATACATGCAGAAAATAAATACAATTTATGTACATTTATTGTTCAGTGTTTTCTTTTATCTTCTAATTATAATCCATGATCCACAATTATCGCCAAGTTGTAATTTTAATTTATTTGACAAGCGATGCTCATAATCTCTATGTTTGCATGTAAGCTCAGAAACTTGTGACTAATTATTTCACTACCTTGCTTGGAGGTGAGGTCATTCGTCTTACATGTACACTGAAAAGACATCCAATTATATGCAAAAAGCAGTTGATTGGCGACTACAATGCGTGACAGAGAGAGCATAGCATATTCAGGAATATTTTCTTCTACATTGTCTGTTGCAGAAACTTCCAATGAGCGCATAAACTGTCCACTGTTTTGCAACGTGCGTTGAGTCACACCTGGCCACGTGCAGAATCACCATCAGAAAAAGGCCATGCCGTAGTGTAATGCTGTACATGAGTTCCCTACCGTATTAACCAAAATTCTCAATCTACTGACCACGTAATTTAATGAACAAATTTTTTTCCCATTTAAAATAATTTTGATGTTTAGAATCGCATTGAAGACATGCGCGGACCTAGAGGGATGGCAGGGACTCCCAACCACCCCCCCCCCCTCGAAAGTCATAACGCTATGGGGTTCGTTAGCATCCCTGGAAAATTAAAATGTCGCTAGCGTTCACTTTAAGTGGGATTTGGATGCTCTCTCAACTCATCAACTAAAAACAGTTGTCAAGAGTTGGACCCCCTCTGACCCCCTTTCTGGATCCGCGCATGGAAGCGGCGATTCTAAGGAGTAACCACAACATATTCACATGGGTGAAATTTCAAAAATTCCTTAATCCTGAACTTTAGGAAATTCAAATATTAAAACTTGCAGGATGCCTACAAAAGGTTAAAGGATCAAGTGTGTTTAAATTATCTGAAAACTAATCAGGGACACTGTCATAATCTGCATAATTCGGCATTTTGAGGTTGACTTTCTATGGAAAGTCAGCCTCAAAATCCTGAATTCAGGATTAATCCTGAAAATTTTCACCCATGTATTCAGAAGACGGTGGTTCCATATAGTTATGTGAGTTTCCAGGGGGGGGGGGGCGCCCTGTGCCCCCTCCCTCTAGATCCGTGCACGCAGCGAACTAACGAGAATGGACCTTTTAGCACATGAGATTTTTGTATTTATACTGCAGAAAAAAAAGATGCAAGACCAAAATTTAGACTTCTAGTCACGCTGAATTGATTAGCATGAGCATGTAAAGGAGTCCTTTGCGCTGCCGCATTGTGCATACGCGTTACAAAAGAGAATCTCCCACAAGAATGATTATTTTTCAGTATTTCATATCATGTTTTCTGTGTGTTTCAATAACCACCAAACACTCCCTGATCTCTAAATCCACTGTATCACATTTGAGCTCGCCTGAACAACGGTCAGTACGTTTCTATTATACTTAAAAATTGATTCTATTACGGAGAGCTGCCCTTCTCGATGAAGATGGAAAATATGCATGTAAAATAATGTTAAAAGATACAAAATACGGACCGCCACTCCCGCAAAAACGGTAAATATCCTCA
Source organism: Loripinus fragilis (assembly GCA_964019695.1). Classification (NCBI taxonomy): domain Eukaryota; kingdom Metazoa; phylum Mollusca; class Bivalvia; order Lucinida; family Lucinidae; genus Loripinus; species Loripinus fragilis. The sequence continues at coordinate 66,999,962 of OZ026530.1, forward strand.
GTAAATATAACGAACATGATTGCCTGCGATATTGTACTTGCGTAAGTAGTGGAAAACTAGAACGATCTTTACCAGAGTCGGTCGTTTTTGTCATTACAACGATGGGAAATGTACAAAGTATGAAACCTGTGCACATTTGCTTATATAGGTTTTATATTTTGTTCATTTTCAGCGCTTGCACTCGTTTAAATCAGCTGTATGACATGGAGTCATCCTCGTTAACCCAGGCGTGAGTCGTGACCCGTTCCGTACCCACTACATTCCGTACCCACTGGGATGAATGATGGGTCACGCCTGGATTACCGAGGACGTCATCGGGTTTGATTCTTAAAATATATCGGGCTCTTGCACGGCGCAACGAAAACACGTGCAAAACAAGGGTTTCAGATGTCTTACTGTTCAGCATGCGCAGATCCAGAGGGACAGGGGTTCAGACACCCCCCCCCCCCCCGAAAATCATTAAACTACCAAGCCTACATTCAATGTAGGAACACATTGGTCCGCAAGCGAAGCGCCATTTAAATGGCGTTTTGCTTTTTGTGGTATTTGGATCCTCTCTACCCATCAACTAAAAAAAAAACGCTGTCAGAGTTGGTGCTTCAATGTCTAGGTCAGTTCGAGAGGTCAAAGGTCCCATGTGCAGAATTTTTCTGCTTTCCACTGTCTGCTTCTACACAATAGTTCACAAAGATGTCCACCTTCTTGAGACAAGTTTTCAGACATCCTCTGTCAAGGTCATAGCGAGAGGCCAAAGTTCACCACTACATACGAGCTGCGACGTGCGATTTCTTCCAACAATGTGGTATTTTGACAAGTGCAGACTCAGATGAGTCTGCTCAACTCCAACTTCGGTACCTTAATCATAGTATAGTCAAGCGACTAACAAAGGCTCTGATCAGACTGCGCGTATGCGCAGGCTGGTCTGAGCCTTTGCTGGTCGCACGAAAATCTCATGTCGCGGCTCAATTATCTCCGATTCTTGAAATAATACATGTCAACACACCTTGCTACAGAGCATCTGTGGAACCCCAGTTTGCAGATACAAAAGTACGCAGCAAAGACGGTAAAAGTCGAGATATATCTTTTTTAACATATCTTTACCCTATAATTCGCATGTGCGAGCAGTGAAAGGTCTCGTGTGGAAAATAATTTCAGGATCATGCCCAAACCATCTGCACGTTTAAGACCATATACAAAACATCTGCGAAGTTTCCAAATTATCGGAGGAGTTACGCTCATAAATAAATACACATTGTATCCGAGATTGGCATAAGGTACAAGTTCACAAGTCGAAAAAAGTGAAAAAAAAATGACGATAATGGACCAAACCAAATGCACATCCTCAGTCCATGGACAAAACATCTGTGAAGTTTAAAAAAGATCGTACTAAAACATGTAGGGGGGAGTTGTGCTCATTAAGTTAAAGTACCCCCTCATTTCACCAACGGACAAACTCATTTTAATAGTCTCATTTCATATACGTCAGGAGACAATTAAAAAATCTCCTTGCCGTGAAACTATTTACTACTATATCCGTTTTAAGCAAAAGTGGTCCAGATCCCTTGAAAACCTGTAAGCATTTAATATTGGCCAATCATCGACACGCCAGCGAAACGCCATTTTAAATGGCGTATCGCTGGCGGGTCGAAAATGGCCCGCTTGTAGTAGTATTTTGATCATATCTCCCTCCTCACCAAAGTACGAATACCCCCTCCCCCAAAACAACAATAACAAACAAACAACAAAAAATGTACTTATGTTTTTAATGGGAGTAGAAAAAGCTTTGACGAGACTGCGCAAATGCGCGTTCGTTGCTCGCAAATGCAATATAAATCACAGTCCATTGCATGTCTTCGTCTTCTAAATCTATAGTTATTTTTAATGGGGGTAGCGAAGGCTCTAGCGAGACTGCGCCCCTGAGCTTTCCTTGCTCGTGCAGTCAATCAAAACACCAACAACTGCATGTCGTGTACGTTTTTCAATGAGAAGAGCAAATAATAATGGGCATTAGTTGCTCGCACATGCAATAAAGCCACTTTCCACTTATAAATGTATAGTTATGTTTTGAAAATGAGCAGCTAAGGCTCTAGCGAGGCTGCGCATCCTGAGGTTTTGTTGCTCGCACGTGTAATAAAACCCCACCATCGATTACAACATGGCAGAAACTCGTCTGGTACTTATGCTACGGCCCGACCTAGAAATGTGGTAGCTAAATTCCTTCACTTTAAGGACCGCGAGACCGTTCGTCGTGCGCGCATGAACCTCAAAGGCACGGGGTATTTTGTCAATGAACAATTTCCCAAGGAAATATCTGACAGAAGAAGGGAACTTCTCCCTAAGATGCACCAGGCAAAGCGCGATGGCAAAACTTCATGGTTGAGTTATGACACTCTGTATATAGACGGTCGTCCTGTGCGTAGTGAACGCTAGGATGGTGCGGAGGCTGACCTAAGTATTGTGTCATGGAACATTAATGGACTTACAAACAGTAAGCTTGAAGATACTGACTTAATCACTTATCTCTGTAAGTTTGATATAATTCTTCATTATGAAACATGGACAAGCGGTAGTTCAGATATTGTAATAGACGGTTATAAAAGCTATAACTTGTTTAGAAAGTTTCAAAACAGACGCGCAAATAGATGTAGTGGTGGGATAGCTGTTTATATAAAAGAGGGTATTTCAAATGGTATTCATATTGTCCGAAATCATTTTGATACTATCATATGGTTAAAATTCGACAAAGACTTTTTTAGAACTGAAAAAGATATTTTTCTTTCTTGTGTGTACATTTGGGGCGAAAACTCGCCTGCATATAATTATATAGATGTTGATCTCTTTGCACTATTGCAGTCAGATATTACCCATTTTCAATCGCATGGTTCGGTATTTCTGTGTGGCGATTGTAATGCCCGGGTAGGCAATGGCTCACGGCCAGACTATATTACCTGTGACCGTTACATTGGTAATATTGATGATCATGAGTACTTGCCCGATATACCGTTGCCGAGACGTTCTTTGGATAGTACGTGCAATTCACATGGCACAAAATTGTTAGAGCTTTGTAAATCTACGTCTCTACGTATAGCCAACGGTAGACTGGATAGTGATCACTTAGTCGGCACCTATACATATGCTTGTCATGCTGGGAGTAGTGTAATAGATTATTTGATTCTCAGTCAACATGATTTCAGTCATATTGCAAATTTTAGCATTGGCTCTTTTTGTGAGTGGTCCGACCATGCACCGCTATCTTTTAGCATACGATGTAATATGGTGACGGTCAAGGACGATGATTCACAGTATACCCACACCAGCATAAAATGGAACGATTCACTTCGAGACGATTTTCGTCGGGGTATTATAGGTAGATTGACCGACTTTAACTCTGTTGTTAATAATATTGATGCTTATGATAAGAGTTCTGTTAATTTATGTGTTGAAAAGTTTACACAAATTATTAACGATGTTGCTAAACCATTATTTTGCAAGTCAAAGACTTATAAAAAGGTTTCTTCTTCAAGCTGCTATAATAAAAGGTTGTGTAATAAATCAGAGTGGTTCGATGAAGAATGCAAAACTGCAAAACAGTTATATCACTCCTCTCTGCAACTTTTCAATGCCTTTAAATCGGATGAAAATCGGCAAAATATGTGCACTCTTAAAACAAAATCTATACTACTAAATAAACGAATTACCGCATAAACTGAAAAATCGAGGTCATTTTCATGCTTGATTTCTTTACTGTTACTTTAAGATATTGCTTTCATTGATAATCTCGGTTAGGATGAGTTTTCATTTAGCATAGATTTAGAGAATTTTGGAATTAAGTGTGTTTTCTAAAAGAACTGCGCCCTCTGGCGAATGTTTCTATATTTAGTGTATGTCACGTTCATGGTCACGCGTCACTATTTTTAGATCGATTGGGTTTCCAATACAAACTGAATGGAGATGACCGAAGCGTTCCGAATTTTTGTGTATATGTCATATGTATATGTGTATTATGCTGTGTCAAGTCGGCCATATTATAAATAACAATGGGGAAAACGCCGCCAAACTCGCCAAAGAAAAAAAGATATGGCTGTAATTTTAAATAATCCCTTATCAAAACTGATTATTAGTCGCGGTAATCATCACACCTTTCTTCGACACACGCTTAATAATCCTGAGTGTCAAGGTCGCTGCGCATAATGTACTGTTTACATCGATTGGCTTGGTCGTACCACTTATATCACGGTAGGCAATGACGCTATCAAATATTATTAGTAAAAGGCGCCTCGCTGAAGTTTTTCTGTGATTTTCTTGACGAGAAGAAATAAACATAACCGCATTTACAAGTATCAGCTTTTGTAAAAAGAAAATAAAAAAAAAATCGTCGGTTCCGGGTCATTTCGGCCCATGGTCATTTCGGCCCAATAATCCCTTTTTGGTTCTTAGAAAAAAATAAATCTCACTCCTAAAAAATTTGGTAAAATTGGTCCGCGCGGTAAATGCGAGCAGAAAATAACCATTTTAAGGGCGTCGCGCGCAATCTCACTCTTTAAGATTTCAAAAAGTTGACAGGTATGCAAATAACGAAGTAAGAACTACACCAAAATCACCACCTTAGAACGGTCAGGTGCAAGCTACTGGTGAGGGCTTGAGGTTGAATTTGTTTTTAGCTCACCTTAGCAGCATATGTCAGCTTATAGGTAGGATGCCCATGGTCCGTTGTCGTCAACAATTTCAAACATCTTCTTCTCGGAAACCATTTGACCAATCAAAGACAAATTTTATGTGGAGCCTCTTTGGGTAGGGGGAACGAAAGTTTGTTTGTTGCATCTGGGTCACATGACCAAGATGGCCGCCACGCCCATATATGGTAAAAACCCTTCAAAAATCTTCTTCCCCGGAACCGGTGAACCAATTTCCACGAAACTTGGTATGTAGCAGTGGTGACTCTGCCCATCATACTTTGTTCAAATGATGACCTACGGTTGACCTTGACCAATTTTACAACAAGGTCAAATTTGTTAACTTAGGCTTTTCTACAGGAAAAAGTGAAAGCTGTTGATTTTTTCACAAATATTTCAGCCTCTGACCTGAAACCAACTGAAATAATGAAGAATTGTGAGTATTGAAGGCCGAGGTCATTTCTTGACCTTGGCTAAAGGTCATTTACGTATATGAAAATTAAAACTGGCTTTTCTCGGAAATTGATGGGCCAATCAAACCCAAATTTTATATGTTAGCTTTCAGGTACAAGCAGGGTTCCAGTTTGAGGGCATATCGGCGAAATACTTCGCCCCAGACCGCTCCGTTTCGCCTATAATGGTCGTAAAAAGGGAAGTGTATTTCGGCATATGGAGGCGCGGTGGCTCAGTGGTAGAGCGTCGGACTCGGGACCTAGAGGCCCCGAGTTCGAACCCCACGACCGCTGTGTAGTGTCCTTGAGAAAGGCACTTTCACCTTCCCAAAGTACTAATAATACCCAGGAAGAAGTGGCTCCATCTCAACATGACTGAAAAATTGTTTACCGGGACGTAAAACACCAATCAATCCAAACCATTTCGGCATCAGTGTTCCTTTTCAGGCCATTTTGGGGGGCGAAATTCGGCCCCACTCCCAAAGGCGAAACACCTCCTTTTTCCCAATTGGCACAGTAAAATTCCCAATCAGAAGTTGGAAGAAAAATAAGGAGAAAAAGTTTGTTTTTTAACCACGAAAAGTAACGACATTTCCAGGTTTGCCTTTGAAGAAGATAATTTGGTATACAAAAATTTCCTTAAATATTGTATTTCTTTGCATTTTGAGTGTGAAAACCACTCATTTATTGGTTTGGGCAGCTACCACTTAAAAAATTGCAGACTAATTTTTCCGACATTGTCCCTATTTTTGGACAGTACCAGTAACCAACACAACACTAAACTATAATAATCAGCAGACCTTAGTATAAACTTAAATTGACACTAGCTTTAAACAAGTACAGACTTTTGGGGGGGGGACTCACAAAACAGTAACAAAACAAACAGAACTTCTATAAAATAGTTAATTACTACCATTGATGGCAACTAGAGTTATGAAAGTTCAAGACACCTTTCTCTGACTCACGCTCAATAATCCTAAGTTTCAAGGTCGCTAAACAGCTTACATTGATAGGCTTGGTCGTACCACTCGACGCAGTAGGCAATGACGCTATCAATAAAATCTGTTTAAAAAAGTGCATTGTTCAGAAATAAGAACCTGGATTTGAGCGATTTTTGGCATTGTTTGGAGGAAAACAAATATAGTAAAAGTCACCTCGCTGAAGATTTTTAGTGATTTTCAAGATGAGAAGATATAAGCATAATCATGTTTACAAGTATCAGCTTTTGTAAAAAAAATTAAAACTCGCCGGTTTCGGGTCATTTCGGCCCATACCTATTTGGGCCCATGGTCATTTCGGCGACTAGAATCGCCAATACAAGTTTCAGATTTCATAAAGCTGTGAAAAATTAACACACATGAAAGGGGGATACAAGTTTCAGCTTTTTTAAATGCAAAATAAAGGTAAATTGACAATCATGAAATATTTCCGCGCTTGCGTGGGCTCTTTTCTAGTATAAAAAATTAATAAAGAAAAAAAAGCAAACCTTTCAATACCGCAAGGTACGAGAAATTGAAAAATTGAGGCATGCTAAGCCAAAAGATTTTTGGAAACTTTTTAAAAGAAAAAAACAAACTGATTCGAAAATTACTCTTGATGCCTTTTTCGATTATTTTTCAAATATGCAGCAAAATCTTTCGAGTGTGGTAAATGAGGAGAGTGAAAATTTCTGTTCAAATTATGATTTCAATACGGATGAATGCAACTTTAACGAACTCGACCGACCAATAACGTCGGAAGAGATTGGGAAGGTTGTTCAAAAGTTGAAAAGAAATAAAGCATTCGCTGGGGACCAGTTATTGAAAGAATACTTCATCGAATCACTCGACATTTTATCTGGGCATCTTGTTGACCTATTTAATGCAATATTAAATGCAGGTAATTTCCCAAGTCAATGGTCTGAGGGGTATATTGTACCGTTATTCAAAAAGCATGATCCCAGTGATGTAAATAATTATCGAGGAATCACCCTAGTCAGCTGCTTTTCCAAAATATTTACTGGGGTATTAAACCAACGCCTGACTGACTGGGCTGAAAATAATGATATTAGTTCGGATTCACAATTTGGATTTCGTAGAGGGCGCTCAACCACAGATGCAGTCTTTGTTTTACACTCCGTTATTCAGAAAGTTTTATCTGAAAAGGGTAGATTATATTGTGCCTTTGTTGATCTTAAAAAAGCCTTTGACAGCGTGTACTTAAATGGTTTATGGTATAAGTTATACAAAATAGGAATAAATGGCAAAATGCTGAAAATTATCAAAGATATGTATAACCAAGTGAAAGCCTGTGTTAGGGGATGTAACTCTTACTCAGATTTTTTTGAACTAGCAATTGGTCTAAAACAAGGGGAAGTAATCTCACCGTTACTTTTTTCATTATTTATCGAGGACTTGGAATTGTTTTTACAAAATGACCCCAATTGTGGTCTAACGTTGGATGATGTAACTTTTATTCTCATGCTTTTTGCAGACGATATGGTGATTGTAGCCAATAATGTGCAAGATCTTCAGAAAAGTTTGGAACTTTTACATATATACTGTACGAATTGGGGGTTACAGGTTAATACTGAGAAAACAAAAATAGTGGTGTTTAGAAAAAGGGGCAGGCTTAAGGATGATGAATCATGGACTTATAATGGCGTTTCCTTAGAGGTGGTAAATGACTTTAACTATTTAGGCACTGTTTTTAACTATACTGGTAGTTTTGCATTAAATCAAGAGATGCTAATTGGAAAAGGGCTAAAAGCGTTAAACTTTCTGTTGTTTAATACAAAAACCTATGCACTCACACCAAAAGTCATGTGCCAATTGTTTGACTCGTTTGTAGGTTCTATTCTGAGTTATTCGTGTGAAGTCTGGGGTTTTGGAAAATGTAAATCTATTGAAAGGATTCACCTTAAATTTTGTAAGGCGGTATTAAAAGTAAAATCGTCTACTTGCACTTTGGGTGTTTATGGTGATCTAGGAAGGTATCCTCTGTATATTCAAAGGTATGTGCGCATAATCAAATTTTGGTGTCATATTGTTTCATCGGACAATATTCTTGTCACATATTTTTACAACTATTTAGTAGAAGCGTGTAATAAGGGTGCAACAAATTGGGCTAGAAATGTGAAGTCACTATTGGATAATTACGGTTTTTCGTATGTTTGGAACAATCCACATGCAGTTAACTTGAGTAGTTTTCATTTAGTCTTTAAAGAAAGGGTAATCGACATTTTCAAACAATCTTGGATTAACGATTTATCTCGGAGCAGTCCACTGGTTTTATACAAAGAATTTAAATCTGGGTTAGAGTATGAGCGTTATTTAGACCTATTACCCTATAAACTTAGAATTGGAATTTCACAATTAAGACTGTCTGCACATCAACTCAGAATTGTCACAGGACGTTACTCGCACAACAGAATTGACAGATCAATGCGCCTATGTACTCTTTGTGATAGGTCAGATATTGAAGACGAGTACCATTTTGTTATCATTTGTCCAGCATATAGTCATTTACGTCAACAATACATTAACCCATATTACTACAGGCACCCAAGTGTCTATAAGTTCATTTTATTAATGAAAAGCACCAAACTTGGCACATTAAAAAAATTAGGTAAATATGTCCTTGAATCATTTACTCAGAGAAAATTTCTTTTGAATCATATAACTGAATAGACATGTAAGCTTAAACTTTTTTGATTGTTTCGCTTTAGATTTTCGGTACTTTAATGGTGACTATGGTTCTTGTGGAGAGCCGTCTTCTGTAGCAATTGAGCTGATGTTGACGGCACTTGAACCATAGACACTATTAAAGCAACTACATTTATTTTCTGCTCATATACACATACATAATAAAATGACGAGAGTCCCTTGTAGGACATTCCTAAGGGAACTACTGCTTTGGGATCTTCGTCGTTCACAGGCCATCATTGAAAAGTGATAATGTATAAACATTACTTTGCATTTGTCCTGTTTTATGCATGATATTTATTCCCAGACCTTCTTGTATTTCGTTTCGACAAGACGGCTCCTGGGTCTTTTTTACGAAGCCTGTGTGTATAAAAACTGATGCTGATGGTCCTCTTGTTTCCATGAATAAGAGCCATTCGCTGCAGCTTTATTGTACAACATACATGCGAAGCAAATGAATTTACTTGCTGCTTTGGTTAATCAGTGTTTTGGTCCTCAGGGCGCCGGCTTAAATGAAATTAAGGGTGCTTTGTGCTTGAGTCGTCTGCCGCATGTGTGTTTTTACTATAAGTATTGTTGATGTAACTGTAATAGATGCAAACAGTGTAGGCCTGTACTAGGCTGCTCCTATAGGAGCAGTCTAATAGGGTCCATCCTGTTTTGGAAAACAACAGAATGTGTCAAAAGTCTCATAAATCATTTCAACGGACTACTGGGCAGACTACTACTGATAACGCTCGTGAGACGGCCTATTTGCGTTATATGGGACAACAAACGTGTGGTCCAACATGTGCACAAGCACTGATTCGCCCGCACGTTTTTTGTGGATTTGGAGAGTATATTAGCTAATCCTTGTAATTTTATGATTATCTACTGTCCTGTCGGCCAGGAGTGGTGGTGACCTCATGCTTTGTTTGCAAAGTTATTAGGGACTTAGAATTGATGGGTCACTTGTGTATTAAGCCTATCCTCAGGATAGGATTTATACACAGGTGATCTATCGACTCGCATAAGCTCAAGTTGTGTGCATAAGTTGGTGTTTGACTTAACAATTGTAAACAAAGCGCGACGTCACTGTCACTCTTGGTTGGCACGACAGTAAAGGATGTTTTGTAGTGGTGGGTTCACAAGATTCGTAAAATGTGCTTTCTCTCGACGTGACTCATATGTGGTGAAGTCCAGTATATAATATACAATTATTGACTTCAATGAGGTAGACATAAGGATTCATCTACCCGAAAAAGTGATAATTCACCGAGGCCGCTAGGCCGAGGTGAATATCACTTTTAAGGGTAGATAAATCCTCATGTCTACCGAAATTGAAGTCAATAACTGTTTTGTTATATGACTTTTCAACTTAGAATGAAAATTTTCTACTTTCTTTTTTGTTGTTGAAGTCAACTTTCAACCTAAGGACTTCCTAACAAGTTTTATCAACTGTTATTAAAATATTTTAATGTAGTATTTTGCAATTTGAAATGTATATTAATTCTCTGAATGTAGAATGTTAATCATAAAACTTTTTTTTACATTTTGTTTATTCAAACAAAGATAAATGAACAAACAAAACATAACAAAACAGTTGTTAAAATTCATGAAGGCCTTAGTTTACCTGTTGGGATGTGAAACAGCAAATCATGTCAATTTCATGCAGCACATGCTAGCTTTATACTCATCATGCTATTTTTAGCTCTCTAGAGGGTGATATTGCAGAAGTGTCAAAAATATTAACTTCTGGAAACTAGTTTGAGCTGGATTTCATCCTATATCACCTTCTGAGCCAAATTAGACCAGTTTTCAGGTAGACATAGAGATTTATGAAGACAAATTGGGCCAATCAGGAGACAGGATTCTCTCCAGTCATATAACAACTGTTCATATAGTCATGTGACATTGCTTGATTGGTTGAAAGTGCATTCTCAACATCGTTGAACAATTGTTCTTAAATAGTTTGAGTTCAAGAAATGCGTCCACTTTTTCTACTGTTATACTTTGTACACAATCACAGTCAGGTGACGAACCAGACTTACAGTTAAAAATCATATATTTGTCCAATCGAGTACATGCAGCAGCAGAATGTCTAACTCTGATCGTGTGCAAAGTAATAAGATACACTTTAAAACGATACAATTCAAATTTTCATTTTTTGCATCTTTTTGCAATGTTATTAGTTCATAACATATAATGTCATTTTTTCGTCCTATATAATTGTCAGCTTTAGATAATAGTTTTTGCTTTTGGATATGCCAATCTGTAGGGTCCAGCTGAGCTACCATACAGAACTGAGTCAGCTCCATATCTGCACAAAAGGGACGCCACAGGCACTTATTGTGTTGGTGGGAGCTGACTGGGTGATGGAATTGGGCTCAGCCTCCAGTTATTGAAATGGATGATGGAACTGATTTGAGTTGAAATTATCAAAAAGTCTAAAATTTGATTAAGTCATAACATACACCTAAACCCATGAATGCCAAAGTATTATTGGCATATATGGGTTAAGCCAAGATCGTTAGATAAGCACTACAACTTGATTTAAGCATTTTAAAAGTATTTGTGACCTTGATATGTAAATTATTATAATTGTATTAGATTGACTAGAAACTGTATAGTTTACGTCAAATAAATAATCTGTTCTGTTCTGTTCTGATTACATGTATATATCTACCAGACGTCCTTAAGTTTTTAATTGGGGTAGATAATGCGCTAACGAGTATGCGCAAATGCGTATTCGTTGCTCGCGCATGCAATATAAATCACCGTCCATTGCGTGTCTACGTCTTCTTAATGTGCGTATTTACGTCTTCTAAGGCCATCCTTAAAAATATATTTGTTTGCCGTGCATTTCAGTTTGGGTAGATAGTTTTTTTTTTTTAGAAATTCAAAACCAACAACTGCATGTCGACTACGTTTTTTTATGAGAAGAGCAAATAATCTTACGAGACTACGCAAATGGGCATTTGTTGCTCGCACATGCAATAAAGCCACTGTATAGTTAGGTTTTGAAAGTGAGCAGCTAATGCTCTATTGCGAGGCTGTGCATTTGCGCAGACTAGCCTAAGCTTTTGGTGCTCGCACATGCAATATAAATCACCGTCCATTGCATGTCTACGCTTCCAAAGGTAAGAATGCATACAATAACAATCAATGTAACCTTTCTTCAATATTCAAATACAGCTTTTAATGATTTTGAAGACGAGTTTGTTAACAGAATTAGAGAAAAAATAATAAAGATTCTCAGAAAGGCAATAATTTTTTGGGGGTAGGGTCTGTTTTGGGTGGGAAGGTAGGAGCACGGCAAACCAATATTTTTTAAGGTCGGCCTAAATGTATAGTTTTGTTTTGAATGCTCAATAGCGCTCGTTTCGAGCTTTCCTTGCTCGCACAATCAATTAGAAAACACCAACGACTGCATGTCTATATATGTCTACTAAATGTACTTATATTTTGGAGAGTAGAAACGGGTCATCATCGGCCCACTAGCGAAACACCATTTAAATAAAACATGACATTAAACCATCTATTAAATTTATTTGTATTATTCATGTAGTTTGCATACTGCGCAGATCTGGACTAAGTTTGCCAATCTCGGGTATACAAGGTCTTCACTTCTACGTATGAAATTAAGACTTATCTTAATCAATCACTTTACAGTGAAGGTTAAGAATGCGGACTTGGTTGATGTGAGAAAATTAAAAAGACAGAATAACAATTCTTATAAAAAAATAAATCATTATTTCATCAACAGAGAGGGAAAAAGACACAGCATCCAATAATAAGTAGTACTTTAGTTCACGCTGTCGCCAACGGCGTGTTCTAATTAACTAGCTAATTGGACCATGGGTCCTTTATTCAATATAGGGTCGGTGATTGGACATTATTGTTCTCGCTAATTAACAAAACTAAACGCCTATTAAACAAACTAAACGTATAATAATTGGGCAATTATCGAAACTGTTAGAAGTAAACCAAATGGGTATTCTAGTGTAAAATCAAGAGTCAAATACAATAACCAACTTGGAAATGAATTTTACTGTGGGCTCGGAGTCCGACAGGGTGAGTGTTTATCTCCCTTACTTTTTTCATTGTTTTTAAATGATATTGAAGAACATTTCATTCAGGCAGGTATGGAAGGTATAGATATAATTACGGTTAAAATGTTCATGTTATTGTATGCGGATGATATTGTTTTTTTTGGAAATAGTGCTGAGCAGTTGCAAGATAGCTTAAACTTATTATCAAATTATTGTAAAAGATGGAAACTCACTGTTAATATAAACAAAACTAAAGTTATGGTATTCCGAAAAAGGGGGAGCACTTCCTAGAAATTTGACAATTCTCTATAATGGAAATGAGCTGGAAATTGTAAGAAACTTCAAATATCTAGGAATCATTTTTACAGCCAGGGGTTCATTTTCTGAAACACAAAATACATTATCAGGACAAGCTCAGAAAGCTATATTCAAGATGAACAAATATTTGTATAGATTTACTTTTATTTCACCAAAACATAAACTGGAATTGTTTGATAAGCTAGTAACACCCATTCTTAATTATGGATCTTAGGTATGGGGATTCATACAGGGGAATGCAATTGAAAGGGTACATTTGCAATTTTGTAAACAACTCTTAGGGGTTAAAAAAACTACACAAAATGATTTTGTTTATGGGGAATTAGGACGTACAACACTGATTACAAAACGCTACTTAAATATTGTGAAATACTGGTTTAAAATTTTGGCTTCAGGAGATCGAAAATACATTAATATAGTATATAGAATGATGTTAAGAGATATGGACCTAAAACGGAACTCTGTTAACTGGGCCTTTCTTATTAAACACTTACTTATGTCGTTAGGCTTTTATGATGTATGGTTAGCGCAAGGGGTAGGGGACTACAATGTTTTTATTTTAACCTTAAAACAACGGCTCAGTGATAATTTCATACAAAATTGGCATTCTAGATTAGAATCTTCTTCAAGAGCTACATTCTATTCATCCGTGGCAATTTTCCAGCTCCAACCATATCTTGAGAAAATAAACGTCGTAAAATTTCAAAAAGCAGTTAGTAGGTTACGAGTTGCATCTCACAGACTAGAGATAGAAGCTGGAAGGTGGGCACGGCCGAATCGAATACCCATTAATGATCGGATATGCAGGGTTTGTAGAAACAAGAAACAAACATATTCCCAAGTATTATTGGTTGAGACCCAGTATGTTAAAATTTGTCCAGTTAATGAAAAGTGATAAGGTAAAGCTAATTCGCAATGTTAGCCAATATGTCTTACATGCTTTCAAATTACGATCAGAAATAATGTATAGAGCATAGGTTCAAACCAAATTATTGATGGATGAATTATCCCCTACTTAAAACATATATTTTGGGTACCCGAAGGAACGGCCTCATTGAGACGTTTCTTTTGAGTACCCACAATTGATATCATGTATACTGGGTATAGAAGGGAATCTTCTCATAAATTGGGATCCTTTGAGTATACACAATGCATGTTTTTGGTTGAGAAACAAGGAAATACATTTTAAATAACCCCCTATTAATCTGGAAGATAAAAAAATATAATAGCTATCAAGGTACTGATCTTAAAATTATTAATCTGTGAATACAATCTGCTTAAAACATAAATTTTGGGTATTTAGGGGAGCCATCTCAATGAGATGGTTCTCTTGAGTCCCCAAAACAGGTGGCATGTGTACTGGATAATCAAAGGAGCGGTCTCACTGAGACGGCTCCTTTGAGTTCCAACAATGCATATTTCAGCTAAGAAAAATAACCTCTTTCAAACTATAAGCTGATGAGTATATATGTACTAGGCATTAAGGTATTAATATTTAGATATTGATGGTAAAAATGTCTATTTGGTGCAACCAATTATACTTTAAGCATAGACTTTGGGTATTCAAATGAATCGTCCATTGAGACGGTTCTTTTGAGTCCTCACAACCAGTGGCATGTGTACTGGTAAACAAAGTAAGCATTTAGTTGAGATGGATTCTTTTGAGTGCAAACAACACGTGTTTGGTCTGAGAAGCAGGTTTCTGGGTTGAGAAAAATGTAAGATATTTTAAGTATTTACCTGCTGAAGAGTATAAAAGGTACGACAGTCAGAGTAGCGAGTGTTAGAAATGTTTTAGTGACCAGTAACCTTGACGGTACTGATGGAATCTTCAAATTTTACCAAATGGGCTGGCTCACTCATATTAAAGAGGCGGGGAGTTATTATTCTTATTTTCTAGTTAATTCTGAGTATGGAGTATTGAGTATACAAACTGTGAGGACCCTGACTCGATGCCAAATTCTGTGGCATACAGTCAGGGTCTGCACTGTATGTCTAAAAATCAGCAAAATTTATGCTAGGCCTCATTCATTTTGAGTCAAGAGAACCAAAATATATATATACATTTGTTGTTATGTAACAGTAGCCACCCCGTTCATCAAGAACTACACTGTGTGTCAGGCAGTGCACCCATGTTCTGCTATATGCTGTTTAAGATGCCTGTCTCTGAATATCAGCTATGACAGAAGTTATTGCCTATTTTCCTGGCAGGCCTACTTTGTCAGGAAAATAGGGAATAAAGTTTCAAATAAGCAAGTGTAAATGTTTCTTGGTTTGCATAATGCTGGGACACAATAGTGCAGTTGTTTGGCATTTAAGATTGGCTAGTTTTATTTACGAAGGCAGGTGAAACTTATTTCACTTATCTGGAGCAATGTGTTGTAAGTAGCCTTTGCGTAAATAATATGTGTATTAGTTGTAAATAAGATACATGTGGTGTGCAAGTATATTGTATAGTGCCAATCATGTTTACTGTCGTCGCCCTGGGCCCGGTCACCTGTTAAACTAACGGTACCGGGAGCCAACTCATGACAGTAAACAAGAAACGGATTATAGAAATCACACTCGCTCATGGAAAGCCGTTATTAATCCATCATAAACACTCAGTTAACGGACATACCTTCAAAAGCTTGTGAGTCCAACTATTATTTAAAACAACAATCAAATGTGTACGGTATCCGTGTGTCCCGAAAACACTGAGTATTCTTTAAATATTTATGACGTACTAACCACAGGTTTTTCTATATTTAGTGGCTGAAATTCCGGTTTTATTTTCAGAAGTTATGCGTCACAGTGTGTATACGGCTAAGCACAGATGACAAGAAAGACCCCGCTTTACAGTACTACACACTCCCTAAACCCAGTCCTTTTTTTTTTCGCTTTCGAAAAAAAGGTTGGGTACCGGGACGTTGTGTTCTATTTAAAATTTATTTGTACAGACACCTCCATCTTTTGTTAAGCAAAACGAAGGAGAGGTCGCTGTGACGTAGGACTGAAAACTAAAACTAGGCCTTCCAAATAAGAAGTTATGAATGCTTCGCGTATCATGCGTTGTGTTAGTGGTCAAAAGAAACGTCTCTTTGAGACGGGACTGTTTGAGCACCCACAACATGTCTTCTGTGAAGAATAAAAAAAAAGTTAACCTTTTCCACCACTGAAACAAAATATTTGTGTTTATTGCATATTCTACTACATTTAATTACCACACCATCTACTGCCATGTTTGTACATTGTGTTATATTATGTTTGTATATCCTCGTGGCATTAATGCCTTTTGGAATTTTCAAATAAACTTCTGTTCTGTTCTGTATTTTGCAATTGTCTACCTAAATACTGATGGTAAGAATGGGTTTGTAGGCCCCCATCGGTAAAAAGATGTGTTTAAATATTTAATAATTATGTTGATTTAAGTAAGAGTCTATCTATTTATGATTTATAGGCGTAGGAGTCTCGTAGAACGGTCAGTGGGGCGCCCCGATGTGCAAATTTCGAGGAACACTTGGTTTGAATTCCTCTTTTTTCTGCGTCTAAGTATTTCGCACCATCAGTAATTGTTGCTCTTAATCAAAGCTTGAGAGGGGGTGGGTATAAAACAGAGGTTCGACCCAGTCTGAGATTTTTGATAATCCTTTTCCCAAGAACTTAGGGAGAAATACACAAGTTTCACTAATCTGTGAGCATTACATGATTCCAATGAGAAAAAAGTGAACCACACATTACGTTGGTGGTGGCATTTAAAGCGAAGTAATTTCGATTTATTTAAATGGTTTGAAATATTCATACATGCAAGTTTGATATAGATTGGATAAGTATATTATTAAAAATAAGCAAAATCAATGCAAATTTTGATATCATCGCCGCCTGCTTCTCCTCTCCCAGCCTCCTTCTCCTGCCCTTCGCCTCCTGCTCCTAAAGAAATTTGGCTCTAAATCACTCAATTATCATTGAAATATCTCGAAAAAGTGCATTTGGGACAACATGGGTGTGGAGGGGCCTCGGTAGTATGAATAAGGGTCCAAACGCTACTATACGTTTGGTTAGAAGGCAAAACCATGCGGGAACCACCGTTTCTTGGACAACTGTGCAACGGGAGAAAAGCTCTCACGCTTACAAACTAAGTTCAAATGTGCAAACAGCATGCTCTAAGGATAGCTTGAACAATTGCCCGAAGCATAGCATTCTTAGATTTTCGAGTTTTGCGCTGAAAATTTTCTTATGATTGAAAATGTGTCAACACAACTTACCGTGTCCCATTGTTTTGCCCGCTGCCTGCTTCCCGGAAGGGCCTTCGCCTCACTTTACGTTCTGCTCTTTTTGGAGAAGGAGGCCGAGATTGGAGGCCGTGTATATAGAAAGGATATAATCCAAAAGCGCAACGAAAGTGTATCTTCATCGCCAAGGTCGAAGCAAGGTCGCAGCTACATCGCCGTCAGCGTAGATTAAGCGTAGTTCGATCTTCATTGTCGTAGTCGGATCGTAGCAGCAGCGTAGGAGCGTACTGGAAGCGTCAAGCCCCGAAATAGTGAGGCTGTCTACGCTTCCGCGGCGATTTGGAATAATTTTGGAGAAAATCCTAGATCGCCATCAGCGTAGCGGAATCGCCGTCCAGTGGAATGGGGGTTTAATACCGCATGGTACACGTATATTTTGACCATATTTTGCACATGTACATGTATGCATGTCAACATTGTCTAACCACTGGGATGGGCGAGGCTTTGCTGAGCATCGACCAGTCCGGCCGGACGTGGTCATTTACTGAAAATGCTCATAACTCTTGAACCATGTGTGTAATATTGGATCAAATTTGGCATAATTATCTATTTTAACATTGGCCAGCCACTTGTAAGCAGAACGGTTACCATCACTTCGGCTGGTCGAGGACGTCCGTCTGTCCGTCCATTAGCGGCTAGTGAAAATGATCATTACTCTTGAACCACATTGTTTAATTTGATCAAATTTCACATAGGTATGCGTGCCAACATTGTCTAACAACTTGCATGCGTCTCAACCTTTTTTGATTGACGAAGCTTTGCTGAGCATCGTTCCGGCCACATGGTCTATGTTGGAATCAAATTTGCATGCTTATTCATTTTAACATTGTCCAGCCACTGGTATAGGTTTCTCCGAGTATCATTTCGGGTGGTCGAGGTCTTTTTAGTGAAAATGCTCATAACTCCTGAACCATGTGGCATATCTTGATCAACTTTTGCATACCTATACATTTTATACTGTCTAGACATATGGTATGCAAAGGGTGAAGATGCTTAGCCGAGCATCAATCTGGCTGGTCGTGGTCAGTTAGTAAGTATATCATGCGACAGTTTGCAATCCAATCACGGTTTTTAGCTATAGTTTCCTCTTTAACCCATTTAAGCCGAATGAAATTTCCCACTTCTATCAATTGGATGAGTCCATTTCCGTTTTAAGTATTGTTGGGTGGTATTTTTCATTGTTATTAAACTTTTATAGAACATTCTGTAAGCAAACAGTGGCGACCCTGACCAAACGCTGCGTTCTGCAGCGTCTGATCTGGATCTGCACTGTTTGCCTATGCCCAACAAAAATACGGGTTAAGTGCAGGACGGTGTATTATGCCACAGGGGCCAGTCCAGCTTAATAAAATGCCATCTCCGATAATATACTGAAATAGACTATAAACTTATTACTTTGTGGCATACTGTAAACACTGGACTTGCCCATGTGGATTAGGCCTCAGACTCAATGAATGACGACCTTGACCTAAATCCTTCACATTTGTGTTTGGTGCCTGGTGTTTGTCTTAAGCTGTAACCACCATGTCTCAACTTGAAGATGTATTTAGCTCTCTGACTGTCTGTTAGTCATTAGCATTTGAGCCGCGACATAAAATTTCCGATAATGTGGTATGTGCGACCAGCAAAGCCTCAGCTCAGCCTGCGTATACCCGCAGTCTGATCAGAGCATTTGCTAGTCGCTTGAATATTCTATGACTGTTAAGCTACTGACCAAACATCATTTGGAGTGTCTAAGCTTTAAGTGGGGGGGGGGGGGGGGGGGCTACACAGGCTCGTCTGAATCTACACTTGTCAAAATGCCACATTGTTGGAAATCACATGTCGGGGCTCAATTCTCTTTGTTTGTGAGTGTTTTGTGCTTGGTCCTTGTTTTGTTATGCAGTACTTGGCGTCCTTTCCAGTTTTGCAATCATGTCACTGAGGAAGAGAGAGTTGGTTGCTTTACTTTGATTGTCTTCTTTCTGTCTTGTGGCTATTAGTGTTCTGTGTCTCTCCCTCACGGTGCCGTGGGTTCGTCTGCAGTGTGCGACTGGGGCATTTTCTGGCCATTCTTACTTACTTTTTATTGTAATAGTACAATAGAGGAGAATGACCGAGGAAATTATTTCATGATCAATCTCCGCAAAAGTATAGGACCTAGCCGGGATCGAACTCGCTATCCAGGGGTCGCGAGTTTGATCCCGGCCTTGTCCCATACTTTCGTGGAGATTGATCATGAAAGAATTTTCTCGGTCATTCTCCTCCCTTCCGCTGAATCATTCAAGAAGGGTTGTTGTCAGTTACAAGCGAAAGTATGTGCGCGAAGTACTGGTTAACTGCTTGTTCAAGCTTGCCCAGGAAAAAGTGTGGTTAGGTTAACTGACCGTCCCGCCATTACCATAGCTGTTGACTTGGGACGTAAAGCAATAAAACAAACAAAAAGTACATCTTCTGTTTTCCTTATCTTTCAGAATTGCAGAGCATGTCGTCCAGATAGCGTCGTTTAACCTATATCAGCATAACATGTAAACAAAGACCTTTTAGCAATTTCTCACAATTACAAAAGCCTATTCAACCAGTAGCATAAAAATGCATTTTGACCAGTGTTTATTGCTGATTCATTGTGTAAGGAATTATGTTTTGGTAGTCAGTTAAGGTAAAAACCAGCCTAGTTTACATTGCTTGGTCCCATGTGATCTAAGGATCCATTTTATGAAACCAGTCTATCCAAAAATTGCTCGTATTTCCTTCACATTCGGTAGGCCTAAATATCGTTATGATAGCTAAAGGGACGTTTTCTTTTGCAGAGAAATGGACTACTACATGAGCACGTACTGTCCTGCCAGCCAAGAGTGACAGTAACGTCATGTTTTGTTTACAAAGTTATTAGACACTTATAATCTATAGATCACTTGTGTAATAATCCTTTCCGCAGGATAGGATTAATACACAAGTGATCTATCGATGCGCGTTAGCTCAACTGGAGTGTACAAGTTAGTGTTCTACTTAGCAATTGTAAACAAAGTATTACATCACTGTCACTCTTGGTTGGCACGACAGTAGTTCGTGTTTTGGAAAGATAATGCCAACATAGAACGTCTCCGCGCCATTTTATTTACAGAAAATTGGCGACACTGATATGATGATTGTTACGGAAACTTACGGACTTAAACGGAAATTCAGGTTGTTATTGTAAATTCAATGAGTAAACAGAAATGTTCAAGATAGGTACACTCATTTTATTTTGCTTTAATTATTATTCGAAATACATTTATTTCAAATATGTTGTTGTCGGATCCATAAGAGACACAGCTAAATACGTATTTAGGCCATTACATGAAGTGTTGATTAGAACCAAAATAGTTTCATTTTTCCTGACGTTGAACGTTGAAATAGAGCCTCACCGGCGTCACTGTGTTGTGGTCCTTGAGCAAGACACATTTATCCTAGCTAAGGACTGGTTCAACCCAGGAAGACCCATCCCTGTTTAACTGAAAGATTGTTGATGAGACGTAAAGAATCAAATCAAACAAACAAAGAATATTGAAATAGCAATACTTAACTTCTTAAGTATTCCTTAACTTTAAGGGGGCGTTGTAATTCCGGGCCCAGGACAGTATTTGGAAACAGATTTCCCCTTGAAATTTCCCATTACTTTTAACACTGGGTTGCCTACATTGCCTACATGTAAAGTATAAAATGTACATAAAATGCAATTTGTCAGTACTTTGTAAGTACAAAGAATTATTAACTAAATGTATTATCTGGAGACGATCGCGTATTTTTGTGTTTTAATTTTTCTTTTTTCTTTTCAGGCTTACTACTGTCGCTTGCAACCTTCGCACGTGGTATGTACAGTCAACCCTCTTTATAACGACACTGTTTGTTCGAAGCTATTTTTGACGTTAAAGTGAATTTGCTGTTATAAAGAAATTCTGACCATTACCAGATTTCCACATAATAATCATTTGGTAAAAGAAAATAATATGCAAATGAATAAAAATGCTATTATTCCAAATGTATACATCAGTTCAGTTTCATATTGCATTAAAATGCACAAAGCTTCCCACTTATCAAGGGAGACAGAAACTTGTCCATGCAAAAAGACCTTGTTCTGATCAAAAAGTGTCTGACACATTGTAACATTTCTGTTATAATGAATTTATTTTCAATAGAAATTGTATATCTGTTCCCAGAAGTTACTGTCGGTGTCGTTAAGTGAATATTCTGTTATAAAGAGGGAATTTTTAATGGAAACAGATCCGTTCCCAGCAATTTTATGTCAGATATTGAATATTCTGTTATAACGAGTGACGTTATAAAGAGTTTTGACTGTATATACTATTTCAGACTATGCAAGCCATGCGCGGATCCAGAAAGTTTTTTTAGAGGGGGTCCAACTTTTTTTAAGTTAATGAGTGGATCCAAATACCACTAAAATCGGGCCATCATCGGTCCGCCAGCGAAACGCCATTTAAATGGCGTTTCGCTGGCGTGCCAATGATGGCCCAACGTTAAATGCTGGCTTGGTAGCCTTGTGATTTTCAGGGGGTCCGGACCACTATTGCAAAGAAACCCTATTTTGTGATTTTTCAGGGGATCCGCACCACTATTGCTACGAAACTCTATTTTTGTGATTTTTCAGGGGGGGGGGGGGGTCCGGACCCCCTGTCCCCCCTCTGGATCCGCACATGTCTCAGGATATCATTAATGCTTTATAAACCAATGTTGTACAAAGAAAGTTTGCTGGCCCAATATTGGATGCTGCCTGGGTACATGTAGCTTTGTGATTTTCAGGGAGTCAGGACCAGTTTCCGAAGAAAATCTATAGCTTTGTGATTTTTCAGAAGAGGGAGTCATCCCTCCTCGGGATCCGCGCATGTCTCCTTACTCTTAATGCATAGAAAAAATAACACTACTAATAAAGTCTCATTATGAACTTTTACGATGTAATAGTGTTATTTCCTGGTCATGCTCGTTTGTTTTTAATTAGGTACCAGTTGATAACTTTCCATAATATAAACATGTATGTGTCCTGTCTGGTTTGGCACTCGTTGTTTTTGCATTCGTGTATGATGTGTCTTGTTGGTTTGTCTTTGTTATTCTCCCTCTTCCTCTTTGGTGCATCAAGTGCGACTATGGATTGTGTATAGAGGATCTTACATGAAGGCTCATGTTTTATTGAATTTATTAAACGAGTTGAGGGAAAGGCTTGCATAGCATTTTACCTCTTTTTCGCAACGAGTTTAGTGATTCCAATAATACAGGAGCACATATGTTGGATGACATTTAATTAGTTGAAACTCGCATTTTGAGTTGAAAACATCAAAATTTTACGCAACGTTATATTGAACGCCATTGTAAACCACTAGTGGTTTATCGATTTTATTGCATGGCGTTATATCACTCCCAGACGCGATGTCACGTGATAAACAGAGATTACTAGGTGAGTGTCATTTGATATCAAGTTTACCAGGCTTAGCTTTGAGAACGCTTGTTGAATCGCTCGGCAAGCCTCGCGATGTCAACAAGCGTTCTCAAAGCCTTGCCTGGTAAACTTGATATTAAAATACACGAACCTGGAATTCTACGAGGGCTGTTCAAATATGAATGCAAGTAGCTTCATTACCTTCTTCACATATATGCTACGACAAAATGTCATACCTTTCTGGAAAGAACTATTTGTTGCTTTTAAAATGGCATCAAACATAAAGAAACACTCACTATATTTCTCGAGTTACAGACCCTTATATTAAGACTATTCCTGTATACTGAAGTTTTTCTGAAGCAAAGTGCATGCTCATTTTGGTACATGTGCGATTATAGTGTCATATCTTTGTAAACTTTAGACAAAATGGCACCACATTTTAGATGCAAGTTTAAGTAACAATCAAAAAGTTGCTTGCAGGATAAAATTTACATAATCCTGTTTGAATCTCGAGTAAACAGGCACGTTTGTGGCGTCATTAATATTATGATAAACGTCATTTTGAGCTATCTACTGGTGATGTAATAATGAACATCGCTGTCTCGTTGTCTTTGCCTTTTGCTGAGAACATGCTAAATATGTCATAAGGGTGTTTTCAAAACGCGCCGTCCTCTATTTACAGAGTAATCACATTTTGAATCATTTTTCAAGCAGTTTTCTGCCTCTTAATGACTTGTTTACATTTATAAAAAAAAAGGTTCAATCTGTGTAGTTCTCAAGACCAGGGTGAGTAATTTTATTCTAAATAATGCCTATAGTGGTAAAACTTATAGTTTACGTTCAAATTTAGAATAAAGCCGCAATGTTATGACAAAAAATTAAGTATAAATTCTATAACCCCCTCACTTAAGGCATTTTCGACTTAATAAAAATGTTTTTTCAGCGTATAAAATTACCCACTATCCATCAATAATGTGTAGCAACAACTCAGTATGAGCGATCAACGTATTGTCTTTGAGTTAAAACTAGTTTAAATGTTGCTCCTTGCATTTTGTTAGAGATAATATTAACTGGAAGGTGGTGTTTTGTTTACCATTTATTTGCAAACATAAGGAGACTTAAATAGTGAAGACTATTCCTTGTAATTTAACAAAAGCATGTCGGATTTTCACAAGTTTCACAGAATCATTATATAAGAATATGGGGATACTTCCTTAAAAATATCAAGAAATTTCACTTGTTTATAGAACAATTATACGCTCCCCTACATCACTGGTATATGTCGAATCATTGAGTGTGTTAGTATGCTAACGTGACCCTTATTCAAAGGGCTGTAGCTGGATAAGTATACTGTATATACAGTTTAATGGTGACATATAGTCCTTTATAGAAGCGTTTACCATTTTGTTGTAGAATATATGTGAAGAAAGTTATGAAGCTACTTGCATTCATATTTGAACAGCCCTCGTATTTAACTAGTGATCATGACATAATTTTCGATTTGTGTGTTGATTCAGCGTCATTAGCGACGTCATTCAAAAAGTGCAACATCATAATGACCTAATAAAGGCACATGTCGTGAGATAGACAACGTTTAGCAGGCAACCTGCAACAATGCAGTTAATACGAGAGGTAACTGGTAAAATGTCTTTATCGTTATTTGTTTTGCATATCACTGCATATTTTTGCGCAAAAAAACTCTAAATTGTTTGCAAAAGTATAATGGACTTAATCTAATTTGTTGAATATTTTCAGGTACATGTGTACATGACAAGAATGAGATGTGCCATAACTTCCCGAAAAACAACTGTAGCACTAATCAATGGATGCAGATAAACTGCTGTGAATATTGTGAGTATATACGGTAATATTGTGAGCATATATGGTAATATTGTTTATATATACGGCACTATTGATGCAGATATACAAAAATTTAGCCAGTGCATGAGATTTCCAACAATGTGGCATTTTGACAAGTGTAGACTCGGAAGAGCCTCTGCAGTCACCTTTTAACCTTAGAAACTCCAAATGGTGTTCAGTCAGTAGCTTAACAATCATAGAATACTTAAGCAACTAGCAAAGGCTCTGATCAGACTGCGCGTATGCGCAGGCTGATCTGAGACTTTTCTGGTCGCACATACCACAGGAGCTTGAAGTTCTATCCTTATATCGCTTCTAAATCATCAAACCGAAAATCTCATAATTTCATTACGTAATGGCATTGTGAGCTTTTGGTTTTGAGGCTATAGGGGTGATTGAAGGATCGAACTTCAAGCTCCTGTGCACATACCACATTGTTGGAAATCTCATGCACTGGCTCAAATGGTTTGAGTGTAAAAACGCGTGAATACTTTCTTATCCACCAATTTAAATATTTGCTTTGGGTGCTAAAATTAACCGTCACATTGAGATGGTTCTTTAGAGTTCCCACAACATATGTTTTAGTTGAGAAATAAGAAAAATATTTTTGTTTACGTACACTTCTATAAAGGCCAGATACTGTGAGTATACATCTTCATTCGTGTATTTTTTAATTATTTAGCAAATTTCTTTTAATGTATTTCGCAAGTGTAATACTAAATTAGTGGATACTGTTTCGTATGGCTTTTTAAATTAAAGTAAGAAAGGAGGCAAAGATCAGGAAACGATACAATCAAGTACCACACCTGACCCAGAATACCACATGAGAACGTAACAAAACAATAAACATCACCATCAAGGGCCAAGAGGGTAGCCCTTTCCCAACAGGTGACCACAAGGCAGCAAGGAACAGACGCAAAATCTTGAGAAACACAAGACACAAAAAACACAAATGATCCACAAAAGAAGCACCGCCTTGGAACGGTCAGTAAAAATATTTTACTGGAGGGCCAACCTCTTTTTTTCTTTTTTAAACATATAAGGAAGGGAAGTGATGTGTATCTTTTAAAAATGTGTAAGATAAACATTAATGGTAAAAACGCTCAGAGTTGCACATGTAATGCCTCATCATGTGTTATGTATCTCTTCCTAAAGGTGTCGTGTGTTATGTATCTCATACTCAAGGTGTTGTGTGTAATGTATCTCATACTCAAGGTGTTGTGTGTAATGTATCTCATACTCAAGGTGTTGTGTGTAATGTATCTCATACTCAAGGTGTTGTGTGTAATGTATCTCATACTCAAGGTGTTGTGTGTAATGTATCTCATACTCAAGGTGTTGTGTGTAATGTATCTCATACTCAAGGTGTCGTGTGTTATGTATCTCTTCCTAAAGGTGTCGTGTGTTATGTATCTCATACTCAAGGTGTTGTGTGTAATGTATCTCATACTCAAGGTGTTGTGTGTAATGTATCTCATACTCAAGGTGTTGTGTGTAATGTATCTCATACTCAAGGTGTTGTGTGTAATGTATCTCATACTCAAGGTGTTGTGTGTAATGTATCTCATACTCAAGGTGTCGTGTGTTATGTATCTCTTCCTAAAGGTGTCGTGTGTTATGTATCTCATACTCAAGGTGTTGTGTGTAATGTATCTCATACTCAAGGTGTTGTGTGTAATGTATCTCATACTCAAGGTGTTGTGTGTAATGTATCTCATACTCAAGGTGTTGTGTGTAATGTATCTCATACTCAAGGTGTTGTGTGTAATGTATCTCATACTCAAGGTGTTGTGTGTAATGTATCTCATACTCAAGGTGTTGTGTGTTATGTATCTCTTCCTAAAGGTGTTGTGTGTTATGTATCTCATACTCAAGGTGTCGTGTGTTATGTATCTCTTCCTAAAGGTGTTGTGTGTTATGTATCTCATACTCAAGGTGTTGTGTGTAATGTATCTCATGCTCAAGGTGTTGTGTGTAATGTATCTCATACTCAAGGTGTTGTGTGTAATGTATCTCATGCTCAAGGTGTTGTGTGTTATGTATCTCATACTCAAGGTGTTGTGTGTAAAGTATCTCTTCTTCAATATGCCGTGTATCTCTTTCTCAATTTGCCGTGTGTTAAGTAATTCTTCCTCAATGTGCCGTGTATCTCTTTCTCAATTTGTCGTGTGTTAAGTAATTCTTCCTCAATGTGCCGTGTATCTCTTTCTCAATATGTCGTGTGTTAAGTAATTCTTCCTCAATATGCCGTGTATCTCTTTCTCATTTTGTCGTGTGTTAAGTAATTCTTCCTCAATGTGCCGTGTATCTCTTCCTCAATATGTAGTGTGTTAAGTAATTCTTCCTCAATGTGCCGTGTATCTCTTTCTCATTTTGTCGTGTGTTAAGTAATTCTTCCTCAATGTGCCGTGTATCACTTCCTCAATATGTCGTGTGTTAAGTAATTCTTCCTCAATGTGCCGTGTATCTCTTCCTCAATATGTCGTGTGTTAAGTAATTCTTCCTCAATGTGCCGTGTATCTCTTCCTCAATATGTCGTGTGTTAAGTAATTCTTCCTCAATGTGCCGTGTATCTCTTCCTCAATGTGTCGTGTGTTAAGTAATTCTTCCACAATGTGCCGTGTATCTCTTCCTCAATATGTCGTGTGTTAAGTAACTCTTCCTCAATGCGCCGTGTATCTCTTCCTCAATGTGTCGTGTGTTAAGTATCTCTTCTTCAATGTGTCGTGTGTTAACTTTCTCTTCCTCAATTTGTCGTTTGTAAAGTATCTTGTGCTCAAGGTTTCATGGGTTGGTATGTAATCTTTGGGTGTATCAACTATCTTACAACCATGCAACTTCCAATTTAACAATATATGCCAATGAAATTTTTCAAGATAAACTGTTAAAAGCATTAAATTGTCATCCAGGTGCATGACACACTACATGAAAATGTGTTCATTTATTCAAGCTCATTTCACTGAAACAATGAATGTAGTTGAAATGTTGTTAGAAACAAGCTTATGGTGAAAAACTTATTCGTTAAAATACATAAATGTTGCTGGTATACATTGAAATTGCCTCATAGAGGCATTGCATTTTGTACCAAGAACATATGCTACTGAAAATATGGAAACCCATTTTGAAATTTACACTTACCAATTTAGTATTATGTCAAACTGTCTTTGTCCCTTTTAAATATCACAAACAGACATTCAGTATCAGAATACCTGTCACTATACAACAAAATATTATCTCCAAATTTGATTTCATGAAATACCTTTCTGGTAACCTGGTAGTTTCGTGGTTGTATGTTAGCTTAAAAGATGAATCTGCTTTAGTTTCGCATTCAGATGCACACAAACACACTATTTGTTCTTGTTAAAGACTTGAGATTTGATGTTTTTGTCTGAACGCAGTAGCAGGGGTCACTATGTTTGACTATGTACACACGTACTGTTTAAATTCAAAGCTACTCTGGTGATATCCTGATATTGAAAGCCAAACGACCCAGTTTTCCCCATCTAGAGTTTTCTTGTTCAAGGTTTTTACATGGTATTTTGTACTTTTTTGTTTGGTATACTTATACCATGCGCGTATCCAGAAAGTTTTTTTCAGAGGGGGTTCAATTTTTTACATTTTTAAGTTTTTTTTTTATTTGATTAGAGGAGAGAGAATCCAAAAACCACTATGAGTGGGCCATCAACGGCCCGCCAGCGAAACGCCATTTAAATGGCGTTTCGCTGGCGGACCGATGGTGTTCCAACACTTTATGATGACTTGTAAGCTCTGTGGTTTTATAGGAGATCCGGATCAATATTGCTAAGAAAACCTATACTGTAGTGATTTTTCAGGGGGGGGGGGTCCGGACCCCCTGTCCCCCCCCCCCTCTGGATCCGCGCATGCATACTAAGCTACTCTTCTTTTCCATAGGTGGCTTTCACCAGGGAATCATTAATCCACCAGGTAAGATCATCGGATTACTTATCAAAACAATTTCATCACAGGAAAACAGACTTATAGATTTAACACGTTTGTTTAATTAAAAAAAGAAATAAAAAAAAGCGTTAGAAGACACGAAATTGATATGTCTACCTGAAGATTGCTTTCAGTCCTTTTCTGAATCTCAAATCCTACAATGATGTTCCAATTTCGGCACTTATTTACATGTAAATCCCATTTTGTAACTCATAAGCATAAATAACCCCAATTTTGGAACACAAATTTACAATTAAAAAGCTAGTGAGTATTACCAGGAAATGTCACAATCACAGACCAAACAACGGTGCCGAGAGGAAGAGGTTATAAGAATATATCATGAGTTTGAGGGTAGGATAGAAAAATCCGTACCGAGGATCACCGGTTGGCATCACGAGGGTTGCCGAGTGATGACAAACGGTGATCCCGAGGGACGAATTTTTCTATCCTACCCACACAGGAATAATGGATCCTTTTTCTTGCTCACCATTAAATACCACACTTTATTCTTAAGAAGTTCCTGAATACGCCCAGATGCGACATGTTATGACGACGTCACTTTGACATAAGAATGACGCAACTAGACGACAATGTTCATGAGTTCCAATACAATCAATGTATATAGCCCTCACGTGACAGCCTGGGTAAGATAACATGGGTTAGATAAGATTTTCTATCCCAGGGTAAAATCTTAGATATCCTTATCCGGTGTGCAATATAAAGGTTACTAACATCAATACACTAGAAAGAACACAAATTAAGTAAATTTACTAGCTAACTCTTCCTAGGTGAGATCATTCTCGCGAGACCTGACGATACCTCATCTAGATCTCTCGCACGTCACCCTTTGCATTATGGGTAACTAGCGACATTTGGCTAGTCCCGTTCAATTCTCGCACTCCCGTAGTGACAGAAATTTTTGCTAAAATAGCAAAAAATTAAATTTTTGACAGTTTATCATTTCTCTTTTAGTCAATATTTTCTGAATGTAAAGCCCTGAGTCACGCTAGCAGTGATCGCATAATATATTTTTTGTATAAAAATGGCGGTTCAATCCCAGTGTGCACCGAGCGAAAGGCGACAGAAAAGTACGTACTAGCGTGCTTCCTGTCTGCGACAATGAAAAACTAGAACGGACAAAACAACGACCAGACAAACAACCCCCACACAAGAATTTCATGTATTCTAGGCATTTCTTTTTACTGATTTCAAAATAATTAAACATATTTGTCTTTTCCATTATTATAGATATTATTCTAGAAATAATATAACTTTAACACAGACTAATAATAGAGTATGCCTAGTTTCAACTTAGTTTAAAATACTTGGCATAATATATGTATTTGCTACTATAGGTAAAGGCTTATGTAACCAAAGATGATTTTTTAATTGCAGCAATTCGGAAACTGAGAAGTCTTATATGGGCCCACAGTTTTTTTTTCGATTTTGGCCCCTGGTATTGAAATATGTTTTGTTTTTTTGTACTTTTTAGGATATGTGAGCAGAAAAGGGAATGGACTTAAATGAAGGATTGGGCAATAATTTACGATTCTAGTCCAACTAGGCAGCTGCGCATGCGTGTTTAAAGAATGCTTTTTGCACATTTGCAATAACTTCCGAACTCCTACGAATTCATCATCATCATCATCATCATCATCATCATCATCATCATCATCATCATCATCATCATCATCATCATCATCATCATCATCATCATCATCATCATCATCATCATCATCATCATTTTTGTTTGTAGTCAATGGTCATTGGGGCGCATGGAGTAGATGGCATCCGTGTTCGACCACATGCGGCACTGGCACCCAGAGAAGAGTACGTCACTGTAACAATCCACCACCAGGTCACGGAGGTGCAAGTTGCCATGGTATTTCTACGGAGACTCAAAGATGTCATCATGCACATTGTCCAGGTAAAACATTACGCGTGTCACTTGGTATAGTTTTATTGTTGGTCAAAAGTTGACTTGATCTCTGTATGGAAGAAATGTACATGCCATGAAATGGTTATTTATCTATCGCAGAGATTTAGTAGTATGCTATGGGATTGTTTGCTGTTGTTTTTGGGGGGTGCACGTTTTCGTTAGTTTTAAACATGATTTTTACGTTGACGCTGAAAGAATGATAGTTAAAACGCGAGAAATGTAAAGAAATATCTGCGTTGATGGTTTAAAAAATGTATGGCACGATACCTCTTCCGTAGGAAAGAGGTGCCGATATTTGTAGGTTACTGTCAACCAAACTAATATTCGTATGTTAAAGTCAACTAATTTCTACTACTGTTTTAGATTCTTTGCACCAGGTATGTATGACACTAGCTATTTAAAGGCATAATGGCAGTAGCTATTTGAATATGCAGCATTTATGCGCAGGGTATAGTTTCGTCATCGAGATTCCAGCAACTCTGTACCCAAGAAGCATCACTACAGATATTTTGGAATAGCATCGGTTTACTGAGCTCAGCTGACCGAAGACATAGCAAAGTATTAATATTCCCCATTTTTTTTTCTTCTCAATTTCTTTAAAAAATCCCACGTAACTCATATCAAATATATCTTCTGTGACTTCGTCGTATATCTTTTTTAAAGATATTTCTTGATATCCGTGTGTTTGTTTATTCAGTAAGCAGGTGAAAGCAGGCCACTATCGGACCGACAGTGGCCCGAAATTCTAGCCTAGCTTGGTAGCATGTTCATTGCATTCTGTCCCCTCCGAGTCATAGCGATGCAACTTGCCAAGGTAGCTCTAGGCAGATTCAAAGATGCCACCATGTACAGTGTCCTGGTAATATTCTATGGCATATTAATGCAATCTGTACCCACCATGTCACGGTGATGCAGATTAAAAGGGTATGGCTATGGTGGCTCAAGAGTGCCATTATGCACCATGTCCTGACAAAAGATTACACATCTAATCTGCGACATCCTTTCTCCCAACCTAGAAGGCGCTTGTTGGAGTAGTGCTAGGATGATTGGGCTGCTCGCCAATTCGATACATACTGTGAAACCTGTCTTATGCGGCCACTCAAAAAAGCAAAGGTCTTAAAGACAAGTGGTAGCTTAGTGCAGTTCAAAAGTATTACAGAATACTCCGATACTTTTGACCTGCATTAAGCAAGTATAGGTCTTGAAAACTTATTCTGGGGTCTTTTTTTAGAGACCGCGTAAGGCAGGTTTTACTGTACTAAAATGTCATGTGGTGCCTCAAATATACTCGATTGACTCTATGCTGATGCAAACGTAGAGGACTACTTTCTAGCTGTGCTATCACAAATAACCTAAAAAATCAAACACTACACATCTACAGCATATAAATGTATATTGCGACGTCCTTTCTCCCAATCACTGAGGCGCTAATTGCTAGGGTAGTGTTACGATGATAAGGCTGCTCGGCTATATGATACATGCCAAATCGCATGTGATTAACTCAAATTAAACTACCATGGAGTTTGAATGTTATGTCAGGTCGCCAGAGTGAGTAATCTAAATTTAGTTTTATTTCGCGACCAAAACACATATTGTGGGTACTCAAAGAACCGTCTCAATGAGCACTCAAAATATGTTCAAACTGATGAGTATGTAAAATAATTACAATTTTACGTTCAAACGTGTTGCTTATATAACTGGACCTATGAAAAGATAATGTATTCATCTATTACATTAAATTCGGATTTTTTCAAGTAAATGGTGGATGGGGCTCCTGGACAAGTTGGTATCCATGCTCAGTTACCTGTGGCAACGGCATCCACAGAAGAGAGCGCCACTGTGACAGACCACCACCGAGCCACGGAGGATCTGGTTGTCATGGCAACGCTACGGAGATACAGACTTGTAATCCTGCACGTTGTCATGGTGAGTATATTTCGTCTATTATCTTCTGTAGTGATGTCTCTATAATTCAAATACCAATAGTTAACCCGTACAAGCCTGAAGTCCTTTTTATGGGACAGTCAATCAGTGCAGACCCAGATCAGAAGCCGCATATGCTTATGTGGAATGAAAATCATCATCACAAAGCCCAGGGTCATTCTATATACTGGGTTAGGAAACACTGTTACCGTATTATTTTTGCAGATAACCACTCAGTACCATATATACGGACACTGTGAGAAGTAATTAAATAACTTAAAGGTGATTTATTTTTCAGAATAAAAATGACGATGAACCATTTAATGAAGTTAAATTAATTCCAGTACATCATGAATCATTTAAGCTTCAAATCCATATAATTTTCAATAAAGTATGATAGATGGCAAAGATCAGGAATGGATACAATCAAGTACCATACCTGACCCAGGATACCACATGGAAAAGTAACAAAAATACAATAACACCACCAACAAGAGCCCAGAGGTCAGCCCTTTTCAAGCAGATGACCACAAGGCAGCAATGAACAGACGCAAAAGCAGGAGAAACACAAGACACAAAAACGCCATGTCAGATCCACAAAAGAAGTACCGCCTTGCAACGGTCAGTAAAATTATTTTACTGGAGGGCTTAAACCGGTTTCACGGCGCCAACCTCACCCTTAGTTCAGATGTGGATCAAGGCACATAGATGTTTGGCTTGCATGAAAGACCCTAGTTTATCAATGCATCATCTCCAAAACATATAAATCCAGATATAAAAAGGAGATAAAGCAAAGATACAAACTCATCATACCATTGTCTAGATAATTGTACCGAAAGTTTGTATGGACCCCAGGGCTGCTTAAAGAGGCACAGTGGCACATATTGCAGAACAATAGATACATATTCCAAGCTACAGTTGTGTTAAACGTTTAGACTGTGTGTTTCGGCAAGTTGTGGTAAAGAAGAAATGGTAATTCAATAGACTAAGTGTAATTAAATATGTACATTTTTTGTGTGAGTTTGTACGACACTGGCCTACAAGAGTCCTGAACATATGGTTTAGATTCATAACACTGTATATAGAAAGACCATGCATTGCCCTAGAATTTGAGTAGACTCGTCCTATTGATAAGGGTTGGAGAGTCCAGTCGGCTTAAATGGGTTATACGCTACTGGATTTATAGAAACTGCGTATGCATAGTTTTCGCTCTAAATTTACTATCAGAAATATGATTTGCTTACTTAACAGAATGATGAAGGACGTTTCTTTAAACCGTATTAATAGATGTGTTTATGTCACGTTTTTTTAAATTTATTTCAAAACATTTTTGCAGAATGCGTAAAATGAGACAGTTGGGTTGGAACATCTGTGTTTGTCAAAGCTTTTACAGTAAATGTAAATAAATGCCCGAAATCCTTTTTTCTAGAACAAAAAATCTTGTAAATACAGTCACGATTCAAATCTTTTTGTTGATCTATATTAATAGATGTGTTTACGTCACGTTTCTTCGAACCGTATTAATAGATAGAGGATATACAAATTTTAGGAATGAATATGCCATAATCGAGTGAAGCAAAAAAATGCACATTTCATGAGTGGCGAATGCAATATACATTTTCTCGCTACACGAGATGAAATAAATGGCATTTTCAAGACAAAATTTAAATTTTCTTTTTATTATAATACAATTTTAAGCGTGATAGAATTTTGGCACTAAATGACGTCATACACATTCGCACATTACGTCATATTAATGATGGCGTTGCATAATGTGCAATGTCTGATGGCGTTGCATAATGCGCAATGTCAGTCAAAACTGAAGCCATAGGAGCATGAGTAGAAAAAGTGAAAAATTCAGCAAATCCTGACAATCTGATTACCAAAGTTTTCCTTGCGATCTAACTAAGAAAATGAATACCCGCACAAATGTGTTTTTGTCTACTAATAAGACAATTACAGGCGTTTGAAATTCTGAAGTGGGCTCAAGAAAGCCAATGGAGAAAGCAGAGGACATCCCATTTCACCCCAGAAATACAACTTTTTTTCACAGCTGTGAAATACAACTTTTCAAAATGTGCATGATATTTAATCAATGTTTTCCTGTATTCATTACTTTGTATATATTAAATGTGTGCCCGTCACGTTTCTTTGAACCGTATTCATAGATGTGTTTATCACACGCTTCTTTCAACCATATTAATAGATGTGTGCACACCACGTTTCTTTGATGCGTATTCATAGATGTGTTATTTCACGTTTTTTTCAACCGTATTCATAGATGTGTTTTCGTCACGTTTCTTTAAACCGTATTCATGTGTTAACGTCACGTTTTTAAACCATATTCATAGATGTGTTTATGTCACGGATCCTATGTTACCAATATAGTGTCCGTGTTTACGACAATGATTTTATGTGATCGTGAGGTCACATCTTTGGCAAACTTATTGAATTATTTGATATATTTTTCAGAGGGTCTGACTTGTCTAAGCTGCCAAGGTGTCCTTTTCCCACACACCTGCGATACAGTAGAGCACTGCGGCACACACTCGGTATGTTAGTTGTAATTGGATGTTCATCTCACACTTTGTATTTGTCAGCTACTAACAACCTTTGCAAGGAGTTTGGACCCATACCAGACCGAAAAAGTGGATTCGACCCGTTTGACCCTCTGATAGTGTTCCTTTTTTATCATCAGACGACAATAAAAGCATGAAAAATTACATGTACCAAGCTAGAAAATAGTTAACATGTCTATTAGCTATAGGTAATCACACAATTATTTTAACTCTTTGCATTATGCTTTTGTTGTCGTCTGATCGTTTTTAAATCATCTTTTTTTCAAAATTTCTTTCACAAACACTATTAAAGGTCATCAACAGACGACTGAAGTCGCCATTTTATGAGATGTTGGTACATATCACACATGTGCAGCTCTCTGGTGGCGCTACATGCCTAAATATTGTTCTGAATCTTTATCTACGCGAAATTGAAGCGTGAGAGAAGCTGAATCTTTATCTACACGAAATTAAAGTGTGAGAGAAGCTGAATCTTTATCTACGCGGAATTGAAGTGTGAGTGAAGCTGAATCATTATCTACGCGAAATTGAAGTTAGAGAGAAGCTGAATCTTTATCTACACGAAATTGAAGCGTGAGAGAAGCTGAATCTTTATCTACGCGAAATTGAAGTGTGAGAGAAGCTGAATCTTTATCTACGCGAATTGAAGCGTGAGAGAAGCTGAATTTTTATCTACGCGAAATTGAAGCGTGAGAGAAGCTGAATCTTTATCTACGCGAAATTGAAGTGTTAGAGAAGCTGAATCTTTATCTACGCGAATTGAAGCGTGAGAGAAGCTGAATTTTTATCTACGCGAAATTGAAGCGTGAGAGAAGCTGAATCTTTATCTACGCGAAATTGAAGTTAGAGAGAAGCTGAATCTTTATCTACGTGAAAATGAAGCGTGAGAGAAGCTGAATATTTATCTACGTGAAAATGAAGCGTGAGAGAAGCGAGAGCACATCATATGCACATGCTGGCATTAACCTTCACAGCTCGCACACACGATAAATACATAAATGCATGATTTGGCCCTAATTACAGGATACAAAATGTAAGAGAATTGCGGTGACTCTTAGCTGGTAAATAGATACACCGAAGGTGTGTATTGTATCTGTAACAGAAAAAGCCACACACAAATACAGGGCTATTGGTGGGCCGAAGTGACCCATGGAGCAAAAATGGTGGGTCATTTTTTAAAATGATGGGCCAAAGCATATCAAACTAACCACAGT
The DNA here is from genome assembly GCA_964019695.1 of Loripinus fragilis. NCBI lineage: Eukaryota > Metazoa > Mollusca > Bivalvia > Lucinida > Lucinidae > Loripinus > Loripinus fragilis. The sequence continues at coordinate 67,036,272 of OZ026530.1, forward strand.
TGATATTTGGGTTGTATACTTTTCCTAAACACTGACACAGACAGTATGCATATATGTTTATTGACTGCTGATTATACAGTAAAATTAAGGGAACGCAGTGGCTCAGTGGTTGAGTGCTTGACTCCAGACCGAGAGGACGGGGGTTCGACCTTCACTGGCGTCACTGCGTTGTGGTCCTTGAGCAAAGTAATAAGGTTGCAAAGATCAGGAATCGATACAATCAAGTACCACACCTGACCCAGGATACCAATGGGAAAGTGACAAACTCACAGAAGACACCACACCTTGAGCAAGACACATTTATCCTAGCTTAGTACTGGTTAAACCCAGGAAGGCCCGTCCCTGTTTAACTGAAAGATTGTTGATGGGACGTAAAGACTCAAATCAAACAAACAAACAAACAAATACCGTAAAATCTGGTTTAAGCGGCCACTCAAACAAGAAGAACAATTATTGCTTAATGCAGAATAAAATTATTGTAGAATGCTCCAAGGGGATCATTCTGCAATACTTTCGACCTTCGTTAAGCTACCACTTGTTATTAAGATTTTTGTTTTGTCTTTTTTGAGTGGCTGCATAAGACATGTTTTACTCTATTGACTACCTACATGAACATTCTTTTTGTGGAGTTCGTAGACTCGCAGTAAGATAAATATTTTTAATAAAGTGCGATTTTTCACAACTTAAAAGGATGGGTTCACTGAGCCTACTGCCTTGAAAAGTGATGGGCCATATTTTGAAATCATGAGACAATGACCAGGGCTCACCATAAATATGAAGGCCTGCAAATATTCATTTGGAAATAAGATAACTAAACTGTTTGCAGCAGGGGTATTGGATCTGGTCAAAAGAAAAAGATAGCTATACAACAACCTTTCTGACCACACAACACCAGTTTAATCATTGTCTTTTCTCAACAGATTTGTTCAACAGAGAGATACTTTGATGGATCAGGGAATACGCTGTACAATTTGGGGTGTAAGGATGCTGCTGTAAGTTCTTGACTATAGGGTGTAATCACTTCTTGAAGTGATCCGTACAAGTATTTTCTAAGGAAACCTATACCCACTTGTGATTTTCCCGGCGGGTCTGGACCTCCTGTCCGCCCCTCCCTCTGGATCCGCCCATGTCTTCTTGGTGCCATGGGTTAGTATGTGATCTGTGAAATTGGCACGTCCTGGTCTTATTTACTTGTCTTCGTGGGCGGATCCAGAGGGGGACAGAGGGACCGGTCCCACCCCCACTGGAAAATCACAAGTAGCTATAGGTTTCCTAAAAAAACTGGTACAGACCCTCCTCGAGAAGCGATTACACCCCTTGGGTTCAATTGCTTCTCAAAGGAGGTCCGCACGGCCCTCTGTGAAATACCTTGACGACTAAATAATACCTTGTCAATTCCCACCCCATCACTGACGGAATTTTCTGGGTCCACGCATGATATTGTCGCAATAAGCTTGCTGTATTTATATTAGATACGTGAATTTATGCGCTTTACATTTTTTTTTGGCTGTTAATGTTGGTCAAAAAGTAAGTATGACCAGGAAATGCCACAGCCACACACTGCAGACCAAACCATGGCACCATGAGGAAGGGTGAAGAATAATAACAGCCACATGACATCAAGATGACAATAAAAGTAAAGCAACCAGTCCCCGAGGTTATACAACTTTTTTCATACTCAACTCAGCTGAGCACGAAATATATCCTGCTTATACATGTTAAAATGCCAACAATTGTTTGTTGTTAAACGTTTATTTGCACGATACAACACCCCAGAGACTTAAAGCAAGAAAGATCTTTATTTGTCAATATTTTTAGTTTTTATGAGCAGTTGAAATTTCGTGCTCAGTTGAGTCGAGCATGAAAAAAGTTTTATAGGCCTCGAGCTTATAAAACTTGAGTTCATTCTCAAACTCAAAATAAAGCGCAATGATTGGCTGCTTGCGGACACGTGTCCTCAAGCAGCCAATCATTGCACTTTATTTTGAGGCCAGGTCTCTCTCCCTTAACGAGATGATTGCAAAACTAGACAAGACATCACGTACTGCATAACATTACAAAGATCATCCCCTATGCTGCCTAATCCATCTGCTATCTCTACTACAGTTCTGTCACTCCAGAAGTATTGATTTCCCTCCTGATATTGGCAATATTACAATAGACAACAGCTTCCGGAGTACCATACCATACTGTAGGGAATGTTGCAACACCTTCATGTGTAACGTGAAAGGATGTGGCAATTCAGGTAATAATGGATGTTCTCTAATTTGACCAGTTCCTTTCTTGGTACCAGTTAACAGGTACTTTGGCAAACAGTGAAGACAAAGATAAAATGCTGCATCATGGGCATGTTATCAGTTTTTTTGTTAGAATTATTGTCATTAAGTATTTGGATCAGTTTCAAATGCTTTCTCTTACACCCCTATCACACATTAATGTTAAAGTAAAAAAAGGCAAAGATCAGGAATCGATACAATCAAGTATCATACCTGACCTGGAACACCATATTGGAAAGTGACAAAAATCAAAGAAAACACATAACACAACAGACCTTTTCCAACAGGTGATCATATAGGTGCAAAGAACAGACAAAACAGCATAAAAAGATAAACATGAAATATAATCAACGAAAAAGGGTCCCAAAAGAATGGTCAGCAATAATCGTTGGATGGCTTAAGCATGTCTGATGTTATGGTTTGCATATGTATGCTACATGTCAGTTAGAAAGAAATGTCACAGCAGCGCTAGCTTACATAGCAAATATTCTTGGATATGTAACCCAATCCAATTGTTTGCAAATGTGCAGCGTTGCTATAAGTGTGAAGTAAACATCATGTAGCACCTACGAAGAAACGCTGATATGTCATACGTACACGCACGATTATGATGTAAAAAGAGACAACGCTCCATGGTACGTAATTTTGATGTCGTTGCTGCTTCGGAGAATCCTCAACTGGTCGTCTGTAAAACTGTCAGCTGAAAATAAGCACAGGTGCTTTTATGCCCACCGCACTGTATTTGCCCTAGCACAATCCGGCGTTTAATAACGTACTGATGTGGCAACGAAACGGTTAATACTGTATGACGCATATGCCTCTCCAGTAAACATCTGAAAGTGGATCACCATTGGCCTGCCAGCGAAACGTCAAATGCCATTTCGTTGCTGGCCGATGGTGGCCCGACACTGCATGTGCGGATCTAGAGGGCGGACAGGGGGTCCGGACCCCCTCCCCCTGAAAAATCACAAAATATTGGGATTCTTAGCAATACTGGGCTGGATTCCCTGAAAATCACAAAGCTGCCAAGCCAGCATTACATGTTGGCCATCATAGGCACGCCAGCGAAACGCCATTTAATTGTCGTTTCGCTGGCAGGCCAATAATGGCCCGCTGATAGACTAAGTGGTATTTGGATCCTCTCTCCCATCATCAACTAAAAAAGTCAAAGATGGACCCCTCCTGACAAAATTTTCTAGATCCGTGCATGTACTGTATGCTCCTGGCTGGTTCAGTAATTTTGGATTTCATCAACGTGAATTCAGATACGCCATAGAAACGGCACATTAACGTGACACATAATGTGGTGCCCTTAATAAAATTTCAAAATACGCCTCATTTCTCTACCCAGGTAAATACTTGTTCTATATTCCCAGCAGCTGGTACGCTGTCTTGCATATTCGAACAGGGTTCTCCTTTTATATACACATAGTTTTAAACATTTGCAGCTATTGGATTAAGCCAAATGCTTAACCAATTTATGACAAATGGAATATCCCATTGTTATCAATTGGAACAGTCCATTTCCGTTTTAAGGTTTGTTGGGTGGTAGTTTTTATTTTTATTCAAATTTTGATAAAACATTCTGTGGAGACTCGTTCTGTGGCGTCTGATCTGGGTCTCCACAGTTTGCATATGTCCCGTAAAAAGGACGCTAGGCTTAAATGGGTTTAGCTGCCTCTTTCGGAGGGGCATGGTGGATGTTTCAAGTTGATCTATTTGTTAATAACAAACTTAGCCTAACTATAAGTAGGAGTTGTCTGAAGGTTACTCTTATTTTCCAAAATAAATCTTTATATTCTTATCTTACAATAGGTTATGCTGATGATAGAGGGCCAGTGTGTTTCTCATGTACTCAACAACAGACATTAGATTCCTGTAACACAATCAAACTATGCGGAAGGGATGAGGTAAAATATTTGAAACACTATTTTCATGAGATGACGTAGGTTTTCCTTATATTTTGAGCCGAATTTCATCTAGAAACCAGTTTGAATGCAGGTATGGTAGATTTGAATTTTGAAATATGAAGGATACCCACAGAAATACAATTAACAGTTGCAGGTAGGCAAATTTATCTAAAATTGAGCCAGTGCATGAGATTTCAAACAATATGGTATGTGCGACCAGCAAAGCCTCAGATCAGCCTGCGCATACGCGCAGACTGATCAGAGCCTTTGCTAGTCGCTTGAGTATTCTATGATTGTTAAGCTACTGACTGAACACCATTTTGAGTTTCTAAGCTTAAAAGGAGGCTGCAGAGGCTCGTCCGAGTCTACACATGCAAAAATGCGACATTGTTGGAAATCTCATGCAATGGCTCAAATTCTATTGTGGTATATTCTGTCCAAATGATGCCTTGTGAAAAAACTTATTTTAGGTATTTTATCTACAATCATTTTATCCATAGACTATTGGATGTATCTCATTAACTTCGCTACTCTATACATTCTAATAATGCTTTGAGCATAGATATGGTGGTCGTTTGATTTTTGTTTGATTTGATTCTTTACGTTCCATCAACAATCTTTCAGTTATAAAGGGACGGGTCTTCCTGGGTTGAACCAGTACTAAGCTAGGATTAATGTTCTTGCTCAAGGACACAACGCAGTGACGCCGGTGAGGCTCGAACCGCGGCCCTTCGGTCTCAAGTCAAGCACTCTACCACTGAGCCACTGCGCTCCCTACAGATATGGTGGTCGGACTATGTGGTATGGTCTACTATATAGCATTTTGATATATAATTTAAAATATAGTAAATCTCGTTTAAGCATGCAATAAAACCTGTCTTAAACGGCCACTCAAAAAAAACCAAATATTGGCTTTCAAGACCGATTATCGCTTAATGCAGGTCAAAAGTATTGCAGAATGCCCCAAGAGAGTATTCTGCAGTGCTTTCGACCTTCATTTAGCTACAATTTGTCGTTCAGACCTTTTTGTCTATTTTTGAGTGGTCGTTTAAGACAGGTTTTACTGTACCTTTAAAGTTGCTTAAAAAGCAATATTATAATGTCTTGGAGCTAGAATAAGCGTCTCCAACCAGGTACTTAATGTTGGCTGCAATGACTAAAACAAATACTGATATTTTGCTTGAAACAATGTCATAAAGTATACCATTTAGATAGCATACAATATTAAAGGAGTTGATCAGATTGCCTGAATGTGTAGGTTGGTCTGCTACTATGTTGTTTTTATGCAACAACATCATGTTTCCTCATGAAGGCATCAAACGTGGTCCTAATGCCTGAATGGGGCTCTCATTGGCATACTGAAAACCTAGTAAAATGCATATTGCTCCTAGTATTACTAATCCACACTCCTTAAAATGATTTATTTTTCTTGAATAATGCAAAGTTTGACTGGACAAAAGTAGATAGATATTTTTTTTCATTTGCGTGACACGATATATGATAATAGTACAAGGGATAATACTAATATAAGAGGGGAAAAGATACCATTGTAAATCATACTTATACGAGAGGACTGCCAATGTATTTAGGCTGCTAGCTGCTAAGAGACCCCTTGCACCTCAGTGGCAATTTTGTACACTATGATTTTCTGCAACTACATTATAGAAGATGCAAAATGACACAGCTTGGCCTTCTGTCAGTTGTAGTGTTACCGTGTAACAGCCATGCTTACCTCGTTACTCTAAAATAATAGGACCTCCTATAGTGTAAATATTAAATTATTCCTTATTCTTACATATCAATACTACCTTATAATTGATAGTAAATGACAGGCAGTATAATCTTTACTCATTAAGGTACCCCTTATTACTGTTACATACGTTACTTTCTTTTGAAAACGGTGATTTAGTGCAATGATATCATATATGAGTTTAAGCTGCTAATGGGTATAAACAACTGCCATGTGAGGCCTCAAAATGAGAAAAATAAAGTAACAAATATTGTCTTTTATAGCATAAAGTATACAGCTGCTTTCCAAATTTTTTATAGATAGCGATTTTTGTCATAATTATTTACATACCCTATATTTGTTTGAGTGTTTGTTATAAACATATGCTTTGTTTGATGTATGATTTTTTTCTGCCACTACACGAACAATATATCTAGTTATAGTGAGTAACAATATTGATTGTCCTTTGAGATTTTTTGTATCAAGTTTTAACTTCTGAAAAAGTTATATATATTTTTAGTAAATCAAAGTTGCTTATCAAAACTCTACTTCAAATTAAGGCCTAATAAGGAGAGCAGCAAAGAACACTGTGGTTGTCATCTATAATGTTATGTGTACCAAGCATTGTGAGGATACTTTGAGAATTAAAGCTATCGAGTGTATCAACAATTCATCACTTGATTGACTTGGGTGTATGTGCACTAGCGGGTTGTACAAATTTTATATCTTAACAAAATGACTTTTAAAAGATATTTTAAGCGCATTTTTAGATGTTCAAAATTGATGCTACATAGTAAGTCCCCTATATTAGGAGAACGACCAAAAGGAAAGTATTGCCAAACAGTTAGTATAGACCAAGAGGGTTTGAAATTATATTAAGATTGGGAAATGTCATCTTTTAAGATGAATCCACACTCCAAACCTATTCTCATCGCAAAACCAGAATGTCCTGCGTCTGAAACACGAAACTGTTTATCCACATTACATTGATTGGTGTGTAAAAAAATCCACTGGCCGTCGTGAATAGGGGGTTATCTCATGACTTTTAAAGGGGTTCCCCAACTTAAGCTAGTAAATGAAACAATCACCAGTATGTCATGAGTTAGCCCCCTATCTACGACTGCCAGTGGATTTTACACACTCTCTTACACTTAAATGTGTTTGCTAAATTTAATATGTGCAATTATATATGCAAGCCATTTTTCCACACTATATACAGCTCAGTTTTAGACGAGGCGTGGTATTAAGCATGTAGTAGGTTAGTGCGATTTATTGACCATTATGTAAGCCAACAAAATATATATACAGCTTATAAGCTATTGATTACATCAACTATATTGATAGCAATCAAGGACGAAAGCTAACTCACAACTTCTAAATTGTAAGTCATTTCAAGTACGGTTAAAATCGAGAAAAAAATATTCAGGTGTTACACTGGTCCTTTGAACAAAAACTGAAGTTTTTTTTATCACAAAGATTTCTACCTAACATATAATATTCAACATGCCTATAACTATGGCTATAATCTCTATAGTAGAAACACATTTATATCTAAAGGTAGTTTGGTGAGAAAAGAATACTATTAATCTTGGTAACATACATAGCAAAAAAAAATTAATGAGGATAGTACACTTATCACCTGTTTTGGCTGGTTCTACAATTTTGCGAAGCATTGAAACAGCTAGCTAAGGAAGCATTAGTTCTAAAGGTTTATTTTGGTCATATGTCATATGTTTGAAGAAAAGCTAATTGTATTTTCAGTATTGTATTGTAGACATGACTAAATGACGCTATACATGACTAGATGAAAGGACTTCAACAGATCGATTTCTTTTTATTTGAATTATTTATGTCAATGAAACTTGGTCTAACTTTTTAGCATGCCAAATCGGAACATGATCATTGCTATAAAACACATCCTTTTAATCCTTTGCATAATTTTAATAAGCTAAATAGATTAGGACTTGTCACACAAATAATAAATCAAATGAGCGTTGCCAAGCACATTTGACTTCGGTACTAGCGCTCATCACAGTGTCAAGAGATGAAGGCTCAGGAGAGCCTGTGTAAATGTGTAGACTATCCAGATCCTTTGCTGCACACGTACACAAAGTATGGGTATAGATGAAGAATCTGACCAGAATTAATACAGCTTTCTCTACTGCATCAGCATGAGCAGTTAATGGAGGCATTTGACAATGTGATATGTATCGAAATCTCATGTGCTGGTCAAATATTCATTTGAGCTCTTTATAGATAACAATAACTGAGATCAACATTATTTTTTTTTATCTTAAGGCAACATCTTTCATACGTTTGCTACTGTCAAAACAAATCTAAATTAAGGTTATCATACACAAATGTAACATAATTGACAACAGAGACACTGCGTTTTCAACATCTTAAATTTTATGACATCTTTTTCAATGTAAAAGAAATATGATTTGTTAAAGAGATGTTTTGAGCACTCTACATCATGTCTTATTTGCCTTTAGAGACATTCAGTTTTAAATGGTGTATAACAACCTAATCCGTCAGGGGGTGCATTAAACTCAACATTTAGAGGGTTTTAGCTGTTCTGCCAATCGCCTAGAAGGCATGCGTTTAGTTAAGAGTGTGTAACACAAATATAGTTTACCTATTTCTCAACCGAATCTTATGGTGTGAATACTCAAAAGAACCGTCTCAATGGGACAGGTCTTTTGGAAACCAAAACATAATTGAGCCAGTGCATGTGATTTCTAACAATGTGGTATGTGCGACCAGCAAAGGCTCAGATCAGCCTGCGCATACGCACAGTCTGATCAGAACCTTTGCTAGTCGCTTGAATATTTTATGATTGTTAAGCTACTGATTGAACACCATTTGGAGTTTGTAAGCTTAACAGAAGGCTGCACAGGCTCGTCTGAATCTACACATGTCAAAATGCCACATTGTTGGAAATCACATTACACGGCTCATATGTTAAAACTGGTGAGTAAGAAATTATTTACAAATTTATGCTCAAAAATCTATTTTTAGGAATGTAGCATAGAGGGCAATAACTTTGGGCCGGTTGATTATTTCACATCATCATGCAAAGTAAGTAAGCCTAGAACCGTACGTATGATTAAATATTATAACAGTAAAGCCTCGAAAATTCGAAGTTCGACTATTAGAATAAATTTGTAACACACTGGATTCAGAGACCACTGGCCTAGAGGGTATAAAACTTGAGTACAAGCTCAGACTCAAAATAAAGCGCAATGATTGGCTGTTTGCGGACACGTGTCCGCAAGCAGCCAATCATTGCGCTTTATTTTGAGTCGGAGAATGAACTCAAGCTTTATAACCTCGAGACCAGGGAGTTCTTTATGAACTATTTTAAAACTGTCTATAAAAGATATCTTTAAGGTGCTTAAAAGACATGTTTATCTGAAGACAAATACTTATAATAATCAATTTCAGGGGGTTAGTACCTTCCTATAATTCGAGAAACTGATAATTGGAAAGAAACCCTCTACTCCTTAGGACCTCGAAAGTGCGAGGTTTTTCTATAATTTATTTCAAGTAACTGTCATATTAGTAGACAGTATAGACAATAAGGCACTGTTAGCACCATGTTTAAAACTAATTTAGGGCGAAATGACAGAATAAATGTTAGTCTAAAGTGATAGAGAAAAAAAACTCAATATGCTTTTGTAAAGCATTATTCCCATTGTGCCGTTTTTAAAGTTGTACACACACACACACACACACACACACACACACACACACACACACACACACACACACACTATGTAATGCGAAAATAGATATTCACATCAGACAATGATTTTCCATTTAAAGTGTAAATCCAAAATAAGAAAGAGGGCAAAGATCAGGAATCGATACTATCAAGCAACACACCTGACCCAGTTTATTTTACTTGATTATCTATATAGTTAAGCACGCAGCTCATTCTCTTTAATAAAGTATGCAATATGGTTGGCAATTGCAACATATCATCTGGCCAAAACATTTTATTTTACATATGTGATGGGTACTGCGCCAGCTGACCATTTATCAAAGGGATACGTGCATTAAGGGGCTATTTTGACCCCCTCTAGAGCCAAAAACTGAAAATTGTTATTCACCAATTTCTTTTGATTGGTTTATTGGAAGAATAACTGAAGTGTAAAATTTCGACATTATTTAAATTTTACCGTTGCTATGGTAACAAAATGACCAACAAAATAGGCTTAAAACAGAATTTGCCATTTTGAACCAAATTTAAAGCTTTTGGAGACCAATGTTTTAAGAATTAGATATCAGCACAGCTAAATACCAAAGTTTCTTTTAATATGTAGTGTGCCGTGGTTATTCTCATCTTCTGTAAAATATTGTTTTGGTATTTGCTTCGGTTCTATGTCATTTCTCTGTCAAACCTCTCAATTTTGCTCCAAAATGGTCAATTTCCTATTTCTAACCTATTTTGGTGGCCATTTTTGTTACCATTGCAATGTTAAAAGTCAAAGAAATTTGAGATTTTTACACTTCGATTATTGTTCTAATTAATTAATAAGAACAAATTGGTGAAAAACAATTTTGTATATTTTAGCCTCATAGGGAGTGGGGGGCAAAAAAGCCCCTTAATGCACGTAGCTCTTTAAAACATAAAATTATTTGGGCTGCGACATGAGGTTTCCAACAGTGCTGTATGTGCGACCAGCAAAGGCTCAGACCAGCCTGCGCATATGCGCAGTCTGATCAGAGCCATCGCTAGTCGCTTGAATATCCTTCAACTGCTACCGACCGAACAGCATATGGAGTTTCTAAGCTTAAAAGGAGGCTGCACAGGCTCGTTTGAGTCTATTCATGTCAAAATGTCGCATTGTTGGAAATCTCATGTCGCAGCTTATTTTTATCATACTTACAGAACTGTAAACAGCACCGTTCCTATTCTACCAAGAAATTTGATTATTACAGAAGAGCAGCGCACGTCTGTGAACGATGCTGCTCCAGCGATCTATGCAATCACAGAACATGTTAACTTGAACTTGATACAATATGTTAAATTTGATTTGTCATGGAGCGCATTAACTTTTACTTGATAATCATTTGTTAACTTTAACTTGAACATGTGATCAGCACCATTCTAGATATTCCAACAAGAGATTTGATGATTACAGAAGAGCAGCCCACGTCTGTGAACGATGCTGCTCTAGTGATCTATGTAATCACAGGACATGTTAACTTGAACTTGATATAATATGTTACATTTGATTTGTCATGGAGCGTATTAACTTTAACTTGATAATCATTTGTTAACTTTAACTTGAACATGTGATCGGAACCAAGATATTTGATTATTATAGAAGATTAGCCCACGTCTATGAACGATGCTGCTCCAGTGATCTATGTATGCATAACACATGTAATGGCTTAGACCAGCGACATGTACTAGGCCGCGTCATGTGCGGATCCAGAAGGGGACAGGTGGTCCGGGCCCCCCCCCCTGAAAAATCACAAAGATATGGGTTTTCTTAGCAATGCTGGTCCGGATCCCTTTAAAAATCACAAAACTGCCAAGCCAGCATTCAATGATGAGCCATCATCCACACGCCAGCGAAACACCATTTAAATTGTGTTTTGCTGGCGAGCCGATGATGGACCGATTTTAGTTGTATTTGGATCCACTCATAAATTAAAAAAAAAGTTGGACCCCCTGAAAAAACTTTCTGGATCCGCGCATGCGTGTAGCGCAGTCGGTAACATGTCTGGCAACAGATGTGAATCTGACTGCAGATCCAGGGGTCGCGAGTTTGATCCCGGCCCAGTCCCATACTTTCGTGGAAATTGATTATGAAATAATTTCTACGTCATTCTCATTCCTTCCGCTGGATCATTCAAGAAGGATTGTTGTCAGTTACAAGCGAAAGTATGGGCACGAAGTACTGGTTAACTGCTTGTTCAAGCTTGCCCAGGAAAATAGTGTTGTTAGGTGAACTGACCATCCCGCCATGACCATAGCTGGTGACGTGGGACGTAAAGCTACAAAACAAACACACAAAACCATCGACATGCAATCAGCACCATTCATATTCCACCAAGAATTCATAGAACATGTTAACTTGAACTTGATAGAAACTTGTAACTTGTATGTGATCGAAAATGTTACTTTTAACTTGATAGAAAATATTAACTAAAACTTGATAGAATGTGTTTATTTTAACTCGATAAACATTCTTTAACTTTGACCTGATGGAACGTTTTACCACATATTAATTTAAATTTGATTGAACATGTTAACTTCAATGTGATAGAACATGTCTAATTTAACTTTCAAGATTATCAGGAATCCATCTGTCCCCACGTAAATAGCAAAACTAAATGTAGGGCTCACTTTTAAAAATAAAATCTGCTCTAATTGCTTTATAATATACAAGGCGTCAAAAGTTTAACACCACCTATATTTTTGCTGAATTTTTTCAATCTACCGTGAAGAAATTATATCGATCATGGAATTTTTTTTATCTATTTTGAAACTCTGCATAAATATCTAAATGATAGTTTTAAAAAACATGTAATATCCAAATTTGGTTAAAAAGTAATGAGTTTTCACGACTTATCAAAAATTCTCGCTATAACCCCGATATCTTCAAGAAGTAACCCTCAACATCTTGAAACAAATGTTATGCCTTTTTCGCACAAACTTTTCAACATTTATTCGCTTTAACAAAGTTGCAATGAAAATAGAATGACCACTATATGCTTTTTGTTGAACTCACCATCACATATTTTGGCAAAATAGCATGATTTTTGCATTATCTTATCTCTATATGATACATATTTATTTTATACTTAGCAGTGAAATCAATGCATATCAAAAACAAATAAAAGTGATATCAATCACTATTGAAATGATATGATATCAATCACTTGTGATTGATATCAGCCTATATTTTCACTGTAGCGTTTTTGGATCACCTCTGACTTTTCCATTCACTTAATGCAGCTCACTTTGAAAGTTTAAACGCCTATAACTTTCTTAGTTGTGAACAAAAGCATCAAGTGTGAGTAGTCATTTTCTTAGTTAGAACATGAGGAACATTGTGGTACCAAAATAATTCAGATTTGCTGAAATTTTTCGATTTTGAAGTTTCAACACCTCCCGCTTCAGTGAGTACTATAAGGCAATGCATCTAACTTATGCTATGCAACGTAATCAACATACGCACAGTCTGATCAGAACCTTTGCTGGTCACATGAATAATCTATGACTGTTAAGCTACTGACTGAACACAATTTCAAGATTCTAAGCTTAAAACGGGGCTGCACAGGCTCGTCTGAGTATACACTTGTAAAAATGCCACATTGTTGGAAATCACATGTCACGGCTCATCTGTTTGAATGTCCCTTTTTCCATCGTCCTGATTTCTTTCTCAGCGTATGCCTATGTGACTCTGCAACTGATGAGAATTCGGATCAGCCAGTTTGCATTTCATGATATGGGCCTCGATGAGACAAAACCTGTCTTCGGGGTTTCCCGCAAAGCAAGACTCAAATCAGTCTCCTCAGCTACAGACACTAGCTAGAAAATTGAAATTTCGCTGTAGCAAGCCTACATATAATACTTTTCAATAAGCGAATAACCAAGGCGCTGTTCAGACTGCGCTGATGCGCAGGCTGGTCTGCGCCTTTGTTGTTCGCAAACCCCGAAGACAGGTTTTCTCGCGTCGATGCCCATATGCACTATTATGTCATATCATTAAAGCTTCATTGTAAGAATGTTTTATGGTAGAATCATAAGTGATAGTGGCTTTACTGATTTTTTGAAAGTAAGAAGGACAGCAAGGATCAGGAATCGATACAATCGAGTACCACACCTGTCCCAGGATACCAAATGGGAAGGTTACAAAATTACAATAAATATCACAAACAAGAGCCAATAAGTCAGTCCTTTCCCTTCAGGCAGCAATGAACAGACGCGATAGCATGACAAACACAAGACATAGCTAACATAATAGACGGATGGCTGAGAATGGGTTTGCTCCCCCCCCCCCTAGGGAATTTTGCAGACATATCCTATCTTGTAGAGAATTGAAAGCCGAGTCTTTTAAGAGATGTTTGCACTCTGTGCTCCGGGGCGTTAGTCTGTAAGAGCCTGTAACATACGTTACTTAATCAAACTATGAAAAAGTAAATTGAAAGTTTGGGCTACAAATTAAAGACATTAAAATATTTATTTTTACAAATCATTCATATAGTCTGCATACTGGATATCTTAACTACGTATGACAGCCATTTGAACAAAATTGCTGCTTCCTAAGGTGTCATATGCGTTACATAAATCAGATAACCCATTAAAATTTGCAAGTGTGGCTAACATCATTTACATTCACAAATTCTCTGTGTGTTTTGCAAAATGTTTTTAACCATGTCTGACTAGCTTATGCAATTGGCTAACAGAAAAATTAAAGTTTGTTTCCCTAGCTTAAATATTTTTTCTGATATAAGCAATTAAACAACCCTACCCCTACCCAGTTTTAAGGTGAAATGTTTGGTATTAAAACTAAAGTAAAAATAGTTAAAAAATATTTGCAGTTGATGAATGTGTTTCATTGTTTGGGATTTATTTGCTTATATGACAAGACTCATAAATCTGCAAGTTTGTTGCAAAATTTTTTATATCAGAGGCTGTAACATATGTTACCTGATGTAATAAATGTGCAAGCTCATTGTCTTTAAATAAGATATGTCTAAAAATGTTTTAATATCCTCGAGGGAATTTTGCAGACATATTCCTTCTTATAGTACAACTCAAGCTGTATAAAATAAGGGATGTTTGCACTCTCTATGTTGGGGCGTTAGTCTGAATCAGCGTGTTACATGCGTTACTATATCAAATAAAGGAAATGTAGTTTGAAAGTTTGAGCTAAAATTGTGAAGAAACTTGCTGCTGTTGGATAACTCACATTGTTTAGGGATTTTAAACTGGCTCCTATGATAAAGACTTATAGATCTGCTAGTTGTCATCAAGTTTTAAAGATCAGAGAGCGTTACATATGTTAGCGTGATAAGTAAAATCATCAAACAGTATTTTGACATCAAGCTGAGTAAGGGCCTGCTCCATCCTAATCCCCTTTGGAATTCTGCAGACAAATTACATCTTATGTAACCTTTCAAGGTGCATTTAATAAGAAATGTTTGCACTCTGTAAGTCGGGGCGTTAGCCTGTAACAGCTTGTTACATATGTTACTATATCAATTTGAGAATAAGAAATAAGAATGTTTGAGCTACCAAAAGAAGACATTAAAATTATCTAATAAATTGACATTCTTATAGTCTTTATACTGGATGTCGTTACTATATATGGGAGCTGTTTAACATTAATATGGCTAACTGTGGTGTTATGTGTGTTACATGAACCTAATTATAATTTAAAAGCTATAATTGTGGCTATCATCATGTAGTTAAACAACTACTATGACTTGGTTTCAAACTGTTTTATTAGATTTTAAAAACATATACTCAATTGATGAATAGGAAAAACCAAGTTTGCTTTTCTATCTTAAATAGATCGTCTTATAGGAGCTAATACACAGCCCTTCTCCCAGTTTTACAGAGAAGCAAATTTTGTTACTACCGTTTAAGTAAAACACATGAAAGCGATTACAGCGTGTGGATATTTTTCATTTTCTTAGTCTGTCTTGCTCATATATCTACAAGATGTCATTAAGTTAAAGATCAGGACACTTAATGTGTACTTATAAGTCTTTGGTGCCAAAACACTAGAAATTATATTCATTTCTGATTATCAAGCCCATGGACTGGTGTTACAGATGTTATCAATGACCTTTTGGACACATTTCCTTATACTGCGCATATAATGCTAAATATAGAGCCACAAATAGAAAAATTAGTTTTACATTTTTACAAGAAAATACAATAAATGAAATGGTCCAAAGTATTTCAAATCGATTTAACACTCATGTTAAACGTTTGTCGTTGTCTGCTTCTGTGGTAATCATTATTATCACACGCCTCCTTGCAACTAGTAGAATCATCACACAATATTTCAATCATTTACTGTTATTCAATTTTACCACCAGTCCATTCAAAATTGATGAGCCATTATCAACTTTCCAATTTTGCCATTTATGGCTTGGAACATTCGGAAACTGATATGAATTCCTAATAGTTGGCTCTTTGAGTATGCGTTTCAAGTGATACTCTGCAAGTAGTAGAAAGACTAAAGCTTTACAAGGAGGAAAACTATGCAATTAAGAGCAATGAGTACCTGGACTGATGTACCTTGATATTTCTGTGATAAAGAATCATATCTTAGCTGGTTAACTTTTATAAATGTAGCCTTTCCATACATGCAACCTGCATATTTTTATCTAATAATGTCTCTACACTTATTATCTTTCCCCAAGCATTCAAAAACTTATTTGAAGTCTTAGCACTTCTGAAGTGCTGAAACCGAGGTAACTCTTTCTCTTCAGATAAACGAACTAGACGTATCACAGCAGGTAAAGCAATGAAATGCAGGATGAACAGAGCGCAAATTAGACCCTTTCAATTCAATGATTCACTAAGTTTCTAAGATAAGAGTGCTTATTAAAGGATGTAACATATAAAACTCGTCATAATAATGAGCAAGGGCATTGTTGTGACATCCTTTTTGATTACACAGTCAGAGGCAAGTGTTTTCGATTTCAGTGTTTTCAATGTATCATGAAATGAGGCACATTATCAACTTGTTTACTCTGTATAAATCTTCCATAGAGCATAATATAGAACTACTGGTTATCCCATTCTACCTATAGTCCACTTTCCTTCTTTTGAATGCAACAGCTAATGATATGGCTGCAAAAAATGAGAAATCATAGGTTTTATATTATTTTAAGACATGCTTCAATGTACTGACATAAAAAACAACCAACTTCAAACATAATTGATGGCAATGTCCAACTTCATATTCTTTCTCTTATACCAGATAACTCTCAAGGTGTCACAGAAATTGTTTCAGACGATCTTCCAAAACCATCAAGAGTCAACATTGCAACTAAAGAAAACTTATAAAGTTCTTTGGGCGCAGCAAAATACTATTGATCTAAGACCTGAGGACTTAAGCACCAAAAGACTGGATAGGTTCCATGGCAAATGATGCAAAAAAAGCAGCCTATCAAATTTCTGTTTGACCAATGTCAGAAATCTTTAAGTATTCTTAGAGGTACACGGTAGAGACATAGATTTTGCAAAATCAGAGCAAAATTATCATTTGACTAGCACGGATGCAGAGGCAGCTGCAGTTAGATTGCTCTTGCCACTTCACAGGAAGAGATATATACCAGAGTCATACTCCATTGTATGCATATATGTGAAATGGCATTAACCCCATATTTAATTAGGTGTTTGATCCCATGACACTGACATGCTGTTTCTGCTTTTGAAGAATGCTAAGGATTCAAGTTTGGCTGAGTCAAGTTGTTTGACGCTGGCACTGGCCACACATACAAAGAAAATTAAGTCTTTTGATGGCTAAAGAGGAGGATCACACGAAATGCTTATAAGTGATGTTTGTCACAATTACCAATTTTAAAAAGTAATCTTAATCAATGTAACACACATAACACCATAGGAAGCTGTATACTTGTTTAAAAAAATCTTTTCTTATTTATCAAAGGTATTCAGCATGCAAACTACATGAATAATTCAAATAAATAGATAGTTTTATGTCTTCTTTCTGTTTCTCAGACTTTCAATTCATTTATTCTTAAATTGATATGGTAACATACGTATCATACCAATACAGGCTAACCCCCTAGTTAATAGAGTGCAAACATCTCTTATTTGATGCAGCTCGAATTATTCTTTAAGGTAGGATATGTCTGCACAATTCCCAAAGGGGTGGAGAGGATCAGGATTGTTCTCAGTTTGCAGTCCTAATACAATGCCATGATTCTACTGGTTGTGATGAAATGGGTGATTATTTTGCAATAGAAGCAGACACAATGATAGACATTGTGAGGGTGACTTGAATAAAGATTGTTTGAATAATTTTATTTAATAGGAATATTTACTAAATTGTGTCATTTAAATGAGAACTATATGTCTATATATTTTAATATTATAGGCATTAGGAAATATGTGATAAAAAAAAGGTTATTTATAACATAGGTAATACAATTTCATGGGCTTGTTATCAGCAATGACTGTAATTACTAAGACTAAGGCACCAGAGGCTAGAGATTAATAGGAAAACATGTGAAAACAGTATTTTTCTGAAATATCATCTCTTACTACCAAGAAAATTTCCTAGCTCATTCATTATGCCATGTAACATACGTTACATACTTTAATAAGTGCTCTGATCCTGATGTCAAACTTGCAAATGTATGATTCTTTATTGCATTAGCAAGACAGTGCCAAAAATGTAAGATATCCACGAGCGTCAAATATTTTCATATATTTTTCTTCAATAATAGATACCAAAATTGGATACTTAAAATTGGGGCTAGGGTTGCTTAATAGCACATATAAAACAATGTATTTGAGATAGAAAAGCAAACTTTGTTTTTTCTATTAGTCAAATGAGTATTTTAGTAAACTAAGATTAAAAACATTTGTAAAAATGCACAAATCGTCTGTAAAATGAATGATGTTTGTCACGATTTCAACTTTCAAAGGGAAATTTAATCTATGTAACGCATATAACACCATTGAAGGCTGTAATTTTGTTTAAAATGCTGCTTTTATGTAGCTTAGGCATCCAGCTTGCAAACTACATAAGAAATTTGAATAATTAGATGGTTTAATGTCTTCTTTCTGTAGCTCAAACTTTCATTTTGATTTTTTCTTTAGTTTGTTACAGTAACATATGTAACAGGCTGTCAGAGACTAACGCCCCGGAGCACAGAGTGCAAACATCTCTTAAAAGATTCGGCTTGAAATTTTCTTCAAGATAGGATATGTCTGCGAAATTCCCTAGGGGGGGGGGAGCAGGACCTTTTTTAGCTCGAAGTCTATAAATGATCCACAAAAGAAGTACCAACTTGGAACGGTTAGTAAAAATATTTTACTGGAGGCTTAAACTCTTTTCTTGCTGGCGGTGACTTTTGTCCTTTGTTCATAACCTCTGCAAACAGTCTGGATCCAGTCCAGGGTCCTGATCTGGATTCAAACCGTTTTACACTCTTATAGTAGATCTATTCCTGAAAGAATTCCTTGATAAAGTAGATTTTGAATAAAGACAGCAGACGACAACAAAAGCATGAGCAATTCTCCAGCATGCAAAATAGTTAGGAATATGTGTTACTAGGTACGCTCTTGGCCAGCCCCCAGATAATAGAATAGGCTTTAACAAAAAGCTTGGTCTACGCTAAGCACATCTTAACAAGTCATGTTTAACCCTTAATGCGCCAATAGCAACAAAAGTCGTCTGCTATTCTCGTCTGCTGAAATGTTTAAGAAGCCTCTATGGCAGAACAGTGCGGACTCAGATCAGACTGCTCCTATAGGAGTCCGTTCTGGACCCGCGCTGTTTGCTTCTATACTTAATTCGTCAGTAATATTAGGCAATTGATTGCTTCAGACGGACTTTTCAGATGCATTTTTATTGGCGCTTTAAGGGTTAACCAAAGAGCAATGTAGTTTTGTAATAGACAGACAGGCAGACAATTAGATTATGCTGCTCGAGCTCACGGCCCTTAGAACAGTGGTCAGTCGCTCTAACCACTTGAGTGCTCCAAATTCACCACCACATACGTCATTTGTATCGACCAATAGGGGGTGTTTGACTTGAGTACACTTTTATCTTAACAATCACGATTTAAGCTAATGATTTGTGGCAGACAGTCATATAGAAAGACAAACAGACAGACAGTGTTAGGAGGTCTATGAGCTTCAGCAATAAATATATTTGTCGGTCAGCTTGTATTTCTGTCGGTCTGTCTGTCTGTCCTTTCCGTTTGACCTATGCAAACAGTACCGACCAAGCTTAGATGCCGCAGAAGCATTGCCCGATCAGGGTCTCCACTGGTTGATTACATAATGTTTAATTGAAGTTTGAGTACAATAAAAAAAATACAGTAAAACCTGTCTTAAGCGGCCACTCAAAATAGACAAAACAAAGGTAGCTTAATGAAGGTCGAAAGTATTGCAGAATGCTCCCCTTGGAGCATTCTGCAATACTTTTGATCTGCATTAAGCGATAATCGGTCCTAAAACGCAAGATTTGGTCTTCGTTTTAAGTGGCCGCTTAAGACAGGTTTACTGTACAACTCAACAACCCTTAAAGCGGAAATGACACGGTCCAAGTTAATAAAGGTATGCAATTAAATTCAGCCTTAATTGGTTGAAACAAACAAACACAAAATACAGAGGATGCTGGTTTAATTCTTAGTATGCATTGTATTAAATGAGCCATTGCATAAGATTTCCAACAATGTGGTATGAGCGATCAGCAAAGTCTAATTTTAATAATCTTAGCCTTTTTTCTGCTTCCATATTTTATTCATGCAAGATAAATACCAAATCTTCATGCGCTAGTTTTATGTAATACTCAAATATTCACGGGCAGGCCCAAAAGCATTTTAACAACAATTGACTCATTGAAAATTTGTACAGTGAAGTTCTCAGCCATTCTTCATGTGTGTATGGGGCCATCACAACCTTTGCACGTTCGTCGGCATAAGTTATAGGTGAAGTGATCATCTTTACCACACACGTCATGAGCGATAACTGAACAGTGAACATTGGGGCTGTCTACACAAGGCACTGAAAACGAAGAAAATAATATAAAGTAAGGATATGGGCCTTGTCGCAAGAAAACCTATCTTCGGGTCTTCTGAAAAAGTGAGTTTCACACCAGTCTCCTCAGCTAAAGAGACTAGCTAGAAAATCGAAATTTCGCTGTAGCAAGTTTAGATATGATACTTTTCAATAAGTTAATAACAAAGGCGCTGATCAGACTGCGTGGATGCGCATGCTGGTCTGCGTCTTTGTGTTCACAAACACCGAAGGCAGAATTTCTCGCGTCGCAGCTCATATTGCATCTTGCTTCATCAATTACTTCCTTGTTCAGCAACATTACTTTGTGTCCATTCTAGTTTTGCAATCATCTTGAAGAGGAAGAGAAAGCTGGTTGCTTTGCTATTATTGTCCTCCAGATGTATTGTTACTATAGATGTTATGTGGCTCTTTCTTATGGTGCCGTGGATTGGTCTGCAGTGTGTGATTGTGTTTTTTCCTGATCATACCACTTACTTTTTCATTAGCGCACATGCTCCCGTAAGTGCACACCAAGTATCTTACATTTCGTTTTAATAGTAACTTTAGATTTACAAAGCAAACTGTTGCAAAGTATTTATTCGAAAACAATGATGGAATGTTTGCCTGTAATAATCATTATTTCAAATTAATATGATTATTATTGCTGTTAAAAATAGTTCAATGCTAGAATTATGCTGATGAATGACTTAGATAATACAATTCTTGATAAGGTTTGACAACTAAACGCCAGCCTCAAACAAAAAAACCTTGAAATAGTTTGATACACGCTAGCCTCAGTTTATACAATTGCAATGTCAAGATGGCTTACCTTTTGACAATACTAAGTTAATAACCCTTTGTACATGTGTGTTTGTATAAAGTATGTACTCCATAAGAGTAGAGTTACGTAGTTGGTCACGTTATGGTACTTTATTCACCTGATTGGACAAATATATGCTTTTCTTTCATACTTCTAACTGTAAATCTGTTTCGTCACCCTACTCTTATCAAGCATGGACTATACTGTTGGATTCTTCTTTCCGGTTAGATATAATAAACTTGGGGTACTTCATTGTACATATCTAGTGGTGTCAGGTTATAATTTTCAGAAACAATTGTTTTTCTTGTCTGAATATCTTGCATACCTTTACGAACGGTGTAGACCCTGATGAAATGCAGCATTGTGCTGCATTTCATCTGGGTCATTACTGTTTGTAAAAGTACTCGTTTAGGTGTTTCTCCTATACACAGGCTTAAGAAACCTTAGCTCCACAAAATTCATTTCAACTCACCGTGACAATCTTGTATCTTGCAAGGACTGCTTTCATTGGCTGAACCAGGACAGTTCAATCCCCCAGCCAGGGGTGGCGGGTTATCACATTGACGAGTCCTGGTCATAGTACCATTACCACAGGAATCTGAACATCTGCTCCAGTTAGACCACGTGCCCCAGTGGCCATCTTGTAAATGTAAAATATACACTGAACAAAAGTTCTAGTTGGTCATCTCTCGAAATTTGTCATCCATTGTGTTTGATTTTTGCAAAAAGTATGAAAGATAAGACATTGACATTTTGTACATATAATTCAATGACCCTGATAGTTCGTTAACCATACTACATATTATAGTATTATTTTTGAAATTGTTTGACT
Organism: Loripinus fragilis; assembly: GCA_964019695.1. Lineage (NCBI taxonomy): Eukaryota > Metazoa > Mollusca > Bivalvia > Lucinida > Lucinidae > Loripinus > Loripinus fragilis. The sequence continues at coordinate 67,058,579 of OZ026530.1, forward strand.
TAATTGTTGACTAATTAAAAAAAACAACAGAGATGACCAATTAGAAATGTATTCAGTGTATATTGCCAGTTTTGACATAAAAATTAAATCACAAATTCCCTTCTTTGCATAGGTTATAAAACTTGTCACATGCTCTACTCAACTGAGCATGAAATTTCAACTGCTCATAAAATCTATATATCATATCATACAAAAATTGACTTGGGAGCGCAGTGGCTCAGTGGTAGAGTGCTTGACTTGAGGCCGAAGGACCGCAAGTTCGAGTCTCACCTGCGTCACTGCGTTTTGGTCATTGAGCAAGACACATTTATCCTAGCTTAGTACTGGTTCAACCCAGGAAGACACGTCCCTGTTTCACAGAAAGATTGTTGATGGGATGTAAAGAATCAAATCAAACGAAAAAAGAAAGACCCAGACTAGCTAGTCCATACTTAAAACGATGAGTTAAAATGAATGTCCGGCCAGTACTGATCTGAGTCTTTGCTTTGCGCATATTAGCTTCTTTGTTTTTTGTCATGTCAATGCTGGCTCATATCGTATACAGTTGCTAGCTTTGACATAAAAAATAAAAAAATACCTATAGTCTGCGAGGTTATAGAAAAATTCAATAAACTCAACTGAGCATGAATTTTAAGCTGTTCATAAAAACTAAAATGCTGACAAATTAGGACCATTCTTGCTGTCAAACTCTCAGATGTTGTAATAATTATGTTTACATTTGTTGGAATGCCAACAATTGCTGGCATTATACTATTTATGAGCATAATACATGACATTGTGTTTTGTTGTATTTTGTTTTCTGTTGTAAAAAGTAAAAACGAAAGATATTCTTGTGCCTGAAATATAAAACCTACTGTCGTGCCAACTAAGAGTAACAGTGACGTATTTCTTTGTTTACAATTGCTAAGTAAAACACTAACGTGTACACTTCAAATGAGCATGCGCGAATCGATAGATCACTGGTGTATTAATCCTATCCTGTGGATAGGATTAATACACAAGTGATCTATCGATTCTAAGTCCCTGATAACTTTGTAAACAAAACATGACGTCACTGTCGCTCTTGGTTGGCAGGACAATAAGGAATGATGTTTACAAAACTTAAATTTAAATCATATACATACCAGCTATGACGAAAATTAAAATAAAACTGTCTTCCTGGTTTTGTTAACTATTTCAAAAGTAAAAACTAAAGGTAGTTTCTTGTACTTGAAAAATGAAACTTTAAAAATGATATTTACAAAACTCTGTACAAGATAGAAGTTTTAAAATACGTTTTCTATGTACTGAAACTATAAACTCGTTTTTTTGTCTGCACTCTTATTTTTTTGCAAAGAGTTTTTATAGTAAATGTCACAATCACGCTGCAGACCATTCCACGGCACCGCGAGGAAGAGACACAGAACACAGACAGCCACTTCATAATTTAAGTAGCAACCATTTAAGCAACCAGTATAAGAAAATTTCTAATAGTTTGTATAAATTTGCTATACTATCTACAGTCAACCTGTGAAGAAATTTAACGTATAATATATGCTTACCTGTCATGTTTGATTGCATTCCACCTGGAATTAAAATTTAAGAGAAATATCTATATTTTAGTGTAGGTTTGTTATTTTTGACTGCCTCCAGGTTTGTTGATCCTGTTTTTTTGCACATTTAAAAAAATGCACAAAGTAAATCTAGCTATTGGATAGCATTAATAGTTGAAGAGATAGCCTGGCAATATTTCATATTGATGCGCAAATCAAGGGACTGGGGGTTTGGAACCCAATCCCCCCCTTCCCTGAAAATAACAAAGCTACCCAGCCAGCATTCAATGTTGGGTCATTATCGGTCTGCCAACAAAACGCCCTTTAGATTGCGTTTCGCTGGCGAGCAGATGATGGCCCGCTTTAGTTGTATAAAATGTAATTTTCTTAGAAACACTGATACAGACCCCATCGAGAAGCATTTGGACCCTCTCTCGACAGAAAATCATGAAAACACTCCAAGCATGCAAAGATTTAACATCTTCCACTGGACCTTATGAAAATTAATTAATGAATAGCCATGTTTGATCCCTATATCGTATTCACAATAAAAACTGAAGTCGCTCTGCATCCATGCATTTTTTCAAAACAATTTTCGGAAAATTGACACATTTCACAAAGGGGTTTCAGATATATTTTGGTGATACAAACCATGCCTCTAGATA